>JAOPSE010000047.1:0-1200000 GCA_029449295.1 Zea luxurians
GGGTGGTTATGACATATAAGACATGCTTACGTTGGAATTGGGATACTCAAGAAACTATTGAAAAAAAATAAATGATCAGATGTTTGAAGAATGCTGTGTTTGAAAAGGAGAATTTTTTATGTTTGTCAAGCTGACAAGCAAGTTGCAAATACACATCCTATAAAAGCATTTGTGTTAATATTAAGGCCACTAGAGCTTCTACACATGTATTTGATTGATCCAACACATCATATGAAAGTATAGGTGACAACATCGACCGTTTAGTGGTTATGGATGATTATTCAAGGTGTTTTTCCTTTAATAAAAGTCTAAAGTTGCCAATAATAGATGACCCCAGTCGTTTAGATTTGGAAGTAGCCTTTTGAATTTCTTGTTTCTTTATTGAAGCTATGACATCTTAAATCTGGCCGGTAAAACTATATTTTTGCATTGGGGCTAGTTTGGTAACCTTATTTTTTCAAAGAATTTTCATTTTTTCAAGAGAAATTAGTTTATTTTTCTTGGGAAAATGGAGTTGTCAAATTAGAGGGTTTGAAAATTTATTATATTATCTTGTGAATGGGAGGAGGCCGAGAGGGTGACAAAAAGGTAAGTAGTGGCAGCGGCAAAAGTGAAATTTACTATATATGAAAGACGGTACAAAACACGCCTTGATAGCCTATCCACGTCGTTCTTTATTTTCTCACACATCTGATCCCAATCCGACGGATGACGGATACAAGCGTTTGATAGCGATGAATCTGTAGCTCTCGCCACAACATGGTCTGGAACCTTCGATACCCGTCGTCCCCCGCCGCGTGCCGCCCCTCCGTGGCACAACACCACCCAGCACCCGGTGCTGGTCTGTGACTACCCCTTCGCGCAGTGTCCGTTAGTGGCCTGACGTCTCAATGCCGCGAATATTCCAGAGCAAACCCGAAGGGCCGCGTCCTCCATGGTTGCCCAACCCATCGTCTCCCTGGCTTACTCGCTCTCGTTTGTTTGGTCCTAGCCACTGCGACGGCATTCCCCCACCCAACGGAGCACTAAGGTCGCCATTCTCCTCAGCAGCAGTCGGGATTAACAGGGCCATCGTGCCGCCACGCCAAGTAGTAGTAGTAGATCGGCCCTGCCATGCCTGAGTGGAGGCATGTACCACGGAACCGAGGCAGCCCAATGCACTGTCCTCACTAATGTGATCCACGGCTTCGAGGTTACATCACGTCACCGCTGATGGATGCATTGGAATAGGGGTTCGATCTCTCTTTTCTCCCTTTGCTTATTAGGGAAACAGAAGGGAAAAATGGTGAGGTTTCTAACCACACACTTTGCAAAAGGTTATTTGATAGCGTGTGTAATTACTGCTCTCTTCGCTTCTCCAATCAAGTATTCATGTGAGTAGCCAATTTCATATAGGTTCTTGAACTACTCAAATACTTCTGAAAGTGAGAACAAATAAAAATTCCTGAGTGTATTAATAAGCTATAACGAAGAGTGTCCCAAACGAATGTAATAATATGCTATAATAAAATTTGTCTTAGACGTTGTTTCACTTCTAAAATACTTCTCTCTGCTCCTTTTGCCGGCGTAATAAGGTGTGTTGGAGCAGCATAATTCGTTGTAGTATTCCAGCCCTAAATATTCTACCCTACATGTTGTTTCAGTTCTAAAATTCTTCTCTCTGTTTCTTTTGCAGACAAAATAAGGTTTGTTGAAGCATCATAACTCATTGTAATATTCCAGCACTAATTATTCTGACACGCCTTTGTTTCATAACTTTTTAAAGATATAATGCTTGTATGTGTTCATACAAAAACAGATCGAACAAGGCCACCAAGGGGAACAAACGAAAGAATAAGATTGTAGATAAACATTGGCCTCTGTTTTAGGACACCAAGGTAAGACATTGAATGCCAACATTTCTTTTTTTCTTCTTGTTAGAAAAGTAGTTGTTTATGTTAGCTTATGGTCCATATAATTCTAGAAAAAAGGAGAGATAAAAAAATGTTTGCAATAAGGTAGATCTATAATTTGGCGCCCATAAATGATGCAGTGTTGCCAAATTTCTAGCCAATAACTATTTGCTTCATATGATTTCAGTAAAGAGCTGCTAATCTACGGTAGATATCTCAATTGAAATCAAAACAAAAGTTTATCTGCTGCATTGCTGGCGCTCTAATCAACAAAAATGTTTTCGTGCTGTATTCCTCACGCTAGACTATTTTAAGTTAATGAGAAGGATCATGTTGCACACATCTTCAGCCATATTTAGGAACAATTTCACCATGTCACATGAACATTTCAGTTCAATGGGGCCATTTCTAATATATTTCAACCCCAACTCTATCCAAGATTTACATACACATGTACACTTATAATAAAACAATGTCCATCTATAATATTCGTCATATTGCTTACAAAACTAACATGTGTTGTCGTTTACAACTACTCTATGGTTCAGACTTATTGTACCTGTTAAGATACTATGCATCAAAACACCAAACAAACTGCCTGTTGGGGACTTGTTCTCAAATGATATGAATCAAGAACAAGGCAACATAAAATGTTAAATAATGATGCCCTTCGTCCGCTGAAGCATTATCTCTCCAAGGATTTAATGAACTTCGGACGAAGACCATGAACAAAATATCACGAAGGTCATACCTTCGTGATCAGACTTATAAAACAATATGAAATAAAATATAAAACATGAAGTATTGGAGAGAGATATGCCATAGATAGATAACATTATTCACATATTTTATTATATGAATTTAAATACCAAAACATAATGTTTAGGCATATTTATACCTTTGCCTTGGCAGAAAACAATAATTCCAGAGCAATGCGTTTGCAATTACAGGATTACTATGAACAGTAAAGAAATACTGCTCACTATTTATAGGCACAGGACACAGTCTGTAAGGAATTACAATCATACCCCTTATAAAAGTTTATAACAATGACTCAGACCCTTATGGACAAAAAGGTCATTCCATCTTTAAGTCGGTTCGATCCTTCATCTTTGGATATGCTATAACACCGAAGCTTCATGAGTGGTAGCTTCGGCATCACGTATAAGCTGTTTCTTCATGCAGGACCTTCGGCGACGAAGCATGGTCCCAACAGTAGCCCCTTCGCGGTGCTAGATCGTTTTTCGTAACGAGCTTGATCCGTGAAAAAAGTCTCTTAGGCTTCGGGAAGCTGAAGGTCCGAAAACACCTTCCCTGAGCTCGTTGCCGAGAAACGATACAGTTTCCGAGCGCGGAGCGGTCCCACCATGCAGGTTCACTTTCTTGGTTTTTGTGGCCCACCGTTCAGTGGGTGCGAGCGACTGTTTGCCCGGTGTAAAAATCTTGACGATTCACCTTCTTACCTGCAGCACTATATAAACAGACAGGTAGGTATGAAGTTACCACAGCATTCATTGCTATTGCACTGTTTTGCTGCCAAAAATTCAACCATAGCCGAAGCTTGACTTTTTCATTCAAACGAAGCTCCAGTTTGGATTCTGCTTCGTCACAAGAAGAGCTTTGGAAAAAAGGTTATTAATTTCCAAGGAATTTTCAAGAAAATTTAAAACCAAATGGCCAGAGTACGCTCCACTGCTAGGTTGAGCGTGATGGAGATGAGACCGAAGCCGCTGAAAATGTTCCGATTTCCGAAGCAATGAGGCGTTCTGGGCTGGTTTCATCAGAGGACACACCTGCTGCCGAAGCAACACAAGCTGATGTTGAAGAGGTTGGTTCTGAAGATGAGTACAGCTGCGGGATGCCAAGTAAACCTAGTCATTTGGACTTTGGAAAGTCCACCATCTCTGAAGCTGATCTTCCCAAAATGGTGAAGCTGGGCTACTTCAGTGAAGCAAAAAGGAGCTGATTCGTTTTGGCGGAGAGGAAATTACTCCGAAGCCGGAAAAGAATGAGGTTGTAGTGTTCAAAAGCTTCTTTAAAGCAGGGTTAGGATTTCCTTTGAATGTGATGATTGCTGATGTTTTGAAGAAGTTTGGGGTTTACCTTCATCAGCTGACCCCTAATGCTATCGTTAGATTAAGCGTTTATATTTGGGCCCTTCGTAGCCAGGGAGTGGAACCGTTCGGTGAGGGTTTCTGCCGAGTTCATGAATTACACTACCAGACTAAAGCCAGAGGAGATGGTCTACATGAGAATTTTGGCTGCTATAACTTTGCTTATCGCAAGACTACGAAGTTTCCAGTGATAAACTACCGAAGCAAATGGCCAGCCGGATGGAAGTCTGAATGGTTTTATGTTAAGTTGATAAAGATGAAGATAAATTGGTCCAGAGTCCGCTAGAGCTAACCTTCGGAGAGACGAGGCCCCGATGCAACATGATAAGGGGGAGCCCGAGCCAGATTGCTTTGGCTGAATTTCGCGTGATTTTAGATCATATCGGCACTAGAGACTTGGTGCAGGAATTTCTGGCTTTTAAAGTGTTCCCAACAATGAGGGAGTGGGAGATGCCGAAGCTGGAGGGAGAAAAGAAAAAGGGAGAACTTGTTCGATTGCCTTATTACTACAAGTTTAAGAAACACTTTAAAAAACCCTGCCAGGAGTGGTTGGACACAATAGAGATTATGTGCAACGTTATCCTCGGAAATTATTCTAAGAAAGAAGATCAGTTGATGACTGCAGCCTTCGGCACTCGTCCGAAGCGAAGATTGAATCGCGTGCTAGATGCCTTGAATTTTGATTACCCTGATTATGAGCAACTGGGCGGAGATGCCGAAGGTCCGAAGAGAAAGAGGATTGCCAGCGCCCTGGACAAAGAAAGCACCAAATTGGCTAAAAAGGAAAAAGAAATTTCTGAAAAACTGAGCCCTGAGCCGAAGATGGCTGCTCCAAGGAAAAGAAAAGCTGCATCTCCAAAACCAAAGACATCGGCCCGAGAGGAGGAAGCTCCTACAACACCTTCTGCTGCCGAAGTGGAAGAGATTCTGAAGGTAATGACTGAACCTTTGTCTGTCAAGCTAAGTCCGCTGGCGCCAGAACTGACGAAGTTTTTTCAGAAGGACACAGAAGCTTCAGCAGTAGAAAGTCCCGCAAAGCCGAAAAAACAAAGAATTATCCAAGTGGTTGATGTCATTCATCAGACACCGCCACCGACATCGGCGTCAAAAATTGTCACTGCCGAAACCACAGCCATCGGAGCCGAAACCACCGGAGCCAAAACCACCGGAGCCGAAACTGCCGGAGCCGAAGCCACCGGAGCCGAAGCTACCGGAGCAACTACTGAAGCCGAAGCCACCGGAGCCAAAACCGGGACCACCGAAGATCCTAACCTGGAAACCACACTTGATGATATTGACAATATACTTTTGAGAATGGCTGAAGAAGAAGCTGCTGTGGTTGCGGTGAACACGACAACTGAAAAAGGAAAAAAGCAGATTGAAGACACTTTGGAAGAAGAAAATTTTAATTTTCAAGATATACTTGGACAAGAGTTAACAGACGCTGAAAAAGAAGAGCTAAAGAAATATGCTATATCCTGTGGATACAAACCAGGGTCTCTGCTATTTGGTGGAGTCAATGAAGGGAAGCTGAGATGCCTTCGGAACCGAACCGAGACCAAAGTTGTTAGGACCTTCTCAAAAAGCGTTGGCCTGCCGAAGATAGAAGCGGACCTCTGCAGGTACCAGCGACAGCATATTGCCGGTAGCTTGCTCTATGCTAATTTCAAGGTAAAAACTCAACTTTTTATTGTTTTTTGAATTAATATGTTTTCTAACGAAGGTTGTTTTGGCAGAGTATACTTCTAAGTAAAGTGCTGAGAATGCAACAAGATCTTGAAGATGAGAAAAACGAAGCTACCATCAAAGATCTAGAAAACAAAGTCAGAAATTACGAAGCTGCTCTGAAAGAAAAAGACTCTGTCATTCAAGACCTTGAAATCAAAGTTAAAGATCACGAAGCTGCCTTGGAAAAGAAAGACTTCATCATTCGTTCTATGGAAGGTTCATTGGCTGAAGCCCAAGCCGAAAATAACAAATTAAACAATGAATTACTTATAAAATCAGAAAAATCTGAGTAGGAAAAGAAGAATCTCGAAACAAATCTCAAGACCGAAATCGAGAAGAATTCAAATTTACAAAAATCATTGAAGGAGCTTCAGGAGAAATGCTTAGATTTCGGGAGCCTATGTGTGCAGCGGCTGAAGGATGTGTTTCACTCAATTGGAGCCAGCTCTGATAAGTTTACACCTTCAGCTGAAAACCTGCCAAGCACCTTGGAATACATTGAGGGCGAAGTTGATGCACTTGACGAAGTTATTGCTGGGCATGCTGATTTCTACGCCCTGCTAGCTTCTCGAGGCACGGCTACCGCTTTCCTGAAGGCTGACTGCACGCACGGGAAGATTGTAAATAGGCCAAACTTCAGTTTGTCACCGGCAGATTTGGTTGACATCCCAAGCCTAGCCCGAAGCATAGGAAACAGGTTTATGACCCAGATTTGGATAAACGGCGGGCGAAAAATGGCTGGTGACGAAGCTCGGAGCCACCTTAAGCCAGTGAGAAACTTATACTTGTTACTTTTACCTTCTCCTTGAACTCTGCACCTTTCTCATTCCGTTTTAATATGTGCAGGATGATGAAACTGAAGAATGACAAGCTGAAGCTTAACAGATGCTCCGAAGGACTTTTCTGCAAAAGATTCTAGAAAAATTGTTGTAATATAATTGTACAAAAACTTATGTAAATTTGTGCGTACCTTGTAATATATCTTTTCCCCTTTATCCGTGTACGATCTGCTTTGCTTGTGGACAAAATTTTATTTTTGAGCCGAAGGCGAAAAACACCTTCCCTTCTTTTCGTACACAACGAAGCATGAGAATTTCCTCTTTCTCCGAAGTGTTTTCCTCATAGCCGAAGCATCTGCCTTTCGCAAGCCTGGGTACAGGCTCTGGGTGGAGGAATGGATGGTCGTGCATGTCACACCCGGCTTTAAGGAACAAAGCCAGGTGCATCTCATACATGCGCCAAGAAGACAACATATATAATAAAAGAGTGTATAGAGATAAATGTCATAAAACATCAGAGTATTTATTACATAGCGAAAGACTTATTATAAAATAAAATAATGAATATAAAACGAACTAAGGATCGTCGGCGCCAATGTCAACTGAGAAACGCCACCTAGATTAGATCATACTCCTCGCCTTGTGGCTCCTCCTGAACCACCTGCTCTTCTCCTGTGGGGGGGGTGTGAGACAGCAAGGGTGAGCTCACACATGATCATAGCTCAACAAGTTGTGGGGAACCAGTGGACATAAACTCACAAAGGTGTGAGTTCATGTGATGTGTAAGGCTAATCAATGACAGGGGTTAAAGCTGAGCATTGCTTTTAAGTAGTTGGTCAAAATTTTATTAGCAGTTACTAAGTGTAAGTAAATACCAAACCATAAATAAAGTAATAGAACACAATTTATAATAAACCCATGCAATGCAAATGACAAAATTGAATTTAAGTTCCATAATTTAAACATCAGAGAGTCCTGAGCTGCTCATGACCGTGAGCTCGGCTAGTATACCAGTTTTACAATCTGCAGAGGTTGTACCCTTTACCCACAAGTCATGTTACCCATCTGCCAAGGGATCGCGACTTCCCATACACCTCTACCTAGGAAGTGCGACAGGGCAACACTACGAGGCCTTTACAAAGTTCCACTAGCTTCCGAAAACCCGCTACAGTTTATAGGAAGTTCCAATGCAGGGTTCTTGGCTGTCCGCCATCGCAGCAAAATCAACCAAGGACCTCCCTACACTGACCACTCCCCTACTGCCCTTGCCCCTTTCGGGTAAGGTAGTCTTCCACTAGCTTTCCTAATTAGTCAGCCAAGGGCGTCCCATCAAACCCTTGTGGTGGCACGTGTTACTCAAGTTAAGCTCTATGTTCCAATTAACATTAATGATCTCAACATGAACATAAATAGAATAACAAAAAGAATTGGAACATAGAGGTAATAAATGATTATCCCAAAACCAGGTAAAGCAATAGCAAACTACCCAAGTGAATCAGGGGTAAACAAGGTAATGAGATAAACAATCTAGGGTGACCTATTGGGTCCCATCAAAATTAACCTATGCATGAGTGAATGATAATTAGAGAACATTATTGGGTAAAAAGTGGTCAAGGGCACAACTTGCCTTCTATGAGCTCCTGCTCAGCAACTTCAACCTGCTGCTCACCAGGATCCTCAGTCACGGGCTCTTCTACTCGCCAGAATACAATCAAGCACAGTGCATATAGAGAAATTAACATTACACCAAACATATAAATAAAATACACAGTAATAATCTACACATTAAAATAAAATTCTAGGAACAGGAATCATAATTTTTGGAGTTATAGAATTTAAGTTATGGATTTTCAAAGGTTTTATATGTTTAAAATGGGACTAAGTGGGAAATGACTTTTCTTACTGTTTTCATGACCAAATAGAGGCTCTAAGTGATAAAGAATAAAATTACAAAAATTTAGAAAGTGGAATGGATTATTTTGGAGCCCATATGAATATTCTATGAATTATACAAGTTTTAGGGTTTATTTTCATATTAAAAATCTGATTTCTAATTCATTTAATCACTTTAAAACAGCACTGGACTGGGGCTCATTTAAACAGGAACATAGGGGGCTCAGGGCAAGATGTCCAAGACACAGTGAACAGTTGCGTATGGATGGCGGGTTGATTCGCTAAAAGGTGAGGGGTTCTTTAATAAATCTGACCCGCGAAGGGGTATCGGTGAATCTGAGCCGTTAGATCTCAAATGAACGGCCCGGATTAGACCGCCTACTACTGAACCGGTATGCAGCGAGGATCGCAGGATCAGAGATCGACGGCTACGGTTTTATGAGCACTAGATCTGTTCTGCACCACCCGATTCCTAGATCGACGGCTCAGGACAACGAACCCAAACGGTAAGCGACTGTTCAATCCCGATTGTTGCACTGGAATCCAACGGTACCCACATCCTACTTTCTCTCTCTCATATTCATGGCCGTTGGATGAGGATCAAATGGCCCCTACGCTTCTTCCCACCTGAGACACCGCGCGGCGGCCCCAGCATTCCGAGCGCGGCGGAGCATCGCCGGAATACAGCTTCCCGGTGCCCAATGGTCCTAACTCTAATCTAGGAGGTGCCACGCAAAGAGTAGACGAAGGCAAGAGTAGGTGCCCAGTTCATACCGGTGATGGCGGTGCGACGCGCGCAGACCACGGAAAGGGTGTGATTCTGCCCCTGTTCTGATCTACAGCGAGGAATTCCTCGCCAATCCACCCACGATTGGGCCACGGAGAGGTTCTATCACAAGCAGCGCTCTCTGGTGGTCCTCGCAGCCCCCGCGCCGATGGTATGGCGGCGACAACCGCGAGTATCCGATGTCGCGGTGAACCTCCCACGGTGCCAGAGCCCACAACCCACGACGCGGCACCACAGCGCTAGCTTGTTGGTCAATGGGGCATAGGGACCCACGTTTATACTTGAGCCGGCCCCGAATTCCGCCCAGTGCGGACTCCACCCACCATGCCGAGCATCGCGGAGGTGGTTGACCCAGCCATGGCGCGAGTCACAATCTGGGTGAGAGGTGGCCTAAACCGGTTGGGTTTTATAGGGCGCAGATTCCGCGGATAACGCCGTTTACAGATCTCGTACAGGTGGCACGATTTTTGTGCCCGGCTGGAGGAATCGCAGGCAGCCAATCGAGCTAACCGCGGTGCTTTTCTGTTGGGTTCAGGCGGAAACGAAGGTGCTGGCACCAATGGCCCACACGACAGCGTCCACACGCCCAAGAGCGCGCGCGGGGGTGACGGCTGACGAGTGGGACCCACAAGCAGAGATGCCAGCGCGCGGTTCGTTGAGGGAGGTGGCGCCTCGTTGCGACTGACAGAGGGGGCCCGCGCAGCAGCGAGCCTCACTGCGCACGGTGGAGGAGCTGTCTGGGCCGCGCGGGGGAATTTGTAGGTGGGCCGAATTAGTAGCAGCCGGCCCAGTTAGGTTAGTTTCGTTTTATTCTTTTCTTTTCCATTTCATGCTCCAATTTTCTTTGCTCCATTTCCAAGTTAAATTTAAATTTCGAATTTGAATTCAAACTTGTGCCAAATTATTCTCAAATCTTATTGTGAAATGAGAAATACCAATTTTTAGAAGTATAATTACATTATTTATATTCTTGTATCACTCCTCTTCTTCTCATCTTTGAAAACCCTAAACTTTCAATCTAGGGTTTAATTCAACTTCTAGTAATTATTATCTTATTACCCTTATTATTTTATTAATGCACAAACATATAACTCCAACATGAGGCATATTATTATTATTATTATTATTATCATTTGTTTTAATTCATCTCTAAATTTTGCGTATGCTCTTTTTATGATGCAAATGAGGCACAGGAAATTGAGGAGATCTCTCTATTATTCTTTGTATACAACTTGAGTGTTACAAATCCTACCCCCCTTAAAAATAATCTCGTCCTCGAGATTTAAGAAGATCTAGGAAAAAGGTGAGGAAAATCTATACGAAGCTCTTCTTCTCTTTCCCATGTTGCTTCATCTTCTCCGTGGTGACTCCATTGCACTTTGCACATCTTTATCACCTTATTTCTTGTAACTCTAGTCAAAGTGTCAAGAATCTTGATTGGATACTCCGTGTAAGTCAAATCACCCTGAACACTGAGCTCTTCCATCGGTAACTGTTCCTCAGGGACACGGAGACACTTTAAGTTGAGACACATGAAATACATTGTGCACATCCGATAGACTATCCAGTAACTCGAGTTGGTATGCCATCTCCCCAACTCGCCTAAAGATCAAGAATGGTCCAATATAGCGAGGGGATAATTTGCCCTTAACTTTGAATCTCCTCATTCCACGAAGTGGTGACACCTTGAGGTACACATAATCTTCTTCTTGAAATTCCAGTGGTCTTCTTCTATTATCAGCGTAGCTCTTTTGCCTAGTTTGAGCCACTCTCAAATTCTCTCGAATTATACGAACTTGTTCTTCTGCTTCTTGAATCAGTTCAGGCCCAAAGAACTGTCTCTCTCCAGTCTGATCCCAATATAGAGGAGTCCTGCATTTTCTCCCATATAAAGCTTCAAAAGGTGACATCTTCAAACTGGCCTGATAGCTATTGTTATATGAGAATTCAGCATAAGGTAGACTTTTATCCCAACTTCCTCCATGCTGAAGGGCACAAGCTCTCAACATATCTTCCAATACTTGATTAGTCCTTTCAGTCTGTTCATCGGTCTGAGGGTGATAAGCCGTATTGAAGTTCAACTTCGTGCTCATGTTCTCATGAAAGCTTCTCCAAAATCTTGAGGTAAACTGCGAACCTCGATCAGACACGATCTTCTTTGGTATTCCATGTAAACACACAATCCGAGCCATATATAGCTCTGCTAGCTGGGAACCTTTATAAGTAGTCTTGACAGGAATAAAGTGAGCCACTTTAGTCAACCTATCCACAATCACCCATATAGCATCATATCCATTCTGGGTGCGAGGCAATCCAGTAATAAAATCCATACCAATCTCTTCCCACTTCCACTCGGGTATCTTCAGTGGGTGCAATAGTCTAGCAGGCCTCTGGTGTTCAGCCTTAACTCTTTGACACACATCGCACATCGCCACATGTGCAGCCACATCTCTTTTCAATCCATATCACCAATATTTCCGCTTCAAATCCTGATACATCTTGGTACTACCAGGATGAATAGAATAGTCCGAATCATGGGCCTCCTTCAATATAGTCTCACGAAGGCTTTCAATATCAGGAACACACATCCTGTTCTTGAACCATACAGTGCCTTGTTCATCTTCCGTAAACTCCGGAACTCGACCTTCAGTAATCAGATCCTTGATCTCTTTTATTTTAGCATCACCCATTTGACCTTTACGAATTTCTTGCTCCAAAGTAGGTTCCACATCAATAGTAACTCCTTCAATATGAGCAACTATCCCCAGGTTAAGTCTCCTGAAATCCTCAACAATCTCATCGGGTAGCTGGGCAACAATAGCTGAATGAACATGCTCCTTGCGACTCAAGGCATCTACAACCAAATTCGCCTTGCCCGGGTGATAGTGAATCTCCAAATCATAATCCTTAATAAGCTCCAACCAACGGCGTTGCCTAAGGTTGAGATCCTTCTGAGTGAATATATACTTCAAACTCTTATGATCCGTATATACTTGGCACTTAGTTCCCATAATGTAGTGTCTCCAAATCTTAAGCGCATGCACAACGGCTGCCAATTCCAAGTCATGAGTGGGGTAGTTCAATTCATGTTTCCGTAACTGACGAGAAGCATAAGCGATCACATGTCCTTCTTGCATGAGCACACATCCTAAGCCTTGGCCACATGCATCACAATAGATATCAAATCCTTTCTGTAAGTCCGGCATAACCAATACTGGTGGTAACATCAACCTCTTCTTCAATTGATCAAAGCTGTCTTGGCACTTCTCGTCCCACTTAAATTCTTTTCCTTTCTCCAAAAGTGAAGTCATAGGTTTAGCAATCTTAGAAAATCCTTCAATAAATCTCCGATAATATCCTGCTAATCCCAAGAAACTCCGAATCTCAGTAACTGTAGTGGGTACTCTCCACTCCATTATCTCCTTAACTTTAGCAGGATCCACTGAAATTCCTCCATTAGAAATAATATGACCAAGAAATGGCACCTCGCCAATCCAAAACTCACACTTGCTGAACTTGGCATATAGCTGGTTATCTCGTAGCTTCTGTAGCACCAATCTCAGATGTTCCTCATGATCGCTATCACTCTGAGAATAAATAAGAATATCGTCGATGAATACCACGACGAATCTGTCCAAATACTCCATAAACACCTTATTCATCAAGTTCATAAAATAAGCTAGTGCATTGGTTAATCCAAACGACATAACAGTAAACTCATATAATCCATATCGAGTCGAGAAAGCCATCTTGGGAATATCCGATGGTCTAATCCTCATCTGATGGTAACCTGATCGGAGATCAATCTTCGAGAATACTCTAGCTCCTCTCATTTGATCAAATAAATCCTCAATACGGGGTAACGGATACTTGTTCTTCACCGTAACATCATTAAGGGATCTATAATCCACACACATCCGCTGCGATCCATCCTTCTTCTGTACAAACAGAACCGGTGCTCCCCACGATGATGAACTCGGACGAATGTACCCAGCCTCTTGTAACTCAGTTAACTGCTTCTTAAGTTCCTTCAACTCCTCTACGGACATCCTATATGGCCGTTTAGAAATAGGGGCGGTTCCAGGTAAGAGATCAATAACAAACTCAACTTCACTATCAGGTGGTATCCCTGGTAACTCCTCTGGAAAGACATCCGGAAAATCTCTAACCACACGGATGTTGTCACCAACAAACTCCTCAGGTATGAAGAACATTGCACGCATGGGTGAGGAGGTTACTGCAATATTAACTTGAAATCTTTCTCCTTTAGTGGTAGTGAGTTCTACGGTGCCTCTACCACATGCTATAACGGCCTTTGCCTTTCTTAGCCATGACATACCAAGGATCAGATCTATACTGCTTGACTCTAATATTATAGCAGTAGCTCCAAATTCTCTACCCATAATGGTCAATGTCAATCTATGTGTTATTTGATTCGCCTCAACAGGCCCTTTAGGTGTAATTACTATCATTGGTTTTCTCATATTTAGCAGTGGTATTTCATTTGTGTTGGCATATCTAGCAGACATGAATGAATGTGTAGCACCAGAATCAAATAATATGGTTGCAGGAATTGCATTAACATAAAACATACCAAGTACGAGGTCCCCACCATCCGGAGTAGCATCAACGCTGACTTGATTAACTTTGGCAATAGAATATCCCTTGCCAGATCCTAGAGTTTGCTGCCTGTTCTGAACTGGAGTAGTAGCAATCCTCTGTGGGCAGACATTTGCATAATGACCAGTCTTCCCACACTTGAAACAAGTAGTGCCTGGACTCTGTCCTGAAAACTTCGTCGGGGTGCCAGTAGGGGTAGCCTGTCGAGGAGGTGGAGTCCTCAGTGGTGATTGCTGAACTGGGCGCTGGCCTCCGCCAGTGCGAACGGGTGTACCCTGGGGTGAACTGTAGCGAGGACGAACACTGCTGCTTCCTTGTCCTTGAGATATAGCCTTTCTCTTCAAATCTCTCAGCTGAACACGCTTGTGTTCAATAGCCAGGGCCTTATCAAGCAGCCTCTGAAATGATGGAAATGTGTGTGCCACTAGAGCATACTGCAGTGGTCCATTAAGTCCTTCAATAAAATGCTCCTGCTTCCTCTCATCTTCAGCAACTTCATCAGGGGCATATCTGGATAACTGGATAAACTTGTCGCGGTACTCACTGACTGACATACTTCCTTGCTTCAGCGACAGAAATTCCTTCTTCTTAATCTTCATCAATCCAGCGGGTATATGATAATTCCTGAACTGTGTACTGAACTCTGCCCAAGTAATAGTATCAGCAGCATCGTGGGCAGTAGTATATGAATCCCACCAGTCAGCAGCAGGACCTGTCAGACGTCCAGAAGCATATAAAACCTTCTCCCGGTCAGTGCATTGTGCAATATTCAGCATCTTCTCAACGGACTTCAGCCAATCATCCGCGTCCAGTGGATCAGGTGAGCTAGCGAATGTAGGTGGCTTATGACTCATGAACTCTCTATGCTTATCACGGGGTGGAACTGGTGGTGGTGGGGGAGGCAGTGGTACTTGTTGCTGCTGTTGCTGTTGTTGTTGTTGTTGCATTTGTTGTTGCAGCTGCTGTTGTTGCGCCCTCCTTTCCTGGCGTATCTCCTCTCGCTCCTAGCGCAACTCCTGTCGTATATCTTCTCTTTCCTGACGCATCTCCTGGCGTTCTTGCTGCATCTGGGCACGCATATCAGCCATAGTGTCCGCCATTTGCTGCATCACCGCCATCTAAGCAGCAACCAGTGGGTCAACTCCGCCTGGTGGAGGATTCATCTCTGCAGGTTGTGGCTGGGGTTGTCTATATATCCTTTGAGTGTGTCAATTAGGAGGCAGATCAATTCCACCACCCCTCCTGGTATTGACCATCTGAGTTAGATACATAAGGTAAGAGAAAGCAGTAGACAAGGCAGTAATTACGAATCATGCTAAATTGGGGGATTTATTAGCTAAGCAGATTAATGTTTTACCTACCATAGCTAATTCATTACCTTATAGTGGTACATATTAAGATGTCCATATTTAATACTTCAATCAATCAAAGAAGCAAATCAGACATTTTCCACCAGAACAATCAAACAACATTTTTAAATATAGAAAATAGTTTTGATTTGGTCTTAGGTTCCCTATCTCTTAAAAAGATCATAGCAGTAGGATTCCAAGGTGTGAAATCCATCTTGTCTTAGAATAGAAAGGATAAGATTAACCAGAGTAGATTAGCAGAAGGTGAGACAAGATCAAGGTGAGATAAGTATAGAATGAGTCAGAGTAAGGTAAGTAAGAAAGGGTTTGTCCATTTCTATCTAGGTCTCGTCCTACAGTCAACATTTCCTCTGATACCACTTCTGTCACACCCGGCTTTAAGGAACAAAGCCAGGTGCATCTCATACATGCGCCAAGAAGACAACATATATAATAACAGAGTGTATAGAGATAAATGTCATAAAACATCAGAGTATTTATTACATAGCGGAAGACTTATTACAAAATAAAATAATGAAAATAAAACGAACTAAGGATCGTCGGCGCCAATGTCAACTGAGAAACGCCACCTAGATCAGATCATACTCCTCGCCTTGTGGCTCCTCCTGAACCGCCTGCTCTTCTCCTGTGGGGGGTGTGAGACAGCAAGGGTGAGCTCACACATGATCATAGCTCAACAAGTTGTGGGGAACCAGTGGACATAAACTCACAAAGGTGTGAGTTCATGTGATGTGTAAGGCTAATCAATGACAGGGGTTAAAGCTGAGCATTGCTTTTAAGTAGTTGGTCAAAATTTTATTAGCAGTTACTAAGTGTAAGTAAATATCAAACCAAAAATAAAGTAATAGAACACAATTTATAATAAACCCATGCAATGCAAATGACAAAATTGAATTTAAGTTCCATAATTTAAACATCAGAGAGTCCTGAGCTGCTCATGACCGTGAGCTCGGCTAGTATACCAGTTTTACACTCTGCAGAGGTTGTACCCTTTACCCACAAGTGATGTTACCCATCTGCCAAGGGATCGCGACTTCCCATACACCTCTACCTAGGAAGCGCGGCAGGGCAACACTACGAGGCCTTTACAAAGTTCCACTAGCTTCCGAAAACCCGCTACAGTTTATAGGAAGTTCCAATGCAGGGTTCTTGGCTGTCCGCCATCGCAGCAAAATCAACCAAGGACCTCCCTACACTGACCACTCCCCTACTGCCCTTGCCCCTTTCGGGTAAGGTAGTCTTCCACTAGCTTTCCTAATTAGTCAGCCAAGGGCGTCCCATTAAACCCTTGTGGTGGCACGTGTTACTCAAGTTAAGCTCTATGTTCCAATTAACATTAATGATCTCAACATGAACATAAATAGAATAACAAAAAGAATTGGAACATAGAGGTAATAAATGATTATCCCAAAACCAGGTAAAGCAATAGCAAACTACCCAAGTGAATCAGGGGTAAACAAGGTAATGAGATAAACAATCTAGGGTGACCTATTGGGTCCCATCAAAATTAACCTATGCATGAGTGAATGATAATTAGAGAACATTATTGGGTAAAAAGTGGTCAAGGGCACAACTTGCCTTCTATGAGCTCCTGCTCAGCAACTTCAATCTGCTGCTCACCAGGATCCTCAGTCACGGGCTCTTCTACTCGCTAGAATACAATCAAGCACAGTGCATATAGAGAAATTAACATTACACCAAACATATAAATAAAATACACAATAATAATCTACACATTAAAATAAAATTCTAGGAACATGAATCATAATTTTTGGAGTTATAGAATTTAAGTTATGGATTTTCAAAGGTTTTATATGTTTAAAATGGGACTAAGTGGGAAATGACTTTTCTTACTGTTTTCATGACCAAACAGAGGCTCTAAGTGATAAAGAATAAAATTACAAAAATTTAGAAAGTGGAATGGATTATTTTGGAGCCCATATGAATATTCTATGAATTATACAAGTTTTAGGGTTTATTTTCATATTAAAAATCTAATTTCTAATTCATTTAATCACTTTAAAATAGCACTGGACTGGGGCTCATTTAAACAGGAACATAGGGGGCTCGGGGTAAGATGTCCAAGACACAGTGAACAGTTGCGTATGGATGGCGGGTTGATTCGCTAAAAGGTGAGGGGTTCTTTAATAAATCTGACCCGCGAAGGGGTATCGGTGAATCTGAGCCGTTAGATCTCAAATGAACGGCCCGGATTAGACCGCCTACTACTGAACCGGGATGCAGCGAGGATCGCAGGATCAGAGATCGACGACAACGGTTTTATGAGCACTAGATCTGTTCTGCACCACCCGATTCCTGGATCGACGGCTCAGGACAACGAACCCAAACGGTAAGCGACTGTTCAATCCCGATCGTTGCACTGGAATCCAACGGTACCCACATCCTACTTTCTCTCTCTCATATTCATGGCCGTTGGATGAGGATCAAATGCCCCCTACGCTTCTTCCCACCTGAGACACCGCGCGGCGGCCCCAGCATTCCGAGCGCGGCGGAGCATCGCCGGAATACAGCTTCCCGGTGTCCAATGGTCCTAACTCTAATCTAGGAGGTGCCACGCAAAGAGTAGACGAAGGCAAGAGTAGGTGCCCAGTTCATACCGGTGATGGCGGTGCGACATGCGCAGACCACGGAAAGGGTGTGATTCCGCCCCTGTTCTGATCTACGACGAGGAATTCCTCGCCAATCCACCCACGATTGGGCCACGGAGAGGTTCTATCACAAGCAGCGCTCTCTGGTGGTCCTCGCAGCCCCCACGCCGATGGTATGGCGGCGACAACCGCGAGTATCCGATGTCGCGGTGAACCTCCCAGGCGCCAGAGCCCACAACCCACGACGCGGCACCACAGCGCTAGCTTGTTGGTCAATGGGGCATAGGGACCCACGTTTATACTTGAGCCGGCCCCGAATTCCGCCCAGTGCGGACTCCACCCACCATGCCGAGCATCGCGGAGGTGGTTGACCCAGCCATGGCGCGAGTCACAATCTGGGTGAGAGGTGGCCTAAACCGGTTGGGTTTTGTAGGGCGCAGATTCTGCGGGTAACGCCGTTTACAGATCTCGTACAGGTGGCGCGATTTTTATGCCCGGCTGGAGGAATCGCAGGCAGCCAATCGAGCTAACCGCGGTGCTTTTCTGTTGGGTTCAGGCGGAAACGAAGGTGCTGGCACCAATGGCCCACACGGCAGCGTCCACACGCCCAAGAGCGCGCGCGGGGGTGAGGGCTGACGAGTGGGACCCACAAGCAGAGATGCCAGCGCGCGGTTCGTTGAGGGAGGTGGCGCCTCGTTGCGACTAACAGAGGGGGCCCGCGCAGCAGCGAGCCTCACTGCGCACGGTGGAGGAGCTGTCTGGGCCGCGCGGGGGAATTTGTAGGTGGGCCGAATTAGTAGCAGCCGGCCCAGTTAGGTTAGTTTCGTTTTATTCTTTTCTCTTCCATTTCATGCTCCAATTTTCTTTGCTCCATTTCCAAGTTAAATTTAAATTTCGAATTTGAATTCAAACTTGTGCCAAGTTATTCTCAAATCTTATTGTGAAATGAGAAATACCAATTTTTAGAAGTATAATTACATTATTTATATTCTTGTATCACTCCTCTTCTTCTCATCTTTGAAAACCCTAAACTTTCAATCTAGGGTTTAATTCAACTTCTAGTAATTATTATCTTATTACCCTTATTATTTTATTAATGCACAAACATATAACTCCAACATGAGGCATATTATTATTATTATTATCATTTGTTTTAATTCATCTCTAAATTTTGCGTATTCTCTTTTTATGATGCAAACGAGGCACAGGAAATTGAGGAGATCTCTCTATTATTCTTTGTATACAACTTGAGTGTTACAGTGCAGAAGCGGTGCTGGATCTACCACCTCACCTCGCTGCCACCGTTCCTGCTCGTCTTGGCGGGCCACATCCGGGCGGTGGACCACTGGTGGAACCAGCATGGGCTCGGCGGCGACAACGTCGAGGGCCGCTGTCGGGTCTCCATCAGGGCCATATCAACCTCCTTCACTGGAGCGGCAAGGGTAAGCTACGTCGGGGATGGAGCCACCGTGTCGGGGATGGAGGAGGAGTCGAGGGGGAGTGGAGGAGGAGCCGCCGCGTTCGAGAGCTCCAAGGTTGGCGACGGCTAGGGTTTGGAATGAGGGCGGTTGAAAGTCGCCTAGAGGGTGGGTGAATAGGGCGAAACTGAAATTCACAAAGTTAATCACAACTACAAGCCGGGTTAGCGTTAGAAATAGAAACGAGTCCGAGAGAGAGGGCGTAAAACAAATCGCAAGCGAATAAATAGTATGACGCGCGGATTTGTTTTACCGAGGTTCGGTTCTTGCAAACCTACTCCGCGTTGAGGTGGTCACAAAGACCGGGTCTCTTTCAACCCTTTCCCTCTCTCAAACGGTCCCTCGGACCGAGTGAGCTTTTCTTCTCAATCACTTGGAACACAAAGTTCCCACAAGGATCACCACACGATTGGTGTCTCTTGCCTCAATTACAAGTGAGTTTGATCTCAAGAAAGAATGAGAAAGAAAGCAATCCAAGCGCAAGAGCTCAAAAGAACACAACAAATCTCTCTCACTTAACACTAAAGCTTTTGTGGAATTGGGAGAGGATTTGATCACTTGGGTGTGTCTAGAATTGAATGCTAGAGCTCTTGTAAGTGGTTGGAAGTTGAGAAACTTGGATGACTTGAATGTGGGGTGGTTGGGGTATTTATAGCCCCAACCACCAAACTAGCCATTTGGTGAGGGCTGCTGTCGCATGGCGCACCGGACAGTCCGGTGCGCCACCAGACACTGTCCGGTGCGCCAGCTACGTCATCAGGCCGTTGGGTTCCGACCGTTGGAGCTCTGACTTATGGGCCCTCCTGGCTGTCCGGTGGTGCACCGGACAAGTCCTGTAGACTGTCCGGTGTGCCACTCGCGCGTGCTCTGCTCCTCTGCGCGCGCTGGCGCGCATTTAATGCGTTGCAGTCGACCGTTGGCGCGAAGTAGTCGTTGCTCCGCTGGCTCACCGGACAGTCCGGTGTGCACCGGACATGTAAGGTGAATTATAGCGGAGCGGAAATCCGAAGCTGGCGAGTTCAGAGCCGCTCTCCTCTGGAGCACCGGACACTGTCCGGTGGTACGCCGGACAGTCTGGTGAATTATAGTGAAGCGTCTCTGAGAATTCCCGAAGGTGCGAAGTTTGGCTTGAAGTCCCCTGGTGCACCGGACACTGTCCGGTGCGCCAGACCAGGGCAGCCTTCGGTTATCCCTTGCTCTCTTTGTTGAACCCTTTTCTTGGTCTTTTTATTGGCTTAGTGTGAACCTTTGTCACCTGTATAACTTATAGACTAGAGCAAACTAGTTAGTCCAATTATTTGTGTTGGGCAATTCAACCACCAAAATCAATTAGGAAATAGGTGTAAGCCCAATTCCCTTTCAATCTCCCCCTTTTTGGTGATTGATGCCAACACAAACCAAAGCAAGTATAGAAGTGCATAATTGAACTAGTTTGCATATTGTAAGTGCAAAGGTTGCTTGAAATTGAGCCAATATAAGTACTTATAAGATATGCATGGATTGTTTCTTTAATTTTTGACATTTTGGACCACGCTTGCACCACATGTTTTGTTTTTGCAAATTCTTTTGTAAATCCTTTTCAAAGTTCTTTTTGCAAATAGTCAAAGGTAAATGAATAAGATTTTGCGAAGCATTTTCAAGATTTGAAATTTTCTCCCCCTGTTTCAAGCGCTTTTCCTTTGACTAAAACAAAAACTCCCTTCAATGAAATTCTCCTCTTAGTGTTCAAGAGGGTTTTTAAGATATTAATTTTGAAAATACTACTCTCTTCTTTTGAACACAATAAGATACCAATTTGAAATTTACCAATTGCAAAATCATTAGTTTTTAAAATTAGGTGGTGGTGCGGTCCTTTTGCTTTGGGCTAATACTTTCTCCCCCTTTGGCATGAATCGCCAAAAACGGATACTTTGAGTGAGATATAATCCCTTTTTATTACTTTCTCCCCCTTTGGTAAAAGACATAAGAGTGAAGATTATACCAAAGTCGGAGAGATGCTCGGAGCGACAGCGAAGGATGAGTTACGGAGTGGAAGCCTTTTGTCTTCGCCGAAGACTCCAATTCCCTTTCAATACACCTATGACTTGGTTTGAAATAGACTTGAAAACACATTAGTTATAGCATATATAAAAGAGACATGATCAAAGGTATACTTATGAGCTAAGTGTACAAGACATCAAAAGAAATTCCTAGAATCAAGAATATTTAGCTCATGCCTAAGTTTGTTAAAGGTTTGTTCATCAAGTGGCTTGGTAAAGATATCGGCTAATTGATCCTTAGTGTTAATATATGCAATCTCGATATCTCCCTTTTGTTGGTGATCCCTTAGAAAATGATACCGAATGGCTATGTGTTTAGTGCGGCTATGTTCAACGGGATTATCCGCCATGCGGATTGCACTCTCATTATCACATAGAAGAGGAACTTTGGTTAATTTGTAACCGTAGTCCCTAAGGGTTTGCCTCATCCAAAGTAGTTGCGCGCAACAATGTCCTGCGGCAATATACTCGGCTTCGGCGGTAGAAAGAGCTACGAAATTTTGCTTCTTTGAAGCCCAAGACACCAAGGATCTTCCCAAGAACTGGCAAGTCCCCGATGTGCTCTTCCTATTAATTTTACACCCCGCCCAATCGGCATCCGAATAACCAATTAAATCAAATGTGGATCCCCTAGGATACCAAAGCCCAAACTTAGGAGTATAAACTAAATATCTCAAGATTCGTTTTACGGCCGTAAGGTGAGCTTCCTTAGGGTCGGCTTGGAATCTTGCACACATGCATACGGAAAGCATAATATCTGGTCGAGATGCACATAAATAGAGTAAAGAGCCTATCATCGACCGATATACCTTTTGATCGATGGATTTACCTTCCGTGTCGAGGTCGAGATGCCCATTGGTTCCCATGGGTGTCTTGATGGGTTTGGCATCCTTCATCCCAAACTTGCTTAGAATATCTGGAGTATACTTTGTTTGGCTAATGAAAGTGCCCTCTTGGAGTTGCTTCACTTGAAATCCTAAGAAGTACTTCAACTCCCCCATCATGGACATCTCGAATTTTTGTGTCATAATCCTACTAAACTCTTCACATGTAGATTCGTTAGTAGACCCAAATATAATATCATCAACATAAATTTGCCATACAAACAAATCATTTTCAAGTGTTTTGGTAAAGAGTGTAGGATCGGCCTTTCCGACTTTGAATCCATTAGTGATAAGGAAATCTCTAAGGCATTCATACCATGCTCTTGGGGCTTGCTTTAGCCCATAAAGCGCCTTAGAGAGTTTATAAACATGGTTAGGGTACTCACTATCTTCAAAGCCGGGAGGTTGCTCAACATAGACCTCTTCCTTGATTGGTCCATTGAGGAAGGCACTTTTCATGTCCATTTGATAAAGCTTGAAGCCATGGTAAGTAGCATATGATAATAATATACGAATTGACTCAAGCCTAGCTACGGGTGCATAGGTTTCACCGAAATCCAAACCTTCGACTTGGGAGTATCCCTTGGCCACAAGTCGAGCTTTGTTTCTTGTCACCACACCATGCTCATCTTGCTTGTTGCGGAACACCCATTTGGTTCCTACAACATTTTGATTAGGACATGGAACCAAATGCCATACCTTGTTCCTAGTGAAGTTGTTGAGCTTCTCTTGCATCGCCACCACCCAATCCGAATCTTGTAGTGCTTTCTCTATCCTGTGAGGCTCAGTAGAGGAAACAAAAGAGTAATGTTGACAAAAATGAGCAACGCGAGGTCTAGTGGTTACCCCCTTATGAATGTCGCCGAGGATGGTGTCGACGGGATGATCTCGTTGGATTGCTTGGTGGACTCTTGGGTGTGGCGGTTTTGGTTCTTCATCCTCCTTGTCTTGATCATTTGCATCTCCCCCTTGATCATTGCCGTCATCTTGGGGTGGCTCATTTTGTTGATCTTGTCCTTCATCAACTTGAGCCTCATCCACATTTTGAGTTGGTGGAGATGCTTGCGTGGAGGAGGATGGTTGATCTTGTGCATTTGGAGGCTCTTCGGATTCCTTAGGACACACATCCCCAATGGACATGTTCCTTAGCGCGATGCACGGAGCCTCTTCTTCACCTATCTCATCAAGATCAACTTGCTCGGTTAGAAGTTCATATGATGTTTTCTTGAGGATTCGGTGTAGATACAACCGGTTGATGGCGTAGCAGGCGGTGTTGACCGCCTCGGCCCAAAACCGATCCGAAGTCTTGTACTCATCAAGCATGGTTCTTGCCATGTCCAATAGAGTTCTATTCTTCCTCTCAACTACACCATTTTGTTGTGGCGTGTAGGGAGAGGAGAACTCATGCTTGATGCCCTCCTCCTCAAGGAAGCCTTCGATTTGTGAGTTCTTGAACTCCGTCCCGTTGTCGCTTCTAATTTTCTTGATCCTTAAGCCGAACTCGTTTTGAGCTCGTCTCAAGAATCCCTTTAGAGTATCTTGGGTATGAGATTTTTCCTGCAAAAAGAATACCCAAGTGAAGCGAGAATAATCATCCACAATAACTAGACAGTACTTACTCCCGCCGATGCTTATGTAAGCTATCGGGTCGAATAGATCCATGTGTAGGAGCTCCAGTGGCCTGTCAGTCGTCATGATGTTCTTGTGTGGATGATGAGTACCAACTTGCTTCCCTGCTTGGCATGCGCTACAAATCCTGTCTTTCTCAAAATGAACATTTGTTAATCCTAAAATGTGCTCTCCCTTTAGAAGCTTATGAAGATTCTTCATCCCAACATGTGCTAGTCGGCGGTGCCAGAGCCAACCCATGTTAGTCTTAGTAATTAAGCAAGTGTCGAGTTCAGCTCTATCAAAATTCACTAAGTATATCTTACCCTCTAACACTCCCTTAAATGCTATTGAATCATCACTTCTTCTAAAGACAGTGACACCTACATCAGTAAATAGACAGTTGTAGCCCATTTTGCATAATTGAGAAACTGAAAGCAAATTGTAATCCAATGAATCTACAAGAAAAACATTGGAAATAGAATGGTCAAGAGATATAGCAATTTTACCCAATCCTTTGACCAAACCTTGATTTCCATCCCCGAATGTGATAGCTCGTTGGGGATCTTGGTTTTTCGCGTAGGAGGAGAACATCTTCTTCTCCCCTGTCATGTGGTTTGTGCACCCGCTGTCGATTACCCAACTTGAGCCCCCGGATGCATAAACCTACAAAACAAGTTTAGTTCTTGACTTTAGGTACCCAAATGGTTTTGGGTCCTTTGGCATTAGACACAAGAACTTTGGGTACCCAAACACAAGTCTTTGACCCCTTGTGCTTGCCCCCAACATACTTGACAACTACCTTGCCGGATTTGTTAGTTAAAACATATGATGCATCAAAAGTTTTAAATGAAATGTCATGATCATTTGATGCACTAGGAGTTTTCTTCTTAGGCAACTTAGCACGGGTTGGTTGCCTAGAACTAGATGTCTCACCCTTATACATAAATGCATGGTTAGGGCCAGAGTGAGACTTCCTAGAATGAATTCTCCTAATTTTGCTCTCAGGATAACCGGCAGGGTACAAAATGTAACCCTCATTATCCTGAGGCATGGGAGCCTTGCCCTTAACAAAGTTGGACAATTTCTTAGGAGGGGCATTAAGTTTGACATTGCCTCCCTGTTGGAAGCCAATGCCATCCTTAATGCTAGAGTGTCTCCCTCTATAAAGCATACTACGAGCAAACTTAAATTTTTCATTTTCTAGTTCATGCTCGGCCATTTTAGCATCTAGTTTAGCTATATGATCATTTTGTTGTTTAATTAAAGCCATGTGATCATGAATAGCATTAATATCAACATCTCTACATCTAGTGCAAATAGTGACATGCTCAGTGGTAGATGTAGAGGGTTTGCAAGAATTAAGTTCAACAATCTTAGCACGCAATATATCATTTTTATCTCTAAGATCGGAAATTGTAACATTGCAAACATCTAATTCTTTAGCCTTAGTAAGCAATCTTTTATTTTCATTTCTAAGGTTATCAAGAGAAATGTTTAATTCTTCAACCTTAGCAAGCAAATCATCATTATCATTTCTAAGATTGGGAATTGAAACATCACAAACATTTGAATCAACCTTAGCACTTAAACTAGCATTTTCATTTCTAAGGTTGTCAATGGTCTCATGGCAAGTGCTTAGCTCACTAGATAATTTTTCGCACTTTTTGTAACGCCCCGAATTTTGCAGTTGAATTTTTTCTTTTCTTTACTCGCCAAAATTCGGGCGTTACCTTCTCCTTTTCTTTTTCCCTCGCTAAACCTTGACCTTTCCAAAGTTTTAGCGGGATTCGGTTTGGATTTCCCGTGTAAGAAAAACTCTAAAAATACTTTGTGTTGTTTGACCCACCATGCCGAACCTTGCATTTTTTGATTGTTTGAAAGTGCAAACGCATTCATCTAGAGAGATCGGATTTCGGAAAAACAGGGAAATAATCTTTTCTTTTTTCTTTCTCTCTCTTTCTCTCTCCTCTTTTTCTCTCTCCCGCGCCGTGGGCCGACCCCGGCCGGCCCAAGCCCCTGCGCGCCCCCCCTCTTGGGCCTTGGCAAGGCCCAGCCGCCCCCCCTCTCTCCCTTTTTCCCCTAACCCTCTCCCTCTCCCTCTCATTTTCTCTCCCTCCCCACCCTAGCCGCCGCCCCTACCCGCCCCTGCCCTAGGCCGCCGCCGCCGCCCCTCGCCGTCGGCCACCCCCCCCGCCGGTGAGCCCCCTCCCCCTCCCCTCTCCTCTCCTCTCCCCCTCCCTGCCCGGCCAAGGCCTGGCCGCCCCTGGCCGCGCCGGCCACCCCCCAGCCCCGCCGTGGCCGCTGGCCGGCCGCTGCCGCGCCGCCCTGGCCCCCGGCCGCCCCCTGGCCAACCCCGGCCGCCCCCTGGCCAACCCCAGCCCGCCCCAGCCGCGCCCCGGCCGGCCGCTGGCCGCGCCCCAGCCGGCCGCTGGCCGCGCCTGGCCCGCCCGCCTGGCCCCTGGCCGCGCCCCCTACGCAGGGCCGGTTCAGCCGCCCGGCCGGCCGGTTCAACCGGGCCAGCTCGGCCGCCCTCCCCCGCACGCCCGCCCAGCTCGGCCGCCCAGCCCAGGGCCGGTTCAACCGCCCTAGGGCCGGTTCAACCGCCCCCCCTCTGTTTTTTTATTTATTTTTTTATTTTATTTTATTTACTTTCTGTGATCATGATTACCTTATGATAGGTAGACTAATCATTGTTTATGCTATGGAAAATAGGAAGTTTAATTTAAAACTCCGTTATGCTATTGATTCACGTAGTTAATTGTTTATCTCGTGCAATGTTGATCAATTTAAAATGATTAGGTTTCCATTAGTATATGTATAACAGAATTCTTTTGTTAAGAACCAATTGTAACTGATCATTAGTGCATAAACTTTAACCCCCTGCGAGACCCTTTGCCCGTTTCTTTCTAACCATAACAAATGCGATATCGAATGTCATACTTGATGCATATTCACTTTACTTGTTCTCTTGTATGGTGTACTGTTCTTTTGTATTAAATATGTGGATGGATGTATGTATGTTTGCAATCGCATAGAGAACGATCCGGTCGAAGAGCCCGAGGAATTCGCAGGAGAAGCCCCTGAGCAGCAGTCGGTTGGTGGAGGCAAGTGTCCTTTGACCTATCTTTGTCCTATTCATTCTTTAATTCACCTCCCGCATTACACATTTATACCTAAGGATTGACTAGCTTTTGTTATCCATGTCCTTGTTTACCTATTTGGGTCGGATTATTACTGCTTAGTTTGATGCTATTGCTCAACTCTAATCAATGAACATGATGTGATCATCTATGATACGCTGTTTTCCCCTTCTTATTTATGATCATACTTGTGGCATTTAAGGGGACTCGAGCGGTTTCTCGAGTGCCTCTCCGTAAGGACCTGTTCAATGGATGACCGCCCGGGAAAACAGTGCAACCATGAGGGTGGAATGGGACGCCCTTAGCTGAATAATTAGAGGAACCGGGGTGTAGTTCGCTTAGCCGTTGTGCCGTCAATGGGGCTCGGTGTATACGGCTCGCTCTGCCAAGGTTGATTTGTCCCTTGGGGAGGAGTGCGGTACATTTAGGAAACCTAACGGGTGGCTACAGCCCCGGGGAATCTTTGTAAAGGCTACGTAGTGAGACCCTGCCTATTCACCTTGGTAGTGTTTAAGGGTTTGATCAGCCCGAGGCAAGTGGGAATCACGGCTTATGGGTAAAGTGTGCAACCTCTGCAGAGTGTTATGAAACTGATATATCAGCCGTGCTCACGGTTATGAGCGGCCAAGGGAGCTCCAGAGATTAGTGATACTTGATCAGAGACACTTTGGTACAGGTGGTAATGAGATTGATGATTCTGGTTATGATTATGGTATTGGTAAGTGGTATTCTTTCCGTTTGGAAAGGATACTTTGGGCTAATAACTTGGGTTAATGTTAAAACCTGGCTCTCTACTAGTAAGTAATAACCGGACCAACTAAAAGCAACTGCTTGACTTATCCCCACATAAAGCTAGTCCACTACAGCCAAACAGGATACTTGCTGAGTATGTTGATGTGTACTCACCCTTGCTCTACACACCAATCCCCCCCCAGGTTGTCAGCATTGCAACCACTGCTCAGGAGAAGATGAAGCTGTGGAAGGAGACTTCCAGGAGTTCCAAGACTACGACGAGTTCTAGGCGTGGGTTAGCGGCAACCCCCAGTCGGCTGCCTGTGAAGGCCGCGTTATCTACGTTTCTTTTCCGCACTTTGATTTATTGTAAGAACTATATGGACGTCTCAGACGTATGATGTAATCGACTATTATTTCCCCTTTTAATACTATTTGAGCACTGTGTGATGATGTCCATGTTATGTAACTGCTGTGTACGTGAATAACTGATCCTGGCACGTACATGGTTCGCATTCGGTTTGCCTTCTAAAACCGGGTGTGACATAAGTGGTATCAAAGCCGTGCTGACTGTAGGACCGCTAACCTAGAGTAGAATGGTCGTTCTAAGGACTATAGACCTCTGTCCCTGCCTTGACTTTGATATCCCTTCAAAAGTTGGTCCTACTGACCAAACCTATGTTCTACTATATATTATACCTTGCTGAAAATTTTGTTTTATTCTGATCCTTCATTTATTCATGATTCATTATTATTCTGATCCTTCATTTATTTATGATTCATTATTTGCTGGTCATATTAATTCTGTTCTCACCCTTTGCTTGCGATGTCTTTTGTAGATGGCTCGACTTAGACACACTGCACGAAAGTCCGTCATCCCCTTCTTACCCTCCCGCCTTGCTGAGCGTCCGCTTCGCCGTCCCGTGACCGGACAGTCCAGCCACTTGGAGAGACTGCACCACCGCCTGCATGAGGAGCAGGAACGTTGACGACAGGAGCAGCAGGGCTCTTCCTTCTCGCTCCAACAGGAGATAGAGTCTGTGAGGAGCTGCTCTCCTGTGCTTCCCCTGGAGGCGCCCCCTGCACCACCACTGGGCGTCCCAGCTTCTGGAGTAGCTGCTGGAGGAGACCCAGACGACGGAGGTGGCGACGACAGCTCGAGCCACGATATCGACTTCTCTGCTGACCATGAGCCGGAAGGATGGGTTGCTCGACCCATCACTCGCGACGCTGCTCGCGGGTGTCACTTCCACGACGCGCTCGACACCCTGCTACGTCGGGCACTTGACCGGCGTACTTGGTCCATCGAGTATCGCTGTGTGGTCTACCAGCATAGTCGCGGGGTCTACCCGGACCGCTGGGAGGCGACCTGTTTGGTGCGCCGTCCGGAGAACAGTCTCCAGGGCGCGGAGGCTTGCTCAGAGCACTATTCTATCTCTGAGCGGGACTCAGCTGAGGCAGCCATGCAGGATGCTGCACGGCGTGCGCTTTCGCACTACTGCTCGGTTCTCGGTGGGGTAGTTGACGGTCTCGACCTGAAGTATTACCCTCGCCGTCCATCTGGCAGCAAAGGAGGCGTGATTGTTTCACCTGCTGGTGAGGACAATCCTAGGTTGAGCAGCACAGTCAACCTAGCCGCCGTGCTAAACACGGAGCTGGACCATGCATTAGACGAGCTGAGTAGGGCTCGTGCTGAGATCGCCCTGCTGCGGGCTGAGCGCGCGGAGCGTCGTCACTTGGATGATGGTTCCCCCGCCCCCGTTGGGACTCAGCACCCGTACCGCTCACCTCGGCGTGGACTCCAGTCTTATGGAAATCCCGACTGCAAGACCAAGATAAATCTAGAACCATAGATCGTTAGAGTTGGATCTTGTAATTAATACAAAATATATATACATAGAAGCTTCAGTCTTAGCGTTAGTCTCGGTCTTAGTTAGTCTTAGTTAGACAGGGTAGTTTGCTATATCCTGTGCATTTATGTTTGTCATGATGAACTATGTTTGGTTTGGATCTTTGTAATGACTGTCACCAGAGTGTGGGTATCCCCTGCATTTTGGTTTACATATTATGTTAATGGAGTTAGTTATATAGTTGGGAAACCCTTTATTCTACTTTCCTCTTTATCTGAGAAGCTGTGTGGTCTGTGTTGGAGATCAGTGGAGATGCTCATCTGTTCAGTGCTGTTGGAGAATTCTATACTCTTTTCTTATGCTGCAAGATTTGCCAGATCAGTTCTGATGTGTGGTTGCGTTCTGCAGATGTCAGAGAATAGGCGCAGAGGAGGAAGGCGTGCTCAGCAGGAGCAAGCCGCTCCGTAGGATGAGGTGCCCCAGCAGTAGCACCTGCCGCCCCCGCCCCCGATGTCGATCGAGCAGATGTTTCTGATGCAAACTCAGGCAGTTCAGGCCATCGGTCAGACTCTGGCCGCCATTCAGCAGCAGCAGCAGCAACAACAGCAGCAAGCACCACCCCAGCCTCAGATGCCTCAGATGCCCAGAGACAAGCGTGCTGAATTCATGAGAGGTCATCCCCCAACGTTCGCTCACTCTTCTGACCCCATGGATGCTGAAGATTGGCTGCGCACTGTGGAGCGGGAGTTGCATACCGCTCAGTGTGATGACAGGGAAAAAGTCTTGTATGGTCCCCGTCTGTTGAGAGGAGCAGCCCAATCATGGTGGGAGTCTTACCTCGCCACCCATGCCAACCCCGATGCCATCACCTGGGAAGAATTCAGAGGTAGCTTTCGTCAGTACCATGTGCCTGCAGGTCTGATGACAGTGAAGAAGGAGGAGTTCCTGGCCCTTAAGCAAGGGTCATCATCTGTCAGTGAGTATCGAGACAGGTTTCTGCAATTGTCTCGCTATGCTCCTGAAGATGTCAACACCGACGCCAAGCGACAGTACCGTTTTCTGAGAGGCCTGGTTGACCCTCTGTAGTACCAACTGATGAATCATACCTTCCCGACATTCCAGCACCTGATTGACAGAGCAATCATGACAGAAAGGAAGCGTAAGGAGATGGAAGATCGTAAGCGCAAGATCAGTGGACCCCAGCCTGGAAGCAGCAGCCGTCCTCGTTTTTCAGGCAATCAACCCCAGCAGTTCAGGCAGAACCAGCGTCCACCTCAGCAGCATCAGCAGCGTCAGCAGTATCAGCAGTTCCAAAGGCAGTATCCTCAGCACCAGTACCAGAACCGTCAGAGCAATCAATCAGGAGGTCAGTTTCAGAGGCAGAATCAGCAGACACCTCGTCTTCCTGCCCCCGCAACTCAGCAGAACAATCAGGCAGCACCAGCTCAGGTTGGAAACAGAGCATGTTTCCACTGTGGAGAGCAAGGCCACTGGGTGATGCAATGTCCGAAGAAGGCAGCCCAGCAGCAGTCAGGCCCCAATGCCCCAGCGAAGCAGAATGCGTCTCAGTCTGGAGCAGGCAACCGTCCTCAGCAGCGCTATAATCATGGAAGGCTGAACCATTTGGAGGCTGAAGCAGTTCAGGAGACCCCGGCATGACAGTAGGTATGTTTCCAGTCGATTCCCATATTGCAGAAGTGTTATTTGATACTGGAGCAACGCATTCTTTTATTACTGCATCATGGGTAGAAGCACATAATCTTCCAATTACTACCATGTCAACCCCCATTCAAATTGACTCAGCTGGTGGTAGAATTCGAGCTGATAGCATTTGTTTGAATATAAGTGTGGAAATAAGGGGGATAGCGTTTCCCGCTAACCTTATAGTAATGGGTACTCAGGGAATAGATGTCATCCTAGGGATGAATTGGCTAGATAAGTATCAGGCAGTTATCAGTTGTGATAAAAGGACAATCAAGTTGGTGTCCCCACTAGGAGAGGAAGTGGTGACCGAGTTAGTCCCGCCTGAGCCAAAGAAAGGAAGTTGTTATCAGATGGCTGTTGATAGCAGTGAAGCAGATCCAATTGAGAGTATCAAGGTTGTGTCTGAATTCCCAGATGTGTTTCCAAAGGACTTACCGGGAATGCCACCAGAGCGGAAAGTTGAGTTTGCCATAGAGCTTCTTCCTGGAACCGCCCCTATCTTTAAGAGAGCTTACAGAATATCTGGACCAGAGTTGGTTGAGCTTAAGAAGCAGATCGACGAGCTGTCAGAGAAAGGTTACATCCGGCCAAGCACCTCGCCTTGGGCCGCCCCTGTCTTGTTTGTGGAGAAGAAAGATGGCACAAAGAGGATGTGTATCGATTATCGAGCTTTGAATGAGGTCACGATCAAGAACAAGTATCCTTTGCCCAGAATAGAAGATCTGTTTGACCAGTTGAGAGGAGCCAGTGTGTTCTCCAAGATCGATCTGAGGTCAGGTTATCATCAGCTCAGGATCCGACCTTCGGACATATCGAAGACGGCATTTATTACCAAGTATGGTTTGTATGAGTTCACCGTGATGTCTTTTGGTTTGACCAATGCACCAGCGTTCTTTATGAACTTGATGAACAGTGTATTCATGGATTATCTCGATAAGTTTGTGGTGGTATTCATTGATGACATTCTGGTTTATTCTCAAAGCGAAGAAGAACATGCAGATCATTTGAGGATGGTATTGCAGAGATTGCGAGAGCACCAGTTGTATGCAAAGTTGAGCAAGTGTGAGTTCTGGATCAGTGAAGTCCTGTTCTTGGGTCACATAATCAACAAGGAAGGATTGGCTGTGGATCCGAAGAAAGTGGCAGACATTTTGAACTGGAAAGCGCCAACGGATGCTCGAGGAATCAAGAGCTTCATTGGAATGGCCGGATATTATCGGCGATTCATTGAAGGGTTTTCGAAGATTGCAAAACCAATGACAGCATTGCTAGGCAACAAGGTTGAGTTCAAGTGGACCCAGAAATGTCAAGAGGCCTTCGAAGCGCTGAAAGAGAAGTTGACAACAGCGCCTGTCCTAGTCTTGCCTGATGTGCACAAGCCCTTCTCTGTGTACTGTGATGCTTGTTACACAGGTTTGGGATGCGTGTTGATGCAAGAGGGAAGAGTTGTGGCTTACTCGTCCCGACAGCTGAAGGTTCATGAGAAGAATTACCCAATCCATGACCTAGAGTTGGCAGCAGTGGTTCACGCACTGAAGACATGGAGGCACTATCTGTATGGACAGAAATGCGATGTTTACACAGATCACAAGAGTCTGAAGTACATATTCACTCAGTCAGAATTGAACATGAGACAGCGAAGATGGTTAGAGTTGATCAAAGACTATGAGTTGGAGATTCATTACCATCCAGGCAAAGCAAACGTAGTGGCAGATGCTTTGAGCAGAAAGAGTCAAGTCAATCTGATGGTCGCTCGTCCGATGCCTTATGAGTTGGCCAAGGAGTTCGACAGGTTGAGTCTCGGATTTCTGAACAATTCGCGAGGAGTCACAGTTGAATTGGAACCTACCTTGGAGCGCGAAATCAAAGAAGCGCAGAGGAATGATGAGAAGATCAGTGAGATTCGGCGACTGATTCTAGATGGCAGAGGCAAAGATTTTCGAGAAGACGCAGAAGGCGTGATATGGTTCAAGGACCGCTTGTGTGTTCCCAATGTCCAGTCTATTCGGGAGTTGATTCTCAAGGAAGCTCATGAGACAGCTTATTCGATTCACCCTGGCAGTGAGAAGATGTATCAGGATCTGAAGAAGAAATTCTGGTGGTATGGAATGAAGAGGGAAATCGCAGAGCATGTGGCTATGTGTGATAGTTGTCGGCGGATCAAGGCCGAACATCAGAGACCCGCTGGATTGTTGCAACCGTTGCAAATTCCTCAGTGGAAATGGGATGAAATCGGTATGGATTTCATAGTCGGATTGCCTCGCACTCGAGCCGGCTACGATTCCATTTGGGTAGTAGTGGACCGTTTAACCAAGTCAGCCCACTTCATACCTGTCAAGACCACCTACAGCAGTGCAGTATTGGCAGAGCTGTACATGTCTCGGATCGTTTGTCTTCATGGTGTGCCAAAGAAGATAGTGTCAGACAGAGGAACGCAGTTCACCTCTCATTTCTGGCAGCAGTTGCATGAAGCTTTGGGCACACATCTGAATTTCAGTTCAGCTTATCATCCGCAGACAGATGGTCAGACTGAAAGAACCAATCAAATTCTTGAAGATATGTTGAGAGCCTGTGCGTTGCAAGATCAGTCCGGATGGGACAAGCGATTGCCCTATGCAGAGTTTTCCTATAACAACAGTTACCAGGCCAGTTTGAAGATGTCACCATTTCAAGCGCTTTATGGAAGGAGTTGTAGAACTCCGTTGCAATGGGATCAGCCTGGAGAAAAGCAAGTGTTTGGGCCAGATATTTTGCTTGAAGCTGAAGAGAACATCAAGATGGTCCGAGAGAATCTGAAGATAGCGCAATCGAGGCAGCGAAGCTATGCAGACACAAGAAGAAGAGAGCTGAGTTTTGAAGTCGGAGACTTCGTCTATCTGAAAGTGTCACCGATCAGAGGAGTCAGAAGGTTCGGAATCAAAGGCAAGCTAGCACCCCGCTACATTGGTCCGTATCAAATCCTCTCAAAGCGTGGAGAAGTGGCCTATCAGCTCAGTCTGCCAGAGAATTTGTCAGCTGTGCATGATGTCTTTCATGTGTCTCAGTTGAAGAAGTGCTTGCGTGTGCCAGAAGAGCAGTTGCCAGTGGAAGGTCTGGAAGTCCAGGAGGACTTGACCTATGTCGAGAAGCCAGCTCAGATCCTTGAGGTTGCAGACAGAGTCACCCGAAGGAAAACCATCAGAATGTGCAAAGTCAGATGGAGTCACCACTCTGAGGAAGAAGCAACCTGGGAGCGTGAAGATGATTTGATGGCTAAGTACCCAGAGCTTTTTGCTAGCCAGCCCTGAATCTCGAGGGCGAGATTCTTTTAAGGGGGATAGGTTTGTAACGCCCCGAATTTTGCAGTTGAATTTTTTCTTTTCTTTACTCGCCAAAATTCGGGCGTTACCTTCTCCTTTTCTTTTTCCCTCGCTAAACCTTGACCTTTCCAAAGTTTTAGCGGGATTCGGTTTGGATTTCCCGTGTAAGAAAAACTCTAAAAATACTTTGTGTTGTTTGACGCACCATGCCGAACCTTGCATTTTTTGATTGTTTGAAAGTGCAAACGCATTCATCTAGAGAGATCGGATTTCGGAAAAACAGGGAAATAATCTTTTCTTTTTTCTTTCTCTCTCTTTCTCTCTCCTCTTTTTCTCTCTCCCGCGCCGTGGGCCGACCCCGGCCGGCCCAAGCCCCTGCGCGCCCCCCTCTTGGGCCTTGGCAAGGCCCAGCCGCCCCCCTCTCTCCCTTTTTCCCCTAACCCTCTCCCTCTCCCTCTCATTTTCTCTCCCTCCCCACCCTAGCTGCCGCCCCTACCCGCCCCTGCCCTAGGCCGCCGCCGCCGCCCCTCGCCGTCGGCCACCCCCCCGCCGGTGAGCCCCCTCCCCCTCCCCCTCCCCCTCCCCCTCCCCTCTCCTCTCCTCTCCCCCTCCCTGCCCGGCCAAGGCCTGGCCGCCCCTGGCCGCGCCGGCCACCCCCCAGCCCCGCCGTGGCCGCTGGCCGGCCGCTGCCGCGCCGCCCTGGCCCCCGGCCGCCCCCTGGCCAACCCCGGCCGCCCCCTGGCCAACCCCAGCCCGCCCCAGCCGCGCCCCGGCCGGCCGCTGGCCGCGCCTGGCCCGCCCGCCTGGCCCCTGGCCGCGCCCCCTGCGCAGGGCCGGTTCAGCCGCCCGGCCGGCCGGTTCAACCGGGCCAGCTCGGCCGCCCTCCCCCGCGCGCCCGCCCAGCTCGGCCGCCCAGCCCAGGGCCGGTTCAACCGCCCTAGGGCCGGTTCAACCGCCCCCCCCTCTGTTTTTTTATTTATTTTTTTATTTTATTTTATTTACTTTCTGTGATCATGATTACCTTATGATAGGTAGACTAATCATTGTTTATGCTATGGAAAATAGGAAGTTTAATTTAAAACTCCGTTATGCTATTGATTCACGTAGTTAATTGTTTATCTCGTGCAATGTTGATCAATTTAAAATGATTAGGTTTCCATTAGTATATGTATAACAGAATTCTTTTGTTAAGAACCAATTGTAACTGATCATTAGTGCATAAACTTTAACCCCCTGCGAGACCCTTTGCCCGTTTCTTTCTAACCATAACAAATGCGATATCGAATGTCATACTTGATGCATATTCACTTTACTTGTTCTCTTGTATGGTGTACTGTTCTTTTGTATTAAATATGTGGATGGATGTATGTATGTTTGCAATCGCATAGAGAACGATCCGGTCGAAGAGCCCGAGGAATTCGCAGGAGAAGCCCCTGAGCAGCAGTCGGTTGGTGGAGGCAAGTGTCCTTTGACCTATCTTTGTCCTATTCATTCTTTAATTCACCTCCCGCATTACACATTTATACCTAAGGATTGACTAGCTTTTGTTATCCATGTCCTTGTTTACCTATTTGGGTCGGATTATTACTGCTTAGTTTGATGCTATTGCTCAACTCTAATCAATGAACATGATGTGATCATCTATGATACGCTGTTTTCCCCTTCTTATTTATGATCATACTTGTGGCATTTAAGGGGACTCGAGCGGTTTCTCGAGTGCCTCTCCGTAAGGACCTGTTCAATGGATGACCGCCCGGGAAAACAGTGCAACCATGAGGGTGGAATGGGACGCCCTTAGCTGAATAATTAGAGGAACCGAGGTGTAGTTCGCTTAGCCGTTGTGCCGTCAATGGGGCTCGGTGTATACGGCTCGCTCTGCCAAGGTTGATTTGTCCCTTGGGGAGGAGTGCGGTACATTTAGGAAACCTAACGGGTGGCTACAGCCCCGGGGAATCTTTGTAAAGGCTACGTAGTGAGACCCTGCCTATTCACCTTGGTAGTGTTTAAGGGTTTGATCAGCCCGAGGCAAGTGGGAATCACGGCTTATGGGTAAAGTGCGCAACCTCTGCAGAGTGTTATGAAACTGATATATCAGCCGTGCTCACGGTTATGAGCGGCCAAGGGAGCTCCAGAGATTAGTGATACTTGATCAGAGACACTTTGGTACAGGTGGTAATGAGATTGATGATTCTGGTTATGATTATGGTATTGGTAAGTGGTATTCTTTCCGTTTGGAAAGGATACTTTGGGCTAATAACTTGGGTTAATGTTAAAACCTGGCTCTCTACTAGTAAGTAATAACCGGACCAACTAAAAGCAACTGCTTGACTTATCCCCACATAAAGCTAGTCCACTACAGCCAAACAGGATACTTGCTGAGTATGTTGATGTGTACTCACCCTTGCTCTACACACCAATCCCCCCCCAGGTTGTCAGCATTGCAACCACTGCTCAGGAGAAGATGAAGCTGTGGAAGGAGACTTCCAGGAGTTCCAAGACTACGACGAGTTCTAGGCGTGGGTTAGCGGCAACCCCCAGTCGGCTGCCTGTGAAGGCCGCGTTATCTACGTTTCTTTTCCGCACTTTGATTTATTGTAAGAACTATATGGACGTCTCAGACGTATGATGTAATCGACTATTATTTCCCCTTTTAATACTATTTGAGCACTGTGTGATGATGTCCATGTTATGTAACTGCTGTGTACGTGAATAACTGATCCTGGCACGTACATGGTTCGCATTCGGTTTGCCTTCTAAAACCGGGTGTGACACTTTTCTACTTCTAGAGCATAAGCATTTTTCACCTTAACATGCTTTTTGTTTTCTTTAATAAGGAAGTCCTCTTGAGTGTCCAAGAGATCATCCTTCTCATGAATGGCACTAATCAATTCATTTAATTTTTCTTTTTGTTGCATGTTTAGGTTGGCAAAAAGAGTACGCAAATTATCTTCCTCATCACTGGCATTATCATCGCTAGAGGATTCATATCTAGTGGAGGATTTGGATTTAACCTTCTTCTTTTTGCCATCCTTGGCCATGAGGCACTTGTGGCCGACGTTGGGGAAGAGAAGTCCTTTGTTGATGGCGATGTTTGCAGCGTCCTCGTCGGAGGAGGAGTCGGAGGAGCTCTCATCCGAGTCCCACTCACGGCATACATGAGCGTCGCCACCCTTCTTCTTGTAGTATTTCTTCTTCTCCTTTCTTCTCCCCTTCTTGTCATCGCCCCTGTCACTGTCACTAGAAATAGGGCATTTTGCTATAAAGTGACCGGGCTTACCACACTTGTAGCAAACCTTCTTGGAGTGGGGCTTGTAATCTTTCCCCCTCCTTTGCTTGAGGATTTGGCGGAAGCTCTTGATGACGAGCGCCATTTCCTCATTGTCGAGCTTTGAGGCGTTGATTGGTTGTCTACTTGATGTAGACTCCTCCTTCTTCTCCTCTGTTGCCTTGAATGCAACCGGTTGTGCTTCGGATGTGGAGGGATCGTCTAGCTCATTGATTTTCTTTGAGCCCTTGATCATGTACTCAAAGCTCACAAAATTCCCGATTACTTCCTCGGGAGTCATTAGTGTATATCTAGGATTACCACGAATTAATTGAACTTGAGTAGGGTTAAGGAAAATAAGTGATCTAAGAATAACCTTAACCATCTCGTGGTCATCCCACTTTTTGCTCCTGAGGTTGCGCACTTGGTTCACCAAGGTTTTGAGCCGGTTGTACATGTCTTGTGGCTCTTCCCCTTTGCGAAGCCGGAAGCGACCGAGCTCCCCCTCGATCGTCTCCTGCTTGGTGATCTTGGTTAGTTCATCTCCCTCGTGCGCGGTCTTGAGCACGTCCCAAACTTTCTTGGCGCTCTTTAATCCTTGCACCTTGTTATACTCCTCTCGACTTAGAGAGGCGAGGAGTATAGTTGTGGCTTGGGAGTTGAAGTGCTCGATTTGGGTTACCTCGTCCTCATCATAATCCTCATCCCCTATGGATGGTACCTGTACACCAAACTCAACGACATCCCATATACTTTTGTGGAGTGAGGTTAGATGAAATCGCATTAAATCACTTCACCTAGCATAATCTTCGCCATCAAACGTTGGTGCTTTACCTAATGGGACGGAAAGTAAAGGTGTATGTTTAGGAATGCGAGGATAGCGTAAGGGAATCTTACTAAACTTCTTGCGCTCATGGCGCTTAGAACTGACGGACGGCGCGTCGAAGCCGGAGGTAGATGGCGATGAGGTGTCGGTCTCGTAGTAGACCACTTTCCTCATCTTCTTTTTCTTGTCCCCACTCCGATGCGACTTGTGGGAGGAGGCTTTCTTCTCCTTCCCTTTCCCTTTGTTGCGGGACTCTTCCGATGTAGCCTTCCCGTGGCTTGTAGTGGGCTTGTCGCCGGTCTTCATCTCCTTCTTGGCGTGATCTCCCGACATCACTTCGAGCGGTTAAGCTCTAATGAAGCACCGGGCTCCGATACCAATTGAAAGTCGCCTAGAGGGGGGGTGAATAGGGCGAAACTGAAATTCACAAAGTTAATCACAACTACAAGCCGAGTTAGCGTTAGAAATAGAAACGAGTCCGAGAGAGAGGGCGTAAAACAAATCGCAAGCGAATAAAGAGTATGACACGCGGATTTGTTTTACCGAGGTTCGGTTCTTGCAAACCTACTCCCCGTTGAGGTGGTCACAAAGACCGGGTCTCTTTCAACCCTTTCCCTCTCTCAAACGGTCCCTCAGACCGACTGAGCTTTTCTTCTCAATCACTTGGAACACAAAGTTCCCACAAGGATCACCACACGATTGGTGTATCTTGCATCAATTACAAGTGAGTTTGATCTCAAGAAAGAATGAGAAAGAAAGCAATCCAAGCGCAAGAGCTCAAAAGAACACAACAAATCTCTCTCACTTAACACTAAAGCTTTTGTGGAATTGGGAGAGGATTTGATCACTTGGGTGTGTCTAGAATTGAATGCTAGAGCTCTTGTAAGTGGTTGGAAGTTGAGAAACTTGGATGACTTGAATGTGGGGTGGTTGGGGTATTTATAGCCCCAACCATCAAACTAGCCATTTGGTGAGGGCTGCTGTCGCATGGCGCACCGGATAGTCCGGTGCGCCAGCTACGTCACTAGGTCGTTGGGTTCCGACCGTTGGAGCTCTGACTTGTGGGCCCTCCTGGCTGTCCGGTGGTGCACCGGACAAGTCCTGTAGACTGTCCGGTGTGCCACCCGCGCGTGCTCTGCTCCTCTGCGCGCGTTGGCGTGCATTTAATGCGTTGCAGTCGACCGTTGGCGTGAAGTAGCCGTTGCTCCGCTGGCTCACCGGACATGTCCGATGAATTATAGCGGAGCGGAAATCCGAAGCTGGCGAGTTCAGAGCCGCTCTCCTCTGGAGCACCGGACACTATCCGGTGGTACACTGGATAGTCCGGTGAATTATAGTGAAGCGTCTCTGAGAATTCCCGAAGGTGCGAAGTTTGGCTTGAAGTCCCCTGGTGCACCGGACACTGTCCGGTGGCACACCGGACAGTCCGGTGCGCCAGACCAGGGCAGCCTTCGGTTATCCCTTGCTCTCTTTGTTGAACCCTTTTCTTGGTCTTTTTATTGGCTTAGTGTGAACCTTTGTCACCTGTATAACTTATAGACTAGAGCAAACTAGTTAGTCCAATTATTTGTGTTGGGCAATTCAACCACCAAAATCAATTAGAAAATAGGTGTAAGCCCAATTCCCTTTCAGCGGTTGGCAATTTGGTGTGACCTGGGGGTGAATTGGGCTAGCACTTGGGCTCGCCCAACTGGGCCTCCAGAGGTTCGGACCTCCGCCACGCACAGCACAGGTCAACCAGACCGAATGTTATGACCAGGGCTCCCTCTAGTTATAAGAAGCCTAGGGCTTCTAATACATAAACTATATATATATATATATAGCTACCTACTAGTAATAACAACCAGTACAAAAAACACTTTCAATAAATATATACATACCTACACATGTTCTATTCACCGATAAAGTTAACACAGATTTAATGGTAAAATGAATCACAGGAATCATCTGATAGACAAAACATGAATCACACCAGCGAAGTTGTATCAACCACACTAAATGATAAAATCAATGACATAATTATATCAATTGTTTCGGTGGATGGTACATTTTTATCAATTTTACCAGTTTTACCATTCATTTTGCATGATCAAACAGGAACTACTACGCATCAAAGATTTTACAATCCAGAAGGACCACCAGGAATGATAGACAAACCACAAATTTCAGCACTTATCAGCAGTGTCTTATCTTTTGCTATTAACCTTACCATTTTTAAATACATGTACATAGCCCTTTAGTTGTGCCACTGAATAGTAGAAGCAACTATACACTGTAAGGACAATGCCCCCTTTAAATATGGCATGAAACCACAGATGCCATAGTCCATAGTTTAGGAGAGAAGCCGCTTAAGTGTTTTTTCTTCTTGATGGACCTTTTTCTGTATGCCTGCTACTGGCCTCCATAAGGAGGTGTTGTATTTGGTCCATCTTTAGGCCTAAACTTTTGTTGTTTTCTTCTTTTTAATATAATAATGGTAACTCTCGTGCGTGTTCGAAAAAAAACTACATATGCCATCATTTTGTCTAATTAGCCTCTAGACCGTGCTACCTACTATCCAACTACTATCCAAAGGTAAGTGATGAATGTAGTATTTTTGACGATGAACAATTTAGAATTGATATTAGTATTTACAACTATATTCTATTTGCATAACAAGAGTTATTAATAATGATTTACACCTAGACATAACGCGTGCAAGACGCGCGTCAGCCACTAGTGTTTCTTTCAACCGATAGCTGGTTCGTCAACAGACTACGCCCACGGCCCACGTGCATAGGAGTCCTCGGCCCCTCGTGTTTCTATCAGGAGCTCATCGTCCTCCCCAGTCCCCACCCAGTCGCAGATTGAGGGTGCGGCTAGGGGTGAAAACGGGCGGATACGGACGGATATTAGCTCATCCTGTATCCTACCCTGATGTATTTAAAACGGATTCGGGATCGGATACGGATAGTTAGAAACGGGACGGATACGGATACAGGGACCGGATATTTATCCGGGCGGATAAGTGACGGATACGGATATTATTTGATCGGATATCGGATACTTGTCGGATAATGCATTAATTGGTTATCAAAAAATATTCTTGTTCGACCACGAAATTGCAAGTAAATTAATACTAATAAGCATTTAATAGAAGATAATCTCAAGTTCCCACGTAAAAATGGTAAAGTGAAGTATTGATTATGTTGAAACTTGGATACTTAGAGTGATTTCACGTGTAACTCACGCAATAAGTGGAAATAAAATAGAAGAAACGTTGACATCCTGTGGATTTTATGGTCCCATTATTTTTTATGACTATATGTGGCCATATGTTGTACCTTCGTATAATTTCATAGATTTCTGAGGCTATATATACATTATTAATTTCTTTCTACATAGAATCATCAAAGTATAATTAAAATTCATAAATACACTAGTTTTGATCCAAAATTGCAAAAAGCTTACCAAAACAAATAAACATTCTATTCAAATAAAACCTCAAGTCGCCACATGAAAATGATAAGTGAAATATTAATTATGTTGAAACTTCGATACATAAAATGATTTCACATGTAACTCACGCAATAAGTGGGAGTAGAATGGAAGAAACACCAACATCTTGTGGATTTTATAGTCCAAATGTTTTTGAGAACTATATGTGGATATATGTTGTGTCCCCGTAAAAATTCATGAATTTTTTAGGCTATTTGGTGTATTATTAATTTCTTGTTGCAGAAAATCATCAAAATACAATTAAATTCATAAAAATATTGTAGCGTTGACCGAAAATTGCAAATAAGTTACCAATATTAATAAATAGTTTATAAAAAGATAATCCTAAGTTCCCACATGAATATAATCTTAAGTCCCCACATGAAAATGATAAAGTCTATTATTTTGATATAAATTTAGACATTATTTTAATGATTTTGGCCTAAAGATATGTTTAAACAAAAATGTGATGTACTACAAAGTTATAGATCTCTTCGAGCTCTACAATTTTCATATAAACTTTATCTTCATCCGATTTCATATGTAAAAGTTATGATTTTATAACTATATTATTTTGCAGAAAAAGAAAAAACGGGTACCCGAATTCCGGGTACCCGTATCCGACCCGAATATCCGGGTATTTACCGGGTAGTACTCGCTCCGTATCCGACCCGAATCCGAAGCCATACTATCCGGGTATTACCCGTATCCGTCCCGAATCTAAAAAATACCCGTATCCGTATCCGAAAAATGGTCCCGAATCAGTATCCGTATCCGGTACCCGTTTCGGGTACCCTACCCGTTTTCACCCCTACCCTTGGCTGACTAATTAGGAAAGCTAGTGGAAGACTACCTTACCCGAAAGGGGCAAGGGCAGTAGGGGAGTGGTCAGTGTAGGGAGGTCCTTGGTTGATTTTGCTGCGATGGCGGACAGCCAAGAACCCTGCATTGGAACTTCCTATAAACTGTAGCGGGTTTTCGGAAGCTAGTGGAACTTTGTAAAGGCCTCGTAGTGTTGCCCTGTCGCGCTTCCTAGGTAGAGGTGTATGGGAAGTCGCGATCCCTTGGCAGATGGGTAACATGACTTGTGGGTAAAGGGTACAACCTCTGCAGATTGTAAAACTGGTATACTAGCCGAGCTCACGGTCATGAGCAGCTCAGGACTCTCTGATGTTTAAATTATGGAACTTAAATTCAATTTTGTCATTTGCATTGCATGGGTTTATTATAAATTGTGTTCTATTACTTTATTTATGGTTTGGTATTTACTTACACTTAGTAACTGCTAATAAAATTTTGACCAACTACTTAAAAGCAATGCTCAGCTTTAACCCCTGTCATTGATTAGCCTTACACATCACATGAACTCACACCTTTGTGAGTTTATGTCCACTGGTTCCCCACAACTTGTTGAGCTATGATCATGTGTGAGCTCACCCTTGCTGTCTCACACCCCCCCCACAGGAGAAGAGCAGGTGGTTCAGGAGGAGCCACAAGGCGAGGAGTATGATCTAATCTAGGTGGCGTTTCTCAGTTGACATTGGCGCCGACGATCCTTAGTTCGTTTTATATTCATTATTTTATTTTATAATAAGTCTTTCGCTATGTAATAAATACTCTGATGTTTTATGACATCTATCTCTATACACTCTTTTATTATATATGTTGTCTTCTTGGCGCATGTATGAGATGCACCTGGCTTTGTTCCTTAAAGCCGGGTGTGACATGCACGACCATCCATTCCTCCACCCAGAGCCTGTACCCAGGCTTGCCTAGGGGTGAAAACGGGTAGGGTACCCGAAACGGGTACCGGATACGGGTACTGATTCGGGACCATTTTTCGGATACGGATACGGGTATTTTTATATTCGGGACGGATACGGGTAATACCCGGATAGTACATCTTCGGATTCGGGTCGGATACGAAGCGAGTACTACCCGGTAAATACCCGGATATTCGGGTCGGATACGGGTACCCGGAATTCGGGTACCCGTTTTTTTTCTTTTTCTGCATAATAATATTGTTATAAAATCGTAACTTTTACATATGAAATCGGATGAAGATAAAGTTTATATGAAAATTGTAGAGCTCGAAGAGATCTATAACTTTGTAGTACAACACATTTTTGTTTAAACATATCTTTAGGCCAAAATCATTGAAATAATGTCTAAATTTATATCAAAATAATAGACTTTATCATTTTCATGTGGGGACTTAAGATTACCTCTATGTGGGAACTTAGGATTATCTTTTTATAAACTATTTATTAATATTGATAACTTATTTGCAATTTCCGGTCGATGCTACAATATTTTTATGATTTAATTGTATTTTGATGATTTTCTATAACAAGAAATTAATAATACACCAAATAGCCTAAAAAATTCATGAATTTTTACAGGGACACAACATATATCCACATATAGTTCTCAAAAACATTTGGACTATAAAATCCACAAGATGTTGGTGTTTCTTCCATTCCGCTCCCACTTATTACGTAAGTTATACGTGAAATCTTTTTATGTATCGAAGTTTCAACATAATTAATATTTCACTTATCATTTTCATGTGGCGACTTGAGGTTTTATTTGAATAGAATGTTTATTTGTTTTGGTAAGCTTTTTGCAATTTTGGGTCAAAACTAGTGTATTTATGAATTTTAATTATATTTTGATGATTTTATATAGAAAGAAATTAATAATGTACAAATAGCCTCAGAAATCTATGAAATTATACGAAGGTACAACATATGGCCACATATAGTCATAAAAAATAACGAGGCCATAAAATCCACATGATGTCAACGTTTCTTCTATTTTATTTCCACTTATTGCGTGAGTTACACGTGAAATCACTCTAAGTATCCAAGTTTCAACATAATCAATACTTCACTTTACCATTTTTATGTGGGAACTTGAGATTATCTTCTATTAAATGTTTATTAGTATTAATTTACTTGCAATTTCGTGGTCGAACAAGAATATTTTATGATAACCAATTAATGCATTATCCGACAAGTATCCGATATCCGGTCAAATAATATCCGTATCCGTCACTTATCCGCCCGGATAAATATCCGGTCCTTGTATCCGTATTCGTCCCGTTTCTAACTATCCGTATCCGATCCCGAATCCGTTTGAAATATATTAGGGTAGGATACAGGATGAGCTACTATCCGTCCGTATCCGCCCGTTTTCACCCCTAGCCAAGGGCGTCCCATTAAACCCTTGTGGTGGCACGTGTTACTCAAGTTAAGCTCTATGTTCCAATTAACATTAATGATCTCAACATGAACATAAATAGAATAACAAAAAGAATTGGAACATAGAGGTAATAAATGATTATCCCAAAACCAGGTAAAGCAATAGCAAACTACCCAAGTGAATCAGGGGTAAACAAGGTAATGAGATAAACAATCTAGGGTGACCTATTGGGTCCCATCAAAATTAACCTATGCATGAGTGAATGATAATTAGAGAACATTATTGGGTAAAAAGTGGTCAAGGGCACAACTTGCCTTCTATGAGCTCCTGCTCAGCAACTTCAACCTGCTGCTCACCAGGATCCTCAGTCACGGGCTCTTCTACTCGCCAGAATACAATCAAGCACAGTGCATATAGAGAAATTAACATTACACCAAACATATAAATAAAATACACAGTAATAATCTACACATTAAAATAAAATTCTAGGAACAGGAATCATAATTTTTGGAGTTATAGAATTTAAGTTATGGATTTTCAAAGGTTTTATATGTTTAAAATGGGACTAAGTGGGAAATGACTTTTCTTACTGTTTTCATGACCAAACAGAGGCTCTAAGTGATAAAGAATAAAATTACAAAAATTTAGAAAGTGGAATGGATTATTTTGGAGCCCATATGAATATTCTATGAATTATACAAGTTTTAGGGTTTATTTTCATATTAAAAATCTGATTTCTAATTCATTTAATCACTTTAAAACAGCACTGGACTGGGGCTCATTTAAACAGGAACATAGGGGGCTCGGGGTAAGATGTCCAAGACACAGTGAACAGTTGCGTATGGATGGCGGGTTGATTCGCTAAAAGGTGAGGGGTTCTTTAATAAATCTGACCCGCGAAGGGGTATCGGTGAATCTGAGCCGTTAGATCTCAAATGAACGGCCCGGATTAGACCGCCTACTACTGAACCGGTATGCAGCGAGGATCGTAGGATCAGAGATCGACGGCTACGGTTTTATGAGCACTAGATCTGTTCTGCACCACCCGATTCCTAGATCGACGGCTCAGGACAACGAACCCAAACGGTAAGCGACTGTTCAATCCCGATTGTTGCACTGGAATCCAACGGTACCCACATCCTACTTTCTCTCTCTCATATTCATGGCCGTTGGATGAGGATCAAATGGCCCCTACGCTTCTTCCCACCTGAGACACCGCGCGGCGGCCCCAGCATTCCGAGCGCGGCGGAGCATCGCCGGAATACAGCTTCCCGGTGCCCAATGGTCCTAACTCTAATCTAGGAGGTGCCACGCAAAGAGTAGACGAAGGCAAGAGTAGGTGCCCAGTTCATACCGGTGATGGCGGTGCGACGCGCGCAGACCACGGAAAGGGTGTGATTCCGCCCCTGTTCTGATCTACAGCGAGGAATTCCTCGCCAATCCACCCACGATTGGGCCACGGAGAGGTTCTATCACAAGCAGCGCTCTCTGGTGGTCCTCGCAGCCCCCGCGCCGATGGTATGGCGGCGACAACCGCGAGTATCCGATGTCGCGGTGAACCTCCCACGGTGCCAGAGCCCACAACCCACGACGCGGCACCACAGCGCTAGCTTGTTGGTCAATGGGGCATAGGGACCCACGTTTATACTTGAGCCGGCCCCGAATTCCGCCCAGTGCGGACTCCACCCACCATGCCGAGCATCGCGGAGGTGGTTGACCCAGCCATGGCGCGAGTCACAATCTGGGTGAGAGGTGGCCTAAACCGGTTGGGTTTTGTAGGGCGCAGATTCCGCGGATAACGCCGTTTACAGATCTCGTACAGGTGGCACGATTTTTGTGCCCGGCTGGAGGAATCGCAGGCAGCCAATCGAGCTAACCGCGGTGCTTTTCTGTTGGGTTCAGGCGGAAACGAAGGTGCTGGCACCAATGGCCCACACGACAGCGTCCACACGCCCAAGAGCGCGCGCGGGGGGTGACGGCTGACGAGTGGGACCCACAAGCAGAGATGCCAGCGCGCGGTTCGTTGAGGGAGGTGGCGCCTCGTTGCGACTGACAGAGGGGGCCCGCGCAGCAGCGAGCCTCACTGCGCACGGTGGAGGAGCTGTCTGGGCCGCGCGGGGGAATTTGTAGGTGGGCCGAATTAGTAGCAGCCGGCCCAGTTAGGTTAGTTTCGTTTTATTCTTTTCTTTTCCATTTCATGCTCCAATTTTCTTTGCTCCATTTCCAAGTTAAATTTAAATTTCGAATTTGAATTCAAACTTGTGCCAAATTATTCTCAAATCTTATTGTGAAATGAGAAATACCAATTTTTAGAAGTATAATTACATTATTTATATTCTTGTATCACTCCTCTTCTTCTCATCTTTGAAAACCCTAAACTTTCAATCTAGGGTTTAATTCAACTTCTAGTAATTATTATCTTATTACCCTTATTATTTTATTAATGCACAAACATATAACTCCAACATGAGGCATATTATTATTATTATTATTATTATTATTATCATTTGTTTTAATTCATCTCTAAATTTTGCGTATGCTCTTTTTATGATGCAAATGAGGCACAGGAAATTGAGGAGATCTCTCTATTATTCTTTGTATACAACTTGAGTGTTACAAATCCTACCCCCCTTAAAAATAATCTCGTCCTCGAGATTTAAGAAGATCTAGGAAAAAGGTGAGGAAAATCTATACGAAGCTCTTCTTCTCTTTCCCATGTTGCTTCATCTTCTCCGTGGTGACTCCATTGCACTTTGCACATCTTTATCACCTTATTTCTTGTAACTCTAGTCAAAGTGTCAAGAATCTTGATTGGATACTCCGTGTAAGTCAAATCACCCTGAACACTGAGCTCTTCCATCGGTAACTGTTCCTCAGGGACACGGAGACACTTTAAGTTGAGACACATGAAATACATTGTGCACATCCGATAGACTATCCAGTAACTCGAGTTGGTATGCCATCTCCCCAACTCGCCTAAAGATCAAGAATGGTCCAATATAGCGAGGGGATAATTTGCCCTTAACTTTGAATCTCCTCATTCCACGAAGTGGTGACACCTTGAGGTACACATAATCTTCTTCTTGAAATTCCAGTGGTCTTCTTCTATTATCAGCGTAGCTCTTTTGCCTAGTTTGAGCCACTCTCAAATTCTCTCGAATTATACGAACTTGTTCTTCTGCTTCTTGAATCAGTTCAGGCCCAAAGAACTGTCTCTCTCCAGTCTGATCCCAATATAGAGGAGTCCTGCATTTTCTCCCATATAAAGCTTCAAAAGGTGACATCTTCAAACTGGCCTGATAGCTATTGTTATATGAGAATTCAGCATAAGGTAGACTTTTATCCCAACTTCCTCCATGCTGAAGGGCACAAGCTCTCAACATATCTTCCAATACTTGATTAGTCCTTTCAGTCTGTTCATCGGTCTGAGGGTGATAAGCCGTATTGAAGTTCAACTTCGTGCTCATGTTCTCATGAAAGCTTCTCCAAAATCTTGAGGTAAACTGCGAACCTCGATCAGACACGATCTTCTTTGGTATTCCATGTAAACACACAATCCGAGCCATATATAGCTCTGCTAGCTGGGAACCTTTATAAGTAGTCTTGACAGGAATAAAGTGAGCCACTTTAGTCAACCTATCCACAATCACCCATATAGCATCATATCCATTCTGGGTGCGAGGCAATCCAGTAATAAAATCCATACCAATCTCTTCCCACTTCCACTCGGGTATCTTCAGTGGGTGCAATAGTCTAGCAGGCCTCTGGTGTTCAGCCTTAACTCTTTGACACACATCGCACATCGCCACATGTGCAGCCACATCTCTTTTCAATCCATATCACCAATATTTCCGCTTCAAATCCTGATACATCTTGGTACTACCAGGATGAATAGAATAGTCCGAATCATGGGCCTCCTTCAATATAGTCTCACGAAGGCTTTCAATATCAGGAACACACATCCTGTTCTTGAACCATACAGTGCCTTGTTCATCTTCCGTAAACTCCGGAACTCGACCTTCAGTAATCAGATCCTTGATCTCTTTTATTTTAGCATCACCCATTTGACCTTTACGAATTTCTTGCTCCAAAGTAGGTTCCACATCAATAGTAACTCCTTCAATATGAGCAACTATCCCCAGGTTAAGTCTCCTGAAATCCTCAACAATCTCATCGGGTAGCTGGGCAACAATAGCTGAATGAACATGCTCCTTGCGACTCAAGGCATCTACAACCAAATTCGCCTTGCCCGGGTGATAGTGAATCTCCAAATCATAATCCTTAATAAGCTCCAACCAACGGCGTTGCCTAAGGTTGAGATCCTTCTGAGTGAATATATACTTCAAACTCTTATGATCCGTATATACTTGGCACTTAGTTCCCATAATGTAGTGTCTCCAAATCTTAAGCGCATGCACAACGGCTGCCAATTCCAAGTCATGAGTGGGGTAGTTCAATTCATGTTTCCGTAACTGACGAGAAGCATAAGCGATCACATGTCCTTCTTGCATGAGCACACATCCTAAGCCTTGGCCACATGCATCACAATAGATATCAAATCCTTTCTGTAAGTCCGGCATAACCAATACTGGTGGCAACATCAACCTCTTCTTCAATTGATCAAAGCTGTCTTGGCACTTCTCGTCCCACTTAAATTCTTTTCCTTTCTCCAAAAGTGAAGTCATAGGTTTAGCAATCTTAGAAAATCCTTCAATAAATCTCCGATAATATCCTGCTAATCCCAAGAAACTCCGAATCTCAGTAACTGTAGTGGGTACTCTCCACTCCATTATCTCCTTAACTTTAGCAGGATCCACTGAAATTCCTCCATTAGAAATAATATGACCAAGAAATGGCACCTCGCCAATCCAAAACTCACACTTGCTGAACTTGGCATATAGCTGGTTATCTCGTAGCTTCTGTAGCACCAATCTCAGATGTTCCTCATGATCGCTATCACTCTGAGAATAAATAAGAATATCGTCGATGAATACCACGACGAATCTGTCCAAATACTCCATAAACACCTTATTCATCAAGTTCATAAAATAAGCTAGTGCATTGGTTAATCCAAACGACATAACAGTAAACTCATATAATCCATATCGAGTCGAGAAAGCCATCTTGGGAATATCCGATGGTCTAATCCTCATCTGATGGTAACCTGATCGGAGATCAATCTTCGAGAATACTCTAGCTCCTCTCATTTGATCAAATAAATCCTCAATACGGGGTAACGGATACTTGTTCTTCACCGTAACATCATTAAGGGATCTATAATCCACACACATCCGCTGCGATCCATCCTTCTTCTGTACAAACAGAACCGGTGCTCCCCACGGTGATGAACTCGGACGAATGTACCCAGCCTCTTGTAACTCAGTTAACTGCTTCTTAAGTTCCTTCAACTCCTCTACGGACATCCTATATGGCCGTTTAGAAATAGGGGCGGTTCCAGGTAAGAGATCAATAACAAACTCAACTTCTCTATCAGGTGGTATCCCTGGTAACTCCTCTGGAAAGACATCCGGAAAATCTCTAACCACACAGATGTTGTCACCAACAAACTCCTCAGGTATGAAGAACATTGCACGCATGGGTGAGGAGGTTACTGCAATATTAACTTGAAATCTTTCTCCTTTAGTGGTAGTGAGTTCTACGGTGCCTCTACCACATGCTATAACGGCCTTTGCCTTTCTTAGCCATGACATACCAAGGATCAGATCTATACTGCTTGACTCTAATATTATAGCAGTAGCTCCAAATTCTCTACCCATAATGGTCAATGTCAATCTATGTGTTATTTGATTCGCCTCAATAGGCCCTTTAGGTGTAATTACTATCATTGGTTTTCTCATATTTAGCAGTGGTATTTCATTTGTGTTGGCATATCTAGCAGACATGAATGAATGTGTAGCACCAGAATCAAATAATATGGTTGCAGGAATTGCATTAACATAAAACATACCAAGTACGAGGTCCCCACCATCCGGAGTAGCATCAACGCTGACTTGATTAACTTTGGCAATAGAATATCCCTTGCCAGATCCTAGAGTTTGCTGCCTGTTCTGAACTGGAGTAGTAGCAATCCTCTGTGGGCAGACATTTGCATAATGACCAGTCTTCCCACACTTGAAACAAGTAGTGCCTGGACTCTGTCCTGAAAACTTCGTCGGGGTGCCAGTAGGGGTAGCCTGTCGAGGAGGTGGAGTCCTCAGTGGTGATTGCTGAACTGGGCGCTGGCCTCCGCCAGTGCGAACGGGTGTACCCTGGGGTGAACTGTAGCGAGGACGAACACTGCTGCTTCCTTGTCCTTGAGATATAGCCTTTCTCTTCAAATCTCTCAGCTGAACACGCTTGTGTTCAATAGCCAGGGCCTTATCAAGCAGCCTCTGAAATGATGGAAATGTGTGTGCCACTAGAGCATACTGCAGTGGTCCATTAAGTCCTTCAATAAAATGCTCCTGCTTCCTCTCATCTTCAGCAACTTCATCAGGGGCATATCTGGATAACTGGATAAACTTGTCGCGGTACTCACTGACTGACATACTTCCTTGCTTCAGCGACAGAAATTCCTTCTTCTTAATCTTCATCAATCCAGCGGGTATATGATAATTCCTGAACTGTGTACTGAACTCTGCCCAAGTAATAGTATCAGCAGCATCGTGGGCAGTAGTATATGAATCCCACCAGTCAGCAGCAGGACCTGTCAGACGTCCAGAAGCATATAAAACCTTCTCCCGGTCAGTGCATTGTGCAATATTCAGCATCTTCTCAACGGACTTCAGCCAATCATCCGCGTCCAGTGGATCAGGTGAGCTAGCGAATGTAGGTGGCTTATGACTCATGAACTCTCTATGCTTATCACGGGGTGGAACTGGTGGTGGTGGGGGAGGCAGTGGTACTTGTTGCTGTTGTTGTTGTTGTTGTTGTTGTTGCATTTGTTGTTGCAGCTGCTGTTGTTGCGCCCTCCTTTCCTGGCGTATCTCCTCTCGCTCCTAGCGCAACTCCTGTCGTATATCTTCTCTTTCCTGACGCATCTCCTGGCGTTCTTGCTGCATCTGGGCACGCATATCAGCCATAGTGTCCGCCATTTGCTGCATCACCGCCATCTAAGCAGCAACCAGTGGGTCAACTCCGCCTGGTGGAGGATTCATCTCTGCAGGTTGTGGCTGGGGTTGTCTATATATCCTTTGAGTGTGTCAATTAGGAGGCAGATCAATTCCACCACCCCTCCTGGTATTGACCATCTGAGTTAGATACATAAGGTAAGAGAAAGCAGTAGACAAGGCAGTAATTACGAATCATGCTAAATTGGGGGATTTATTAGCTAAGCAGATTAATGTTTTACCTACCATAGCTAATTCATTACCTTATAGTGGTACATATTAAGATGTCCATATTTAATACTTCAATCAATCAAAGAAGCAAATCAGACATTTTCCACCAGAACAATCAAACAACATTTTTAAATATAGAAAATAGTTTTGATTTGGTCTTAGGTTCCCTATCTCTTAAAAAGATCATAGCAGTAGGATTCCAAGGTGTGAAATCCATCTTGTCTTAGAATAGAAAGGATAAGATTAACCAGAGTAGATTAGCAGAAGGTGAGACAAGATCAAGGTGAGATAAGTATAGAATGAGTCAGAGTAAGGTAAGTAAGAAAGGGTTTGTCCATTTCTATCTAGGTCTCGTCCTACAGTCAACATTTCCTCTGATACCACTTCTGTCACACCCGGCTTTAAGGAACAAAGCCAGGTGCATCTCATACATGCGCCAAGAAGACAACATATATAATAACAGAGTGTATAGAGATAAATGTCATAAAACATCAGAGTATTTATTACATAGCGGAAGACTTATTACAAAATAAAATAATGAAAATAAAACGAACTAAGGATCGTCGGCGCCAATGTCAACTGAGAAACGCCACCTAGATCAGATCAAACTCCTCGCCTTGTGGCTCCTCCTGAACCGCCTGCTCTTCTCCTGTGGGGGGTGTGAGACAGCAAGGGTGAGCTCACACATGATCATAGCTCAACAAGTTGTGGGGAACCAGTGGACATAAACTCACAAAGGTGTGAGTTCATGTGATGTGTAAGGCTAATCAATGACAGGGGTTAAAGCTGAGCATTGCTTTTAAGTAGTTGGTCAAAATTTTATTAGCAGTTACTAAGTGTAAGTAAATATCAAACCATAAATAAAGTAATAGAACACAATTTATAATAAACCCATGCAATGCAAATGACAAAATTGAATTTAAGTTCCATAATTTAAACATCAGAGAGTCCTGAGCTGCTCATGACCGTGAGCTCGGCTAGTATACCAGTTTTACACTCTGCAGAGGTTGTACCCTTTACCCACAAGTGATGTTACCCATCTGCCAAGGGATCGCGACTTCCCATACACCTCTACCTAGGAAGCGCGGCAGGGCAACACTACGAGGCCTTTACAAAGTTCCACTAGCTTCCGAAAACCCGCTACAGTTTATAGGAAGTTCCAATGCAGGGTTCTTGGCTGTCCGCCATCGCAGCAAAATCAACCAAGGACCTCCCTACACTGACCACTCCCCTACTGCCCTTGCCCCTTTCGGGTAAGGTAGTCTTCCACTAGCTTTCCTAATTAGTCAGCCAAGGGCGTCCCATTAAACCCTTGTGGTGGCACGTGTTACTCAAGTTAAGCTCTATGTTCCAATTAACATTAATGATCTCAACATGAACATAAATAGAATAACAAAAAGAATTGGAACATAGAGGTAATAAATGATTATCCCAAAACCAGGTAAAGCAATAGCAAACTACCCAAGTGAATCAGGGGTAAACAAGGTAATGAGATAAACAATCTAGGGTGACCTATTGGGTCCCATCAAAATTAACCTATGCATGAGTGAATGATAATTAGAGAACATTATTGGGTAAAAAGTGGTCAAGGGCACAACTTGCCTTCTATGAGCTCCTGCTCAGCAACTTCAATCTGCTGCTCACCAGGATCCTCAGTCACGGGCTCTTCTACTCGCTAGAATACAATCAAGCACAGTGCATATAGAGAAATTAACATTACACCAAACATATAAATAAAATACACAATAATAATCTACACATTAAAATAAAATTCTAGGAACAGGAATCATAATTTTTGGAGTTATAGAATTTAAGTTATGGATTTTCAAAGGTTTTATATGTTTAAAATGGGACTAAGTGGGAAATGACTTTTCTTACTGTTTTCATGACCAAACAGAGGCTCTAAGTGATAAAGAATAAAATTACAAAAATTTAGAAAGTGGAATGGATTATTTTGGAGCCCATATGAATATTCTATGAATTATACAAGTTTTAGGGTTTATTTTCATATTAAAAATCTAATTTCTAATTCATTTAATCACTTTAAAATAGCACTGGACTGGGGCTCATTTAAACAGGAACATAGGGGGCTCGGGGTAAGATGTCCAAGACACAGTGAACAGTTGCGTATGGATGGCGGGTTGATTCGCTAAAAGGTGAGGGGTTCTTTAATAAATCTGACCCGCGAAGGGGTATCGGTGAATCTGAGCCGTTAGATCTCAAATGAACGGCCCGGATTAGACCGCCTACTACTGAACCGGGATGCAGCGAGGATCGCAGGATCAGAGATCGACGACAACGGTTTTATGAGCACTAGATCTGTTCTGCACCACCCGATTCCTGGATCGACGGCTCAGGACAACGAACCCAAACGGTAAGCGACTGTTCAATCCCGATCGTTGCACTGGAATCCAACGGTACCCACATCCTACTTTCTCTCTCTCATATTCATGGCCGTTGGATGAGGATCAAATGCCCCCTACGCTTCTTCCCACCTGAGACACCGCGCGGCGGCCCCAGCATTCCGAGCGCGGCGGAGCATCGCCGGAATACAGCTTCCCGGTGTCCAATGGTCCTAACTCTAATCTAGGAGGTGCCACGCAAAGAGTAGACGAAGGCAAGAGTAGGTGCCCAGTTCATACCGGTGATGGCGGTGCGACACGCGCAGACCACGGAAAGGGTGTGATTCCGCCCCTGTTCTGATCTACGACGAGGAATTCCTCGCCAATCCACCCACGATTGGGCCACGGAGAGGTTCTATCACAAGCAGCGCTCTCTGGTGGTCCTCGCAGCCCCCACGCCGATGGTATGGCGGCGACAACCGCGAGTATCCGATGTCGCGGTGAACCTCCCAGGCGCCAGAGCCCACAACCCACGACGCGGCACCACAGCGCTAGCTTGTTGGTCAATGGGGCATAGGGACCCACGTTTATACTTGAGCCGGCCCCGAATTCCGCCCAGTGCGGACTCCACCCACCATGCCGAGCATCGCGGAGGTGGTTGACCCAGCCATGGCGCGAGTCACAATCTGGGTGAGAGGTGGCCTAAACCGGTTGGGTTTTGTAGGGCGCAGATTCTGCGGGTAACGCCGTTTACAGATCTCGTACAGGTGGCGCGATTTTTATGCCCGGCTGGAGGAATCGCAGGCAGCCAATCGAGCTAACCGCGGTGCTTTTTTGTTGGGTTCAGGCGGAAACGAAGGTGCTGGCACCAATGGCCCACACGGCAGCGTCCACACGCCCAAGAGCGCGCGCGGGGGTGAGGGCTGACGAGTGGGACCCACAAGCAGAGATGCCAGCGCGCGGTTCGTTGAGGGAGGTGGCGCCTCGTTGCGACTAACAGAGGGGGCCCGCGCAGCAGCGAGCCTCACTGCGCACGGTGGAGGAGCTGTCTGGGCCGCGCGGGGGAATTTGTAGGTGGGCCGAATTAGTAGCAGCCGGCCCAGTTAGGTTAGTTTCGTTTTATTCTTTTCTCTTCCATTTCATGCTCCAATTTTCTTTGCTCCATTTCCAAGTTAAATTTAAATTTCGAATTTGAATTCAAACTTGTGCCAAGTTATTCTCAAATCTTATTGTGAAATGAGAAATACCAATTTTTAGAAGTATAATTACATTATTTATATTCTTGTATCACTCCTCTTCTTCTCATCTTTGAAAACCCTAAACTTTCAATCTAGGGTTTAATTCAACTTCTAGTAATTATTATCTTATTACCCTTATTATTTTATTAATGCACAAACATATAACTCCAACATGAGGCATATTATTATTATTATCATTTGTTTTAATTCATCTCTAAATTTTGCGTATTCTCTTTTTATGATGCAAACGAGGCACAGGAAATTGAGGAGATCTCTCTATTATTCTTTGTATACAACTTGAGTGTTACAGTGCAGAAGCGGTGCTGGATCTACCACCTCACCTCGCTGCCACCGTTCCTGCTCGTCTTGGCGGGCCACATCCGGGCGGTGGACCACTGGTGGAACCAGCATGGGCTCGGCGGCGACAACGTCGAGGGCCGCTGTCGGGTCTCCATCAGGGCCATATCAACCTCCTTCACTGGAGCGGCAAGGGTAAGCTACGTCGGGGATGGAGCCACCGTGTCGGGGATGGAGGAGGAGTCGAGGGGGAGTGGAGGAGGAGCCGCCGCGTTCGAGAGCTCCAAGGTTGGCGACGGCTAGGGTTTGGAATGAGGGCGGTTGAAAGTCGCCTAGAGGGTGGGTGAATAGGGCGAAACTGAAATTCACAAAGTTAATCACAACTACAAGCCGGGTTAGCGTTAGAAATAGAAACGAGTCCGAGAGAGAGGGCGTAAAACAAATCGCAAGCGAATAAATAGTATGACGCGCGGATTTGTTTTACCGAGGTTCGGTTCTTGCAAACCTACTCCGCGTTGAGGTGGTCACAAAGACCGGGTCTCTTTCAACCCTTTCCCTCTCTCAAACGGTCCCTCGGACCGAGTGAGCTTTTCTTCTCAATCACTTGGAACACAAAGTTCCCACAAGGATCACCACACGATTGGTGTCTCTTGCCTCAATTACAAGTGAGTTTGATCTCAAGAAAGAATGAGAAAGAAAGCAATCCAAGCGCAAGAGCTCAAAAGAACACAACAAATCTCTCTCACTTAACACTAAAGCTTTTGTGGAATTGGGAGAGGATTTGATCACTTGGGTGTGTCTAGAATTGAATGCTAGAGCTCTTGTAAGTGGTTGGAAGTTGAGAAACTTGGATGACTTGAATGTGGGGTGGTTGGGGTATTTATAGCCCCAACCACCAAACTAGCCATTTGGTGAGGGCTGCTGTCGCATGGCGCACCGGACAGTCCGGTGCGCCACCAGACACTGTCCGGTGCGCCAGCTACGTCATCAGGCCGTTGGGTTCCGACCGTTGGAGCTCTGACTTGTGGGCCCTCCTGGCTGTCCGGTGGTGCACCGGACAAGTCCTGTAGACTGTCCGGTGTGCCACTCGCGCGTGCTCTGCTCCTCTGCGCACGCTGGCGCGCATTTAATGCGTTGCAGTCGACCGTTGGCGCGAAGTAGTCGTTGCTCCACTGGCTCACCGGACAGTCCGGTGTGCACCGGACATGTAAGGTGAATTATAGCGGAGCGGAAATCCGAAGCTGGCGAGTTCAGAGCCGCTCTCCTCTGGAGCACCGGACACTGTCCGGTGGTACGCCGGACAGTCTGGTGAATTATAGTGAAGCGTCTCTGAGAATTCCCGAAGGTGCGAAGTTTGGCTTGAAGTCCCCTGGTGCACCGGACACTGTCCGGTGCGCCAGACCAGGGCAGCCTTCGGTTATCCCTTGCTCTCTTTGTTGAACCCTTTTCTTGGTCTTTTTATTGGCTTAGTGTGAACCTTTGTCACCTGTATAACTTACAGACTAGAGCAAACTAGTTAGTCCAATTATTTGTGTTGGGCAATTCAACCACCAAAATCAATTAGGAAATAGGTGTAAGCCCAATTCCCTTTCAATCTCCCCCTTTTTGGTGATTGATGCCAACACAAACCAAAGCAAGTATAGAAGTGCATAATTGAACTAGTTTGCATATTGTAAGTGCAAAGGTTGCTTGAAATTGAGCCAATATAAGTACTTATAAGATATGCATGGATTGTTTCTTTAATTTTTGACATTTTGGACCACGCTTGCACCACATGTTTTGTTTTTGCAAATTCTTTTGTAAATCCTTTTCAAAGTTCTTTTTGCAAATAGTCAAAGGTAAATGAATAAGATTTTGCGAAGCATTTTCAAGATTTGAAATTTTCTCCCCCTGTTTCAAGCGCTTTTCCTTTGACTAAAACAAAAACTCCCTTCAATGAAATTCTCCTCTTAGTGTTCAAGAGGGTTTTTAAGATATTAATTTTGAAAATACTACTCTCTTCTTTTGAACACAATAAGATACCAATTTGAAATTTACCAATTGCAAAATCATTAGTTTTTAAAATTAGGTGGTGGTGCGGTCCTTTTGCTTTGGGCTAATACTTTCTCCCCCTTTGGCATGAATCGCCAAAAACGGATACTTTGAGTGAGATATAATCCCTTTTTATTACTTTCTCCCCCTTTGGTAAAAGACATAAGAGTGAAGATTATACCAAAGTCGGAGAGATGCTCGGAGCGACAGCGAAGGATGAGTTACGGAGTGGAAGCCTTTTGTCTTCGCCGAAGACTCCAATTCCCTTTCAATACACCTATGACTTGGTTTGAAATAGACTTGAAAACACATTAGTTATAGCATATATAAAAGAGACATGATCAAAGGTATACTTATGAGCTAAGTGTATAAGACATCAAAAGAAATTCCTAGAATCAAGAATATTTAGCTCATGCCTAAGTTTGTTAAAGGTTTGTTCATCAAGTGGCTTGGTAAAGATATCGGCTAATTGATCCTTAGTGTTAATATATGCAATCTCGATATCTCCCTTTTGTTGGTGATCCCTTAGAAAATGATACCGAATGGCTATGTGTTTAGTGCGGCTATGTTCAACGGGATTATCCGCCATGCGGATTGCACTCTCATTATCACATAGAAGAGGAACTTTGGTTAATTTGTAACCGTAGTCCCTAAGGGTTTGCCTCATCCAAAGTAGTTGCGCGCAACAATGTCCTGCGGCAATATACTCGGCTTCGGCGGTAGAAAGAGCTACGAAATTTTGCTTCTTTGAAGCCCAAGACACCAAGGATCTTCCCAAGAACTGGCAAGTCCCCGATGTGCTCTTCCTATTAATTTTACACCCCGCCCAATCGGCATCCGAATAACCAATTAAATCAAATGTGGATCCCCTAGGATACCAAAGCCCAAACTTAGGAGTATAAACTAAATATCTCAAGATTCGTTTTACGGCCGTAAGGTGAGCTTCCTTAGGGTCGGCTTGGAATCTTGCACACATGCATACGGAAAGCATAATATCTGGTCGAGATGCACATAAATAGAGTAAAGAGCCTATCATCGACCGGTATACCTTTTGATCGATGGATTTACCTTCCGTGTCGAGGTCGAGATGCCCATTGGTTCCCATGGGTGTCTTGATGGGTTTGGCATCCTTCATCCCAAACTTGCTTAGAATATCTGGAGTATACTTTGTTTGGCTAATGAAAGTGCCCTCTTGGAGTTGCTTCACTTGAAATCCTAAGAAGTACTTCAACTCCCCCATCATGGACATCTCGAATTTTTGTGTCATAATCCTACTAAACTCTTCACATGTAGATTCGTTAGTAGACCCAAATATAATATCATCAACATAAATTTGCCATACAAACGAATCATTTTCAAGTGTTTTGGTAAAGAGTGTAGGATCGGCCTTTCCGACTTTGAATCCATTAGTGATAAGGAAATCTCTAAGGCATTCATACCATGCTCTTGGGGCTTGCTTTAGCCCATAAAGCGCCTTAGAGAGTTTATAAACATGGTTAGGGTACTCACTATCTTCAAAGCCAGGAGGTTGCTCAACATAGACCTCTTCCTTGATTGGTCCATTGAGGAAGGCACTTTTCATGTCCATTTGATAAAGCTTGAAGCCATGGTAAGTAGCATATGATAATAATATACGAATTGACTCAAGCCTAGCTACGGGTGCATAGGTTTCACCGAAATCCAAACCTTCGACTTGGGAGTATCCCTTGGCCACAAGTCGAGCTTTGTTTCTTGTCACCACACCATGCTCATCTTGCTTGTTGCGGAACACCCATTTGGTTCCTACAACATTTTGATTAGGACATGGAACCAAATGCCATACCTTGTTCCTAGTGAAGTTGTTGAGCTTCTCTTGCATCGCCACCACCCAATCCGAATCTTGTAGTGCTTTCTCTATCCTGTGAGGCTCAGTAGAGGAAACAAAAGAGTAATGTTGACAAAAATGAGCAACGCGAGGTCTAGTGGTTACCCCCTTATGAATGTCGCCGAGGATGGTGTCGACGGGGTGATCTCGTTGGATTGCTTGGTGGACTCTTGGGTGTGGCGGTTTTGGTTCTTCATCCTCCTTGTCTTGATCATTTGCATCTCCCCCTTGATCATTGCCGTCATCTTGGGGTGGCTCATTTTGTTGATCTTGTCCTTCATCAACTTGAGCCTCATCCACATTTTGAGTTGGTGGAGATGCTTGCGTGGAGGAGGATGGTTGATCTTGTGCATTTGGAGGCTCTTCGGATTCCTTAGGACACACATCCCCAATGGACATGTTCCTTAGCGCGATGCACGGAGCCTCTTCTTCACCTATCTCATCAAGATCAACTTGCTCGGTTAGAAGTTCATATGATGTTTTCTTGAGGATTCGGTGTAGATACAACCGGTTGATGGCGTAGCAGGCGGTGTTGACCGCCTCGGCCCAAAACCGATCCGAAGTCTTGTACTCATCAAGCATGGTTCTTGCCATGTCCAATAGAGTTCTATTCTTCCTCTCAACTACACCATTTTGTTGTGGCGTGTAGGGAGAGGAGAACTCATGCTTGATGCCCTCCTCCTCAAGGAAGCCTTCGATTTGTGAGTTCTTGAACTCCGTCCCGTTGTCGCTTCTAATTTTCTTGATCCTTAAGCCGAACTCGTTTTGAGCTCGTCTCAAGAATCCCTTTAGAGTATCTTGGGTATGAGATTTTTCCTGCAAAAAGAATACCCAAGTGAAGCGAGAATAATCATCCACAATAACTAGACAGTACTTACTCCCGCCGATGCTTATGTAAGCTATCGGGTCGAATAGATCCATGTGTAGGAGCTCCAGTGGCCTGTCAGTCGTCATGATGTTCTTGTGTGGATGATGAGTACCAACTTGCTTCCCTGCTTGGCATGCGCTACAAATCCTGTCTTTCTCAAAATGAACATTTGTTAATCCTAAAATGTGCTCTCCCTTTAGAAGCTTATGAAGATTCTTCATCCCAACATGTGCTAGTCGGCGGTGCCAGAGCCAACCCATGTTAGTCTTAGTAATTAAGCAAGTGTCGAGTTCAGCTCTATCAAAATTCACTAAGTATATCTTACCCTCTAACACTCCCTTAAATGCTATTGAATCATCACTTCTTCTAAAGACAGTGACACCTACATCAGTAAATAGACAGTTGTAGCCCATTTTGCATAATTGAGAAACTGAAAGCAAATTGTAATCCAATGAATCTACAAGAAAAACATTGGAAATAGAATGGTCAAGAGATATAGCAATTTTACCCAATCCTTTGACCAAACCTTGATTTCCATCCCCGAATGTGATAGCTCGTTGGGGATCTTGGTTTTTCGCGTAGGAGGAGAACATCTTCTTCTCCCCTGTCATGTGGTTTGTGCACCCGCTGTCGATTACCCAACTTGAGCCCCCGGATGCATAAACCTACAAAACAAGTTTAGTTCTTGACTTTAGGTACCCAAATGGTTTTGGGTCCTTTGGCATTAGACACAAGAACTTTGGGTACCCAAACACAAGTCTTTGACCCCTTGTGCTTGCCCCCAACATACTTGACAACTACCTTGCCGGATTTGTTAGTTAAAACATATGATGCATCAAAAGTTTTAAATGAAATGTCATGATCATTTGATGCACTAGGAGTTTTCTTCTTAGGCAACTTAGCACGGGTTGGTTGCCTAGAACTAGATGTCTCACCCTTATACATAAATGCATGGTTAGGGCCAGAGTGAGACTTCCTAGAATGAATTCTCCTAATTTTGCTCTCAGGATAACCGGCAGGGTACAAAATGTAACCCTCGTTATCCTGAGGCATGGGAGCCTTGCCCTTAACAAAGTTGGACAATTTCTTAGGAGGGGCATTAAGTTTGACATTGCCTCCCTGTTGGAAGCCAATGCCATCCTTAATGCTAGAGTGTCTCCCTCTATAAAGCATACTACGAGCAAACTTAAATTTTTCATTTTCTAGTTCATTCTCGGCCATTTTAGCATCTAGTTTAGCTATATGATCATTTTGTTGTTTAATTAAAGCCATGTGATCATGAATAGCATTAATATCAACATCTCTACATCTAGTGCAAATAATGACATGCTCAGTGGTAGATGTAGAGGGTTTGCAAGAATTAAGTTCAACAATCTTAGCACGCAATATATCATTTTTATCTCTAAGATCGGAAATTGTAACATTGCAAACATCTAATTCTTTAGCCTTAGTAAGCAATCTTTTATTTTCATTTCTAAGGTTATCAAGAGAAATGTTTAATTCTTCAACCTTAGCAAGCAAATCATCATTATCATTTCTAAGATTGGGAATTGAAACATCACAAACATTTGAATCAACCTTAGCACTTAAACTAGCATTTTCATTTCTAAGGTTGTCAATGGTCTCATGGCAAGTGCTTAGCTCACTAGATAATTTTTCGCACTTTTTGTAACGCCCCGAATTTTGCAGTTGAATTTTTTCTTTTCTTTACTCGCCAAAATTCGGGCGTTACCTTCTCCTTTTCTTTTTCCCTCGCTAAACCTTGACCTTTCCAAAGTTTTAGCGGGATTCGGTTTGGATTTCCCGTGTAAGAAAAACTCTAAAAATACTTTGTGTTGTTTGACCCACCATGCCGAACCTTGCATTTTTTGATTGTTTGAAAGTGCAAACGCATTCATCTAGAGAGATCGGATTTCGGAAAAACAGGGAAATAATCTTTTCTTTTTTCTTTCTCTCTCTTTCTCTCTCCTCTTTTTCTCTCTCCCGCGCCGTGGGCCGACCCCGGCCGGCCCAAGCCCCTGCGCGCCCCCCCTCTTGGGCCTTGGCAAGGCCCAGCCGCCCCCCCTCTCTCCCTTTTTCCCCTAACCCTCTCCCTCTCCCTCTCATTTTCTCTCCCTCCCCACCCTAGCCGCCGCCCCTACCCGCCCCTGCCCTAGGCCGCCGCCGCCGCCCCTCGCCGTCGGCCACCCCCCCCCGCCGGTGAGCCCCCTCCCCCTCCCCCTCCCCCTCCCCCTCCCCTCTCCTCTCCTCTCCCCCTCCCTGCCCGGCCAAGGCCTGGCCGCCCCTGGCCGCGCCGGCCACCCCCCAGCCCCGCCGTGGCCGCTGGCCGGCCGCTGCCGCGCCGCCCTGGCCCCCGGCCGCCCCCTGGCCAACCCCGGCCGCCCCCTGGCCAACCCCAGCCCGCCCCAGCCGCGCCCCGGCCGGCCGCTGGCCGCGCCCCGGCCGGCCGCTGGCCGCGCCTGGCCCGCCCGCCTGGCCCCTGGCCGCGCCCCCTACGCAGGGCCGGTTCAGCCGCCCGGCCGGCCGGTTCAACCGGGCCAGCTCGGCCGCCCTCCCCCGCGCGCCCGCCCAGCTCGGCCGCCCAGCCCAGGGCCGGTTCAACCGCCCCCCCCCTCTGTTTTTTTATTTATTTTTTTATTTTATTTTATTTACTTTCTGTGATCATGATTACCTTATGATAGGTAGACTAATCATTGTTTATGCTATGGAAAATAGGAAGTTTAATTTAAAACTCCGTTATGCTATTGATTCACGTAGTTAATTGTTTATCTCGTGCAATGTTGATCAATTTAAAATGATTAGGTTTCCATTAGTATATGTATAACAGAATTCTTTTGTTAAGAACCAATTGTAACTGATCATTAGTGCATAAACTTTAACCCCCTGCGAGACCCTTTGCCCGTTTCTTTCTAACCATAACAAATGCGATATCGAATGTCATACTTGATGCATATTCACTTTACTTGTTCTCTTGTATGGTGTACTGTTCTTTTGTATTAAATATGTGGATGGATGTATGTATGTTTGCAATCGCATAGAGAACGATCCGGTCGAAGAGCCCGAGGAATTCGCAGGAGAAGCCCCTGAGCAGCAGTCGGTTGGTGGAGGCAAGTGTCCTTTGACCTATCTTTGTCCTATTCATTCTTTAATTCACCTCCCGCATTACACATTTATACCTAAGGATTGACTAGCTTTTGTTATCCATGTCCTTGTTTACCTATTTGGGTCGGATTATTACTGCTTAGTTTGATGCTATTGCTCAACTCTAATCAATGAACATGATGTGATCATCTATGATACGCTGTTTTCCCCTTCTTATTTATGATCATACTTGTGGCATTTAAGGGGACTCGAGCGGTTTCTCGAGTGCCTCTCCGTAAGGACCTGTTCAATGGATGACCGCCCGGGAAAACAGTGCAACCATGAGGGTGGAATGGGACGCCCTTAGCTGAATAATTAGAGGAACCGGGGTGTAGTTCGCTTAGCCGTTGTGCCGTCAATGGGGCTCGGTGTATGCGGCTCGCTCTGCCAAGGTTGATTTGTCCCTTGGGGAGGAGTGCGGTACATTTAAGAAACCTAACGGGTGGCTACAGCCCCGGGGAATCTTTGTAAAGGCTACGTAGTGAGACCCTGCCTATTCACCTTGGTAGTGTTTAAGGGTTTGATCAGCCCGAGGCAAGTGGGAATCACGGCTTATGGGTAAAGTGCGCAACCTCTGCAGAGTGTTATGAAACTGATATATCAGCCGTGCTCACGGTTATGAGCGGCCAAGGGAGCTCCAGAGATTAGTGATACTTGATCAGAGACACTTTGGTACAGGTGGTAATGAGATTGATGATTCTGGTTATGATTATGGTATTGGTAAGTGGTATTCTTTCCGTTTGGAAAGGATACTTTGGGCTAATAACTTGGGTTAATGTTAAAACCTGGCTCTCTACTAGTAAGTAATAACCGGACCAACTAAAAGCAACTGCTTGACTTATCCCCACATAAAGCTAGTCCACTACAGCCAAACAGGATACTTGCTGAGTATGTTGATGTGTACTCACCCTTGCTCTACACACCAATCCCCCCCCAGGTTGTCAGCATTGCAACCACTGCTCAGGAGAAGATGAAGCTGTGGAAGGAGACTTCCAGGAGTTCCAAGACTACGACGAGTTCTAGGCGTGGGTTAGCGGCAACCCCCAGTCGGCTGCCTGTGAAGGCCGCGTTATCTACGTTTCTTTTCCGCACTTTGATTTATTGTAAGAACTATATGGACGTCTCAGACGTATGATGTAATCGACTATTATTTCCCCTTTTAATACTATTTGAGCACTGTGTGATGATGTCCATGTTATGTAACTGCTGTGTACGTGAATAACTGATCCTGGCACGTACATGGTTCGCATTCGGTTTGCCTTCTAAAACCGGGTGTGACATAAGTGGTATCAAAGCCGTGCTGACTGTAGGACCGCTAACCTAGAGTAGAATGGTCGTTCTAAGGACTATAGACCTCTGTCCCTGCCTTGACTTTGATATCCCTTCAAAAGTTGGTCCTACTGACCAAACCTATGTTCTACTATATATTATACCTTGCTGAAAATTTTGTTTTATTCTGATCCTTCATTTATTCATGATTCATTATTATTCTGATCCTTCATTTATTTATGATTCATTATTTGCTGGTCATATTAATTCTGTTCTCACCCTTTGCTTGCGATGTCTTTTGTAGATGGCTCGACTTAGACACACTGCACGAAAGTCCGTCATCCCCTTCTTACCCTCCCGCCTTGCTGAGCGTCCGCTTCGCTGTCCCGTGACCGGACAGTCCAGCCACTTGGAGAGACTGCACCACTGCCTGCATGAGGAGCAGGAACGTCGACGACAGGAGCAGCAGGGCTCTTCCTTCTCGCTCCAACAGGAGATAGAGTCTGTGAGGAGCTGCTCTCCTGTGCTTCCCCTGGAGGCGCCCCCTGCACCACCACTGGGCGTCCCAGCTTCTGGAGTAGCTGCTGGAGGAGACCCAGACGACGGAGGTGGCGACGACAGCTCGAGCCACGACATCGACTTCTCTGCTGACCATGAGCCGGAAGGATGGGTTGCTCGACCCATCACTCGCGACGCTGCTCGCGGGTGTCACTTCCACGACGCGCTCGACACCCTGCTACGTCGGGCACTTGACCGGCGTACTTGGTCCATCGAGTATCGCTGTGTGGTCTACCAGCATAGTCGCGGGGTCTACCCGGACCGCTGGGAGGCGACCTGTTTGGTGCGCCGTCCGGAGAATAGTCTCCAGGGCGCGGAGGCTTGCTCAGAGCACTATTCTATCTCTGAGCGGGACTCAGCTGAGGCAGCCATGCAGGATGCTGCACGGCGTGCGCTTTCGCACTACTGCTCGGTTCTCGGTGGGGTAGTTGACGGTCTCGACCTGAAGTATTACCCTCGCCGTCCATCTGGCAGCAAAGGAGGCGTGATTGTTTCACCTGCTGGTGAGGACAATCCTAGGTTGAGCAGCACAGTCAACCTAGCCGCCGTGCTAAACACGGAGCTGGACCATGCATTAGACGAGCTGAGTAGGGCTCGTGCTGAGATCGCCCTGCTGCGGGCTGAGCGCGCGGAGCGTCGTCACTTGGATGATGGTTCCCCCGCCCCCGTTGGGACTCAGCACCCGTACCGCTCACCTCGGCGTGGACTCCAGTCTTATGGAAATCCCGACTGCAAGACCAAGATAAATCTAGAACCATAGATCGTTAGAGTTGGATCTTGTAATTAATACAAAATATATATACATAGAAGCTTCAGTCTTAGCGTTAGTCTCGGTCTTAGTTAGTCTTAGTTAGACAGGGTAGTTTGCTATATCCTGTGCATTTATGTTTGTCATGATGAACTATGTTTGGTTTGGATCTTTGTAATGACTGTCACCAGAGTGTGGGTATCCCCTGCATTTTGGTTTACATATTATGTTAATGGAGTTAGTTATATAGTTGGGAAACCCTTTATTCTACTTTCCTCTTTATCTGAGAAGCTGTGTGGTCTGTGTTGGAGATCAGTGGAGATGCTCATCTGTTCAGTGCTGTTGGAGAATTCTATACTCTTTTCTTATGCTGCAAGATTTGCCAGATCAGTTCTGATGTGTGGTTGCGTTCTGCAGATGTCAGAGAATAGGCGCAGAGGAGGAAGGCGTGCTCAGCAGGAGCAAGCCGCTCCGCAGGATGAGGTGCCCCAGCAGCAGCACCTGCCGCCCCCGCCCCCGATGTCGATCGAGCAGATGTTTCTGATGCAAACTCAGGCAGTTCAGGCCATCGGTCAGACTCTGGCCGCCATTCAGCAGCAGCAGCAGCAACAACAGCAGCAAGCACCACCCCAGCCTCAGATGCCTCAGATGCCCAGAGACAAGCGTGCTGAATTCATGAGAGGTCATCCCCCAACGTTCGCTCACTCTTCTGACCCCATGGATGCTGAAGATTGGCTGCGCACTGTGGAGCGGGAGTTGCATACCGCTCAGTGTGATGACAGGGAAAAAGTCTTGTATGGTCCCCGTCTGTTGAGAGGAGCAGCCCAATCATGGTGGGAGTCTTACCTCGCCACCCATGCCAACCCCGATGCCATCACCTGGGAAGAATTCAGAGGTAGCTTTCGTCAGTACCATGTGCCTGCAGGTCTGATGACAGTGAAGAAGGAGGAGTTCCTGGCCCTTAAGCAAGGGTCATCATCTGTCAGTGAGTATCGAGACAGGTTTCTGCAATTGTCTCGCTATGCTCTTGAAGATGTCAACACCGACGCCAAGCGACAGTACCGTTTTCTGAGAGGCTTGGTTGACCCTCTGCAGTACCAACTGATGAATCATACCTTCCCGACATTCCAGCACCTGATTGACAGAGCAATCATGACAGAAAGGAAGCGTAAGGAGATGGAAGATCGTAAGCGCAAGATCAGTGGACCCCAGCCTGGAAGCAGCAGCCGTCCTCGTTTTTCAGGCAATCAACCCCAGCAGTTCAGGCAGAACCAGCGTCCACCTCAGCAGCATCAGCAGCGTCAGCAGTATCAGCAGCTCCAAAGGCAGTATCCTCAGCACCAGTACCAGAACCGTCAGAGCAATCAATCAGGAGGTCAGTTTCAGAGGCAGAATCAGCAGACACCTCGTCTTCCTGCCCCCGCAACTCAGCAGAACAATCAGGCAGCACCAGCTCAGGTTGGAAACAGAGCATGTTTCCACTGTGGAGAGCAAGGCCACTGGGTGATGCAATGTCCGAAGAAGGCAGCCCAGCAGCAGTCAGGCCCCAATGCCCCAGCGAAGCAGAATGCGTCTCAGTCTGGAGCAGGCAACCGTCCTCAGCAGCGCTATAATCATGGAAGGCTGAACCATTTGGAGGCTGAAGCAGTTCAGGAGACCCCGGCATGACAGTAGGTATGTTTCCAGTCGATTCCCATATTGCAGAAGTGTTATTTGATACTGGAGCAACGCATTCTTTTATTACTGCATCATGGGTAGAAGCACATAATCTTCCAATTACTACCATGTCAACCCCCATTCAAATTGACTCAGCTGGTGGTAGAATTCGAGCTGATAGCATTTGTTTGAATATAAGTGTGGAAATAAGGGGGATAGCGTTTCCCGCTAACCTTATAGTAATGGGTACTCAGGGAATAGATGTCATCCTAGGGATGAATTGGCTAGATAAGTATCAGGCAGTTATCAGTTGTGATAAAAGGACAATCAAGTTGGTGTCCCCACTAGGAGAGGAAGTGGTGACCGAGTTAGTCCCGCCTGAGCCAAAGAAAGGAAGTTGTTATCAGATGGCTGTTGATAGCAGTGAAGCAGATCCAATTGAGAGTATCAAGGTTGTGTCTGAATTCCCAGATGTGTTTCCAAAGGACTTACCGGGAATGCCACCAGAGCGGAAAGTTGAGTTTGCCATAGAGCTTCTTCCTGGAACCGCCCCTATCTTTAAGAGAGCTTACAGAATATCTGGACCAGAGTTGGTTGAGCTTAAGAAGCAGATCGACGAGCTGTCAGAGAAAGGTTACATCCGGCCAAGCACCTCGCCTTGGGCCGCCCCTGTCTTGTTTGTGGAGAAGAAAGATGGCACAAAGAGGATGTGTATCGATTATCGAGCTTTGAATGAGGTCACGATCAAGAACAAGTATCCTTTGCCCAGAATAGAAGATCTGTTTGACCAGTTGAGAGGAGCCAGTGTGTTCTCCAAGATCGATCTGAGGTCAGGTTATCATCAGCTCAGGATCCGACCTTCGGACATATCGAAGACGGCATTTATTACCAAGTATGGTTTGTATGAGTTCACCGTGATGTCTTTTGGTTTGACCAATGCACCAGCGTTCTTTATGAACTTGATGAACAGTGTATTCATGGATTATCTCGATAAGTTTGTGGTGGTATTCATTGATGACATTCTGGTTTATTCTCAAAGCGAAGAAGAACATGCAGATCATTTGAGGATGGTATTGCAGAGATTGCGAGAGCACCAGTTGTATGCAAAGTTGAGCAAGTGTGAGTTCTGGATCAGTGAAGTCCTGTTCTTGGGTCACATAATCAACAAGGAAGGATTGGCTGTGGATCCGAAGAAAGTGGCAGACATTTTGAACTGGAAAGCGCCAATGGATGCTCGAGGAATCAAGAGCTTCATTGGAATGGCCGGATATTATCGGCGATTCATTGAAGGGTTTTCGAAGATTGCGAAACCAATGACAGCATTGCTAGGCAACAAGGTTGAGTTCAAGTGGACCCAGAAATGTCAAGAGGCCTTCGAAGCGCTGAAAGAGAAGTTGACAACAGCGCCTGTCCTAGTCTTGCCTGATGTGCACAAGCCCTTCTCTGTGTACTGTGATGCTTGTTACACAGGTTTGGGATGCGTGTTGATGCAAGAGGGAAGAGTTGTGGCTTACTCGTCCCGACAGCTGAAGGTTCATGAGAAGAATTACCCAATCCATGACCTAGAGTTGGCAGCAGTGGTTCACGCACTGAAGACATGGAGGCACTATCTGTATGGACAGAAATGCGATGTTTACACAGATCACAAGAGTCTGAAGTACATATTCACTCAGTCAGAATTGAACATGAGACAGCGAAGATGGTTAGAGTTGATCAAAGACTATGAGTTGGAGATTCATTACCATCCAGGCAAAGCAAACGTAGTGGCAGATGCTTTGAGCAGAAAGAGTCAAGTCAATCTGATGGTCGCTCGTCCGATGCCTTATGAGTTGGCCAAGGAGTTCGACAGGTTGAGTCTCGGATTTCTGAACAATTCGCGAGGAGTCACAGTTGAATTGGAACCTACCTTGGAGCGCGAAATCAAAGAAGCGCAGAGGAATGATGAGAAGATCAGTGAGATTCGGCGACTGATTCTAGATGGCAGAGGCAAAGATTTTCGAGAAGACGCAGAAGGCGTGATATGGTTCAAGGACCGCTTGTGTGTTCCCAATGTCCAGTCTATTCGGGAGTTGATTCTCAAGGAAGCTCATGAGACAGCTTATTCGATTCACCCTGGCAGTGAGAAGATGTATCAGGATCTGAAGAAGAAATTCTGGTGGTATGGAATGAAGAGGGAAATCGCAGAGCATGTGGCTATGTGTGATAGTTGTCGGCGGATCAAGGCCGAACATCAGAGACCCGCTGGATTGTTGCAACCGTTGCAAATTCCTCAGTGGAAATGGGATGAAATCGGTATGGATTTCATAGTCGGATTGCCTCGCACTCGAGCCGGCTACGATTCCATTTGGGTAGTAGTGGACCGTTTAACCAAGTCAGCCCACTTCATACCTGTCAAGACCACCTACAGCAGTGCAGTATTGGCAGAGCTGTACATGTCTCGGATCGTTTGTCTTCATGGTGTGCCAAAGAAGATAGTGTCAGACAGAGGAACGCAGTTCACCTCTCATTTCTGGCAGCAGTTGCATGAAGCTTTGGGCACACATCTGAATTTCAGTTCAGCTTATCATCCGCAGACAGATGGTCAGACTGAAAGAACCAATCAAATTCTTGAAGATATGTTGAGAGCCTGTGCGTTGCAAGATCAGTCCGGATGGGACAAGCGATTGCCCTATGCAGAGTTTTCCTATAACAACAGTTACCAGGCCAGTTTGAAGATGTCACCATTTCAAGCGCTTTATGGAAGGAGTTGTAGAACTCCGTTGCAATGGGATCAGCCTGGAGAAAAGCAAGTGTTTGGGCCAGATATTTTGCTTGAAGCTGAAGAGAACATCAAGATGGTCCGAGAGAATCTGAAGATAGCGCAATCGAGGCAGCGAAGCTATGCAGACACAAGAAGAAGAGAGCTGAGTTTTGAAGTCGGAGACTTCGTCTATCTGAAAGTGTCACCGATCAGAGGAGTCAGAAGGTTCGGAATCAAAGGCAAGCTAGCACCCCGCTACATTGGTCCGTATCAAATCCTCTCAAAGCATGGAGAAGTGGCCTATCAGCTCAGTCTGCCAGAGAATTTGTCAGCTGTGCATGATGTCTTTCATGTGTCTCAGTTGAAGAAGTGCTTGCGTGTGCCAGAAGAGCAGTTGCCAGTGGAAGGTCTGGAAGTCCAGGAGGACTTGACCTATGTCGAGAAGCCAGCTCAGATCCTTGAGGTTGCAGACAGAGTCACCCGAAGGAAAACCATCAGAATGTGCAAAGTCAGATGGAGTCACCACTCTGAGGAAGAAGCAACCTGGGAGCGTGAAGATGATTTGATGGCTAAGTACCCAGAGCTTTTTGCTAGCCAGCCCTGAATCTCGAGGGCGAGATTCTTTTAAGGGGGATAGGTTTGTAACGCCCCGAATTTTGCAGTTGAATTTTTTCTTTTCTTTACTCGCCAAAATTCGGGCGTTACCTTCTCCTTTTCTTTTTCCCTCGCTAAACCTTGACCTTTCCAAAGTTTTAGCGGGATTCGGTTTGGATTTCCCGTGTAAGAAAAACTCTAAAAATACTTTGTGTTGTTTGACGCACCATGCCGAACCTTGCATTTTTTGATTGTTTGAAAGTGCAAACGCATTCATCTAGAGAGATCGGATTTCGGAAAAACAGGGAAATAATCTTTTCTTTTTTCTTTCTCTCTCTTTCTCTCTCCTCTTTTTCTCTCTCCCGCGCCGTGGGCCGACCCCGGCCGGCCCAAGCCCCTGCGCGCCCCCCCTCTTGGGCCTTGGCAAGGCCCAGCCGCCCCCCTCTCTCCCTTTTTCCCCTAACCCTCTCCCTCTCCCTCTCATTTTCTCTCCCTCCCCACCCTAGCCGCCGCCCCTACCCGCCCCTGCCCTAGGCCGCCGCCGCCGCCCCTCGCCGTCGGCCACCCCCCCGCCGGTGAGCCCCCTCCCCCTCCCCCTCCCCCTCCCCTCTCCTCTCCTCTCCCCCTCCCTGCCCGGCCAAGGCCTGGCCGCCCCTGGCCGCGCCGGCCACCCCCCAACCCCGCCGTGGCCGCTGGCCGGCCGCTGCCGCGCCGCCCTGGCCCCCGGCCGCCCCCTGGCCAACCCCAGCCCGCCCCAGCCGCGCCCCGGCCGGCCGCTGGCCGCGCCTGGCCCGCCCGCCTGGCCCCTGGCCGCGCCCCCTGCGCAGGGCCGGTTCAACCGCCCGGCCGGCCGGTTCAACCGGGCCAGCTCGGCCGCCCTCCCCCGCGCGCCCGCCCAGCTCGGCCGCCCAGCCCAGGGCCGGTTCAACCGCCCTAGGGCCGGTTCAACCGCCCCCCCTCTGTTTTTTTTATTTATTTTTTTATTTTATTTTATTTACTTTCTGTGATCATGATTACCTTATGATAGGTAGACTAATCATTGTTTATGCTATGGAAAATAGGAAGTTTAATTTAAAACTCCGTTATGCTATTGATTCACGTAGTTAATTGTTTATCTCGTGCAATGTTGATCAATTTAAAATGATTAGGTTTCCATTAGTATATGTATAACAGAATTCTTTTGTTAAGAACCAATTGTAACTGATCATTAGTGCATAAACTTTAACCCCCTGCGAGACCCTTTGCCCGTTTCTTTCTAACCATAACAAATGCGATATCGAATGTCATACTTGATGCATATTCACTTTACTTGTTCTCTTGTATGGTGTACTGTTCTTTTGTATTAAATATGTGGATGGATGTATGTATGTTTGCAATCGCATAGAGAACGATCCGGTCGAAGAGCCCGAGGAATTCGCAGGAGAAGCCCCTGAGCAGCAGTCGGTTGGTGGAGGCAAGTGTCCTTTGACCTATCTTTGTCCTATTCATTCTTTAATTCACCTCCCGCATTACACATTTATACCTAAGGATTGACTAGCTTTTGTTATCCATGTCCTTGTTTACCTATTTGGGTCGGATTATTACTGCTTAGTTTGATGCTATTGCTCAACTCTAATCAATGAACATGATGTGATCATCTATGATACGCTGTTTTCCCCTTCTTATTTATGATCATACTTGTGGCATTTAAGGGGACTCGAGCGGTTTCTCGAGTGCCTCTCCGTAAGGACCTGTTCAATGGATGACCGCCCGGGAAAACAGTGCAACCATGAGGGTGGAATGGGACGCCCTTAGCTGAATAATTAGAGGAACCGGGGTGTAGTTCGCTTAGCCGTTGTGCCGTCAATGGGGCTCGGTGTATACGGCTCGCTCTGCCAAGGTTGATTTGTCCCTTGGGGAGGAGTGCGGTACATTTAGGAAACCTAACGGGTGGCTACAGCCCCGGGGAATCTTTGTAAAGGCTACGTAGTGAGACCCTGCCTATTCACCTTGGTAGTGTTTAAGGGTTTGATCAGCCCGAGGCAAGTGGGAATCACGGCTTATGGGTAAAGTGCGCAACCTCTGCAGAGTGTTATGAAACTGATATATCAGCCGTGCTCACGGTTATGAGCGGCCAAGGGAGCTCCAGAGATTAGTGATACTTGATCAGAGACACTTTGGTACAGGTGGTAATGAGATTGATGATTCTGGTTATGATTATGGTATTGGTAAGTGGTATTCTTTCCGTTTGGAAAGGATACTTTGGGCTAATAACTTGGGTTAATGTTAAAACCTGGCTCTCTACTAGTAAGTAATAACCGGACCAACTAAAAGCAACTGCTTGACTTATCCCCACATAAAGCTAGTCCACTACAGCCAAACAGGATACTTGCTGAGTATGTTGATGTGTACTCACCCTTGCTCTACACACCAATCCCCCCCCAGGTTGTCAGCATTGCAACCACTGCTCAGGAGAAGATGAAGCTGTGGAAGGAGACTTCCAGGAGTTCCAAGACTACGACGAGTTCTAGGCGTGGGTTAGCGGCAACCCCCAGTCGGCTGCCTGTGAAGGCCGCGTTATCTACGTTTCTTTTCCGCACTTTGATTTATTGTAAGAACTATATGGACGTCTCAGACGTATGATGTAATCGACTATTATTTCCCCTTTTAATACTATTTGAGCACTGTGTGATGATGTCCATGTTATGTAACTGCTGTGTACGTGAATAACTGATCCTGGCACGTACATGGTTCGCATTCGGTTTGCCTTCTAAAACCGGGTGTGACACTTTTCTACTTCTAGAGCATAAGCATTTTTCACCTTAACATGCTTTTTGTTTTCTTTAATAAGGAAGTCCTCTTGAGTGTCCAAGAGATCATCCTTCTCATGAATGGCACTAATCAATTCATTTAATTTTTCTTTTTGTTGCATGTTTAGGTTGGCAAAAAGAGTACGCAAATTATCTTCCTCATCACTGGCATTATCATCGCTAGAGGATTCATATCTAGTGGAGGATTTGGATTTAACCTTCTTCTTTTTGCCATCCTTGGCCATGAGGCACTTGTGGCCGACGTTGGGGAAGAGAAGTCCTTTGTTGATGGCGATGTTTGCAGCGTCCTCGTCGGAGGAGGAGTCGGAGGAGCTCTCATCCGAGTCCCACTCACGGCATACATGAGCGTCGCCACCCTTCTTCTTGTAGTATTTCTTCTTCTCCTTTCTTCTCCCCTTCTTGTCATCGCCCCTGTCACTGTCACTAGAAATAGGGCATTTTGCTATAAAGTGACCGGGCTTACCACACTTGTAGCAAACCTTCTTGGAGTGGGGCTTGTAATCTTTCCCCCTCCTTTGCTTGAGGATTTGGCGGAAGCTCTTGATGACGAGCGCCATTTCCTCATTGTCGAGCTTTGAGGCGTTGATTGGTTGTCTACTTGATGTAGACTCCTCCTTCTTCTCCTCTGTTGCCTTGAATGCAACCGGTTGTGCTTCGGATGTGGAGGGATCGTCTAGCTCATTGATTTTCTTTGAGCCCTTGATCATGTACTCAAAGCTCACAAAATTCCCGATTACTTCCTCGGGAGTCATTAGTGTATATCTAGGATTACCACAAATTAATTGAACTTGAGTAGGGTTAAGGAAAATAAGTGATCTAAGAATAACCTTAACCATCTCGTGGTCATCCCACTTTTTGCTCCTGAGGTTGCGCACTTGGTTCACCAAGGTTTTGAGCCGGTTGTACATGTCTTGTGGCTCTTCCCCTTTGCGAAGCCGGAAGCGACCGAGCTCCCCCTCGATCGTCTCCTGCTTGGTGATCTTGGTTAGTTCATCTCCCTCGTGCGCGGTCTTGAGCACGTCCCAAACTTTCTTGGCGCTCTTTAATCCTTGCACCTTGTTATACTCCTCTCGACTTAGAGAGGCGAGGAGTATAGTTGTGGCTTGGGAGTTGAAGTGCTCGATTTGGGTTACCTCGTCCTCATCATAATCCTCATCCCCTATGGATGGTACCTGTACACCAAACTCAACGACATCCCATATACTTTTGTGGAGTGAGGTTAGATGAAATCGCATTAAATCACTTCACCTAGCATAATCTTCGCCATCAAACGTTGGTGCTTTACCTAATGGGACGGAAAGTAAAGGTGTATGTTTAGGAATGCGAGGATAGCGTAAGGGAATCTTACTAAACTTCTTGCGCTCATGGCGCTTAGAACTGACGGACGGCGCGTCGGAGCCGGAGGTAGATGGCGATGAGGTGTCGGTCTCGTAGTAGACCACTTTCCTCATCTTCTTTTTCTTGTCCCCACTCCGATGCGACTTGTGGGAGGAGGCTTTCTTCTCCTTCCCTTTCCCTTTGTTGCGGGACTCTTCCGATGTAGCCTTCCCGTGGCTTGTAGTGGGCTTGTCGCCGGTCTTCATCTCCTTCTTGGCGTGATCTCCCGACATCACTTCGAGCGGTTAAGCTCTAATGAAGCACCGGGCTCCGATACCAATTGAAAGTCGCCTAGAGGGGGGGTGAATAGGGCGAAACTGAAATTCACAAAGTTAATCACAACTACAAGCCGAGTTAGCGTTAGAAATAGAAACGAGTCCGAGAGAGAGGGCGTAAAACAAATCGCAAGCGAATAAAGAGTATGACACGCGGATTTGTTTTACCGAGGTTCGGTTCTTGCAAACCTACTCCCCGTTGAGGTGGTCACAAAGACCGGGTCTCTTTCAACCCTTTCCCTCTCTCAAACGGTCCCTCAGACCGACTGAGCTTTTCTTCTCAATCACTTGGAACACAAAGTTCCCACAAGGATCACCACACGATTGGTGTATCTTGCATCAATTACAAGTGAGTTTGATCTCAAGAAAGAATGAGAAAGAAAGCAATCCAAGCGCAAGAGCTCAAAAGAACACAACAAATCTCTCTCACTTAACACTAAAGCTTTTGTGGAATTGGGAGAGGATTTGATCACTTGGGTGTGTCTAGAATTGAATGCTAGAGCTCTTGTAAGTGGTTGGAAGTTGAGAAACTTGGATGACTTGAATGTGGGGTGGTTGGGGTATTTATAGCCCCAACCATCAAACTAGCCATTTGGTGAGGGCTGCTGTCGCATGGCGCACCGGATAGTCCGGTGCGCCAGCTACGTCACTAGGTCGTTGGGTTCCGACCGTTGGAGCTCTGACTTGTGGGCCCTCCTGGCTGTCCGGTGGTGCACCGGACAAGTCCTGTAGACTGTCCGGTGTGCCACCCGCGCGTGCTCTGCTCCTCTGCGCGCGTTGGCGTGCATTTAATGCGTTGCAGTCGACCGTTGGCGTGAAGTAGCCGTTGCTCCGCTGGCTCACCGGACATGTCCGATGAATTATAGCGGAGCGGAAATCCGAAGCTGGCGAGTTCAGAGCCGCTCTCCTCTGGAGCACCGGACACTATCCGGTGGTACACCGGATAGTCCGGTGAATTATAGTGAAGCGTCTCTGAGAATTCCCGAAGGTGCGAAGTTTGGCTTGAAGTCCCCTGGTGCACCGGACACTGTCCGGTGGCACACCGGACAGTCCGGTGCGCCACACCAGGGCAGCCTTCGGTTATCCCTTGCTCTCTTTGTTGAACCCTTTTCTTGGTCTTTTTATTGGCTTAGTGTGAACCTTTGTCACCTGTATAACTTATAGACTAGAGCAAACTAGTTAGTCCAATTATTTGTGTTGGGCAATTCAACCACCAAAATCAATTAGAAAATAGGTGTAAGCCCAATTCCCTTTCAGCGGTTGGCAATTTGGTGTGACCTGGGGGTGAATTGGGCTAGCACTTGGGCTCGCCCAACTGGGCCTCCAGAGGTTCGGACCTCCGCCACGCACAGCACAGGTCAACCAGACCGAATGTTATGACCAGGGCTCCCTCTAGTTATAAGAAGCCTAGGGCTTCTAATACATAAACTATATATATATATATATAGCTACCTACTAGTAATAACAACCAGTACAAAAAACACTTTCAATAAATATATACATACCTACACATGTTCTATTCACCGATAAAGTTGACACAGATTTAATGGTAAAATGAATCACAGGAATCATCTGATAGACAAAACATGAATCACACCAGCGAAGTTGTATCAACCACACTAAATGATAAAATCAATGACATAATTATATCAATTGTTTCGGTGGATGGTACATTTTTATCAATTTTACCAGTTTTACCATTCATTTTGCATGATCAAACAGGAACTACTACGCATCAAAGATTTTACAATCCAGAAGGACCACCAGGAATGATAGACAAACCACAAATTTCAGCACTTATCAGCAGTGTCTTATCTTTTGCTATTAACCTTACCATTTTTAAATACATGTACATAGCCCTTTAGTTGTGCCACTGAATAGTAGAAGCAACTATACACTGTAAGGACAATGCCCCCTTTAAATATGGCATGAAACCACAGATGCCATAGTCCATAGTTTAGGAGAGAAGCCGCTTAAGTGTTTTTTCTTCTTGATGGACCTTTTTCTGTATGCCTGCTACTGGCCTCCATAAGGAGGTGTTGTATTTGGTCCATCTTTAGGCCTAAACTTTTGTTGTTTTCTTCTTTTTAATATAATAATGGTAACTCTCGTGCGTGTTCGAAAAAAACTACATATGCCATCATTTTGTCTAATTAGCCTCTAGACCGTGCTACCTACTATCCAACTACTATCCAAAGGTAAGTGATGAATGTAGTATTTTTGACGATGAACAATTTAGAATTGATATTAGTATTTACAACTATATTCTATTTGCATAACAAGAGTTATTAATAATGATTTACACCTAGACATAACGCGTGCAAGACGCGCGTCAGCCACTAGTGTTTCTTTCAACCGATAGCTGGTTCGTCAACAGACTACGCCCACGGCCCACGTGCATAGGAGTCCTCGGCTGTGACACCCCAAAATCTTATTTTGGTATTTTAGTAAAATTACCCAAAGCTTTGAATTAAAAGTATCTTTTAATAAGAACTTTCCCACCTTTGAATAAATGTGTTTTCTAATAAACCATTAAATAATAAGATTCTTATATGAATTAAATTGTCCCTTTGTGGAGCTATATGTAAATAAGTATTGATAAATAATTAAAATGAAAATTGCATCTCATGCTGGGTTTTTGATCTGTGCTAATTTAACTTGTGTTTGAATTTCAAACTGATTCAAATTTGAAGTGGAAAATCAGAAAAAAAAAGAGAAAACAGAAAACCCCTCTTGGGCCGAATCTACCCTCTTCTCGGCCCATCTCATTCTTTTCCTCCCCTCCACCACGCATGCGCACGTCCCAAAATTCTTCCTGTGACCGACTTGTGGGCCCCTCTCGCCAGACTCTCCTGTTCGCCATCTCTGACCGCAAGCAGCGCGTTATCCCCTACACAAGCTCCGCAACCGAATCAACGAATTCACCGCGTGGACTGCGGATCCAATTCCTTGATCCACGCTCGGACTCTATCCGTTCTTGGGTATAAAAAAATTGAATCCCAGCCGTACCCCGTTGTGAGCAATGCCGCATACCACACCTCGCCATGGCCGCCTGTCGTGAGGGAGAAGAAAGGTGGGGATTCCGCCGTCGCCGATGGGATCATCATCTGCTGGCGTATGGACCTCGGGAGGCGGGCGCATGAGGTCGTGGATACACGCCGTTCAAATCCACGGCTTCGATGAGCAAGGAGAGAACTACCAGGCGAGGCGCACCAGAGAGCAGAAGGCGCCGCCGCGAGCCATCTTCGCCTCACCGACAACTTAGCCTCGGTGGGTGCCCAAGGATCATCGCCGGGGAACCATGGAAGCATGCGTGTGGCTCTCTCGAGACCAGGGCCGTCTCTCGCACACTGAATTGCTCACTGGAGCAAAATTTCGCCGGGGACCCACCTTCCACCGTGAACCGGCTCCACCACGACACCAACGCCGGTGAGTTTGCTTCTGCTGTGTTCGCCTCGGTTTCCTATACGCGTAGCAGTTTTCGTGGTGGGGAATTAACCACCCTATCGCCGGACGGGTGTGGCTCCGGCGAGTCACCGCCGTGGGGAGGCCTCGCGCCGCCGGTGGGGAGGATTTGCTGTGGGCCGTTGATCCGGGTTCAACGGTGGGGATTAGAAATGGGCACCGCTTCGGCCGGGTCAATTCGGGCCGTTAGATGCGATCTGTACGATCCCTGTTAGATCTCAATTCATAAAATCCTGACCGACGATCTTTAATCTGGCGGCCATAGCTTCATACCGGTTCATATAAACTGCGATTTAATCTGAGCCAATAGTTTTAGATCTGACGGCTGAGACTCTTCCGTACCTCTTCGCCGTGCACTTTTATTAAAGAGCCCCTGGGTTTTACAGAAATAGAACCCGCCGTCCATATGTCACTGTTGACAGGGTCTGGGACGACTTACCCCGGGCCCCCTGACCTTTCTTATAATGGAGGCCCAGTCCAGTGAATAGGAAAATCAGGAAAATGATTTAGAAAATGATTTTTAGTGTTAAAATAAATCCAGAAACTTAATTAATTCATAACTAATTCATTTTAGCTCCAAATTGAGTCATTCCAATTCCTAAAATTTTGTAATAATATTCTCTACCATTTAGAATCACTGTTTTGACATGAACTCTGTTAGAAAATTTATTTATCATTTAATCATATTATAATCACCTTAAATCTTAGGAAAATCATAACTTGAATTCTATAACTCAAAAATTAATAATTCTTTTTCCTGTGATCTTATTTTAATATGTAGATTATTAATATGTATTTTGCATATATGTTTGGTGTAATGTTAATTTTGCCTATACCATGTATGTTTGTATCGCTACGACTAGCAGTGAGGTCACGAATCGTCTGAAGATCATCCTGGTACCTGGAATCTCAAGGCCCAGGCAAGTTGTGCCCTTGATCACTTCTTTTTACCCACTCATGTTCTGATTAATCATAATGATCTGCATAGGTTAATTTTGATGGGACCCAATAGGTTACCCTAGTTTGACTATCTTTATACCTTGTTCACCACTGAATCTTTGGGTAGTACTTGCTAGTGCTATATGTGGCTTTGGGTATAGAGATACACCTTACTATTCATGATTATACTTTTGTTATCAGTTGTTATTTATGGTTCATGTTAAGATCATTATGTTAATTGGAACATGGAGCGACCACCCGGGAAAACAGTGCTACCACAAGGGTAGTATGGGATGCCCTTGGCTGATTAATTAGGAAAGCTAGTGGAAGACTACCTTACCCGAAAGGGGCAAGGGCAGTAGGGGAGAGGTCAGTGTAGGGAGGCCCTCGGGAGGATTTTGCTGCGATGGCGGTCCTGCAAGGGATTCCTGCACTGGATCTTCCTATAAACTGTAGCGGGTTTTCGGAAACTAGTGGAACTTTGTAAAGGCCTCGTAGTGCTACCCTGCCTCACTTCCTTGGTAGAGGTGTATGGGATTCATGACCCCTTGGCAGATGGGTAACACGACTTGTGGGTAAAGATGCGCAACCTCTGCAGAGTGTAAAACTGGTATACTAGCCGTGCTCACGGTCATGAGCAGCTCGGACCCTCACATGATTAATTTATGGAACTAAATTCAATTTGTCATATGCATTGCATCGCAGGTGATGTTGTTATTACTTTTGTTCTATTACTTAATTGGGTTTGGTATTTACTTATACTTAGTAATTGCTAATAAAATTTTGACCAACTTTAAAAGCAATGCTCAGCTCTAACCATCTTCTTTGGTAAGCCTTACACTTCACGTGGGCTCCCACCTTTGGCGAGTTCATGCACATTATTCCCCACAACTTGTTGAGCGATGAACGTATGTGAGCTCACTCTTGCTGTCTCACATACACCACAGGTCAAGAACAGGTACTGCAGGATGATGCTCATGGAGGATGCTGCGATGAGTTCGTGAGTGGTCTAGGTCGTCGTCTCCCAGTCAACTTTGGGTTGCTGGACCGTTGTCTCCTTATAATGTAATTATTTATTTTGTATAGAACTCCTGTTATATGTAAAGATGTGACATTCGATCCTGTGCCACTATACATCATATGTTTGAGACTTGGTCCCAGCATACCTGGTGTTTATGTTAACCCCGGGTTTTGGACCCCTAAAATCCGGGTGTTACAGAAGTGGTATCAGAGGAATGTTGACTGTAGGACGAAACCTAGATAGAACTGGACAACCATTATCCACTTACCTTACTCTGATTCTTTCTATACTTTCCTTGATCTTGTCTCACCTTCTACTGTCCTACTCTGATCAACCTTACCTTTGCTACTCTGATTCTTTTCTAGACTTATCTTAATCTTTTTCTCATCTATTTCCGCTTTACTCTGATCATTCTTACCTTATCCTTCTAAAGACAAATGTGGATTTCACACTTTGAAATCCTGTGACTGAAGTGACCCTTAGGAATAGGAGACCTAATCCTAGGAACAAAAACAAAACTAATTTTTATAAGTGTTTATATATTTGAATGTTTGTTCTTATGATACATGTTTGATTTGGATCTTTGTTTGAGTGTGATGAGTTGTGGAGTAATGTCCACAATTGCATCTGCATATATACATAGGTATAAAAATATATTTATAAAATAGCTAGACAACCTAGATTATCCCCATTGGAACATATCTAGCTTATCCTAAAAAGATCTCATTCTAACCAATTCATCTTATCTTAAAAGATTCTCCCCTATCTTAATAGATCCATCTCATCTCAAAAGATCCTAACTTATCCTAATTAAAATATAGATCCATCTTATCTTAAAAGATACTCTATTACTTTAGTAGATTCATTTGGTCTTGAAAAGATTTTATCCTTATCCTAATAGATTTAACTGGCCCAGAAGATTCTATCTTATCTTTATGGATCTGTCTTATCCTAATAAGCATACTTACCCACCCTAGTTTAACAACCATGATCTAATGCAAGCTAATTAGATCTCATCTAGTCAAACTGGTCACACCAATCTAACCTAGATCTGATCAAATCTAAAGTGACTTATCAAACATGTTAGATAATACTGATGAAATAGTTTAGACTCTACCCCTATAGAACAGGTCTTAACTTAGTTCACCCTGCACTAAATTAAGAATGACAGATTGACTTGGCCATATGCAACTACCTTAACCATCTGATAGTTGCATAACCCCTCAATTATAAACTAGCAAGAGACTCTATCTTATCATAACTAATCTCAAAACATCCTAACATAATCTACCCTGTAGGACCTATCTAACCTAAACTAGTCTAATCTAGTCATATCCAATTTAATCTAGATCTTATCTTACCTGATGTGACCTGACCTAGTGTGGTCTAATGTTATCTAACTTAATATGGCCCACTTAAACAGATTAATGACACTAGTAGAAGTGATTAAACCCTACTAGCCATATATTAACCTAACCTAGAGCCATGATGAATGATATAACCTTTCTATTCCCACCTAACAACAAACAAACTTTTAACCTACATCTTGTAGTCTATCTCACCCATATATATCTCTCATCTTAACTGATTCTATCTTACCCTTGGATATTCACCTTATATGATTGGTCACCCCAATCCGGACATAAATTAAGCCCTACCAAAGAATCTATAGATTATAACCAACTACTAGCTTATTCATTCCACCTATTGAATAATTTCCTTTGCAAAACTATTACCATATGCTTCTAACTTTCATGGTCAATACCAGGAAAGGAAAGATTATCACGTAACAACAAACAGAAATGAATCCTCCAAATCCTCCACCTGTGGAGATCGATCAAGTGGTTGCTACCCAAAGACTGGTAATACAACAGTTAACAGACCTGGTGACCGAGATGCAAAATCAGATAAGACAACAACGCGAGGAAATACGTCAGGCCCGTCAAGAAATAAGGCAAGCACGGTTGGAGAGACGACAACAACAACAACCTCCACTACCACCACCAACTTCACCAAGCTACATAGATATAAATTATGATGATTTGTAAGATCTAGATGTTACTTTAGTTAGTAGTTGATAAGATACTATTTTAGTAATAACAATAAGGTCTATTGACCCTATGTTTTGTTAAAGAATTATACCTCATGCTGAAATTTCTTTGTTGGTGCATATGTTCCGAGAACAATATGAGCATACATCCCTTTTCTTACAAATCTCGAGGACGAGATTATTTTTAAGGGGGGTAGGATTTGTGACACCCCAAAATCTTATTTTGGTATTTTAGTAAAATTACCCAAAGCTTTGAATTAAAAGTATCTTTTAATAAGAACTTTCCCACCTTTGAATAAATGTGTTTTCTAATAAACCATTAAATAATAAGATTCTTATATGAATTAAATTGTCCCTTTGTGGAGCTATATGTAAATAAGTATTGATAAATAATTAAAATGAAAATTGCATCTCATGCTGGGTTTTTGATCTGTGCTAATTTAACTTGTGTTTGAATTTCAAACTGATTCAAATTTGAAGTGGAAAATCAGAAAAAAAAAGAGAAAACAGAAAACCCCTCTTGGGCCGAATCTACCCTCTTCTCGGCCCATCTCATTCTTTTCCTCCCCTCCACCACGCATGCGCACGTCCCAAAATTCTTCCTGTGACCGACTTGTGGGCCCCTCTCGCCAGACTCTCCTGTTCGCCATCTCTGACCGCAAGCAGCGCGTTATCCCCTACACAAGCTCCGCAACCGAATCAACGAATTCACCGCGTGGACCGCGGATCCAATTCCTTGATCCACGCTCGGACTCTATCCGTTCTTGGGTATAAAAAAATTGAATCCCAGCCGTACCCCGTTGTGAGCAATGCCGCATACCACACCTCGCCATGGCCGCCTGTCGTGAGGGAGAAGAAAGGTGGGGATTCCGCCGTCGCCGATGGGATCATCATCTGCTGGCGTATGGACCTCGGGAGGCGGGCGCATGAGGTCGTGGATACACGCCGTTCAAATCCACGGCTTCGATGAGCAAGGAGAGAACTACCAGGCGAGGCGCACCAGAGAGCAGAAGGCGCCGCCGCGAGCCATCTTCGCCTCACCGACAACTTAGCCTCGGTGGGTGCCCAAGGATCATCGCCGGGGAACCATGGAAGCATGCGTGTGGCTCTCTCGAGACCAGGGCCGTCTCTCGCACACTGAATTGCTCACTGGAGCAAAATTTCGCCGGGGACCCACCTTCCACCGTGAACCGGCTCCACCACGACACCAACGCCGGTGAGTTTGCTTCTGCTGTGTTCGCCTCGGTTTCCTATACGCGTAGCAGTTTTCGTGGTGGGGAATTAACCACCCTATCGCCGGACGGGTGTGGCTCCGGCGAGTCACCGCCGTGGGGAGGCCTCGCGCCGCCGGTGGGGAGGATTTGCTGTGGGCCGTTGATCCGGGTTCAACGGTGGGGATTAGAAATGGGCACCGCTTCGGCCGGGTCAATTCGGGCCGTTAGATGCGATCTGTACGATCCCTGTTAGATCTCAATTCATAAAATCCTGACCGACGATCTTTAATCTGGCGGCCATAGCTTCATACCGGTTCATATAAACTGCGATTTAATCTGAGCCAATAGTTTTAGATCTGACGGCTGAGACTCTTCCGTACCTCTTCGCCGTGCACTTTTATTAAAGAGCCCCTGGGTTTTACAGAAATAGAACCCGCCGTCCATATGTCACTGTTGACAGGGTCTGGGACGACTTACCCCGGGCCCCCTGACCTTTCTTATAATGGAGGCCCAGTCCAGTGAATAGGAAAATCAGGAAAATGATTTAGAAAATGATTTTTAGTGTTAAAATAAATCCAGAAACTTAATTAATTCATAACTAATTCATTTTAGCTCCAAATTGAGTCATTCCAATTCCTAAAATTTTGTAATAATATTCTCTACCATTTAGAATCACTGTTTTGACATGAACTCTGTTAGAAAATTTATTTATCATTTAATCATATTATAATCACCTTAAATCTTAGGAAAATCATAACTTGAATTCTATAACTCAAAAATTAATAATTCTTTTTCCTGTGATCTTATTTTAATATGTAGATTATTAATATGTATTTTGCATATATGTTTGGTGTAATGTTAATTTTGCCTATACCATGTATGTTTGTATCGCTACGACTAGCAGTGAGGTCACGAATCGTCTGAAGATCATCCTGGTACCTGGAATCTCAAGGCCCAGGCAAGTTGTGCCCTTGATCACTTCTTTTTACCCACTCATGTTCTGATTAATCATAATGATCTGCATAGGTTAATTTTGATGGGACCCAATAGGTTACCCTAGTTTGACTATCTTTATACCTTGTTCACCACTGAATCTTTGGGTAGTACTTGCTAGTGCTATATGTGGCTTTGGGTATAGAGATACACCTTACTATTCATGATTATACTTTTGTTATCAGTTGTTATTTATGGTTCATGTTAAGATCATTATGTTAATTGGAACATGGAGCGACCACCCGGGAAAACAGTGCTACCACAAGGGTAGTATGGGATGCCCTTGGCTGATTAATTAGGAAAGCTAGTGGAAGACTACCTTACCCGAAAGGGGCAAGGGCAGTAGGGGAGAGGTCAGTGTAGGGAGGCCCTCGGGAGGATTTTGCTGCGATGGCGGTCCTGCAAGGGATTCCTGCACTGGATCTTCCTATAAACTGTAGCGGGTTTTCGGAAACTAGTGGAACTTTGTAAAGGCCTCGTAGTGCTACCCTGCCTCACTTCCTTGGTAGAGGTGTATGGGATTCATGACCCCTTGGCAGATGGGTAACACGACTTGTGGGTAAAGATGCGCAACCTCTGCAGAGTGTAAAACTGGTATACTAGCCGTGCTCACGGTCATGAGCAGCTCGGACCCTCACATGATTAATTTATGGAACTAAATTCAATTTGTCATATGCATTGCATCGCAGGTGATGTTGTTATTACTTTTGTTCTATTACTTAATTGGGTTTGGTATTTACTTATACTTAGTAATTGCTAATAAAATTTTGACCAACTTTAAAAGCAATGCTCAGCTCTAACCATCTTCTTTGGTAAGCCTTACACTTCACGTGGGCTCCCACCTTTGGCGAGTTCATGCACATTATTCCCCACAACTTGTTGAGCGATGAACGTATGTGAGCTCACTCTTGCTGTCTCACATACACCACAGGTCAAGAACAGGTACTGCAGGATGATGCTCATGGAGGATGCTGCGATGAGTTCGTGAGTGGTCTAGGTCGTCGTCTCCCAGTCAACTTTGGGTTGCTGGACCGTTGTCTCCTTATAATGTAATTATTTATTTTGTATAGAACTCCTGTTATATGTAAAGATGTGACATTCGATCCTGTGCCACTATACATCATATGTTTGAGACTTGGTCCCAGCATACCTGGTGTTTATGTTAACCCCGGGTTTTGGACCCCTAAAATCCGGGTGTTACATCGGCCCCTCGTGTTTCTATCAGGAGCTCATCGTCCTCCCCAGTCCCCACCCAGTCGCAGATTGAGGGTGCGGCTAGGGGTGAAAACGGGCGGATACGGACGGATATTAGCTCATCCTGTATCCTACCCTGATGTATTTAAAACGGATTCGGGATCGGATACGGATAGTTAGAAACGGGACCGATACGGATACAGGGACCGGATATTTATCCGGGCGGATAAGTGACGGATACGGATATTATTTGATCGGATATCGGATACTTGTCGGATAATGCATTAATTGGTTATCAAAAAATATTCTTGTTCGACCACGAAATTGCAAGTAAATTAATACTAATAAGCATTTAATAGAAGATAATCTCAAGTTCCCACGTAAAAATGGTAAAGTGAAGTATTGATTATGTTGAAACTTGGATACTTAGAGTGATTTCACGTGTAACTCACGCAATAAGTGGAAATAAAATAGAAGAAACGTTGACATCCTGTGGATTTTATGGTCCCATTATTTTTTATGACTATATGTGGCCATATGTTGTACCTTCGTATAATTTCATAGATTTCTGAGGCTATATATACATTATTAATTTCTTTCTACATAGAATCATCAAAGTATAATTAAAATTCATAAATACACTAGTTTTGATCCAAAATTGCAAAAAGCTTACCAAAACAAATAAACATTCTATTCAAATAAAACCTCAAGTCGCCACATGAAAATGATAAGTGAAATATTAATTATGTTGAAACTTCGATACATAAAATGATTTCACATGTAACTCACGCAATAAGTGGGAGTAGAATGGAAGAAACACCAACATCTTGTGGATTTTATAGTCCAAATGTTTTTGAGAACTATATGTGGATATATGTTGTGTCCCCGTAAAAATTCATGAATTTTTTAGGCTATTTGGTGTATTATTAATTTCTTGTTGCAGAAAATCATCAAAATACAATTAAATTCATAAAAATATTGTAGCGTTGACCGAAAATTGCAAATAAGTTACCAATATTAATAAATAGTTTATAAAAAGATAATCCTAAGTTCCCACATGGATATAATCTTAAGTCCCCACATGAAAATGATAAAGTCTATTATTTTGATATAAATTTAGACATTATTTTAATGATTTTGGCCTATAGATATGTTTAAACAAAAATGTGATGTACTACAAAGTTATAGATCTCTTCGAGCTCTACAATTTTCATATAAACTTTATCTTCATCCGATTTCATATGTAAAAGTTATGATTTTATAACTATATTATTTTGCAGAAAAAGAAAAAAACGGGTACCCGAATTCCGGGTACCCGTATCCGACCCGAATATCCGGGTATTTACCGGGTAGTACTCGCTCCGTATCCGACCCGAATCCGAAGCCATACTATCCGGGTATTACCCGTATCCGTCCCGAATCTAAAAAATACCCGTATCCGTATCCGAAAAATGGTCCCGAATCAGTATCCGTATCCGGTACCCGTTTCGGGTACCCTACCCGTTTTCACCCCTAGCCTTTTCTGTATGATATGATGATAATGATCCTATATATGTCTAAATGAATGTTTATGAATGTAAATGTCATGATGTAATGTATCGTGCAAATGAATATCCAAATGTATATTCGAAACCATAATCATAGCCTTCATTCTCTTGGGAATGACTCAAATCTTTTTGTCGTTTATTTTTCGGCTTCACCGTTTACTTTTCGGTGTATCAGCGCTGACTTTTCGCTGTAAGCCTCCCTTAGGAGCTTCTTCGCCTTTTACTTTCAGCGGAACCAGCGTTTATTTTTCGCTGCAAGCCTCCCTTAGGAGCTTCTTCGCCTTTTACTTTCGGCGGAATCAGCGTTTATTTTTCGCTGCAAGCTCTACATTCCCTTAGGAACGACTTTTGAGCTTCTCCCTATTTTCTTTTCTTTTTCCTTTGCACTCGATGGTGCGTTCTCAACTTTTACATTTACATCTTTGGGGGATATCGCTCTTATAGAATTGAAATAAGAAAAAGAAAAATTACATGCTGTGGCCCCATTAAAAACCTTTCTCCCCCTTCGGAGAGGAAAAGGATGCCACAAGAAAGAATAGAAAAAAATTACATCAAGCTAAACATAATATCGCCGAAGCTCGTCCGCATTCCATGATCTAGGAATGTCGTTGCCGTCCATATCCTTCAATCTGTAGGAACCAGGTCTTGACGAAGATACTACCAGAAAAGGTCCTTCCCACTTCAGCTGTAACTTGCCTACTGTCTCTGGGTTGGCTACTCTTCGAAGCACGAAATGTCCTGGTTCAATGTTCTTTAGTCGAACCTTTCTATCACGTCATTTTATTGTTTCAGCTTGGTATTTGTTAATGTTTTCCACAGCTTGAAGCCTGATCCCCTCTATAGCATCTTTTTCCACAGAGTAATCAGCTTCAGCTTTGTCTTCTGCCGAAGCTACTATTCTTATTGATCCTGCTTTTGCTTCATCTGGAGTTATTGCTTCGTCACCAAACAATAATTTGAATGGTGTAAAACCTGTCGATCTTGACATTGTTGTGTTGTGACTCCACACCACTTTGATTAATTCATCTGGCCATTTTCCCCTAGGCTGATTGAAGATTAACTTCATTATTCCTGTCATTATGATGCCATTAGCCCTTTCAACAAGTCCATTTGACTCTGGATGTCGAACTGATGCGAAATGGATCTTCATGCCAATTTGATCACGAAATCCTCTGAAAGCTTCGGAATCAAACTGCGTCCCATTATCCACAGTAATAGCCTTCGGCACTTCGAAGCGACAAACAATATTTTGCCAGAAAAACTTTTGAATAGTGACCGAAGTTATTGTGGCTAAAGGCTTTGCCTCAATCCATTTAGAAAAATATTTCACTGCCACTACAACATATCTTAAGTTCCCTTGTGCTGGTGGTAATGGACCTAACAAATCAAGGCCCCACCTTTGCAACGGCCAAGTGGGTTGTATTAACTGGGTTAGAGACGAAGGTTGTTTTTGATCTCTTGCACATTTCTGACAACCTTCGCACTTTTGGACTAATTCCGCTGCATCCGAAGCTGCATTTGGCCAATAAAATCCTTGACGAAAAACTTTTCCAAGCAAAGGCCTAGATCCAATGTGAGATCCACATAGGCCTGCGTGTATTTCCTTCATCAATTCTATACCTTCGGCTCTGGATAAACACTTGAGTAACGGAGAACAGACTCCACGCTTGTATAGTTCCCCTTCTATTATAACATATGGTCGAGCTCTTGCCTCTATCCTCCTGTTATAAGCTTCGTCATCTGAAAGAAAGTTACCCTGAAGGAAAGAGATGATCTCAGTTCTCCAGTCTTCACTATAGACAGGGGATATGTTGAGGAGTGCTCTTTCAAGAAGCTCAACCGAAGGTGCTTTTATTGTTTCAAAAAATACTTCTGAAGGTAAGGGCAGCCCCTGTGCTGCTGACTTGGCTAATAAATCAGCATATTCATTTTCTCCACGAGGAATATTTTTAACAGAAAACCCTTCAAAGGAAGCCTCAATCCTTCGGACCGTGTCTAAATATTTTTCAAGCTTCGGATCTCTTGCTTTATAACTTTTGTCAATATGACCAGAAATAACCTGGGAATCAGTTTTAAGAACCGCCCTTCTAATTCCCATCGCCTTTAACTTCCGAAGACCCAAGAGCAAAGCTTCGTACTCAGCAATGTTATTTGTGCAACTGAAATCAAGTCTTGTTGCATAACAAGTTTTAACTTTGGAAGGTGCGACCAACACAGCAGCTGCTCCTGCTCCAAAGGTTCCCCAAGATCCATCGCAAAATACTGTCCAAACTTCGGCATCTTTACTCGTTTCTTCTTCCTGAGCCCCTGGCGTCCAGTCAGCAATGAAGTCTGCCAACGCTTGGGACTGAATCGAAGATCTATGCACATAATCAATGCAAAATTCATTGAGTTCCGCAACCCATTTTCCAACCCTTCCAATAGCTTCTCTATTTCTCATAATATCCTTCAACGGTTGTGAAGAAGGAACAACTATATTGTATGCTTGAAACTAATGCCGAAGCTTCCTGGAGGCCATCAAAACAGCATACAGCACCTTCTCCAATTCTGTATAATTTTTCTTTGATAAACTAAGAACTTCGGATACAAAGTATATTGGGGCTTGCTTTTTGACTTGGCCTTCAAGCTTCTCCTGGACAAGTGCTGCACTTACCGCTGAGTGCGAAGCTGCCACATATAACAACAGAGGAGCCCCTGGCGTTGGTGGAGTTAGTGTTGTTAGGTCTATCAAATATTGCTTCAGCTCTTCGAAGGCTCTCTGCTGGACTGGTCCGCATTGAAAAACTTCGGCTGACTTCAGCACTTCGAAAAATAGTAAATTTCTCTCTGCTGATCTAGATATGAATCTGTTGATAGATGCCAGTCTTCCTGTCAATCTTTGAGCCCCCCTTTTTTGTACTTGGTGGTTCCATTCGAAGGATAACTTCGATTTTATTTGGATTAGCCTCAATCCCTTTTGTTGAGACTAGGCAGCCAAGAAATTTCCCTTTCTTCACTCCGAAGACACATTTTTCTGGATTCAACTTTAAACCGGCCTGTCTAAAATTAGCGAAGGTCTCCTGCAGATCAGCAATGTGATTTTTTTGCTTCGTGCTTTTTACAATGATATCATCAACATAAGTTAGCACATTTCTGCCTATCTGAGAATGAAGGACCTTCGCTGTCATTCTACTGAAGCTTCCTCCAGCATTCTTGAGCCTCTCAGGCATCCGAAGGTAACAATATGTTCCACTAGGGGTTATGAAGCTGGTTTTTGGCTCATCCTCCTTCTTCATCCAAATTTGATGATAGCCTGAATAACAATCCAGCAAACTCATAAGCTCTGATGAAGCTGCTGCATCAACTAGGGAATCTATCCTTGGCAATGGAAACTCGTCCTTCGGACAGGCCTTGTTGAGATCAGTAAAATCAATACACATTCTCCATTTACCATTGGCCTTTTTCACCATAACAGTGTTAGCCAGCCATTCTGGGTATTTTACCTCTCTGATAACTCTGGCACTGAGGAGTCTCTTCACTTCATTCCGAGCACCTTCGGCCTTGTCATCAGACATCTTCCGAAGCCTCTGTTTTCTGGGTCTGAAGGATGGATCAACATTGAGCGAGTGTTCAATAACATCCCTGTTGACTCCGCAAAGATCATTGGCTGACCATGCAAAAACACCTTTGTTGTTGAACAGAAACCTTATCAAGGTTTTCTCCTGTTCTTCGGACAATTGGGATCCCAATAGCACCTTCTGCTCTGCTATGTCCTCGCATAAGAGCATGGGCTTCGGTTGATCGGTCGAAGCAGCTTTCTCCCTTCTGAACTTGTATTGCTCACAAGCTTCATCTCCATCTATGCTATGGATTGTTTTGAGTCTGTCCAGTTTCCTTCGGCCCTTCTGACAGCTTCCTGACTTCCATGAATAGCAATGGGCCCTTGGTCCGAAGGTATCTTCATGCAAAGATATGCTGGATGAAGAATTGCTTCGAAGGCATTGAGAGTACCACGACCAATGATTGCATTGTAAGGGTATTCCATGTCAACAATATCAAACACAACTTGTTCAGTTCTTGTGTTGTTAATAAATCCGAAGGTTACTGGCATTGTGATTTTGCCAAGTGCTACAATCTGCCTTCCTCCGAAGCCATAAAGGGGATGTGTGGCATCATGGATCTTGTCTTCGGGCTCTTGCATCTGTCTGAAGGCTTTGGCAAATACGATATCAGCTGCACTGCCTGTATCAACCAAAACATTGTGGACCAGAAATCCTTTGATCACACAAGAGATAACCATAGCATCATTGTGTGGGTGATCCTTGAACTGAAGATCCTCTTGAGAAAAGGTAATTGGGATGTGAGGCCATCTTCATTTGATGAAGGGTCCTTGTACCCCTACATGTTGTACTCTTCTCTGTGCCTCCTTCTTCTGTTTCTTGTTAGCCGGCTCTGAGCATGAACCGCCTGTTATCGGAAGAATCAGCTTCAAAGCCGAAGCAGTTCCAGCTTGGTTCTTGAACGAAGCCATCAGCTCAAAAAGTGGAAGTGAGTTCACCGAAGGTGGGCGCCAATGTTGGGGACTTGTTCTCAAATGCTATGAATCAAGAACAAGGCAACATAAAATGTTAAATAATGATGTCCTTCGTCCGCTGAAGCATTATCTCCCCAAGGATTTAATGAACTTCGGACGAAGACCATGAACAAAATATCACGAAGGTCATACCTTCGTGATCATACTTATAAAACAATATGAAATAAAATATAAAACATGAAGTATTAGAGAGAGATATGCCATAGATAGATAACATTATTCACATATTTTATTATATGAATTTAAATACCAAAACATAATGTTTAGGCATATTTATACCTTTGCCTTGGCAGAAAACAATAATTCCAGAGCAATGCGTTTGCAATTACAGGATTACCGTGAACAGTAAAGAAATACTGCTCACTATTTATAGGCACAGGACACAGCCTGTAAGGAATTACAATCATACCCCTTATAAAAGTTTATAACAATGACTCATACCCTTATGGACAAAAAGGTCATTCCATCTTTAAGTCGGTTCGATCCTTCATCTTCGGATACGCTATAACACCGAAGCATCATGAGTGGTAGCTTCGGCATCACGTATAAGCTGTTTCTTCATGCAGGACCTTCGGCGATGAAGCATGGTCCCAACACTGCCTTATAATTTCTACTCTCAGAGATAAAGAAAATAAGGTTGACCCTCCAATTCAATCTCCTCCAAAAAGGTGAGCTTCTATACAATTAACTCCCTACCAATCAATACAAATATTTGCTTACTACAAACACACACACACACACACACACACACACACACACACATATATATATATATATATATATATATATATATATATATATATAGGGAAGAGGTAATGGAAGCCCTGGGCTTCCATTAGTATGGAAAGCCCCAGTCAGGTATATCCACGTGCGCCTGATCTGGTTCTAGTTCTGGCTCGGGCGGATTCCATCGTAAAACGTGAGCTAAAATAGCGTAAATGAGTATGAAATTTAGCGTAAATCCTATATGTGATTTGTAACAACAAACGAGGCCTAAAATTACAGCGTGAAAATCGCGTGCGGTCGATCGTGCACGCGTTCTGGCTCGGGCGGATTACAGCGTAAAACGTGAGCTAAAACAGCGTAAATCAGTACAAAATTTAGCGTAAATCCTATATCTGTTTTGTAACAGCAAACGGAGCCCAAAATTACGGCGTGAAAATCGCATGCAGCCGATCATGCGCGGGTTCTGGCTCGGGCGGATTCCAGCGTAAAACGTGAGCTAAAACAACGTAAATGAGTACGAAATTTAGCGTAAATCCTATATCTATTTTGTAACAGCAAACAGGGCCCAAAATTACGGCGTAAAAATCGCGTGCAGCCGATCGTGCGCGGGTTCTGGCTCGGGCGGATTCCAGCGTAAAACATGATCTAAAACAGTGTAAACGAGTACGAAATTTAGTGTAAAACACGCGCACAATCTCACTTCGCAAGAGATTGCTGTAAAACACATCAAAAAGTGTCATAAATTTGGCGTACAACGTACTAAGACTGTTTTTTAATGGAAGCATAAAACACAATAAGAAGTGTCGTAAAATTTAGTTTGAAAATGCATAAATCACGATGGTCTCATAGGGCACTTGTTTTGTTCACAGTATATCAAAATATAAAGTACAACGATATTTTGCCAATATTGTCGCAATCATACACAATTTTTTGACATGACAAAAAACGAGGAGCCAGCCCTGTCTTCGGTACTTCAGACATTTGGAACCATTATCCTTTAGCTAGGCCGTGGTCCGAAATGGAAGCATCGCTGCTCGGCTCTTGTCAAAACAGGTTTGTGTAAGCCTGTATAAAGCATAAAGACACGTCAAAACAAGCATAAGTAAATCAAATAGAAACCTAAAATGATTCACCAGTTAAAAGATATGGATTGAGAGGAATGATATAATATAAGAGTAGAGTTATGCATTCACTTAGATCACGCTGCTCTACAACAACCTGTCACGTTATTTATTCATTTTCAGATTCTTGTATCTCCCATCATTTATTCTTATTCCTTCGTTACTTATGGTGAGAGTGTTTATCAACCAAAGGTTGGAGCTTAGACTGCAATAAAAAATTGTTTATGTGCAAACCTCTTGCAAAAACCAGAGCATTTATTATACATTTATTTAGTCATCTATATTCAAATGGATGATGCAATAAATCAAAGAAAATAAGATTAAGATTGACAAAAAGATGTAACAAATCAAGCAAATAGCTGGATGTCACAGGTTATAGCATCAGCACACCAAAATTCAGTCGTTAATAATGGAATTTCTGATCATAACAAATCAAAACGCATATATAGTGGAGTGTATGCATATATGGTGCCACAGTTATTTATAACAGTTGCTACAATAGCAATATCAATATGCATGGATAGTGCAAACAAGCTGTTGTTTTAGTTCAAAATTGCATGAGTGCACCAACCATTAAATTGAGCCAATCACCAAAAAGTAAGTCACTGGTACAATATGGAATTGAACATAATATCATAATTATAAGAATAATGATCTAAAAGTGTGTGGTACATGTAAAGTGACCTACAATCATAACAAATATTTCAGTTCAGTGACAAATAAGTCATACAAATTCCTATTAAAAACATGTTTGAAGGCCATCCGAAAGTGCATAAACAAGAATACCATTTGTTTTTACTACCACATAGATAAAGTTTGTATATTTATGCATACAAACCTTTGCAAGAAGTTCCATTCAATGTTCCTTCGACTTCTCAGCACACCAGTAGTAAAACACTTTAGATTCTGAAATTCTGATTAGGAAAGAGCGTCCAGAATTATCAGCTGATATTTCTTCAATCATAACTTCCGAAAATTCAAAGTCGTTGCTCAAGAGAGCTAGTTGCTCTGGATAACCATCATCACAAACAAAGGTAAGCCGCATGCTAGATGATGGCAGAAGAACAAGGTTCAGCTTCCCTCTGCACATAGGAAATGTACATACATGAGATCCCAGAACATATTGTTATAAAAAATAAGAAGACTGGTAAGGTGATTAAACAGTGTATCTTGATGTCAGGCCAAGCAAAGCAATGCAGAGTGAGGCATACAAATGTCATCTATGTAAACACATCCTGTTAAAGTTCAGTTGCTGAAACTGGTGTATTAGCGATTAGTTGGAAGAAAGATGAATCCTAGATATCATATAAAACATGACAGACTCTTCTACAGACTTTAGCAAGAAAATAATAGCGTCCCAAGACTAAATAATTACTGTAGGTTCTTAAAAATAAAACAACTCTAGGTTCACATGTGTACTTTACTGTGGACTGGATAACAACATGGACTGGATATTCAAAATTCAACGAATTTCTCCTAGTTGAAGGTTGTTTATACAGTCCCTTTTTTATAATGATAAGAATACATGTACCAATTAATGTGATCGTGCATTGAAACAAACCTCTTCATGATCAACAGGCTACGAAAATACAGCATATGTATCCTTCCTACAAGAAACAAGGAGTGCAGGACACACAAAGATGAGAGGTCCTAGAGCTGAGAATGGGAGCCGTACAAGCAACGAGCACGACAACTCACTTCTGTAGCCTATCAAGGATGAAGAGCGATAACTTTTTGTTTGGCAAAGTGTTCTGGGCCCGGAATTGGATGGCTCTGTCGAATGAACAAATCGAAGCCATGAGGCACAGGGAAAACAGAGGCACGATCATTAATTATGGCCCTGTTCGGCTGGCTGCAAGCCGGCACTGTTGCAGCTGTTTGGACTGCTGCAGCTGCAATCCATAGAGAGAAAAATACTGTAGAAGCCGCAGCCGCAGCCGCAGCCGCAGCAAGCCGCAGCGAACAAGCTATATATATATACGAGAAATATGGAATGCATATAACAGTAACAGAATTAAAAATGACACCCTTATGCATATTTGTCCAGGTATATTTTTTGCCTACGGAAACCTGAAGAGTTAATAGCACAGAGCAAGGAGCACCAACATTCACGCCCATCTCTCGCTTTTCCTCATCTTTTCTCCCAACAGTTAAGATAAAAAAATTAAAAACATAACATACGAAGTTAAAATATTTACGAGCATCAAAAACCTCCCTGGGGTAGAAAAAAGCAGCAGAAAGGTGGGGGTAAACTTTTGTTTACCAACGCTAGTTACCACCACGAATAAATCATAAATAAAATAAACTCGCACGTGACTCAATGCAGTTCATAAATCAGGGAAGGAGATCAGCACTAGCCTTGGACTTGAGATCGTTTATGCTCTCGCACTGCTCCTCGACCAGCTTGCTGAGCGATGCCGCCTTCTGCTCCAGCCGGACGACCTCGGCATGTTCCGCGAGGAGAGGCAAGCCTAGGGGTGAAAACGGGCGGATACGGACGGATAGTAGCTCATCCTGTATCCTACCCTAATATATTTCAAACGGATTCGGGATCGGATACGGATAGTTAGAAACGGGACGAATACGGATACAGGGACCGGATATTTATCCGGGCGGATAAGTGACGGATACGGATATTATTTGACCGGATATCGGATACTTGTCGGATAATGCATTAATTGGTTATCATAAAATATTCTTGTTCGACCACGAAATTGCAAGTAAATTAATACTAATAAACATTTAATAGAAGATAATCTCAAGTTCCCACATAAAAATGGTAAAGTGAAGTATTGATTATGTTGAAACTTGGATACTTAGAGTGATTTCACGTGTAACTCACGCAATAAGTGGAAATAAAATAGAAGAAACGTTGACATCATGTGGATTTTATGGCCTCGTTATTTTTTATGACTATATGTGGCCATATGTTGTACCTTCGTATAATTTCATAGATTTCTGAGGCTATTTGTACATTATTAATTTCTTTCTATATAAAATCATCAAAATATAATTAAAATTCATAAATACACTAGTTTTGACCCAAAATTGCAAAAAGCTTACCAAAACAAATAAACATTCTATTCAAATAAAACCTCAAGTCGCCACATGAAAATGATAAGTGAAATATTAATTATGTTGAAACTTCGATACATAAAAAGATTTCACGTATAACTTACGTAATAAGTGGGAGCGGAATGGAAGAAACACCAACATCTTGTGGATTTTATAGTCCAAATGTTTTTGAGAACTATATGTGGATATATGTTGTGTCCCTGTAAAAATTCATGAATTTTTTAGGCTATTTGGTGTATTATTAATTTCTTGTTATAGAAAATCATCAAAATACAATTAAATCATAAAAATATTGTAGCATCGACCGGAAATTGCAAATAAGTTATCAATATTAATAAATAGTTTATAAAAAGATAATCCTAAGTTCCCACATAGAGGTAATCTTAAGTCCCCACATGAAAATGATAAAGTCTATTATTTTGATATAAATTTAGACATTATTTCAATGATTTTGGCCTAAAGATATGTTTAAACAAAAATGTGTTGTACTACAAAGTTATAGATCTCTTCGAGCTCTACAATTTTCATATAAACTTTATCTTCATCCGATTTCATATGTAAAAGTTACGATTTTATAACAATATTATTATGCAGAAAAAGAAAAAAACGGGTACCCGAATTCCGGGTACCCGTATCCGACCCGAATATCCGGGTATTTACCGGGTAGTACTCGCTTCGTATCCGACCCGAATCCGAAGATGTACTATCCGGGTATTACCCGCCGTATCCGAAAAATGGTCCCGAATCAGTACCCGTATCCGGTACCCGTTTCGGGTACCCTACCCGTTTTCACCCCTAGGCAAGCCTGGGTACAGGCTCTGGGTGGAGGAATGGATGGTCGTGCATGTCACACCCGGCTTTAAGGAACAAAGCCAGGTGCATCTCATACATGCGCCAAGAAGACAACATATATAATAAAAGAGTGTATAGAGATAAATGTCATAAAACATCAGAGTATTTATTACATAGCGAAAGACTTATTATAAAATAAAATAATGAATATAAAACGAACTAAGGATCGTCGGCGCCAATGTCAACTGAGAAACGCCACCTAGATTAGATCATACTCCTCGCCTTGTGGCTCCTCCTGAACCACCTGCTCTTCTCCTGTGGGGGGGGGGGGGTGTGAGACAGCAAGGGTGAGCTCACACATGATCATAGCTCAACAAGTTGTGGGGAACCAGTGGACATAAACTCACAAAGGTGTGAGTTCATGTGATGTGTAAGGCTAATCAATGACAGGGGTTAAAGCTGAGCATTGCTTTTAAGTAGTTGGTCAAAATTTTATTAGCAGTTACTAAGTGTAAGTAAATACCAAACCATAAATAAAGTAATAGAACACAATTTATAATAAACCCATGCAATGCAAATGACAAAATTGAATTTAAGTTCCATAATTTAAACATCAGAGAGTCCTGAGCTGCTCATGACCGTGAGCTCGGCTAGTATACCAGTTTTACAATCTGCAGAGGTTGTACCCTTTACCCACAAGTCATGTTACCCATCTGCCAAGGGATCGCGACTTCCCATACACCTCTACCTAGGAAGCGCGACAGGGCAACACTACGAGGCCTTTACAAAGTTCCACTAGCTTCCGAAAACCCGCTACAGTTTATAGGAAGTTCCAATGCAGGGTTCTTGGCTGTCCGCCATCGCAGCAAAATCAACCAAGGACCTCCCTACACTGACCACTCCCCTACTGCCCTTGCCCCTTTCGGGTAAGGTAGTCTTCCACTAGCTTTCCTAATTAGTCAGCCAAGGGCGTCCCATTAAACCCTTGTGGTGGCACGTGTTACTCAAGTTAAGCTCTATGTTCCAATTAACATTAATGATCTCAACATGAACATAAATAGAATAACAAAAAGAATTGGAACATAGAGGTAATAAATGATTATCCCAAAACCAGGTAAAGCAATAGCAAACTACCCAAGTGAATCAGGGGTAAACAAGGTAATGAGATAAACAATCTAAGGTGACCTATTGGGTCCCATCAAAATTAACCTATGCATGAGTGAATGATAATTAGAGAACATTATTGGGTAAAAAGTGGTCAAGGGCACAACTTGCCTTCTATGAGCTCCTGCTCAGCAACTTCAACCTGCTGCTCACCAGGATCCTCAGTCACGGGCTCTTCTACTCGCCAGAATACAATCAAGCACAGTGCATATAGAGAAATTAACATTACACCAAACATATAAATAAAATACACAGTAATAATCTACACATTAAAATAAAATTCTAGGAACAGGAATCATAATTTTTGGAGTTATAGAATTTAAGTTATGGATTTTCAAAGGTTTTATATGTTTAAAATGGGACTAAGTGGGAAATGACTTTTCTTACTGTTTTCATGACCAAACAGAGGCTCTAAGTGATAAAGAATAAAATTACAAAAATTTAGAAAGTGGAATGGATTATTTTGGAGCCCATATGAATATTCTATGAATTATACAAGTTTTAGGGTTTATTTTCATATTAAAAATCTGATTTCTAATTCATTTAATCACTTTAAAACAGCACTGGACTGGGGCTCATTTAAACAGGAACATAGGGGGCTCGGGGTAAGATGTCCAAGACACAGTGAACAGTTGCGTATGGATGGCGGGTTGATTCGCTAAAAGGTGAGGGGTTCTTTAATAAATCTGACCCGCGAAGGGGTATCGGTGAATCTGAGCCGTTAGATCTCAAATGAACGGCCCGGATTAGACCGCCTACTACTGAACCGGTATGCAGCGAGGATCGCAGGATCAGAGATCGACGGCTACGGTTTTATGAGCACTAGATCTGTTCTGCACCACCCGATTCCTAGATCGACGGCTCAGGACAACGAACCCAAACGGTAAGCGATTGTTCAATCCCGATTGTTGCACTGGAATCCAACGGTACCCACATCCTACTTTCTCTCTCTCATATTCATGGCCGTTGGATGAGGATCAAATGGCCCCTACGCTTCTTCCCACCTGAGACACCGCGCGGCGGCCCCAGCATTCCGAGCGCGGCGGAGCATCGCCGGAATACAGCTTCCCGGTGCCCAATGGTCCTAACTCTAATCTAGGAGGTGCCACGCAAAGAGTAGACGAAGGCAAGAGTAGGTGCCCAGTTCATACCGGTGATGGCGGTGCGACGCGCGCAGACCACGGAAAGGGTGTGATTCCGCCCCTGTTCTGATCTACAGCGAGGAATTCCTCGCCAATCCACCCACGATTGGGCCACGAAGAGGTTCTATCACAAGCAGCGCTCTCTGGTGGTCCTCGCAGCCCCCGCGCCGATGGTATGGCGGCGACAACCGCGAGTATCCGATGTCGCGGTGAACCTCCCACGGTGCCAGAGCCCACAACCCACGACGCGGCACCACAGCGCTAGCTTGTTGGTCAATGGGGCATAGGGACCCACGTTTATACTTGAGCCGGCCCCGAATTCCGCCCAGTGCGGACTCCACCCACCATGCCGAGCATCGCGGAGGTGGTTGACCCAGCCATGGCGCGAGTCACAATCTGGGTGAGAGGTGGCCTAAACCGGTTGGTTTTGTAGGGCGCAGATTCCGCGGATAACGCCGTTTACAGATCTCGTACAGGTGGCACGATTTTTGTGCCCGGCTGGAGGAATCGCAGGCAGCCAATCGAGCTAACCGCGGTGCTTTTCTGTTGGGTTCAGGCGGAAACGAAGGTGCTGGCACCAATGGCCCACACGACAGCGTCCACACGCCCAAGAGCGCGCGCGGGGGTGACGGCTGACGAGTGGGACCCACAAGCAGAGATGCCAGCGCGCGGTTCGTTGAGGGAGGTGGCGCCTCGTTGCGACTGACAGAGGGGGCCCGCGCAGCAGCGAGCCTCACTGCGCACGGTGGAGGAGCTGTCTGGGCCGCGCGGGGGAATTTGTAGGTGGGCCGAATTAGTAGCAGCCGGCCCAGTTAGGTTAGTTTCGTTTTATTCTTTTCTTTTCCATTTCATGCTCCAATTTTCTTTGCTCCATTTCCAAGTTAAATTTAAATTTCGAATTTGAATTCAAACTTGTGCCAAATTATTCTCAAATCTTATTGTGAAATGAGAAATACCAATTTTTAGAAGTATAATTACATTATTTATATTCTTGTATCACTCCTCTTCTTCTCATCTTTGAAAACCCTAAACTTTCAATCTAGGGTTTAATTCAACTTCTAGTAATTATTATCTTATTACCCTTATTATTTTATTAATGCACAAACATATAACTCCAACATGAGGCATATTATTATTATTATTATTATTATCATTTGTTTTAATTCATCTCTAAATTTTGCGTATGCTCTTTTTATGATGCAAATGAGGCACAGGAAATTGAGGAGATCTCTCTATTATTCTTTGTATACAACTTGAGTGTTACAAATCCTACCCCCCTTAAAAATAATCTCGTCCTCGAGATTTAAGAAGATCTAGGAAAAAGGTGAGGAAAATCTATACGAAGCTCTTCTTCTCTTTCCCATGTTGCTTCATCTTCTCCGTGGTGACTCCATTGCACTTTGCACATCTTTATCACCTTATTTCTTGTAACTCTAGTCAAAGTGTCAAGAATCTTGATTGGATACTCCGTGTAAGTCAAATCACCCTGAACACTGAGCTCTTCCATCGGTAACTGTTCCTCAGGGACACGGAGACACTTTAAGTTGAGACACATGAAATACATTGTGCACATCCGATAGACTATCCAGTAACTCGAGTTGGTATGCCATCTCCCCAACTCGCCTAAAGATCAAGAATGGTCCAATATAGCGAGGGGATAATTTGCCCTTAACTTTGAATCTCCTCATTCCACGAAGTGGTGACACCTTGAGGTACACATAATCTTCTTCTTGAAATTCCAGTGGTCTTCTTCTATTATCAGCGTAGCTCTTTTGCCTAGTTTGAGCCACTCTCAAATTCTCTCGAATTATACGAACTTGTTCTTCTGCTTCTTGAATCAGTTCAGGCCCAAAGAACTGTCTCTCTCCAGTCTGATCCCAATATAGAGGAGTCCTGCATTTTCTCCCATATAAAGCTTCAAAAGGTGACATCTTCAAACTGGCCTGATAGCTATTGTTATATGAGAATTCAGCATAAGGTAGACTTTTATCCCAACTTCCTCCATGCTGAAGGGCACAAGCTCTCAACATATCTTCCAATACTTGATTAGTCCTTTCAGTCTGTTCATCGGTCTGAGGGTGATAAGCCGTATTGAAGTTCAACTTCGTGCTCATGTTCTCATGAAAGCTTCTCCAAAATCTTGAGGTAAACTGCGAACCTCGATCAGACACGATCTTCTTTGGTATTCCATGTAAACACACAATCCGAGCCATATATAGCTCTGCTAGCTGGGAACCTTTATAAGTAGTCTTGACAGGAATAAAGTGAGCCACTTTAGTCAACCTATCCACAATCACCCATATAGCATCATATCCATTCTGGGTGCGAGGCAATCCAGTAATAAAATCCATACCAATCTCTTCCCACTTCCACTCGGGTATCTTCAGTGGGTGCAATAGTCTAGCAGGCCTCTGGTGTTCAGCCTTAACTCTTTGACACACATCGCACATCGCCACATGTGCAGCCACATCTCTTTTCAATCCATATCACCAATATTTCCGCTTCAAATCCTGATACATCTTGGTACTACCAGGATGAATAGAATAGTCCGAATCATGGGCCTCCTTCAATATAGTCTCACGAAGGCTTTCAATATCAGGAACACACATCCTGTTCTTGAACCATACAGTGCCTTGTTCATCTTCCGTAAACTCCGGAACTCGACCTTCAGTAATCAGATCCTTGATCTCTTTTATTTTAGCATCACCCATTTGACCTTTACGAATTTCTTGCTCCAAAGTAGGTTCCACATCAATAGTAACTCCTTCAATATGAGCAACTATCCCCAGGTTAAGTCTCCTGAAATCCTCAACAATCTCATCGGGTAGCTGGGCAACAATAGCTGAATGAACATGCTCCTTGCGACTCAAGGCATCTACAACCAAATTCGCCTTGCCCGGGTGATAGTGAATCTCCAAATCATAATCCTTAATAAGCTCCAACCAACGGCGTTGCCTAAGGTTGAGATCCTTCTGAGTGAATATATACTTCAAACTCTTATGATCCGTATATACTTGGCACTTAGTTCCCATAATGTAGTGTCTCCAAATCTTAAGCGCATGCACAACGGCTGCCAATTCCAAGTCATGAGTGGGGTAGTTCAATTCATGTTTCCGTAACTGACGAGAAGCATAAGCGATCACATGTCCTTCTTGCATGAGCACACATCCTAAGCCTTGGCCACATGCATCACAATAGATATCAAATCCTTTCTGTAAGTCCGGCATAACCAATACTGGTGGCAACATCAACCTCTTCTTCAATTGATCAAAGCTGTCTTGGCACTTCTCGTCCCACTTAAATTCTTTTCCTTTCTCCAAAAGTGAAGTCATAGGTTTAGCAATCTTAGAAAATCCTTCAATAAATCTCCGATAATATCCTGCTAATCCCAAGAAACTCCGAATCTCAGTAACTGTAGTGGGTACTCTCCACTCCATTATCTCCTTAACTTTAGCAGGATCCACTGAAATTCCTCCATTAGAAATAATATGACCAAGAAATGGCACCTCGCCAATCCAAAACTCACACTTGCTGAACTTGGCATATAGCTGGTTATCTCGTAGCTTCTGTAGCACCAATCTCAGATGTTCCTCATGATCGCTATCACTCTGAGAATAAATAAGAATATCGTCGATGAATACCACGACGAATCTGTCCAAATACTCCATAAACACCTTATTCATCAAGTTCATAAAATAAGCTAGTGCATTGGTTAATCCAAACGACATAACAGTAAACTCATATAATCCATATCGAGTCGAGAAAGCCATCTTGGGAATATCCGATGGTCTAATCCTCATCTGATGGTAACCTGATCGGAGATCAATCTTCGAGAATACTCTAGCTCCTCTCATTTGATCAAATAAATCCTCAATACGGGGTAACGGATACTTGTTCTTCACCGTAACATCATTAAGGGATCTATAATCCACACACATCCGCTGCGATCCATCCTTCTTCTGTACAAACAGAACCGGTGCTCCCCACGGTGATGAACTCGGACGAATGTACCCAGCCTCTTGTAACTCAGTTAACTGCTTCTTAAGTTCCTTCAACTCCTCTACGGACATCCTATATGGCCGTTTAGAAATAGGGGCGGTTCCAGGTAAGAGATCAATAACAAACTCAACTTCTCTATCAGGTGGTATCCCTGGTAACTCCTCTGGAAAGACATCCGGAAAATCTCTAACCACACGGATGTTGTCACCAACAAACTCCTCAAGTATGAAGAACATTGCACGCATGGGTGAGGAGGTTACTGCAATATTAACTTGAAATCTTTCTCCTTTAGTGGTAGTGAGTTCTACGGTGCCTCTACCACATGCTATAACGGCCTTTGCCTTTCTTAGCCATGACATACCAAGGATCAGATCTATACTGCTTGACTCTAATATTATAGCAGTAGCTCCAAATTCTCTACCCATAATGGTCAATGTCAATCTATGTGTTATTTGATTCGCCTCAACAGGCCCTTTAGGTGTAATTACTATCATTGGTTTTCTCATATTTAGCAGTGGTATTTCATTTGTGTTGGCATATCTAGCAGACATGAATGAATGTGTAGCACCAGAATCAAATAATATGGTTGCAGGAATTGCATTAACATAAAACATACCAAGTACGAGGTCCCCACCATCCGGAGTAGCATCAACGCTGACTTGATTAACTTTGGCAATAGAATATCCCTTGCTAGATCCTAGAGTTTGCTGCCTGTTCTGAACTGGAGTAGTAGCAATCCTCTGTGGGCAGACATTTGCATAATGACCAGTCTTCCCACACTTGAAACAAGTAGTGCCTGGACTCTGTCCTGAAAACTTTGTCGGGGTGCCAGTAGGGGTAGCCTGTCGAGGAGGTGGAGTCCTCAGTGGTGATTGCTGAACTGGGCGCTGGCCTCCGCCAGTGCGAACGGGTGTACCCTGGGGTGAACTGTAGCGAGGACGAACACTGCTGCTTCCTTGTCCTTGAGATATAGCCTTTCTCTTCAAATCTCTCAGCTGAACACGCTTGTGTTCAATAGCCAGGGCCTTATCAAGCAGCCTCTGAAATGATGGAAATGTGTGTGCCACTAGAGCATACTGCAGTGGTCCATTAAGTCCTTCAATAAAATGCTCCTGCTTCCTCTCATCTTCAGCAACTTCATCAGGGGCATATCTGGATAACTGGATAAACTTGTCGCGGTACTCACTGACTGACATACTTCCTTGCTTCAGCGACAGAAATTCCTTCTTCTTAATCTTCATCAATCCAGCGGGTATATGATAATTCCTGAACTGTGTACTGAACTCTGCCCAAGTAATAGTATCAGCAGCATCGTGGGCAGTAGTATATGAATCCCACCAGTCAGCAGCAGGACCTGTCAGACGTCCAGAAGCATATAAAACCTTCTCCCGGTTAGTGCATTGTGCAATATTCAGCATCTTCTCAACGGACTTCAGCCAATCATCCGCGTCCAGTGGATCAGGTGAGCTAGCGAATGTAGGTGGCTTATGACTCATGAACTCTCTATGCTTATCACGGGGTGGAACTGGTGGTGGTGGGGGAGGCAGTGGTACTTGTTGTTGCTGTTGCTGTTGTTGTTGTTGTTGCATTTGTTGTTGCAGCTGCTGTTGTTGCGCCCTCCTTTCCTGGCGTATCTCCTCTCGCTCCTAGCGCAACTCCTGTCGTATATCTTCTCTTTCCTGACGCATCTCCTGGCGTTCTTGCTGCATCTGGGCACGCATATCAGCCATAGTGTCCGCCATTTGCTGCATCACCGCCATCTAAGCAGCAACCAGTGGGTCAACTCCGCCTGGTGGAGGATTCATCTCTGCAGGTTGTGGCTGGGGTTGTCTATATATCCTTTGAGTGTGTCAATTAGGAGGCAGATCAATTCCACCACCCCTCCTGGTATTGACCATCTGAGTTAGATACATAAGGTAAGAGAAAGCAGTAGACAAGGCAGTAATTACGAATCATGCTAAATTGGGGGATTTATTAGCTAAGCAGATTAATGTTTTACCTACCATAGCTAATTCATTACCTTATAGTGGTACATATTAAGATGTCCATATTTAATACTTCAATCAATCAAAGAAGCAAATCAGACATTTTCCACCAGAACAATCAAACAACATTTTTAAATATAGAAAATAGTTTTGATTTGGTCTTAGGTTCCCTATCTCTTAAAAAGATCATAGCAGTAGGATTCCAAGGTGTGAAATCCATCTTGTCTTAGAATAGAAAGGATAAGATTAACCAGAGTAGATTAGCAGAAGGTGAGACAAGATCAAGGTGAGATAAGTATAGAATGAGTCAGAGTAAGGTAAGTAAGAAAGGGTTTGTCCATTTCTATCTAGGTCTCGTCCTACAGTCAACATTTCCTCTGATACCACTTCTGTCACACCCGGCTTTAAGGAACAAAGCCAGGTGCATCTCATACATGCGCCAAGAAGACAACATATATAATAACAGAGTGTATAGAGATAAATGACATAAAACATCAGAGTATTTATTACATAGCGGAAGACTTATTACAAAATAAAATAATGAAAATAAAACGAACTAAGGATCGTCGGCGCCAATGTCAACTGAGAAACGCCACCTAGATCAGATCATACTCCTCGCCTTGTGGCTCCTCCTGAACCGCCTGCTCTTCTCCTGTGGGGGGTGTGAGACAGCAAGGGTGAGCTCACACATGATCATAGCTCAACAAGTTGTGGGGAACCAGTGGACATAAACTCACAAAGGTGTGAGTTCATGTGATGTGTAAGGCTAATCAATGACAGGGGTTAAAGCTGAGCATTGCTTTTAAGTAGTTGGTCAAAATTTTATTAGCAGTTACTAAGTGTAAGTAAATATCAAACCATAAATAAAGTAATAGAACACAATTTATAATAAACCCATGCAATGCAAATGACAAAATTGAATTTAAGTTCCATAATTTAAACATCAGAGAGTCCTGAGCTGCTCATGACCGTGAGCTCGGCTAGTATACCAGTTTTACACTCTACAGAGGTTGTACCCTTTACCCACAAGTGATGTTACCCATCTGCCAAGGGATCGCGACTTCCCATACACCTCTACCTAGGAAGCGCGGCAGGGCAACACTACGAGGCCTTTACAAAGTTCCACTAGCTTCCGAAAACCCGCTACAGTTTATAGGAAGTTCCAATGCAGGGTTCTTGGCTGTTCGCCATCGCAGCAAAATCAACCAAGGACCTCCCTACACTGACCACTCCCCTACTGCCCTTGCCCCTTTCGGGTAAGGTAGTCTTCCACTAGCTTTCCTAATTAGTCAGCCAAGGGCGTCCCATTAAACCCTTGTGGTGGCACGTGTTACTCAAGTTAAGCTCTATGTTCCAATTAACATTAATGATCTCAACATGAACATAAATAGAATAACAAAAAGAATTGGAACATAGAGGTAATAAATGATTATCCCAAAACCAGGTAAAGCAATAGCAAACTACCCAAGTGAATCAGGGGTAAACAAGGTAATGAGATAAACAATCTAGGGTGACCTATTGGGTCCCATCAAAATTAACCTATGCATGAGTGAATGATAATTAGAGAACATTATTGGGTAAAAAGTGGTCAAGGGCACAACTTGCCTTCTATGAGCTCCTGCTCAGCAACTTCAACCTGCTGCTCACCAGGATCCTCAGTCACGGGCTCTTCTACTCGCCAGAATACAATCAAGCACAGTGCATATAGAGAAATTAACATTACACCAAACATATAAATAAAATACACAGTAATAATCTACACATTAAAATAAAATTCTAGGAACAGGAATCATAATTTTTGGAGTTATAGAATTTAAGTTATGGATTTTCAAAGGTTTTATATGTTTAAAATGGGACTAAGTGGGAAATGACTTTTCTTACTGTTTTCATGACCAAACAGAGGCTCTAAGTGATAAAGAATAAAATTACAAAAATTTAGAAAGTGGAATGGATTATTTTGGAGCCCATATGAATATTCTATGAATTATACAAGTTTTAGGGTTTATTTTCATATTAAAAATCTGATTTCTAATTCATTTAATCACTTTAAAACAGCACTGGACTGGGGCTCATTTAAACAGGAACATAGGGGGCTCGGGGTAAGATGTCCAAGACACAGTGAACAGTTGCGTATGGATGGCGGGTTGATTCGCTAAAAGGTGAGGGGTTCTTTAATAAATCTGACCCGCGAAGGGGTATCGGTGAATCTGAGCCGTTAGATCTCAAATGAACGGCCCGGATTAGACCGCCTACTACTGAACCGGGATGCAGCGAGGATCGCAGGATCAGAGATCGACGACAACGGTTTTATGAGCACTAGATCTGTTCTGCACCACCCGATTCCTGGATCGACGGCTCAGGACAACGAACCCAAACGGTAAGCGACTGTTCAATCCCGATCGTTGCACTGGAATCCAACGGTACCCACATCCTACTTTCTCTCTCTCATATTCATGGCCGTTGGATGAGGATCAAATGCCCCCTACGCTTCTTCCCACCTGAGACACCGCGCGGCGGCCCCAGCATTCCGAGCGCGGCGGAGCATCGCCGGAATACAGCTTCCCGGTGTCCAATGGTCCTAACTCTAATCTAGGAGGTGCCACGCAAAGAGTAGACGAAGGCAAGAGTAGGTGCCCAGTTCATACCGGTGATGGCGGTGCGACACGCGCAGACCACGGAAAGGGTGTGATTCCGCCCCTGTTCTGATCTACGACGAGGAATTCCTCGCCAATCCACCCACGATTGGGCCACGGAGAGGTTCTATCACAAGCAGCGCTCTCTGGTGGTCCTCGCAGCCCCCACACCGATGGTATGGCGGCGACAACCGCGAGTATCCGATGTCGCGGTGAACCTCCCAGGCGCCAGAGCCCACAACCCACGACGCGGCACCACAGCGCTAGCTTGTTGGTCAATGGGGCATAGGGACCCACGTTTATACTTGAGCCGGCCCCGAATTCCGCCCAGTGCGGACTCCACCCACCATGCCGAGCATCGCGGAGGTGGTTGACCCAGCCATGGCGCGAGTCACAATCTGGGTGAGAGGTGGCCTAAACCGGTTGGGTTTTGTAGGGCGCAGATTCTGCGGGTAACGCCGTTTACAGATCTCGTACAGGTGGCGCGATTTTTGTGCCCGGCTAGAGGAATCGCAGGCAGCCAATCGAGCTAACCGCGGTGCTTTTCTGTTGGGTTCAGGCGGAAACGAAGGTGCTGGCACCAATGGCCCACACGGCAGCGTCCACACGCCCAAGAGCGCGCGCGGGGGTGAGGGCTGACGAGTGGGACCCACAAGCAGAGATGCCAGCGCGCGGTTCGTTGAGGGAGGTGGCGCCTCGTTGCGACTAACAGAGGGGGCCCGCGCAGCAGCGAGCCTCACTGCGCACGGTGGAGGAGCTGTCTGGGCCGCGCGGGGGAATTTGTAGGTGGGCCGAATTAGTAGCAGCCGGCCCAGTTAGGTTAGTTTCGTTTTATTCTTTTCTCTTCCATTTCATGCTCCAATTTTCTTTGCTCCATTTCCAAGTTAAATTTAAATTTCGAATTTGAATTCAAACTTGTGCCAAGTTATTCTCAAATCTTATTGTGAAATGAGAAATACCAATTTTTAGAAGTATAATTACATTATTTATATTCTTGTATCACTCCTCTTCTTCTCATCTTTGAAAACCCTAAACTTTCAATCTAGGGTTTAATTCAACTTCTAGTAATTATTATCTTATTACCCTTATTATTTTATTAATGCACAAACATATAACTCCAACATGAGGCATATTATTATTATTATTATTATCATTTGTTTTAATTCATCTCTAAATTTTGCGTATGCTCTTTTTATGATGCAAATGAGGCACAGGAAATTGAGGAGATCTCTCTATTATTCTTTGTAAACAACTTGAGTGTTACAGTGCAGAAGCGGTGCTGGATCTACCACCTCACCTCGCTGCCACCGTTCCTGCTCGTCTTGGCGGGCCACATCCGGGCGGTGGACCACTGGTGGAACCAGCATGGGCTCGGCGGCGACAACGTCGAGGGCCGCTGTCGGGTCTCCATCAGGGCCATATCAACCTCCTTCACTGGAGCGGCAAGGGTAAGCTACGTCGGGGATGGAGCCACCGTGTCGGGGATGGAGGAGGAGTCGAGGGGGAGTGGAGGAGGAGCCGCCGCGTTCGAGAGCTCCAAGGTTGGCGACGGCTAGGGTTTGGAATGAGGGCGGTTGAAAGTCGCCTAGAGGGTGGGTGAATAGGGCGAAACTGAAATTCACAAAGTTAATCACAACTACAAGCCGGGTTAGCGTTAGAAATAGAAACGAGTCCGAGAGAGAGGGCGTAAAACAAATCGCAAGCGAATAAATAGTATGACGCGCGGATTTGTTTTACCGAGGTTCGGTTCTTGCAAACCTACTCCGCGTTGAGGTGGTCACAAAGACCGGGTCTCTTTCAACCCTTTCCCTCTCTCAAACGGTCCCTCGGACCGAGTGAGCTTTTCTTCTCAATCACTTGGAACACAAAGTTCCCACAAGGATCACCACACGATTGGTGTCTCTTGCCTCAATTACAAGTGAGTTTGATCTCAAGAAAGAATGAGAAAGAAAGCAATCCAAGCGCAAGAGCTCAAAAGAACACAACAAATCTCTCTCACTTAACACTAAAGCTTTTGTGGAATTGGGAGAGGATTTGATCACTTGGGTGTGTCTAGAATTGAATGCTAGAGCTCTTGTAAGTGGTTGGAAGTTGAGAAACTTGGATGACTTGAATGTGAGGTGGTTGGGGTATTTATAGCCCCAACCACCAAACTAGCCATTTGGTGAGGGCTGCTGTCGCATGGCGCACCGGACAGTCCGGTGCGCCACCAGACACTGTCCGGTGCGCCAGCTACGTCATCAGGCCGTTGGGTTCCGACCGTTGGAGCTCTGACTTGTGGGCCCTCCTGGCTGTCCGGTGGTGCACCGGACAAGTCCTGTAGACTGTCCGGTGTGCCACTCGCGCGTGCTCTGCTCCTCTGCGCGCGCTGGCGCGCATTTAATGCGTTGCAGTCGACCGTTGGCGCGAAGTAGTCGTTGCTCCGCTGGCTCACCGGACAGTCCGGTGTGCACCGGACATGTAAGGTGAATTATAGCGGAGCGGAAATCCGAAGCTGGCGAGTTCAGAGCCGCTCTCCTCTGGAGCACCGGACACTGTCCGGTGGTACGCCGGACAGTCTGGTGAATTATAGTGAAGCGTCTCTGAGAATTCCCGAAGGTGCGAAGTTTGGCTTGAAGTCCCCTGGTGCACCGGACACTGTCCGGTGCGCCAGACCAGGGCAGCCTTCGGTTATCCCTTGCTCTCTTTGTTGAACCCTTTTCTTGGTCTTTTTATTGGCTTAGTGTGAACCTTTGTCACCTGTATAACTTATAGACTAGAGCAAACTAGTTAGTCCAATTATTTGTGTTGGGCAATTCAACCACCAAAATCAATTAGGAAATAGGTGTAAGCCCAATTCCCTTTCAATCTCCCCCTTTTTGGTGATTGATGCCAACACAAACCAAAGCAAGTATAGAAGTGCATAATTGAACTAGTTTGCATATTGTAAGTGCAAAGGTTGCTTGAAATTGAGCCAATATAAGTACTTATAAGATATGCATGGATTGTTTCTTTAATTTTTGACATTTTGGACCACGCTTGCACCACATGTTTTGTTTTTGCAAATTCTCTTGTAAATCCTTTTCAAAGTTCTTTTTGCAAATAGTCAAAGGTAAATGAATAAGATTTTGCGAAGCATTTTCAAGATTTGAAATTTTCTCCCCCTGTTTCAAGCGCTTTTCCTTTGACTAAAACAAAAACTCCCTTCAATGAAATTCTCCTCTTAGTGTTCAAGAGGGTTTTTAAGATATTAATTTTGAAAATACTACTCTCTTCTTTTGAACACAATAAGATACCAATTTGAAATTTACCAATTGCAAAATCATTAGTTTTTAAAATTAGGTGGTGGTGCGGTCCTTTTGCTTTGGGCTAATACTTTCTCCCCCTTTGGCATGAATCGCCAAAAACGGATACTTTGAGTGAGATATAATCCCTTTTTATTACTTTCTCCCCCTTTGGTAAAAGACATAAGAGTGAAGATTATACCAAAGTCGGAGAGATGCTCGGAGCGACAGCGAAGGATGAGTTACGGAGTGGAAGCCTTTTGTCTTCGCCGAAGACTCCAATTCCCTTTCAATACACCTATGACTTGGTTTGAAATAGACTTGAAAACACATTAGTTATAGCATATATAAAAGAGACATGATCAAAGGTATACTTATGAGCTAAGTGTACAAGACATCAAAAGAAATTCCTAGAATCAAGAATATTTAGCTCATGCCTAAGTTTGTTAAAGGTTTGTTCATCAAGTGGCTTGGTAAAGATATCGGCTAATTGATCCTTAGTGTTAATATATGCAATCTCGATATCTCCCTTTTGTTGGTGATCCCTTAGAAAATGATACCGAATGGCTATGTGTTTAGTGCGGCTATGTTCAACGGGATTATCCGCCATGCGGATTGCACTCTCATTATCACATAGAAGAGGAACTTTGGTTAATTTGTAACCGTAGTCCCTAAGGGTTTGCCTCATCCAAAGTAGTTGCGCGCAACAATGTCCTGCGGCAATATACTCGGCTTCGGCGGTAGAAAGAGCTACGAAATTTTGCTTCTTTGAAGCCCAAGACACCAAGGATCTTCCCAAGAACTGGCAAGTCCCCGATGTGCTCTTCCTATTAATTTTACACCCCGCCCAATCGGCATCCGAATAACCAATTAAATCAAATGTGGATCCCCTAGGATACCAAAGCCCAAACTTAGGAGTATAAACTAAATATCTCAAGATTCGTTTTACGGCCGTAAGGTGAGCTTCCTTAGGGTCGGCTTGGAATCTTGCACACATGCATACGGAAAGCATAATATCTGGTCGAGATGCACATAAATAGAGTAAAGAGCCTATCATCGACCGGTATACCTTTTGATCGATGGATTTACCTTCCGTGTCGAGGTCGAGATGCCCATTGGTTCCCATGGGTGTCTTGATGGGTTTGGCATCCTTCATCCCAAACTTGCTTAGAATATCTGGAGTATACTTTGTTTGGCTAATGAAAGTGCCCTCTTGGAGTTGCTTCACTTGAAATCCTAAGAAGTACTTCAACTCCCCCATCATGGACATCTCGAATTTTTGTGTCATAATCCTACTAAACTCTTCACATGTAGATTCGTTAGTAGACCCAAATATAATATCATCAACATAAATTTGCCATACAAACAAATCATTTTCAAGTGTTTTGGTAAAGAGTGTAGGATCGGCCTTTCCGACTTTGAATCCATTAGTGATAAGGAAATCTCTAAGGCATTCATACCATGCTCTTGGGGCTTGCTTTATCCCATAAAGCGCCTTAGAGAGTTTATAAACATGGTTAGGGTACTCACTATCTTCAAAGCCGGGAGGTTGCTCAACATAGACCTCTTCCTTGATTGGTCCATTGAGGAAGGCACTTTTCATGTCCATTTGATAAAGCTTGAAGCCATGGTAAGTAGCATATGATAATAATATACGAATTGACTCAAGCCTAGCTACGGGTGCATAGGTTTCACCGAAATCCAAACCTTCGACTTGGGAGTATCCCTTGGCCACAAGTCGAGCTTTGTTTCTTGTCACCACACCATGCTCATCTTGCTTGTTGCGGAACACCCATTTGGTTCCTACAACATTTTGATTAGGACATGGAACCAAATGCCATACCTTGTTCCTAGTGAAGTTGTTGAGCTTCTCTTGCATCGCCACCACCCAATCTGAATCTTGTAGTGCTTTCTCTATCCTGTGAGGCTCAGTAGAGGAAACAAAAGAGTAATGTTGATAAAAATGAGCAACGCGAGGTCTAGTGGTTACCCCCTTATGAATGTCGCCGAGGATGGTGTCGACGGGGTGATCTCGTTGGATTGCTTGGTGGACTCTTGGGTGTGGCGGTTTTGGTTCTTCATCCTCCTTGTCTTGATCATTTGCATCTCCCCCTTGATCATTGCCGTCATCTTGGGGTGGCTCATTTTGTTGATCTTGTCCTTCATCAACTTGAGCCTCATCCACATTTTGAGTTGGTGGAGATGCTTGCGTGGAGGAGGATGGTTGATCTTGTGCATTTGGAGGCTCTTCGGATTCCTTAGGACACACATCCCCAATGGACATGTTCCTTAGCGCGATGCACGGAGCCTCTTCTTCACCTATCTCATCAAGATCAACTTGCTCGGTTAGAAGTTCATATGATGTTTTCTTGAGGATTCGGTGTAGATACAACCGGTTGATGGCGTAGCAGGCGGTGTTGACCGCCTCGGCCCAAAACCGATCCGAAGTCTTGTACTCATCAAGCATGGTTCTTGCCATGTCCAATAGAGTTCTATTCTTCCTCTCAACTACACCATTTTGTTGTGGCGTGTAGGGAGAGGAGAACTCATGCTTGATGCCCTCCTCCTCAAGGAAGCCTTCGATTTGTGAGTTCTTGAACTCCGTCCCGTTGTCGCTTCTAATTTTCTTGATCCTTAAGCCGAACTCGTTTTGAGCTCGTCTCAAGAATCCCTTTAGAGTATCTTGGGTATGAGATTTTTCCTGCAAAAAGAATACCCAAGTGAAGCGAGAATAATCATCCACAATAACTAGACAGTACTTACTCCCGCCGATGCTTATGTAAGCTATCGGGTCGAATAGATCCATGTGTAGGAGCTCCAGTGGCCTGTCAGTCGTCATGATGTTCTTGTGTGGATGATGAGTACCAACTTGCTTCCCTGCTTGGCATGCGCTACAAATCCTGTCTTTCTCAAAATGAACATTTGTTAATCCTAAAATGTGCTCTCCCTTTAGAAGCTTATGAAGATTCTTCATCCCAACATGTGCTAGTCGGCGGTGCCAGAGCCAACCCATGTTAGTCTTAGTAATTAAGCAAGTGTCGAGTTCAGCTCTATCAAAATTCACTAAGTATATCTTACCCTCTAACACTCCCTTAAATGCTATTGAATCATCACTTCTTCTAAAGACAGTGACACCTACATCAGTAAATAGACAGTTGTAGCCCATTTTGCATAATTGAGAAACTGAAAGCAAATTGTAATCCAATGAATCTACAAGAAAAACATTGGAAATAGAATGGTCAAGAGATATAGCAATTTTACCCAATCCTTTGACCAAACCTTGATTTCCATCCCCGAATGTGATAGCTCGTTGGGGATCTTGGTTTTTCGCGTAGGAGGAGAACATCTTCTTCTCCCCTGTCATGTGGTTTGTGCACCCGCTGTCGATTACCCAACTTGAGCCCCCGGATGCATAAACCTACAAAACAAGTTTAGTTCTTGACTTTAGGTACCCAAATGGTTTTGGGTCCTTTGGCATTAGACACAAGAACTTTGGGTACCCAAACACAAGTCTTTGACCCCTTGTGCTTGCCCCCAACATACTTGACAACTACCTTGCCGGATTTGTTAGTTAAAACATATGATGCATCAAAAGTTTTAAATGAAATGTCATGATCATTTGATGCACTAGGAGTTTTCTTCTTAGGCAACTTAGCACGGGTTGGTTGCCTAGAACTAGATGTCTCACCCTTATACATAAATGCATGGTTAGGGCCAGAGTGAGACTTCCTAGAATGAATTCTCCTAATTTTGCTCTCAGGATAACCGGCAGGGTACAAAATGTAACCCTCGTTATCCTGAGGCATGGGAGCCTTGCCCTTAACAAAGTTGGACAATTTCTTAGGAGGGGCATTAAGTTTGACATTGCCTCCCTGTTGGAAGCCAATGCCATCCTTAATGCTAGAGTGTCTCCCTCTATAAAGCATACTACGAGCAAACTTAAATTTTTCATTTTCTAGTTCATGCTCGGCCATTTTAGCATCTAGTTTAGCTATATGATCATTTTGTTGTTTAATTAAAGCCATGTGATCATGAATAGCATTAATATCAACATCTCTACATCTAGTGCAAATAGTGACATGCTCAGTGGTAGATGTAGAGGGTTTGCAAGAATTAAGTTCAACAATCTTAGCACGCAATATATCATTTTTATCTCTAAGATCGGAAATTGTAACATTGCAAACATCTAATTCTTTAGCCTTAGTAAGCAATCTTTTATTTTCATTTCTAAGGTTATCAAGAGAAATGTTTAATTCTTCAACCTTAGCAAGCAAATCATCATTATCATTTCTAAGATTGGGAATTGAAACATCACAAACATTTGAATCAACCTTAGCACTTAAACTAGCATTTTCATTTCTAAGGTTGTCAATGGTCTCATGGCAAGTGCTTAGCTCACTAGATAATTTTTCGCACTTTTTGTAACGCCCCGAATTTTGCAGTTGAATTTTTTCTTTTCTTTACTCGCCAAAATTCGGGCGTTACCTTCTCCTTTTCTTTTTCCCTCGCTAAACCTTGACCTTTCCAAAGTTTTAGCGGGATTCGGTTTGGATTTCCCGTGTAAGAAAAACTCTAAAAATACTTTGTGTTGTTTGACGCACCATGCCGAACCTTGCATTTTTTGATTGTTTGAAAGTGCAAACGCATTCATCTAGAGAGATCGGATTTCGGAAAAACAGGGAAATAATCTTTTCTTTTTTCTTTCTCTCTCTTTCTCTCTCCTCTTTTTCTCTCTCCCGCGCCGTGGGCCGACCCCGGCCGGCCCAAGCCCCTGCGCGCCCCCCCTCTTGGGCCTTGGCAAGGCCCAGCCGCCCCCCCCTCTCTCCCTTTTTCCCCTAACCCTCTCCCTCTCCCTCTCATTTTCTCTCCCTCCCCACCCTAGCCGCCGCCCCTACCCGCCCCTGCCCTAGGCCGCCGCCGCCGCCCCTCGCCGTCGGCCACCCCCCCCGCCGGTGAGCCCCCTCCCCCTCCCCCTCCCCCTCCCCTCTCCTCTCCTCTCCCCCTCCCTGCCCGGCCAAGGCCTGGCCGCCCCTGGCCGCGCCGGCCACCCCCCAGCCCCGCCGTGGCCGCTGGCCGGCCGCTGCCGCGCCGCCCTGGCCCCCGGCCGCCCCCTGGCCAACCCCGGCCGCCCCCTGGCCAACCCCAGCCCGCCCCAGCCGCGCCCCGGCCGGCCGCTGGCCGCGCCTGGCCGCGCCCCAGCCGGCCGCTGGCCGCGCCTGGCCCGCCCGCCTGGCCCCTGGCCGCGCCCCCTGCGCAGGGCCGGTTCAGCCGCCCGGCCGGCCGGTTCAACCGGGCCAGCTCGGCCGCCCTCCCCCGCGCGCCCGCCCAGCTCGGCCGCCCAGCCCAGGGCCGGTTCAACCGCCCTAGGGCCGGTTCAACCGCCCCCCCCCTCTGTTTTTTTATTTATTTTTTTATTTTATTTTATTTACTTTCTGTGATCATGATTACCTTATGATAGGTAGACTAATCATTGTTTATGCTATGGAAAATAGGAAGTTTAATTTAAAACTCCGTTATGCTATTGATTCACGTAGTTAATTGTTTATCTCGTGCAATGTTGATCAATTTAAAATGATTAGGTTTCCATTAGTATATGTATAACAGAATTCTTTTGTTAAGAACCAATTGTAACTGATCATTAGTGCATAAACTTTAACCCCCTGCGAGACCCTTTGCCCGTTTCTTTCTAACCATAACAAATGCGATATCGAATGTCATACTTGATGCATATTCACTTTACTTGTTCTCTTGTATGGTGTACTGTTCTTTTGTATTAAATATGTGGATGGATGTATGTATGTTTGCAATCGCATAGAGAACGATCCGGTCGAAGAGCCCGAGGAATTCGCAGGAGAAGCCCCTGAGCAGCAGTCGGTTGGTGGAGGCAAGTGTCCTTTGACCTATCTTTGTCCTATTCATTCTTTAATTCACCTCCCGCATTACACATTTATACCTAAGGATTGACTAGCTTTTGTTATCCATGTCCTTGTTTACCTATTTGGGTCGGATTATTACTGCTTAGTTTGATGCTATTGCTCAACTCTAATCAATGAACATGATGTGATCATCTATGATACGCTGTTTTCCCCTTCTTATTTATGATCATACTTGTGGCATTTAAGGGGACTCGAGCGGTTTCTCGAGTGCCTCTCCGTAAGGACCTGTTCAATGGATGACCGCCCGGGAAAACAGTGCAACCATGAGGGTGGAATGGGACGCCCTTAGCTGAATAATTAGAGGAACCGGGGTGTAGTTCGCTTAGCCGTTGTGCCGTCAATGGGGCTCGGTGTATGCGGCTCGCTCTGCCAAGGTTGATTTGTCCCTTGGGGAGGAGTGCGGTACATTTAGGAAACCTAACGGGTGGCTACAGCCCCGGGGAATCTTTGTAAAGGCTACGTAGTGAGACCCTGCCTATTCACCTTGGTAGTGTTTAAGGGTTTGATCAGCCCGAGGCAAGTGGGAATCACGGCTTATGGGTAAAGTGCGCAACCTCTGCAGAGTGTTATGAAACTGATATATCAGCCGTGCTCACGGTTATGAGCGGCCAAGGGAGCTCCAGAGATTAGTGATACTTGATCAGAGACACTTTGGTACAGGTGGTAATGAGATTGATGATTCTGGTTATGATTATGGTATTGGTAAGTGGTATTCTTTCCGTTTGGAAAGGATACTTTGGGCTAATAACTTGGGTTAATGTTAAAACCTGGCTCTCTACTAGTAAGTAATAACCGGACCAACTAAAAGCAACTGCTTGACTTATCCCCACATAAAGCTAGTCCACTACAGCCAAACAGGATACTTGCTGAGTATGTTGATGTGTACTCACCCTTGCTCTACACACCAATCCCCCCCCCCCAGGTTGTCAGCATTGCAACCACTGCTCAGGAGAAGATGAAGCTGTGGAAGGAGACTTCCAGGAGTTCCAAGACTACGACGAGTTCTAGGCGTGGGTTAGCGGCAACCCCCAGTCGGCTGCCTGTGAAGGCCGCGTTATCTACGTTTCTTTTCCGCACTTTGATTTATTGTAAGAACTATATGGACGTCTCAGACGTATGATGTAATCGACTATTATTTCCCCTTTTAATACTATTTGAGCACTGTGTGATGATGTCCATGTTATGTAACTGCTGTGTACGTGAATAACTGATCCTGGCACATACATGGTTCGCATTCGGTTTGCCTTCTAAAACCGGGTGTGACATAAGTGGTATCAAAGCCGTGCTGACTGTAGGACCGCTAACCTAGAGTAGAATGGTCGTTCTAAGGACTATAGACCTCTGTCCCTGCCTTGACTTTGATATCCCTTCAAAAGTTGGTCCTACTGACCAAACCTATGTTCTACTATATATTATACCTTGCTGAAAATTTTGTTTTATTCTGATCCTTCATTTATTCATGATTCATTATTATTCTGATCCTTCATTTATTTATGATTCATTATTTGCTGGTCATATTAATTCTATTCTCACCCTTTGCTTGCGATGTCTTTTGTAGATGGCTCGACTTAGACACACTGCACGAAAGTCTGTCATCCCCTTCTTACCCTCCCGCCTTGCTGAGCGTCCGCTTCGCCGTCCCGTGACCGGACAGTCCAGCCACTTGGAGAGACTGCACCACCGCCTGCATGAGGAGCAGGAACGTCGACGACAGGAGCAGCAGGGCTCTTCCTTCTCGCTCCAACAGGAGATAGAGTCTGTGAGGAGCTGCTCTCCTGTGCTTCCCCTGGAGGCGCCCCCTGCACCACCACTGGGCGTCCCAGCTTCTGGAGTAGCTGCTGGAGGAGACCCAGACGACGGAGGTGGCGACGACAGCTCGAGCCACGACATCGACTTCTCTGCTGACCATGAGCCGGAAGGATGGGTTGCTCGACCCATCACTCGCGACGCTGCTCGCGGGTGTCACTTCCACGACGCGCTCGACACCCTGCTACGTCGGGCACTTGACCGGCGTACTTGGTCCATCGAGTATCGCTGTGTGGTCTACCAGCATAGTCGCGGGGTCTACCCGGACCGCTGGGAGGCGACCTGTTTGGTGCGCCGTCCGGAGAACAGTCTCCAGGGCGCGGAGGCTTGCTCAGAGCACTATTCTATCTCTGAGCGGGACTCAGCTGAGGCAGCCATGCAGGATGCTGCACGGCGTGCGCTTTCGTACTACTGCTCGGTTCTCGGTGGGGTAGTTGACGGTCTCGACCTGAAGTATTACCCTCGCCGTCCATCTGGCAGCAAAGGAGGCGTGATTGTTTCACCTGCTGGTGAGGACAATCCTAGGTTGAGCAGCACAGTCAACCTAGCCGCCGTGCTAAACACGGAGCTGGACCATGCATTAGACGAGCTGAGTAGGGCTCGTGCTGAGATCGCCCTGCTGCGGGCTGAGCGCGCGGAGCGTCGTCACTTGGATGATGGTTCCCCCGCCCCCGTTGGGACTCAGCACCCGTACCGCTCACCTCGGCGTGGACTCCAGTCTTATGGAAATCCCGACTGCAAGACCAAGATAAATCTAGAACCATAGATCGTTAGAGTTGGATCTTGTAATTAATACAAAATATATATACATAGAAGCTTCAGTCTTAGCGTTAGTCTCGGTCTTAGTTAGTCTTAGTTAGACAGGGTAGTTTGCTATATCCTGTGCATTTATGTTTGTCATGATGAACTATGTTTGGTTTGGATCTTTGTAATGACTGTCACCAGAGTGTGGGTATCCCCTGCATTTTGGTTTACATATTATGTTAATGGAGTTAGTTATATAGTTGGGAAACCCTTTATTCTACTTTCCTCTTTATCTGAGAAGCTGTGTGGTCTGTGTTGGAGATCAGTGGAGATGCTCATCTGTTCAGTGCTGTTGGAGAATTCTATACTCTTTTCTTATGCTGCAAGATTTGCCAGATCAGTTCTGATGTGTGGTTGCGTTCTGCAGATGTCAGAGAATAGGCGCAGAGGAGGAAGGCGTGCTCAGCAGGAGCAAGCCGCTCCGCAGGATGAGGTGCCCCAGCAGCAGCACCTGCCGCCCCCGCCCCCGATGTCGATCGAGCAGATGTTTCTGATGCAGACTCAGGCAGTTCAGGCCATCGGTCAGACTCTGGCCGCCATTCAGCAGCAGCAGCAACAACAACAGCAGCAAGCACCACCCCAGCCTCAGATGCCTCAGATGCCCAGAGACAAGCGTGCTGAATTCATGAGAGGTCATCCCCCAACGTTCGCTCACTCTTCTGACCCCATGGATGCTGAAGATTGGCTGCGCACTGTGGAGCGGGAGTTGCATACCGCTCAGTGTGATGACAGGGAAAAAGTCTTGTATGGTCCTCGTCTGTTGAGAGGAGCAGCCCAATCATGGTGGGAGTCTTACCTCGCCACCCATGCCAACCCCGATGCCATCACCTGGGAAGAATTCAGAGGTAGCTTTCGTCAGTACCATGTGCCTGCAGGTCTGATGACAGTGAAGAAGGAGGAGTTCCTGGCCCTTAAGCAAGGGTCATCATCTGTCAGTGAGTATCGAGACAGGTTTCTGCAATTGTCTCGCTATGCTCCTGAAGATGTCAACACCGACGCCAAGCGACAGTACCGTTTTCTGAGAGGCTTGGTTGACCCTCTGCAGTACCAACTGATGAATCATACCTTCCCGACATTCCAGCACCTGATTGACAGAGCAATCATGACAGAAAGGAAGCGTAAGGAGATGGAAGATCGTAAGCGCAAGATCAGTGGACCCCAGCCTGGAAGCAGCAGCCGTCCTCGTTTTTCAGGCAATCAACCCCAGCAGTTCAGGCAGAACCAGCGTCCACCTCAGCAGCATCAGCAGCGTCAGCAGTATCAGCAGTTCCAAAGGCAGTATCCTCAGCACCAGTACCAGAACCGTCAGAGCAATCAATCAGGAGGTCAGTTTCAGAGGCAGAATCAGCAGACACCTCGTCTTCCTGCCCCCGCAACTCAGCAGAACAATCAGGCAGCACCAGCTCAGGTTGGAAACAGAGCATGTTTCCACTGTGGAGAGCAAGGCCACTGGGTGATGCAATGTCCGAAGAAGGCAGCCCAGCAGCAGTCAGGCCCCAATGCCCCAGCGAAGCAGAATGCGTCTCAGTCTGGAGCAGGCAACCGTCCTCAGCAGCGCTATAATCATGGAAGGCTGAACCATTTGGAGGCTGAAGCAGTTCAGGAGACCCCCGGCATGACAGTAGGTATGTTTCCAGTCGATTCCCATATTGCAGAAGTGTTATTTGATACTGGAGCAACGCATTCTTTTATTACTGCATCATGGGTAGAAGCACATAATCTTCCAATTACTACCATGTCAACCCCCATTCAAATTGACTCAGCTGGTGGTAGAATTCGAGCTGATAGCATTTGTTTGAATATAAGTGTGGAAATAAGGGGGATAGCGTTTCCCGCTAACCTTATAGTAATGGGTACTCAGGGAATAGATGTCATCCTAGGGATGAATTGGCTAGATAAGTATCAGGCAGTTATCAGTTGTGATAAAAGGACAATCAAGTTGGTGTCCCCACTAGGAGAGGAAGTGGTGACCGAGTTAGTCCCGCCTGAGCCAAAGAAAGGAAGTTGTTATCAGATGGCTGTTGATAGCAGTGAAGCAGATCCAATTGAGAGTATCAAGGTTGTGTCTGAATTCCCAGATGTGTTTCCAAAGGACTTACCGGGAATGCCACCAGAGCGGAAAGTTGAGTTTGCCATAGAGCTTCTTCCTGGAACCGCCCCTATCTTTAAGAGAGCTTACAGAATATCTGGACCAGAGTTGGTTGAGCTTAAGAAGCAGATCGACGAGCTGTCAGAGAAAGGTTACATCCGGCCAAGCACCTCGCCTTGGGCCGCCCCTGTCTTGTTTGTGGAGAAGAAAGATGGCACAAAGAGGATGTGTATCGATTATCGAGCTTTGAATGAGGTCACGATCAAGAACAAGTATCCTTTGCCCAGAATAGAAGATCTGTTTGACCAGTTGAGAGGAGCCAGTGTGTTCTCCAAGATCGATCTGAGGTCAGGTTATCATCAGCTCAGGATCCGACCTTCGGACATACCGAAGACGGCATTTATTACCAAGTATGGTTTGTATGAGTTCACCGTGATGTCTTTTTGTTTGACCAATGCACCAGCGTTCTTTATGAACTTGATGAACAGTGTATTCATGGATTATCTCGATAAGTTTGTGGTGGTATTCATTGATGACATTCTGGTTTATTCTCAAAGCGAAGAAGAACATGCAGATCATTTGAGGATGGTATTGCAGAGATTGCGAGAGCACCAGTTGTATGCAAAGTTGAGCAAGTGTGAGTTCTGGATCAGTGAAGTCCTGTTCTTGGGTCACATAATCAACAAGGAAGGATTGGCTGTGGATCCGAAGAAAGTGGCAGACATTTTGAACTGGAAAGCGCCAACGGATGCTCGAGGAATCAAGAGCTTCATTGGAATGGCCGGATATTATCGGCGATTCATTGAAGGGTTTTCGAAGATTGCGAAACCAATGACAGCATTGCTAGGCAACAAGGTTGAGTTCAAGTGGACCCAGAAATGTCAAGAGGCCTTCGAAGCGCTGAAAGAGAAGTTGACAACAGCGCCTGTCCTAGTCTTGCCTGATGTGCACAAGCCCTTCTCTGTGTACTGTGATGCTTGTTACACAGGTTTGGGATGTGTGTTGATGCAAGAGGGAAGAGTTGTGGCTTACTCGTCCCGACAGCTGAAGGTTCATGAGAAGAATTACCCAATCCATGACCTAGAGTTGGCAGCAGTGGTTCACGCACTGAAGACATGGAGGCACTATCTGTATGGACAGAAATGCGATGTTTACACAGATCACAAGAGTCTGAAGTACATATTCACTCAGTCAGAATTGAACATGAGACAGCGAAGATGGTTAGAGTTGATCAAAGACTATGAGTTGGAGATTCATTACCATCCAGGCAAAGCAAACGTAGTGGCAGATGCTTTGAGCAGAAAGAGTCAAGTCAATCTGATGGTCGCTCGTCCGATGCCTTATGAGTTGGCCAAGGAGTTCGACAGGTTGAGTCTCGGATTTCTGAACAATTCGCGAGGAGTCACAGTTGAATTGGAACCTACCTTGGAGCGCGAAATCAAAGAAGCGCAGAGGAATGATGAGAAGATCAGTGAGATTCGGCGACTGATTCTAGATGGCAGAGGCAAAGATTTTCGAGAAGACGCAGAAGGCGTGATATGGTTCAAGGACCGCTTGTGTGTTCCCAATGTCCAGTCTATTCGGGAGTTGATTCTCAAGGAAGCTCATGAGACAGCTTATTCGATTCACCCTGGCAGTGAGAAGATGTATCAGGATCTGAAGAAGAAATTCTGGTGGTATGGAATGAAGAGGGAAATCGCAGAGCATGTGGCTATGTGTGATAGTTGTCGGCGGATCAAGGCCGAACATCAGAGACCCGCTGGATTGTTGCAACCGTTGCAAATTCCTCAGTGGAAATGGGATGAAATCGATATGGATTTCATAGTCGGATTGCCTCGCACTCGAGCCGGCTACGATTCCATTTGGGTAGTAGTGGACCGTTTAACCAAGTCAGCCCACTTCATACCTGTCAAGACCACCTACAGCAGTGCAGTATTGGCAGAGCTGTACATGTCTCGGATCGTTTGTCTTCATGGTGTGCCAAAGAAGATAGTGTCAGACAGAGGAACGCAGTTCACCTCTCATTTCTGGCAGCAGTTGCATGAAGCTTTGGGCACACATCTGAATTTCAGTTCAGCTTATCATCCGCAGACAGATGGTCAGATTGAAAGAACCAATCAAATTCTTGAAGATATGTTGAGAGCCTGTGCGTTGCAAGATCAGTCTGGATGGGACAAGCGATTGCCCTATGCAGAGTTTTCCTATAACAACAGTTACCAGGCCAGTTTGAAGATGTCACCATTTCAAGCGCTTTATGGAAGGAGTTGTAGAACTCCGTTGCAATGGGATCAGCCTGGAGAAAAGCAAGTGTTTGGGCCAGATATTTTGCTTGAAGCTGAAGAGAACATCAAGATGGTCCGAGAGAATCTGAAGATAGCGCAATCGAGGCAGCGAAGCTATGCAGACACAAGAAGAAGAGAGCTGAGTTTTGAAGTCGGAGACTTCGTCTATCTGAAAGTGTCACCGATCAGAGGAGTCAGAAGGTTCGGAATCAAAGGCAAGCTAGCACCCCGCTACATTGGTCCGTATCAAATCCTCTCAAAGCGTGGAGAAGTGGCCTATCAGCTCAGTCTGCCAGAGAATTTGTCAGCTGTGCATGATGTCTTTCATGTGTCTCAGTTGAAGAAGTGCTTGCGTGTGCCAGAAGAGCAGTTGCCAGTGGAAGGTCTGGAAGTCCAGGAGGACTTGACCTATGTCGAGAAGCCAGCTCAGATCCTTGAGGTTGCAGACAGAGTCACCCGAAGGAAAACCATCAGAATGTGCAAAGTCAGATGGAGTCACCATTCTGAGGAAGAAGCAACCTGGGAGCGTGAAGATGATTTGATGGCTAAGTACCCAGAGCTTTTTGCTAGCCAGCCCTGAATCTCGAGGGCGAGATTCTTTTAAGGGGGATAGGTTTGTAACGCCCCGAATTTTGCAGTTGAATTTTTTCTTTTCTTTACTCGCCAAAATTCGGGCGTTACCTTCTCCTTTTCTTTTTCCCTCGCTAAACCTTGACCTTTCCAAAGTTTTAGCGGGATTCGGTTTGGATTTCCCGTGTAAGAAAAACTCTAAAAATACTTTGTGTTGTTTGACGCACCATGCCGAACCTTGCATTTTTTGATTGTTTGAAAGTGCAAACGCATTCATCTAGAGAGATCGGATTTCGGAAAAACAGGGAAATAATCTTTTCTTTTTTCTTTCTCTCTCTTTCTCTCTCCTCTTTTTCTCTCTCCCGCGCCGTGGGCCGACCCCGGCCGGCCCAAGCCCCTGCGCGCCCCCCCTCTTGGGCCTTGGCAAGGCCCAGCCGCCCCCCCTCTCTCCCTTTTTCCCCTAACCCTCTCCCTCTCCCTCTCATTTTCTCTCCCTCCCCACCCTAGCCGCCGCCCCTACCCGCCCCTGCCCTAGGCCGCCGCCGCCCCTCGCCGTTGGCCACCCCCCCGCCGGTGAGCCCCCTCCCCCTCCCCCTCCCCCTCCCCCTCCCCCTCCCCTCTCCTCTCCTCTCCCCCTCCCTGCCCGGCCAAGGCCTGGCCGCCCCTGGCCGCGCCGGCCACCCCCCAGCCCCGCCGTGGCCGCTGGCCGGCCGCTGCCGCGCCGCCCTGGCCCCCGGCCGCCCCCTGGCCAACCCCGGCCGCCCCCTGGCCAACCCCAGCCCGCCCCAGCCGCGCCCCTGCCGGCCGCTGGCCGCGCCTGGCCCGCCCGCCTGGCCCCTGGCCGCGCCCCCTGCGCAGGGCCGGTTCAGCCGCCCGGCCGGCCGGTTCAACCAGGCCAGCTCGGCCGCCCTCCCCCGCGCGCCCGCCCAGCTCGGCCGCCCAGCCCAGGGCCGGTTCAACCGCCCTAGGGCCGGTTCAACCGCCCCCCCCTCTGTTTTTTTTTATTTTTTTATTTTATTTTATTTACTTTCTGTGATCATGATTACCTTATGATAGGTAGACTAATCATTGTTTATGCTATGGAAAATAGGAAGTTTAATTTAAAACTCCGTTATGCTATTGATTCACGTAGTTAATTGTTTATCTCGTGCAATGTTGATCAATTTAAAATGATTAGGTTTCCATTAGTATATGTATAACAGAATTCTTTTGTTAAGAACCAATTGTAACTGATCATTAGTGCATAAACTTTAACCCCCTGCGAGACCCTTTGCCCGTTTCTTTCTAACCATAACAAATGCGATATCGAATGTCATACTTGATGCATATTCGCTTTACTTGTTCTCTTGTATGGTGTACTGTTCTTTTGTATTAAATATGTGGATGGATGTATGTATGTTTGCAATCGCATAGAGAACGATCCGGTCGAAGAGCCCGAGGAATTCGCAGGAGAAGCCCCTGAGCAGCAGTCGGTTGGTGGAGGCAAGTGTCCTTTGACCTATCTTTGTCCTATTCATTCTTTAATTCACCTCCCGCATTACACATTTATACCTAAGGATTGACTAGCTTTTGTTATTCATGTCCTTGTTTACCTATTTGGGTCGGATTATTACTGCTTAGTTTGATGCTATTGCTCAACTCTAATCAATGAACATGATGTGATCATCTATGATACGTTGTTTTCCCCTTCTTATTTATGATCATACTTGTGGCATTTAAGGGGACTCGAGCGGTTTCTCGAGTGCCTCTCCGTAAGGACCTGTTCAATGGATGACTGCCCGGGAAAACAGTGCAACCATGAGGGTGGAATGGGACGCCCTTAGCTGAATAATTAGAGGAACCGGGGTGTAGTTCGCTTAGCCGTTGTGCCGTCAATGGGGCTCGGTGTATGCGGCTCGCTCTGCCAAGGTTGATTTGTCCCTTGGGGAGGAGTGCGGTACATTTAGGAAACCTAACGGGTGGCTACAGCCCCGGGGAATCTTTGTAAAGGCTACGTAGTGAGACCCTGCCTATTCACCTTGGTAGTGTTTAAGGGTTTGATCAGCCCGAGGCAAGTGGGAATCACGGCTTATGGGTAAAGTGCGCAACCTCTGCAGAGTGTTATGAAACTGATATATCAGCCGTGCTCACGGTTATGAGCGGCCAAGGGAGCTCCAGAGATTAGTGATACTTGATCAGAGACACTTTGGTACAGGTGGTAATGAGATTGATGATTCTGGTTATGATTATGGTATTGGTAAGTGGTATTCTTTCCGTTTGGAAAGGATACTTTGGGCTAATAACTTGGGTTAATGTTAAAACCTGGCTCTCTACTAGTAAGTAATAACCGGACCAACTAAAAGCAACTGCTTGACTTATCCCCACATAAAGCTAGTCCACTACAGCCAAACAGGATACTTGCTGAGTATGTTGATGTGTACTCACCCTTGCTCTACACACCAATCCCCCCCCAGGTTGTCAGCATTGCAACCACTGCTCAGGAGAAGATGAAGCTGTGGAAGGAGACTTCCAGGAGTTCCAAGACTACGACGAGTTCTAGGCGTGGGTTAGCGGCAACCCCCAGTCGGCTGCCTGTGAAGGCCGCGTTATCTACGTTTCTTTTCCGCACTTTGATTTATTGTAAGAACTATATGGACGTCTCAGACGTATGATGTAATCGACTATTATTTCCCCTTTTAATACTATTTGAGCACTGTGTGATGATGTCCATGTTATGTAACTGCTGTGTACGTGAATAACTGATCCTGGCACGTACATGGTTCGCATTCGGTTTGCCTTCTAAAACCGGGTGTGACACTTTTCTACTTCTAGAGCATAAGCATTTTTCACCTTAACATGCTTTTTGTTTTCTTTAATAAGGAAGTCCTCTTGAGTGTCCAAGAGATCATCCTTCTCATGAATGGCACTAATCAATTCATTTAATTTTTCTTTTTGTTGCATGTTTAGGTTGGCAAAAAGAGTACGCAAATTATCTTCCTCATCACTGGCATTATCATCGCTAGAGGATTCATATCTAGTGGAGGATTTGGATTTAACCTTCTTCTTTTTGCCATCCTTGGCCATGAGGCACTTGTGGCCGACGTTGGGGAAGAGAAGTCCTTTGTTGATGGCGATGTTTGCAGCGTCCTCGTCGGAGGAGGAGTCGGAGGAGCTCTCATCCGAGTCCCACTCACGGCATACATGAGCGTCGCCACCCTTCTTCTTGTAGTATTTCTTCTTCTCCTTTCTTCTCCCCTTCTTGTCATCGCCCCTGTCACTGTCACTAGAAATAGGGCATTTTGCTATAAAGTGACCGGGCTTACCACACTTGTAGCAAACCTTCTTGGAGTGGGGCTTGTAATCTTTCCCCCTCCTTTGCTTGAGGATTTGGCGGAAGCTCTTGATGACGAGCGCCATTTCCTCATTGTCGAGCTTTGAGGCGTTGATTGGTTGTCTACTTGATGTAGACTCCTCCTTCTTCTCCTCTGTTGCCTTGAATGCAACCGGTTGTGCTTCGGATGTGGAGGGATCGTCTAGCTCATTGATTTTCTTTGAGCCCTTGATCATGTACTCAAAGCTCACAAAATTCCCGATTACTTCCTCGGGAGTCATTAGTGTATATCTAGGATTACCACGAATTAATTGAACTTGAGTAGGGTTAAGGAAAATAAGTGATCTAAGAATAACCTTAACCATCTCGTGGTCATCCCACTTTTTGCTCCTGAGGTTGCGCACTTGGTTCACCAAGGTTTTGAGCCGGTTGTACATGTTTTGTGGCTCTTCCCCTTTGCGAAGCCGGAAGCGACCGAGCTCCCCCTCGATCGTCTCCTGCTTGGTGATCTTGGTTAGTTCATCTCCCTCGTGCGCGGTCTTGAGCACGTCCCAAACTTTCTTGGCGCTCTTTAATCCTTGCACCTTGTTATACTCCTCTCGACTTAGAGAGGCGAGGAGTATAGTTGTGGCTTGGGAGTTGAAGTGCTCGATTTGGGTTACCTCGTCCTCATCATAATCCTCATCCCCTATGGATGGTACCTGTACACCAAACTCAACGACATCCCATATACTTTTGTGGAGTGAGGTTAGATGAAATCGCATTAAATCACTTCACCTAGCATAATCTTCACCATCAAACGTTGGTGCTTTACCTAATGGGACGGAAAGTAAAGGTGTATGTTTAGGAATGCGAGGATAGCGTAAGGGAATCTTACTAAACTTCTTGCGCTCATGGCGCTTAGAACTGACGGACGGCGCGTCGGAGCCGGAGGTAGATGGCGATGAGGTGTCGGTCTCGTAGTAGACCACTTTCCTCATCTTCTTTTTCTTGTCCCCACTCCGATGCGACTTGTGGGAGGAGGCTTTCTTCTCCTTCCCTTTCCCTTTGTTGCGGGACTCTTCCGATGTAGCCTTCCCGTGGCTTGTAGTGGGCTTGTCGCCGGTCTTCATCTCCTTCTTGGCGTGATCTCCCGACATCACTTCGAGCGGTTAAGCTCTAATGAAGCACCGGGCTCCGATACCAATTGAAAGTCGCCTAGAGGGGGGGGGGTGAATAGGGCGAAACTGAAATTCACAAAGTTAATCACAACTACAAGCCGAGTTAGCGTTAGAAATAGAAACGAGTCCGAGAGAGAGGGCGTAAAACAAATCGCAAGCGAATAAAGAGTATGACACGCGGATTTGTTTTACCGAGGTTCGGTTCTTGCAAACCTACTCCCCGTTGAGGTGGTCACAAAGACCGGGTCTCTTTCAACCCTTTCCCTCTCTCAAACGGTCCCTCAGACCGACTGAGCTTTTCTTCTCAATCACTTGGAACACAAAGTTCCCACAAGGATCACCACACGATTGGTGTATCTTGCCTCAATTACAAGTAAGTTTGATCTCAAGAAAGAATGAGAAAGAAAGCAATCCAAGCGCAAGAGCTCAAAAGAACACAACAAATCTCTCTCACTTAACACTAAAGCTTTTGTGGAATTGGGAGAGGATTTGATCACTTGGGTGTGTCTAGAATTGAATGCTAGAGCTCTTGTAAGTGGTTGGAAGTTGAGAAACTTGGATGACTTGAATGTGGGGTGGTTGGGGTATTTATAGCCCCAACCATCAAACTAGCCATTTGGTGAGGGCTGCTGTCGCATGGCGCACCGGATAGTCCGGTGCGCCAGCTACGTCACTAGGTCGTTGGGTTCCGACCGTTGGAGCTCTGACTTGTGGGCCCTCCTGGCTGTCCGGTGGTGCACCGGACAAGTCCTGTAGACTGTCCGGTGTGCCACCCGCGCGTGCTCTGCTCCTCTGCGCGCGTTGGCGTGCATTTAATGCGTTGCAGTCGACCGTTGGCGTGAAGTAGCCGTTGCTCCGCTGGCTCACCGGACATGTCCGATGAATTATAGCGGAGCGGAAATCCGAAGCTGGCGAGTTCAGAGCCGCTCTCCTCTGGAGCACCGGACACTATCCGGTGGTACACCGGATAGTCCGGTGAATTATAGTGAAGCGTCTCTGAGAATTCCCGAAGGTGCGAAGTTTGGCTTGAAGTCCCCTGGTGCACCAGACACTGTCCGGTGGCACACCGGACAGTCCGGTGCGCCAGACCAGGGCAGCCTTCGGTTATCCCTTGCTCTCTTTGTTGAACCCTTTTCTTGGTCTTTTTATTGGCTTAGTGTGAACCTTTGTCACCTGTATAACTTATAGACTAGAGCAAACTAGTTAGTCCAATTATTTGTGTTGGGCAATTCAACCACCAAAATCAATTAGAAAATAGGTGTAAGCCCAATTCCCTTTCAGCGGTTGGCAATTTGGTGTGACCTGGGGGTGAATTGGGCTAGCACTTGGGCTCGCCCAACTGGGCCTCCAGAGGTTCGGACCTCCGCCACGCACAGCACAGGTCAACCAGACCGAATGTTATGACCAGGGCTCCCTCTAGTTATAAGAAGCCTAGGGCTTCTAATACATAAACTATATATATATATATAGCTACCTACTAGTAATAACAACCAGTACAAAAAACACTTTCAATAAATATATACATACCTACACATGTTCTATTCACCGATAAAGTTGACACAGATTTAATGGTAAAATGAATCACAGGAATCATCTGATAGACAAAACATGAATCACACCAGCGAAGTTGTATCAACCACACTAAATGATAAAATCAATGACATAATTATATCAATTGTTTCGGTGGATGGTACATTTTTATCAATTTTACCAGTTTTACCATTCATTTTGCATGATCAAACAGGAACTACTACGCATCAAAGATTTTACAATCCAGAAGGACCACCAGGAATGATAGACAAACCACAAATTTCAGCACTTATCAGCAGTGTCTTATCTTTTGCTATTAACCTTACCATTTTTAAATACATGTACATAGCCCTTTAGTTGTGCCACTGAATAGTAGAAGCAACTATACACTGTAAGGACAATGCCCCCTTTAAATATGGCATGAAACCACAGATGCCATAGTCCATAGTTTAGGAGAGAAGCCGCTTAAGTGTTTTTTCTTCTTGATGGACCTTTTTCTGTATGCCTGCTACTGGCCTCCATAAGGAGGTGTTGTATTTGGTCCATCTTTAGGCCTAAACTTTTGTTGTTTTCTTCTTTTTAATATAATAATGGTAACTCTCGTGCGTGTTCGAAAAAAAACTACATATGCCATCATTTTGTCTAATTAGCCTCTAGACCGTGCTACCTACTATCCAACTACTATCCAAAGGTAAGTGATGAATGTAGTATTTTTGACGATGAACAATTTAGAATTGATATTAGTATTTACAACTATATTCTATTTGCATAACAAGAGTTATTAATAATGATTTACACCTAGACATAACGCGTGCAAGACGCGCGTCAGCCACTAGTGTTTCTTTCAACTGATAGCTGGTTCGTCAACAGACTACGCCCACGGCCCACGTGCATAGGAGTCCTCGGCCCCTCGTGTTTCTATCAGGAGCTCATCGTCCTCCCCAGTCCCCACCCAGTCGCAGATTGAGGGTGCGGGCGTGCGGCTAGCCTTGTAAGTTGAACTTCCAACTAGTAAATAGTGTGCACGAGCGAGTGTTCTTAATTGTAATTAAGGTAAACCACATTTAATTGTAACTATCAATAATAAAAAATTGGTTAGATGAATGATAAAAGTTGATTCAATAGATATTTACATGTAAAATGTTATAGAAAACACATAAACATTACTATTTACAAATAGCAAAAAAGTGGGATAAAAATAATGATAAGTGGACAGTATGTAGAACATATCCAAAATCGATAATTGAGTCAAACAACAATCTTAACCGACATTTTTCCAAGGGCATCCAGAATTGGACATGCTGGGGAACTTAACCAATAAGCAACTAATGTAAAAAACTCAAAATGTAACAAAAAATTGTAGCGGGTCAATGGAGGGCAAGTTGTAATATCTACACATTCGTGAAATGTCAGTTGAAGTGTCAAACATATAACTATCTTTCAACTGTCCAATTTCAGTAGCTTTCCAAGTAGTTTCAAAATAGAAAGTGTAATAATACAATAAAAAGGATCAGATAAAGCCAAAAAGAATTAGAGAAAACTAAGGACACCATAGGACCCATCGTCGTGATGTTTGCCTTTATGATGTGCACACATTGTGTGAATTTCCGATCTTTTGATAAGAGGGTGTGGAACAACTCGATTGGTAGAGGAGACGACGTTCACGGTCCGTCTACAGCCTTACAAGGACGTTACGCTTTAGCAACCGATACACCACCTCATATGGCTATCACGATCTTGTGGAGCTCGACACCCCGGCCACTAGGGCACTCGTTCTGCAAGCTATCAAAGAACTAACAAGAACAAGAAGAACAAGTACTGAATTACCAGATGTAAATATATGTTTCAAACTCAATCTCCAATAAGGTGTGGTTCCGAAGACAAGAAGACGGACGACTGAACCAGCATGCACGCTTACAAGCAAGTAGAGAGAGCTAAACTTATCTAAACAAACCATGTTGTTCTTGGTGGCGGCTGGGGGGTTTATAAACACGGGAGGACCGTCATAAGTTGGTGTTCTTCTGCAGTCCGAATCCAACCTGCTCAAATCCTTTTCCCTTTCAGTCTTCTCCTTGGTTCCTAAACAAAACAAGAGTGCACGGATCTCCATGGTCTAAATATGATGGTCATGAACTCATCAAGAGTGTACTCACCTCATGGTTGAGTTGACGAACACGAGCACGATTAATGGGATCAGAAATTGATACTTGTATTGACATAGATGTATCAATGGTGTGATGTCCTCGTCACTTCGGCTCGTCATCAAATAGCCATAGAGTCAAATAGTCTGAAACATCATGGTTAAGGTATAGTAGGTTTCTAGCGTCATATGCACATATAATTGTGAATACTGAAATAAAGAAAACATGTGGGATTACTATCAAAGCTTGCAAGTTATAGGTGCCAACAATATATCAAAGGTCAGAGTCACATGATCAGCGCTCATGAAAGTTCATCATGGTAGTTTGTGAAATAGCAGTATACCATGTTTAAAGCAAGTTGATTATATGTCCAAGAGAAAGATTGTGTCGCATCTTTGCGTTTTATGCATGTCGGTAATGTAAAAATAGAATGACATATGGATCCTACGAAATCATTTTACAGACAAAAAAGTGTGTAGTATATATCTGTTATATAGATTGAGGTAATGAAACGTAATTACTTCTAGTTAAAAGATACACGGTTCTGCTGGCTTCGGAGCGATTCACGCGGATTCAGCGTGTTGCGCGGCGACGCGTGCCGTGGTGGGGTCGTGTTTGGCGGGATTCGCGCCATCCGTTGCGCGACGTGCGTCCTCCGTCGGTCTGACGCAACGCGGACATGAGACCTCGCTTTCGACGGACGCGAAATTTTCGGCCACACACCTTCTCTCGCCGCAGTACAAACATACAGTGCAGGCATGGTCACGGCTGTTCTTAGCTGATGGCGATGCGGGACCTACTGGAGATGTCTCTGCTCCATGCCAACATTACTTCATGCCGTCCTCCCTCCTTCCACGCTCCTTCCCGCAAGAGCAGCTTCCCTCCTCTCTTTCCCCCAAACGCTCCCCTCCTCTTCTCTCGCGCTGAACTCGACCTGGCGTCCGACTCCCTCGCAGCCCCGTCGCAGGGTGTCGTCATGGGTGATGGTGTCGTCGTCCCTGCCACAGTTCGTCGGGGTCGGCTTGTCCTCGGATCTCGCACGGTTTAGGAGCAGTGACATCAGATGTTATGGACGCAAGGCCATCAACGCCGCCGCCACCAGCGCCGATGTCGGCCCCGGCCCGGCGGATCCCTCCCAGGTGGCCCCGGCTGTTCTTAGCTGATGGCGATGCGGGACCTACTGGCATGGAGCACAGACGTACAGTGCAGGCATGGTCACGGCTGTTCTTAATTTGTTTCTCTAAATGAGAGTTTCAGTTTTAGGATTAAATACAAATTGCTATCTGCAGGACTTACCGGATATGTGCTCATGGAGCCTGCCATATGCACTTTCATGCATGGTTCTTATCCATTAAGGGGTAAACACTACCATGAGATGATAAATCCATTTCGTGTACTTACAGATGTTTCTTATATCCATGTGTTTCAGGTCAAGAAGCTTATCAAGGAGAAAAAGAATGATGCTGGAATTTCTGAATATATCGATATAAATAAAGAGCTTCAAGAGGTGAGTTCATTTCTTATTTTGTCTTGTAATGTGATCCCTCATGCTCGTGTAGCTACATGTTAGATACGTTAGATTAATGATACTCACAAATGGATGCTTGATTTCTCCTCTCATTTTTGGGGATGCATCGATTCCTCTCTTCTTTGTTACAAGGAGCCATGCCCAGCACAAGGTAGCATGAAAAAGGTTGCTAGCAACATAAGATTTGTTTGGGGGTGTTAGATTTTTTGTAACCTTGAAAGGTAAGAAGGTTAATTATGACGATGGTAGGGACTGTCCGAACAACCCTATTAATAATAATGAACAATATGTAAAAATTTAGTGTCTTCAAAGTTGTCCTTTACTGATTGTTTGGACAAGAAAAATGCCAGTATTATGCAGGAGAATTCCAAACTATGAGCTACGAAAACAAAATAAAAAGGTCTCCAGTTAATGTTCATAATTTAACATTTTTCTAATATATGAAATATGAAACACAACTAAATGCCATATGCAGTAAGTTCCTCCTGACATCATGTATTATTTGAGCTATAACTACTTTGTTCTTGACATAGATAAAAGAGTTAAGTTGCTTGCAATAAACTCACAGCCTGTGTTATTTCAAATTACAAAAAAAACATGTTACAGGTGAAATATGTATCCAATTCGGAAGTATCATAAATAGCAAATCCAGCAAAGATCCTGTGTAAACTGGACTGTCCTTGCAAGCTCTTGATAGCCACATAAGTGTGAACCAGATAACAAACTATTATTTTACATGCAGTTCAATAGGAAGCATGGTCACCTTTCGTAAAGAAGACTATAGTTCATCCCGGTGAGGTCAGGGTTATTTTATACTGAAGTAAAGACGTCTATCAACACAAAATACATTGCAATGCTTGAGCTCTCAGTGAATAGAAATAACCCCCAATAGTAACCGATCACCCCCCTCAGACAAGAGGAGGACACAAGCATGTTTTACATATATGCAGAGGAAAAACAGAGCATCTGAGCTCAGCATGTTAGTTTTTTATTACAAAAACACTAAATGAGGAAATAGCTAATAAATGGATAGATAGACAGTGGTCTCAGTTTTAGGTTACCTTCGAAGTATATCACCTGACCTAGGGTGCATGCAGACAACCAGTTGCACTGTGGGATCTAATCATTCGTGTATGGTGCCGATTTTAGTTCCTCATTGTCGCTTGGTTTATCTGGGAGGTTTGCTCCCTGAGAGAAAGAACAAAAACAAAAGGAACCTAAAAGAATTTCTGTTATTACATCCACCGTATGGGTTGTAATATACTATGTCTGTTTCATTGGTTCATTGGTTTTTTAGGTTTATGGCACGATGATTCATCTCAGAGTTTCTGATTCTTATGTTTTGTCACAAGGGCAAGACGACAAGTCATTTTGCTGCTAAAGTGTTAATATGCAAACTGTGTGTTTGATCAGGCGAGAATTTTTCCACCGTTTTTGTAAGTAATGACTTGTTGTGAAACCAACATTTGGGCTATATGATGCAGTAGTCTGTGTTGCCCTACAGAAGCACATAGTTGAATGTACATGGCTTACCTCAAAAACTTGTAATTTACACTATAATGTATAGATATGGCGTCTTCAATAAATACTGAAATGATTTTTGTTTATACGATGGATTATATAATATGTTTCCTAATTCGTTACACTATTGAGAGACATAAGGATTATTAAATGTACTATGTAACTTGAACCATCTGACTCTATAAGCTTCGATACATTGACAACCATACAATGCCAAAGCACTGAAATATGTTGTGTTCTGAAATATGACATATACCAATGGTTCACAGATTGCTTAGTTTCTCCAGAGCAACGCCCCACAGATTTCTCTCTGTGTGTGTTTTTTTCTCTGCAGGTGATATCATATTTCACAAAAATACAGATTTTTTCTGATATTGGGCCCCTAACTAATACATCCACTTTGGAAAACAACTATTTCTCTCACCATGCAGTTTCTCTATCCTGAAATATAAGATCTGCTGGGAATTCCAGGACAAAATATGGGGTAAAAGAAATGACACATGCATCCTCCTTAATCATAGGGAGATATTGCGTTACCTATTTTTGGCTTTGTGATTGGGTTGACAGGTGTTATGTATGGCCAAGCCTATGTTAGGCGCAATAGGGCCAAGGCTGCCCAGGTGGGGCCCAGTACTGCCTTGAGTAGCTGCAGTGGTGACCACACAAGTGAACGAGATGCAAAGAAGGCAGGTAAGCTACTGCAAATTTATACAATAATTTATTGTCAAGAAACGTACGCTAGATTACTGTGCCGGATAGATCTTAGCAGGTAAACAGTAGGAGAACTGATGTAAATGAGAAGAGAAAGTTCTTCACGTGAGGTAAAATGTTGTCCAGTTTTTTTTCTTAAAATGAAATATCTATGTCTTTGCTGATTTATTTGTCCAGTTTTTTGTTCTTCAGGTGAGAAGACAAAGTTCTTCAGATAAACAGTAGGAGTATAATCAGGGAGTGTGGATTTTCTGAACCTAAATGGAAAAGAGGGGATATGGTACTTTAGAATTTGGTTTTCGGTGAAACTATAAATTCCATTGGCATGCTTGATTTAATGTTCACTTAAATTGCCTAGATCCTTATCCACTTGTCCTCATGGAAGCCTCTCAACCCTCAAATGTTTGTCTTTGCTGATTTATTTGTTTAGGCAGCCCTCATTTAGCTGCACCTTTTCCTATTAAGGAAAAAAAGAAGCTTTGCGTTCAATTTCTCCTAGAATCTTTCTGTGATACCAGCTGATTTTTTTTATTCTCTTATTTGGAACGTTATGACAACAAGAAGCCACTAGAAAGAATAAAGGAACAGAATGCAGTGACACCACCGCTCCATCATGTAGGTGTTATTACAAATGTTAGTACTAACCTTTTATGTTTATATTTGATCAAACCTAAAATGGCTGACTCATTAAAGAATGAGAGATGACAAACTTTTGTGTTAGAGGGAGTAGATAATGGTCATCTGTGCAAGCTAATCTGCAGTAGTAGTCACCAGCCGATGATCATGTGTTTCTCTGAATTCTGAAACCTAATCCTGCTTCAAAATGGCATATATAATTCCTGGTCCTCTCGAAAAGGCAATACAACCTGAGCTTGTGATCTTGTTTTAGGAGTAGATAATGGTATATAATTCAAGATGTTAAGTATATATAAACAGGAATCGTATATGAACCCAGTTTCTCTGCATTCTGAAACCTAATCCTGAGATGATGTGATTGTGATCCACTGACTGGAGGATCCATGCAAATCTCAGTGTCACCTTCTCCAGCAGGCAACAACTGACTGTTTGTTGGTGTGCAGTGTTCTTCAAACTATTCAGCAACTAAACTGTTCAAACATGTTACTGAAGATTGGCAGCTGAAACACATGATCACCGGCTGAACATGGTAGGCGTGAAAAATAAGATCACCGACTGAACAGTTTATGATCACCAGCTGAAACACAAGATCTGGGAGGCGTGGAACATGGTAGCTGAACTCTTCAAACATGTTAGGCAACAGCAGGCAACAACAGTGAAACACAATCACCGACTGAAAAGTTGTCCGGCACCTGAACTGAGCAAATTTGGTTGCCTGGTGGAGGGAGGTCTAACGGCTGACGCTACTATTCAATTATTTTTTTACTTTAGTTTGTATCCTCCTTACAGATGTTGGATGAAAGCAAACCTTCATTTTTTTTGTTTAGCAGCCTACTAAAACAAGCTTAGTGAACCTGGGTGAACAACATGCACTGATTCAAAATTTTATTTGCATTCATTGCATTTAGCTTGCCTTGATGACCCTGTCATTCTAATCACAGTCTTGGGCATTTTATTTGTGTCGGAATCCAAACTTACAAATTTTTAACACAAATTCTTTGAAGGTGTATGGTCTGGATATAAACCCAAGAGTTGTTCTGGTAGGGCGCCCGAACGGGCGCCTCCTGTTCTAGTGTTATTTACAGTGACTGGCTAACGTAACACCATGATACCTTTTTAATTCACTTTTCAGAAGAGATTTTCATTTTTCTAAGAAAAATTAGGAAAATAAAAATTCTTTACAAAAATGGAGTTCGCAGACTGTCGGGGACCATAATTAGGGGTACCCACAAGACTCCTAATCTTAGCTGGTAAACCCCATCAGCACAAAGCTACGAAGGCCTGATGGACGCGATTCAGGCCAAGGCTCCGCTCAAGGGACACGATCCCGCCTCACCCGAGCCCGACCTCGGGCAAAGACAGCCGACCCCGGAAGATTCACGCCTCGCCCGAGGATCCCCTCAAACAACGGACGCACCGACGACTCGCCCGAGGCACAGCTTGGGTAGGCTTCGCGGAGAAGCAATCTTGGCCAAATCGCCACACCAACCGACCATATCGCAGGAGCATTTAATGCAAGGATCGCCTGACATCTTATCCTGACGTGCGCTCTTCAGTCGACAGGGCCGAAGTGACCGCAGTCACTTCGCCGCTCCACTGACCGACCTGACAGGAATACAGCGCCGCCTGCCCTGCTCTGACTGCCGTGCCACTCGCCAGAGTGAGGTCGACAGCGGCTAAGTCCAGCCTCGGGCGACATAGGAAGCTCCGCCTTGCCCGACCCCAGGGTTCGGCCCCCGTCTCGGCCTCGAAAGATGGACTTCGCCTCGCCCGACCCCAGGGCTCGGACTTAGCCTCGGCTCCGGAAGACGACGAACTCTGCCTCGCCCGACCCCAGGGCTCGGACTCAGCCTCGGCTCCGGAAGATGATGGACTCCGCCTCGCCCGACCCCAGGGCTCAGGCTCAACCTCGACCTCAGAGGAATCGCCACCACGCCCAAACTCGGGCCCGGACCGGCCACGTCGCTAGGGGGGCCATCATTACCCTGCCCCTAGCTAGCTCAGGCTACGGGGAACAAGACCGGTGTCCCATCTGGCTCGCCCCAGTAAACAAGTAATGATGACACCCCGCACGCTCCATGACGGCGGCAGCTCCCAGCCCCTTACGTCAGCAAGGAGACGTAAGCAAGGATCCGACAGCCCCGACAGCTGTACTTCCGCAGGGCTCCAGCTCTCCTTCGATGGCCACGACATCACTTGAACAGGGCAGCAACACCTCTCCGATAGCCACGACGGCATGTACATAGGGCACTAGCTCCTCTCTGCTAGACACGTTAGCACATTGCTACACCCCCCATTGTACACCTGGGCCCTCTCATTACGCCTATAAAAGGAAGGTCTAGGGCTCTCGTACGAGGAGGTTGGCCGCGCGGGAGAACGGGCCGACGCATAAGGCCCTCTCTCTCTCTCCCACGCGAACGCTTGTAACCCCCTACTGCAAGCGCATCCAGCCGCCCTGGGCGCAGGACAACACGAAAGCCGCGGTTTCCCCTTACTGTTCTCCCCCCTTTGTGTCCCGTCTCGCGCCGACCCATCTGGGCTGGGACACGCAGCGACAATTTAATCGTCGGTCCAGGGACCCCCCGGGGTCGAAACGCCGACACAGACTGGCCCTTAGAACTAGTTTGAGAACTCCATTTTCCCAAGGGATTTTCATTTTCCTTAAGGAAAATGAACTAATTTTCATTGGGAAAGTAGAAATCCCTAGAAAAAATATTGTTTCCAAACTAGCACTTAATGAAAATTTTTCCTATGTTCTAAAAAAGCTAACGTCCTGATTCTAAGCCCATGGCAGCTCACTTTGTGATGTTGAAATTGTTGGAGAAATAGTCATTTTCAGTTTTAATTTAATCCAGAAAATCACAGCGATGTATGTGACAACATGTGTGTATCACTACTCACATAAGCAGTAAACAATAGTAAAACATGCACAGTTACTAAAAACAGAATGTACCCTGCGTAGGGACCGATGCTCAAGGCATCAGTGGCTTCATTCACACGAGACATCTCGTGTGTATGTTCGATGTAGTCGTACGCAGTCGATGCAGACAGATGTACACAGTCCAGACCCTCGAGCGGCGCCGGTGATGAGGAACTTGATCAGCGTTGGTCAGGCAGATGAAGCGAGCAGTCGCGAGTACGCTCCCCAAAAACCTGATCGCCCACACACCCATGCAAGTGTCTCTCTGCGGACGACGATTTCGGAGGCCTGCTCTCCCACACTGTTTGTGCTCGCAGAAGGTGGGACGGGAATGGCTATGTGCAACACATCTGAGACTGTACGTGCGTATTGTGTTGTCAACCCAGAAGCAGTCTCCCCTCCTTGTATATATACACACGCGCAGAGGGAGGCCAACAGACAGTAACGATCGCCATCAGAGCTAGCCAGAAACTGATGCCATCAGTGACATCCATTACTAGCTGACAGCCATTACAGCTAATGTGTTACTAGCCATAACACAGGAAACGTACGACAGTAAATGGACGGCCATCACTCTAGGCAAAATGTGCAACCGTTAGGAAGGAATATTCGGACCAAGGTCCGATCTACCACGGCCACGACCTCGGCCCGGCCCAGCCAGCGGCGCGCGCGCATGTGGCAGTCCTTCATCCTTTTCTTAGCTTCTTAATAGATGCATCAATGGTCCATCTATTTAAGTTGAGTGAATTGTCCCTTGAACTTCCAGTATGATACTAAAGTACTAGTACACTGTAGCATTAAAGTGGGTCTCTAACATTGATTATTATTGAATATTAATATGTGAAAAGGAAATAGGGTTAACCTTTTCCCAGTATTAATTTTGGTGGTTGAATGCCCAACACAAATATTGGACTAACTAGTTTGCTCTAAAATATATGTTCTACAGGTGCATAAAGGTTCAACACAAACCAATAAATGTTCAATAGAGGGTTCAAATACAAAGGAGTAAAGAAACCGAGTGTGCTCTGGTCTGGCACACCGGACTGTCCGGTATGCCACCGGACAATGTACGGTGCACCAGGTCCGTACAAGGATGAACTAGCCACTCTCGGGTTTCTCTAGGCGCGCTCCGCTATAATTCACCGGACTGTCCGGTGTGCCACCCGACTGTCCAGTGTGACAGCGGAGCAACGGCTACTTCGTGCAACGGTCGACTGCAAAAGCGCGGTGATCAGATGAACAGTGAGGAACAGTACGCGCAGAGTCAGAGCCGTAGGTCAAAGGCGCACCAGACACTGAACATTGCCTGTCCGGTGCGGCACCGGACTGTCCGGTGCCACTAAAGGACAAAGCCTCCAACAGTCAAAAGCTCCAAAACCCTAACGGTTGGGTGACGTGACTGGCGCACCGGACTGTCCGGTGCGCCCATCAACAGCAACCTTCCCCAACGGCTTGTTGGTGGTTGAGGGCTATAAATACCCCCAACCACCATAACCCCAAGCATCCAAGATTTCTAAGTATCACATTCAATACAAGGGCTCTAGCATTCACTCCTAGACACAATTCAAAAGATCAAAGCCTCTCCAAGTTCCAAATTCAACTCAAGCACTTAGTGACTTGTGAGAGAGAGATTTTGTATTCTTTTGAGCTCTTGCCTCTTGGATTGCTTTCTTCCTTTCTCATTTCTTTTCTCAAGTGATTTATTATCGAAGCAAGAGACACCTAAGTGTGTGGTGGTCCTTGCGGGGTCTAAGTGACCCGAGAGATTAAGGAAAAGGCTCACTCGGTCTAGGTGTCCGTTTGAGAAAGGGAAAGGGTTGAAAGAGACCCGGCCTTTGTGACCACCTCAACGGGGACTAGGTTCTTTAGAACCGAACCTCGGTAAAACAAATCTCTGTGTTCATTCGCTTGATTCGCTCTTGATTTGTTTTCCCCTCTCTCCCAGACTTGTTTATAAGTTCTAACGCTAACCCCGGCTTGTAGTGTGTGTTTAAAGTTGTAAATTTCAGATTACGCCTATTCACCCCCCTCTAGGTGACTTTCAATTGGTATCAGAGCCTGGTGCTTCATTAGAGTCTAACAACTCGAAGTGATGTCGGGAGGATCCGCCAAGAGGGAGATGAAAACCAGCGAGAAGGCCACAAGCCATAGGAAGGCTCCATCAAGGGAGTCCGGCACCAAAGCCAAGGAGGGATCCCCTCCTCGCGTCAAGTCGCATCGGAGTGGCGACAAGAAAAAGAAGATGAAGAAAGTGGTCTACTACGAGACTGACTCTTCGTCGCCCTCCACATCCGGCTCCGACGCGACGTCCATCACTTCTAAGCGCCATGAGCGCAAGAAGTATAGTAAGATGACAATTCGTTATCCCCGTATTTCTAAGCGCGCTCCTCTACTCTCCATTCCATTAGGCAAACCACCATATTTTGATAGTGAGGATTATTGTATGTGGAGTGATAAAATAAGGCATCACCTAACCTCACTCCACGCAAGCATTTGGGAAATTGTTGAATTTGTAGCGCAGGTACCTACGGTGGGGGACAAGGGCTACGACTCGGATGAGGTCACCCAAATATGACACTTTAACTCCCAAGCAACTACTATACTCCTCGCCTCCTTGTGTCAAGAGGAGTATAATAAGGTGCAAGGGTTAAAAAGTGCCAAGGAGATTTGGGACGTCCTAAAGACCATGCACGAAGGAGATGAGGTGACCAAGATCACCAAGCGGGAGTCGATTGAGGGGGAGCTCGGTCGATTCGTCCTCAACAAGGGAGAGGAGCCACAAGCGATGTACAACCGGCTCAAGACCTTGGTCAACCAAATGCACAACCTCGGGAGCACCAAGTGGGATGACCATGAAATGGTCAAGGTTATTCTTAGATCACTTGTTTTTCGTAACCCCACTCAAGTGCAACTAATCCGTGGAGACCCTAGATATAAATAGATGTCTCCCGAGGAGGCAATTGGCAAGTTTGTGAGCTTTGAACTTATGATCAAAGATTCCAAACATATTGTCAACTTGGAGCAAGGTGCCACCTCCACACCCGAGGTGCAACCCATCGCATTCAAAGTGACGGAAGAGAAGAAAGAGTAGTCTACGTCAAGCAGGCTTCCCATTGATGCCTCCAAGCTTGACAACAAGGAAATGGCGCTCATCATCAAGAGCTTTCGCCAAATCCTCAAGCAAAGGAGGGGGGAGGATTACAAGCCCCGCTCCAAGAAGGTGTGCTACAAGTGTGGTAAGCCCGGTCATTTTATTGCTAAATGTCCAATTTCAAGTGATAGTGACAGGGGCGACGACAAGAAAGGGAAGAAGAAGGAGAAGAAGAGGTACTACAAGAAGAAGGGTGGCGATGCCCATGTGTGTCGGGAATGGGATTCCGAAGAGAGCTCCACCGACTCCTCCTCCGACGAGGATGCCACCAACATCGCCATCAACAAGAGCCTCCTCTTCCCCAACGTCGGCCACAAGTGTTTCATGTCAAAGGACGGCAAAAAGAAGAAGGTACAATCTAAAACCACCCCCAAGTATACAACATCTAGTGATGAGGGTAGTTCTAGTGAAGACGAAGATGATTTACTTACTCTTTTTGCCAACCTTAACATGCAACAAAAAGAAAAATTAAATGAACTGATAGGAGCCATTCATGAGAATGATGAACTCTTGGACAACCAAGAGAAATTCATTATTAATAAAAATAAAAAATATGTTAAAGTGAAAAATGCTTATGCTCAGGAAGTAGAGAAATGTGAAAACCTGACTAAAGAGCTTAGCATTTGCCATGATTCAATTACCAGTCTTAGAAATGAAAACGCTAGTTTAAATGCTAAGATTGATAAAATGAATGATACAATTACCAGCCTTACAAATGAAAATGCTTGTCTAATTTCTAAGGTTAAAGATTTAAATGTTTGCAATGATTCCATTTCCTGTCTTAGAAATGAAAATGTCATACTCAAATCTAAGATAGAAGAATTAAATATTTGCAAACCCTCTACATCTACTGTTGAACATGTTTCTATTTGTACTAGATGTAGAGATGTTAATATTGATGCTATAAATGATCACCTTGCTCTAATTAAACAACAAAATGATCATATAGCTCAATTAATTGCTAAAATCAATGAGCATGAAATTGAAATGAAAAGTTTAAATTTGCTAGAAGAATGCTCTATAGTGGGAGACGCACTGGTATTAAGGATGGTATTGGTTTCCAACAGGGAAGCAATGTCAAGCTTAATGCCCCTAAGAAATTGTCTAACTTTGTTAAGGGTAAAGCTCCCATGGTTCAAGATAATGAGGGCTATATTTTATATCCTACTGATTATCCCGAACACAAAATCAGGAGAATTCAGGCTAAGAAATCTCATTTTGTTTCTCACCATGCTTTTATGTATAAGAATGAGGTTTCTAGTTCTAGGCATTCTACTCATGTTAAAATGCCTAAAAAGAAAACTCCTACTGCATCAAATGAGCCTAACATTTCATTTAAGACTTTTGATGCATCATACGTTTTAACTAACAAATCAGGCAAAATAGTTGCCAAATATGTTGGTGGCAAACACAAGGGGTCAAGGACATGTGTTTGGGTACCCAAGGTGCTTGTTTCTAACGTGAAAGGACCCAAGACTGTTTGGGTACCTAAGAACAAGGCCTAAATTGTTTTGCAGGTTTATGCATCCAGGGGCTCAAGTTGGATAATTGATAGCGGATGCACAAACCACATGACAGGGGAGAAAAGAATGTTCTCCTCCTACGAGAAAAACGAAGATCCCCAACGAGCTATCACATTCGGGGATGGAAATCAAGGTTTGGTCAAAGGACTTGGTAAAATTGCTATATCACCTGACCATTCTATTTCCAATGTTTTTCTTGTAGATTCTTTAGATTACAATTTGCTTTCTGTATCTCAATCATGCAAAATGGGCTACAACTGTCTATTTACAGATGAAGGTGTTACTGTCTTTAGAAGAAGTGATGATTCGATAGCATTTAAGGGAGTGTTAGAGGGTCAACTATATTTAGTTGATATTAATGAAACTCAGCTGAACTCAACACTTGTTTAATTGCTAAGACTAATATGGGTTGGCTCTGGCATCGCCGACTAGCCCATGTTGGAATGAAGAATCTTCACAAGCTTCTAAAGGGAGAACACATTTTGGGACTAATGAATGTTCATTTTGAGAAAGATAGGGTTTGTAGTGCATGTCAGCAGTAAAGCAAGTTGGCGCCCATCATCCACACAAGAACATCATGATGACCGACAGGCCGCTTGAGCTACTCCACATGGATTTATTCGGCCCGATCGCTTACATAAGCATCGACAGGAGTAAGTATTGTCTTTTAATTGTGGATGATTATTCTCGCTTCACTTGGGTATTCTTCTTGCAGGAAAAATCTCAGACCCAAGAGACCTTAAAAGGATTCTTAAGACAAGCTCAAAATGAGTTTGGATTAAGGATCAAAAATATAAGAAGTGATAATGGGACGGAGTTCAAGAACTCTCAAATTGAAGGCTTTCTTGAGGAGGAGGGCATCAAGCATGAGTTCTCTTCTCCCTACACACCTCAACAAAATGGTGTAGTGGAAAGGAAGAATCAAACTCTACTGGACATGGCAAGGACTATGCTTGATGAATACAAGACTTCGGACTGGTTTTGGGCTGAGGCGATTAACACCGCCTGCTACTCCATCAACCGGTTATATCTTCACCGAATCCTCAAGAAGACATCATACGAACTCCTCACTGGTAAAAAGCCCAATGTTTCATATTTTAGAGTCTTTGGTAGCAAATGTTTTATTCTTGTTAAAAGAGGTAGAAAATCTAAATTTGCTCGTAAGGCTGTAGAAGGCTTTTTACTTGGTTATGACTCAAACACAAGGGCATATAGAGTCTTCAACAAGTCCACTGGATTAGTTGAGGTCTCTTGTGACATTGTGTTTGATGAGACTAATGGCTCCCAAGTGGAGCAAGTTGATCTTGATGAATTAGATGATGAAGAGGCTCTATGCGTCGCGCTAAGGAACATGTCCATTAGGGATGTGTGTCCCAAGGAATCTGAAGAGCCCACACAAGCACAAGATCAACCGTGATCTTCGAACCAAGCCTCTCCACCTACTCAAGATGAGGATCAGGCTCAAGATAATGAAGATCAGGAGGATGAGCCACCTCAAGAGGAGGACAATGATCAAGGGGGAGATGAAGTTAATAAAGACAAGGAATATGATCAAGAATATCAGGGACAAAGACCACCTCACCCAAGAGTCCACCAAGCAATTCAAAGAGATCACCCCGTGAACTCCATTCTCGGTGACATTCATAAGGGGGTAACCAATAGATCTCGAGTTGCACATTTCTGTGAACATTACTCTTTTGTCTCCTCTATTGAGCCATACAGGGTAGAGGATGCACTAAAAGATTCATATTAGGTGCTGGCAAGAGGAGCTCAACAACTTCACGAGGAATGAGGTATGGCATTTAGTTCTACGTCCTAACCAAAATGTTGTAGGTACCAAATGGGTATTCCACAACAAGCAAGACGAGCATGGTGTGGTGACAAGGAACAAAGCCTGACTTGTGGCCAAGGGTTACTCACAAGTCGAAGGTTTGGACTTTGATGAAACTTATGCACCCGTAGCTAGGCTTGAGTCAATTCGTATATTACTTGCCTATGCTACTTACCATGGCTTTAAGCTTTATCAAATGGATGTGAAAAGTGCCTTCCTTAATGGACCTATCAAGGAAGAGGTCTATGTTGAGCAACCTCCCGGCTTTGAAGATAGTGAGTACCCTAACCATGTCTATAAGCTCTCAAAGGTGCTTTATGGGCTCAAGCAAGCCCCAAGAGCATGGTATGAATGCCTGCGAGATTTTCTTATCAATAATGGCTTCAAAGTCGGAAAAGCCGATCCTACACTCTTTACTAAAACTATTGCAAAATATTTGTTTGTATGCCAAATTTATGTTGATGATATCATATTCGAGTCTACTAACAAATCTACTTGTGAAGAGTTTAGTAGGATCATGGTTCAGAAATTCGAGATGTCTATGATGGGGGAGTTGAAGTACTTCCTTGGATTTCAAATTAAGCAACTCTAAGATGGAACCTTCATCAGCCAAACAAAGTACATTCAAGACATACTTAAGAAGTTTGGGATGAAGGATGGCAAACCCATCAAGACACCCATGGGAACCAATGGGCATCTCGACCTCGACACGGGAGGTAAATCCGTAGATCAAAAGGTATACCGGTCGTTGATAGGATCTTTACTCTATTTATGTGCATCTCGACCGGATATTATGCTTTCCGTATGCATGTGTGCAAGGTTACAAGCTGATCCTAAGGAAGTTCACCTTAGGGCCGTGAAAAGAATCGTGAGATATTTAGTTTATACTCCTAAGTTTGGTCTTTGGTACCCCAAGGGATCCACTTTTGATTTAATAGGATATTCCAATGCCGATTGACAATGTTGGGGACTTGTTCTCAAGTGCTATGAATTAAGAACAAGGCAACATAAAATGTTAAAGGTTAATGCCCTTCGTCTACCGAAGCATTATTTCCCATAGGATATAATGATCTTCAGACGAAGGTGATAAAGGATATACCTTCATCATCACAACATATGTTAATGAAAGAAGAAGTATATGAAACATAAAAGATAACGTGAATAATGATACGACATTGTTAACATATTTATCATTATCGTGAATAAACAGAAACAATATTATATTAAATTTGTACCTTCGGCTTAACAGAAGGTAAAAAGTCCAAGCGTGACGCATGAATGAATACAAGTCCGCGCCCATAGTACGGGGGTACTATTCATCTATTTATAGGCACAAGACGCAGCCTGTGAAAAATTACAGTTATGCCCTGAAAGGGAAATAGACTTACACCTTTTCCTAACTGATTTTGGTGGTTCAATTGCCCAACACAAATAATTGGACTAACTAGTTTGCTCTAGATTTTAAGTGTTACAGGTGCCAAAGGTTCACAATAAACCAATACAAGTCAAAAGAAAGGGTTCAAACAAAGATAACCGAAGGCAGCCCTGGTCTGGCGCACCGGACTGTCCGGTGTGCCACCGGACAGTGTCCGCTGCACCACCGGACAGTGTCCGCTGCACCACCGGACAGTGTCCGATGCACTAGGGAACTCCAACTCCGAACTCGCCAGTCTCGGGAATTCTGGGAGCCACTCCGCTATAATTCACCGGACTGTCCGGTGCTAAACCGGACTGTCCGGTGTGCCAGCGGAGCAACGGCTACTTCGTGCCAACGGTCGTCTGCAAACCGCATTTAATGCGCTACAGTGCGCGCCAGAGTCAAAGCAGCGCCAGAAGGCGCACCGGATAGTCTACAGGATCTGTCCGGTGCACCACCGAACTGTCCAGTGGCCCAGAAGACAGAAGCTCCAACGGTCGAACCCTAACGGTCGGGTGATGTGGCTGGCGCACCGGACAGTGTCTGGTGGCGCACCGGACTGTCCGGTGCGCCATTCGACAGCAGCCTCCACCAAACGGCTAGTTTGGTGGTTGGGGCTATAAATACCCCAACCACCCCACATTCAATGGCATCCAAGTTTTCCACCTTCCAACACATTACAAGAGCTATAGCATTCAATACAAGACACACCAAAGAGATCAAATCCTCTCCCAAGTCTCTAGTTCAATTCCAATCAATAGTGACTAGTGAGAGAGTGACTTGTGTTCATTTGAGCTCTTGCGCTTGGATTGCTTCTTTTCTTTCTCATTCTTTCTTGTGATCAACTCAATTGTAACCGAGGCAAGAGACTCCAATTGTGTGGTGGTCCTTGCGGGGACTTTGTGTCCTGTTTGATTGAGAAGAGAAGCTCACTCGGTCTAAGTGACCGTTTGAGAGAGGGAAAGGGTTGAAAGAGACCCGGTTTTTGTGACCACCTCAACGGGGAGTAGGTTTGCAAGAACCGAACCTCGGTAAAACAAATCATCGTGTCACACTCCTTATTTGTTTGTGATTTGTTTTGGCCCTGTCTCTCACGGACTCGATTTTAATTCTAACACTAAATTCAGATTCGCCCTATTCACCCCCCTCTAGGCGACTTTCAATTGGTATCAAAGCCCAGTGCTTCATTAGAGCCTAACCGCTCGAAGTGATGTCGGGAGATCACGCCAAGAAGGAGATGGGAACCGGCGACAAGCCCGTTACAAGCCATGGGAAGGCTTCATCGGGAGAGTCCCACAACAAGGGGAAGGATAAGGCATCCTCCTCACAAAAGTTTCATCAGAGTGGCGACAAGAAAAAGAAGATGAGGAAAGTGGTCTACTATGAGACCGATTCTTCATCGCCATCCACCTCCGGCTCCGACGCGCCGTCCATAACTTCTAAGCGCCATGAGCGCAAGAAGTTTAGTAAGATTCCCCTACACTACCCTCGTATTTCTAAACGTACTCCATTACTTTCCGTTCCATTAGGCAAACCACCGGTTTTTGACGGTGAAGATTATAATATGTGGAGTGACAAAATGAGGCATCACCTAACCTCACTCCACACTAGCATTTGGAACGTTGTTGAGTTTGGTGTACAGGTACCATCCGTAGGGGATGAAGACTATGATTCGGACGAAGTGGCCCAAATCCAACACTTCAACTCCCAAGCCACTACTATACTCCTCGCCTCTCTAAGTCGAGAGGAGTATAATAAGGTGCAAGGGTTGAAGAGCACAAAGGAAATTTGGGACGTGCTCAAGACCGCGCACGAAGGAGACGAGGTGACCAAGATCACCAAGCGGGAGACAATCGAGGGGGAGCTCGGTCGCTTCATGCTTCACTGTCACACCCGATTCCAGGGGGTAGAATCGAGCGCATACCATATGTGTGCCAGGATCCATTTCCACACATATGTTGACGTCACAAGTGTAATATATCAAAAGACAATGCAATAAAGGCGTAAAAAGAGTATAAAACTTTATTACATCATCTGAGACATAGTGTCTTAAACAAGTATCACATCAAAGTAGAGCGGAAATAAACAACTGGGCAATCTTCCACAGGAAGTTGACCGGCGCATCGTTAGACTTATAATTCTTCGTCGATAAATTCTCCATCAAAGTCTCCAGCATCACCCTCTGATCAAAATAAGCAAGGGTGAGCTCACTTATGGTCGGGGCTCAGCAAGTGGGGGAAAAATTAATGCAGGTATAACAAGGTGAGGCTAAGGTTGAGCAGTAAGCATTTTAGTTGGTCAATATTTTATTATCAACACCTGCCTTACTAACAAGAGTGAATCCCAAATATCCCAATTAAACAAAGGAATATGAATATAACAAAAACACTTAAGTGAAACCACTTAAGCAAATTATTGGCAGATCATCAGATCTCAATTTATGTCCATCTTTAAGTTCAATTATCATGTGAGGAGTCCAGGTCGCTCATAACCGGGAGCACGGCTGATATATCAGTTTTACACTCTGCAGAGGTGGTACAACTTTACCCACAAGCCATGTATCCCATCTAGCCCGGGTTGATCGGACCCTTAGACACTGCCGAGGTGAATGGCTAGGGATCCATTATGAGGTTTTCACCAAATACACTTAATACGAAGCAACCCGCTAAGGTTTCTAAGACGATGGTGGTGGCCCCCTGGGTGAAGTACCTTAGCCAAGAATACGACCCCATGTCAACGTGGGCTGCCAGCACCTACCGCTCCCCCTCTTGCCCATCTTTCAGGTAAGGTTGCTAGGCACTAAGCATATAGAGCTATTTACCAAAGCCAGAGCCATAATAGCACTCGTGGTTGCACTGTTATCCTGGGTGGTCACTCCATGTTCCAATTAAATTTGCAATAAAGTTATCTTAACCATCGGGTTAATGCCATAATTGCCAATTAAATCTTTGGAACATTAAAATCAATTAATGAGTGACATTAAGAAATTATTAGGTTGAGCGGTAGCGTAAATCTCGCACAGCTTAATTAATTCCCCAGGTTTAACAAGGAATACATGTAGTAAATCTAGGAAATCCTTAATTAGGTGAAACCCATCAAATTATGCAGTATATCAAAAGTAAACATTATTAAATGCAATTACTGGGTACAAAAAGAGTATGCAGAGGGAGAATCCACTTGCCTTGCACAAAATCGTCCTGCGTGTCGTCTTCAAACGTATTTGGGTCCTCTACCACACAATCAGTTTCTAATAGCGTCGCACATCGTACATACAAAAGAAAACATTCACCAATAAATAAACATACACCATTACATAGGTGAAGCATACATCATACAATAAAACATACATTTAAACAAATCACATTTATAAGAGGGAATGCACAACATGATTTGTATCTACCCTATAAATCTTAACCATATCAACGATCAATTTATTTGCTATGACTAACTACTTTGTTTCATTATCTTACTAGAAAACTTGTATGACAATTCGACTATGGATATGCACACTATATAAATTCATTTAAAATCATAGATACAACTTTAACCCAAATTCTAGGGAATCTAGTTTATTTACTAAATAATTATCTCTATCGTAAAACACGGGTCACATTCTAGTTTTAGTCTTTCTTTCTAAAAGGAAATTATATCAATTGTTAAAATATTATTTATAAATCACATAACCATAGTATTAAAGAACTAACTTAAACTACAATTTTTATCTCTACTTTTTAGATTACGTTGGACTATATTGTTTCAACGTCAATAAAATATTTACTATTTCTTAGCGAATAACCAATATAATTATATTGCGCATGAGCGTGCGAGTCTTGTCTATAAGTTAGAATCATAATATAAGCAACGGTGAACGCATACTTATTTATCTATTAATACTAATAAATAAATCAATACATTTTCTAACTCAAATTAGTTTGTGTAGCAAGAATGAATTTAATAATATTAATATTCTAAAAATCTACATAAACCACTAATTGAATATTTTTATAAAACAAGTGAGGATATCCTGACATAAACTAGTATTTTGTTTAATCCAAAAATCTAAGTGCTCAATTTGCGAACATGATTATTTAACTAGTAAAAATCCATTTACCACACTACCGGTGATATTTTCCCCTTTTCTTTAAAAAAAATGCTAATAAAATAATTAGATAAATCATCTAAAAATCCTATAATATTCAAATGACATGAGTTCTATACCATTTTCTAATCCATCAAAAATGCACCTATAATTCTCCAAGTAGTTTCTAAAATTTATCGTGACCAAATTTAACTACAAAAATTCCTATCTAGCATTTTATTGCCAAAGTGACTACCAAATGTTGTCATATTTCTCTAATCCAAAAATCCAACGCCACGACTAACATGACATAACACGGTGCTAATAATCACATGAATCTACCAAACAATTCCATAACGCTCACATACACATAAATCGAAACCACATGTGTTCATATTACAACAAACAAAATATACAACTCATGAATCGAATCAAAAGTAATTTATAAAATATACAAAATAATTCGGGTCGCCAACAACCTCGGGTTCGTGCGTGTGACGGGGACAGATCGACGGAGAGCGGGGCTCGACTACGGACAGCGGATGGCGTAACTCCGGCGAACTCCGGCGACGAACGACGAACTCCGGCGAACTCCACTGGCTCCGGCGACGAACGGCACGAACTAACGATGAGCGAGGAGTGCTAGAGGGAGGTAAATTCGAGTGGACAGGAAGGGGAGACCTCTGCTGCCTTTTATAGAGAGCAGGAGGGAGAAGAAAGAGTGTGCCAGGGAGAGAACGGTCGGTCTTCAATGGCCATCACAACATCAGTTTCTAACGAGAATAATGGAGGGAAGGAGAAACGGAAGGGTTCATGCTCCATTAACGCGCGAGACGAACGGACGGCGGTTGCACGGGGTCACGGCGCGTCGGTTCCTGGCATGGCTTGCGCGGTCGGGGTCGCGCGCGCAGGCTGGAGGACGCCGCGTCGCGTCGCGCAGTGGGCGCGCGGCTGCCGCGGTGGGGCCGGGCGCGGCGAGGCCGGCTCGGGCGCGCGGTGGAGCCAGGGCGCTGCTCGTGCGCGGTGCCTAGGGCTCCTGCGCAGAGGCTGGCTCGGCCGGTGTCGGTGCGTGCACGGGAGAGAACAAGCAGGGAGGGAGGAGAGAGATAGAGTGGGAGAGAGAGAGAGAGTAGCGAGAGAGAGAGAGGTGAGGGAGAGAAGGGCGGCGGCGGCTATGGCTGAGAGAAGCCAGGCGCGCGCTGGCTTAGGTTTTGGGAGCTGGGCCCTAGGTGGGCCGGCTGGGTGTGTAGAATTTGTTTTTTTTTCTTTTTTTTTTCTAATTCCGAAATGATTATTTAAAGAGCTCGAAAAATCATAAAAATTTCACCAAAAATATTTATAAATAAACTACTTGTTTTTAGACTAATTATTATTATATTATTTAATTATTATTTAATTACTAGTATCTTTTGTTAAAATGAATTGATATTAAACATCCGATAAGAAATCAAGCGCATGCAAAGAAAACGATGCAAATAAATAATTAAACACTAAAAATTTTATTACCCTAATTAATATAATGTCTAGATTTATTATTTTAATTGATGGCTTTTATGGTGTTACAAACCTACCCCTCTTAAAAAGAATCTCGTCCTCGAGATTAAGAAACTTCCGAGAATAACTGGGGAAATTCTGCTCTGAGTTCATCTTCTCTTTCCCAAGTGGCCTCATCTTCCGAATGATGACTCCACTGAACTTTGCACATGTTAATGACTTTACTCCGCGTAATTCTGCGAGATGTTTCCAGAATTCTGATCGGGTACTCCGAATAGGTCAAATCCTCATTAACATTCAGTTCTTCCATGGGTAACTGTTCTTCTGGTACCCTTAAGCACTTCTTGAGTTGTGATACGTGAAATACGTCATGCACATCTGATAATCTATCGGGTAGCTCTAACTGGTAGGCTACTTCGCCTTTTCTTTCCAAAATCTTGAATGGGCCAATATAGCGAGGTGATAATTTTCCTTTAACCTTAAACCTTTTCATTCCTCTCATCGGTGAAACTTTAAGGTAGACAAAGTCTCCTACTTCAAACAACAATTCTCTTCTTCTATTATCAGCATAGCTTTTCTGTCTTGACTGTGCTGTCTTCAAATTTTCTCTGATAATTTGCACTTGCTTTTCCGCCTCTTGGAGAATCTCTGGACCAAATACTTGACTTTCTCCAGTTTGATTCCAATAAAGCGGTGTTCTACACTTTCGTCCATATAGTGCTTCAAACGGTGCCATTTTGAGACTCGCTTGATAACTGTTGTTATATGAAAATTCTGCATAAGGCAAACTTTTATCCCAGCTTCTACCATGCTTTAGAGCGCAAGCTCTTAGCATATCTTCCAACACTTGGTTTGTTCTTTCCGTTTGCCCATCCGTTTGAGGATGATAAGCTGAACTAAAGTTTAGCTTGGTATCCATGGACTCATGAAGTCTTTTCCAAAAGCGTGAGGTAAACTGGGTTCCTCGATCTGATACGATCTTCTTCGGTACTCCATGCAGACAAACAATCCTCGACATGTACAACTCTGCTAACTGGGCTCCTGAGTAGGTTGTCTTCACAGGTATAAAGTGTGCCACTTTGGTTAACCTGTCTACTATGACCCATATTGAATCATAGCCATCTCGAGTACGGGGTAGTCCAACTATGAAATCCATACTGATTTCTTCCCATTTCCATTCAGGTACCTTGAGAGGTTGTAGCAATCCTGCTGGTCTTTGGTGTTCAGCTTTAACTCGCTGACACACGTCACATAATGCAACATGAGTAGCAACATCTCTTTTCAAACCGTACCACCAATACTTTTCCTTAAGATCCTGGTACATCTTGGTACTTCCAGGGTGAATAGAGTAAGCTGAATCATGAGCTTCTCTCAAAATAAGTTGGCGCAAGTGCTCGATTTCTGGTACGCAGATTCTCTTCTTAAACCATATTGTGCCTTGTTCATCTTCCGTGAAATCTGGGGCTTTACCCAAACTAATCAAAGATTTAATTTCCTTAATCTTTTCATCGGACTCTTGTCCTTTACGGATCTCTTCTTCCAAGGTAGATTCGACTTCCATCACTGTTGCTTCTACATTATTGAGAAATCCAAGGTTGAGTCGTTCCATTTCCCAGCACAATTCTTGTGACATCAAATGAGTAGTGATGTTGTTCACTTGACCCTTACGGCTCAAAGCATCAGCTACTACATTTGCCTTTCCGGGGTGATATTGTATCTCCAAATCATAATCCTTAATCAACTCAAGCCATCTTCTCTGTCTGAGGTTGAGTTCCTTCTGAGTGAATATATATTTCAGGCTTTTGTGATCCGTGAAGATTTTGCACTTGTTTCCAATCATATAGTGTCTCCAAATCTTCAAAGCATGCACTACGGCTGCTAGTTCCAAATCATGTGTAGGATAATTCTTCTCATGTTTCCTCAACTGTCTTGAAGCATAAGCAATCACCTTTCCTTCTTGCATTAGCACACATCCAAGTCCAAGGTGTGATGCATCGCAATACACATCAAATCCCTTGTGGATGTCTGGCATTACCAGTATTGGTGCAGTGGTTAACCTCTTCTTGAGTTCCTCAAAACAATTCTGACAAGCTTCATCCCATTTGAACTCTTTGCCTTTCTCCAGTAGAGAGGTAAGAGGCTTCACTAACTTGGAAAAACCTTCAATAAATCTTCTATAGTAGCCTGCTAATCCAAGAAAACTCCTGATCTTGGACGCATCTGTGGGTTGCTTCCAATTTAGTATTTCACTTATCTTTCCTGGATCCACTTTAATTCCACCATTGGTAACAATATGTCCTAAGAAAGCAACTTCTTTCAACCAAAAATCACACTTCGAGAATTTTGCGTACAGTTGGTTGTCACGAAGCTTTTGTAGGACTAGCCTTAGATGATCTTCGTGTGTTTCTTCATTCGGAGAATATATCAGTATGTCGTCAATGAATACGACCACAAACTGATCCAGATATTCCATGAATACTTTATTCATCAAGTTCATAAAGTATGCTGGTGCATTAGTCAGTCCAAATGACATGACCAGAAACTCATATAATCCATATCTCGTCGTGAAGGCTGTCTTTGGTACATCTTCTGCTCGGATTTTTAACTGATGATATCCCGATCTCAGATCTATCTTCGAGAATATCTTAGCTCCCTTCATTTGATCGAATAAATCTTCAATCCGAGGTAGTGGGTATTTATTCTTGATGGTTACTTCATTCAAACTTCTATAATCAACGCACATTCTTCTCGAACCATCCTTCTTGTTCACAAACAGCACTGGGGCTCCCCAAGGGGATGAACTTGGGCGAATAAAACCTTTTTCTAGTAATTCTTCTATTTGTTTCTTCAGTTCTACTAAATCTTTGCCATCCATTCTATAAGGTCTTTTCGAGATAGGTGCGGTTCCAGGTACTAATTCAATAGAAAACTCTATATCACGGTCAGGTGGCATACCTGGTAATTCTTCCGGAAATACGTCTGGGTATTCGCACACTACTTTGATATTTTCCAAGGGCTTTTCTTCCAAGTGATTGATCACTGTCTTCCCTTTTTCATCTGTTGACTTGTCTATGTTGACTTGGATTCTTTCACCTTGAGGACTTGTCAACGTAATTGTTCCGTTGGCACACCGTATCACTCCATCACAACTTTTCAACCAGTTGCATCCAAGAATCACATCAATACCGTTGGATCCTAGGACCACTGGGTCGACTGTAAAATCTACTCCTTGAATCTTGATATTAACATGAGGGCATGAGTGTGTAGCCTTCATGTCACCTCCCGGTGAACTAATGTGTAATATCCTCTTCAAAGGGTACTTAGGTATGTTATGTTTTTCCACAAATGACTCAGTTATAAATGAATGTGATGCTCCAGAGTCAAATAAAACTGATGCAGGTATGGAGTTAACAAGGAACATACCATACACAATGTCGGCATCCTCAGGCACTGATTCCGCAGTGACGTGATTGACCCTTCCTCGGCTCTGGTTTTGCGGAGTCTTGTTTTGAGCAGATCCACGAGCGGGGGTGCTCTGGTCATTTCTCTGAGTGTTGCCCCTTTGAGGTGTTTGCTGGTTGCGCCTTGGGCAATTGTTGGCATAATGGCCTAGTTCACCGCACTTGAAACAGCCGTTGGGTTGGACAGGTGCGTTGTTTCTGGCCTGAGTGTTGTTGGTGCCACCCTGACGGTTCTGTGAATTTCCACCAGACCTCTGGTTGGTCTGGGGGTTGCTCCTTTGTTGATTCTGATTCTGGTTGTTTCTCTGGCCTTGCTGTCCAGAGCGTTGTACTTGATAATTATTCCCACCCTGATTTCCAGAGCGGAACTGCGAACCTTGAGCATTATTCGGACGAGTGTTTCTGCTTGACTGACCCTGGAACTTCCTTTTATGGTCAGATAATTCCTTCCTTTTGCTCTCAAGGCCAATTGCCTTGTTCAGGAGTGTCTGGAAGTTGGGGAATGTGTGGCTCTGAAGTTGATAGTTCAGAGGTCCAATCAACCCTTCCAGAAAACGCTCTTGGCGCTTCTCGTCAGTGTCCACTTCCTCCGGGGCATAACGTGAAAGCTGAGTGAAGCGATCACGATACTCACTGACAGACATATTCCCTTGAGTAAGGGAAAGAAACTCCTTCTTCTTCAGCTTCATGATTCCCGAAGGAATGTGGTGAGCGCGGAAGTTCTCTTGGAACTCCTGCCAGGTTATTGTGTTAGCATTGGGATGTGCCGCTGTGAAGGCATCCCACCAATCGGACGCAGCTCCCTCGAGTCTTCCTGAGGCGTACAAGACCTTCTCTCGGTCGTTGCACTGAGTGATATCCAGCTTCTTCCCAATGACTTTGAGCCAGTCATCGGCATCCAGAGGATCAACCGCATGAGAGAAAGTTGGCGGGTGATGACTCATGAAGTCCCGGTGCTTATCTCTAGCCGGGGGTGCATATTGCTGCTGCTGGGGTTGCTGATTCTGTTGGTTCTGTTGCAATTGTTGAACCGCAGCAGTGAGTCCTTGCAGAATCTGCATTTGGGCGGCGATGAACTGCTCCATGTTGGGATTTGGTGGTGGCGGTGGTGGTGGTGCTTGTTGTCCACGCTGGTTTCGGTTGTTGGGTCCTTGACGTTGGTTCACCATCTGATTTGTTAGGAAGTGAAGTCCTTAGAAAAGTGAGGAGTAGAAAAGATTCAAGAGGGAAAATAGCTTAAGTTTTACAAATTTTATATGTTCTTATGGCCATCATTCCATAAGACCATAGCACTCAAACAAAGATCCAAATCAGACATTTCAATCAATCACCATCACATGGTTGATATTTATTAATATGATAATATAAAGAGAGTATCATCGTCTAACGCGAAGTATAACTTATTACATCATGACTCAAAACTCCTAAAGCAGCCTAGTGACTGATCCGGCCTCTCCGTAGCGCAGCCTCTTGCGGGGAGGAGACAACGCCACGGCGGGAACCTGAGCTTCTGGCGGATTCAGTCCCTGCAGTTGGGCTTCCAGGGCTGCAATCCTGGCGTGGGCGTTCTCCAGCTCCAAGTGCACACTGTAGAGGTCCAGAGTGGCACTGTCCAGGTCGGTGTTGAGACCGGCCACTACACCAGCTAGGGTGTTGAGGCGATCCTCACCAGGTTCACCTGGGACAATGTTGGTCTGGCTCTCTCCACGCAGGCGCTGAGGGAGATGCCTGAACCTTGTGTTCTGCAGCTGCTGCCGGTAGGTGTGGCTAAGCGACCACAGGGTCCGACGGGCAGCGTCGCTGACAGAGGCAGCGTAGGTGGACAGCGGTATCAGGGACTCGTGAGCAGACAGAGTCCTGAATCCCCTGTCACCTGCATCCATCACCCTGATATGGATGCGAGTGATGTAATAGCAAGCCCGGGGAGGCTCGCTCACTCGCCTCGTCTCATACAGGGGGCGGACGTAGGCTCCTAGCTCGTGCAGCACTGCCTGCAGCAGGTTGGGGAAGTGCCCTGTTTCGAACATTGATGTATAATGTTCGACAACTGGACCAATCCCCATGAAGTGGTCCTCCTAGGCGTAGTCAGCTTCCTCGTGGACGTGTTCGTCCTCTCCATCGTCGTCGTCGTCGTCATCCTCGTCGTCGCCGTCTCCGGAGTCATCGGGGTCGTCGCCTCCAGGTGCAGGTGCTTGGAAGGCTGGTGCCGGCGATGCTGACGTCGATGACGCAGCTGCGAAGGCCAGGGACTCGGCCAACGGGGTGGGGGTCGGCAGCTGCTCCTCCGAGCTGTCCTCCAGGTTGATGACGTTCTCCACTCGGACGGGAGGGAGATTCGCTGGAGCATCCTCGACTACCACTGGGTAGGCCGGGATCTGCCGGGGCTGAGGGGCGTAGCTGGTGTTGACGCGAGTGGTTTGAAGAGTGCGAACCATCTACAAGAGAAGAGTCAACTTAGTTGAATTTCAAAGAGGTAAGACTGATAAGGGAATTTATAGGAATGAAATTAGCAAGTTTTGAACAACTAGGCTTTCCATTTCTAACTAATCTAACGACCTAGGGTCAGCATAGCTTTGATACCACTTCTGTCACACCCGATTCCAGGGGGTAGAATCGAGCGCATACCATATGTGTGCCAGGATCCATTTCCACACATATGTTGACGTCACAAGTGTAATATATCAAAAGACAATGCAATAAAGGCGTAAAAAGAGTATAAAACTTTATTACATCATCTGAGACATAGTGTCTTAAACAAGTATCACATCAAAGTAGAGCGGAAATAAACAACTGGGCAATCTTCCACAGGAAGTTGACCGGCGCATCGTTAGACTTATAATTCTTCGTCGATAAATTCTCCATCAAAGTCTCCAGCATCACCCTCTGATCAAAATAAGCAAGGGTGAGCTCACTTATGGTCGGGGCTCAGCAAGTGGGGGAAAAATTAATGCAGGTATAACAAGGTGAGGCTAAGGTTGAGCAGTAAGCATTTTAGTTGGTCAATATTTTATTATCAACACCTGCCTTACTAACAAGAGTGAATCCCAAATATCCCAATTAAACAAAGGAATATGAATATAACAAAAACACTTAAGTGAAACCACTTAAGCAAATTATTGGCAGATCATCAGATCTCAATTTATGTCCATCTTTAAGTTCAATTATCATGTGAGGAGTCCAGGTCGCTCATAACCGGGAGCACGGCTGATATATCAGTTTTACACTCTGCAGAGGTGGTACAACTTTACCCACAAGCCATGTATCCCATCTAGCCCGGGTTGATCGGACCCTTAGACACTGCCGAGGTGAATGGCTAGGGATCCATTATGAGGTTTTCACCAAATACACTTAATACGAAGCAACCCGCTAAGGTTTCTAAGACGATGGTGGTGGCCCCCTGGGTGAAGTACCTTAGCCAAGAATACGACCCCATGTCAACGTGGGCTGCCAGCACCTACCGCTCCCCCTCTTGCCCATCTTTCAGGTAAGGTTGCTAGGCACTAAGCATATAGAGCTATTTACCAAAGCCAGAGCCATAATAGCACTCGTGGTTGCACTGTTATCCTGGGTGGTCACTCCATGTTCCAATTAAATTTGCAATAAAGTTATCTTAACCATCGGGTTAATGCCATAATTGCCAATTAAATCTTTGGAACATTAAAATCAATTAATGAGTGACATTAAGAAATTATTAGGTTGAGCGGTAGCGTAAATCTCGCACAGCTTAATTAATTCCCCAGGTTTAACAAGGAATACATGTAGTAAATCTAGGAAATCCTTAATTAGGTGAAACCCATCAAATTATGCAGTATATCAAAAGTAAACATTATTAAATGCAATTACTGGGTACAAAAAGAGTATGCAGAGGGAGAATCCACTTGCCTTGCACAAAATCGTCCTGCGTGTCGTCTTCAAACGTATTTGGGTCCTCTACCACACAATCAGTTTCTAATAGCGTCGCACATCGTACATACAAAAGAAAACATTCACCAATAAATAAACATACACCATTACATAGGTGAAGCATACATCATACAATAAAACATACATTTAAACAAATCACATTTATAAGAGGGAATGCACAACATGATTTGTATCTACCCTATAAATCTTAACCATATCAACGATCAATTTATTTGCTATGACTAACTACTTTGTTTCATTATCTTACTAGAAAACTTGTATGACAATTCGACTATGGATATGCACACTATATAAATTCATTTAAAATCATAGATACAACTTTAACCCAAATTCTAGGGAATCTAGTTTATTTACTAAATAATTATCTCTATCGTAAAACACGGGTCACATTCTAGTTTTAGTCTTTCTTTCTAAAAGGAAATTATATCAATTGTTAAAATATTATTTATAAATCACATAACCATAGTATTAAAGAACTAACTTAAACTACAATTTTTATCTCTACTTTTTAGATTACGTTGGACTATATTGTTTCAACGTCAATAAAATATTTACTATTTCTTAGCGAATAACCAATATAATTATATTGCGCATGAGCGTGCGAGTCTTGTCTATAAGTTAGAATCATAATATAAGCAACGGTGAACGCATACTTATTTATCTATTAATACTAATAAATAAATCAATACATTTTCTAACTCAAATTAGTTTGTGTAGCAAGAATGAATTTAATAATATTAATATTCTAAAAATCTACATAAACCACTAATTGAATATTTTTATAAAACAAGTGAGGATATCCTGACATAAACTAGTATTTTGTTTAATCCAAAAATCTAAGTGCTCAATTTGCGAACATGATTATTTAACTAGTAAAAATCCATTTACCACACTACCGGTGATATTTTCCCCTTTTCTTTAAAAAAAATGCTAATAAAATAATTAGATAAATCATCTAAAAATCCTATAATATTCAAATGACATGAGTTCTATACCATTTTCTAATCCATCAAAAATGCACCTATAATTCTCCAAGTAGTTTCTAAAATTTATCGTGACCAAATTTAACTACAAAAATTCCTATCTAGCATTTTATTGCCAAAGTGACTACCAAATGTTGTCATATTTCTCTAATCCAAAAATCCAACGCCACGACTAACATGACATAACACGGTGCTAATAATCACATGAATCTACCAAACAATTCCATAACGCTCACATACACATAAATCGAAACCACATGTGTTCATATTACAACAAACAAAATATACAACTCATGAATCGAATCAAAAGTAATTTATAAAATATACAAAATAATTCGGGTCGCCAACAACCTCGGGTTCGTGCGTGTGACGGGGACAGATCGACGGAGAGCGGGGCTCGACTACGGACAGCGGATGGCGTAACTCCGGCGAACTCCGGCGACGAACGACGAACTCCGGCGAACTCCACTGGCTCCGGCGACGAACGGCACGAACTAACGATGAGCGAGGAGTGCTAGAGGGAGGTAAATTCGAGTGGACAGGAAGGGGAGACCTCTGCTGCCTTTTATAGAGAGCAGGAGGGAGAAGAAAGAGTGTGCCAGGGAGAGAACGGTCGGTCTTCAATGGCCATCACAACATCAGTTTCTAACGAGAATAATGGAGGGAAGGAGAAACGGAAGGGTTCATGCTCCATTAACGCGCGAGACGAACGGACGGCGGTTGCACGGGGTCACGGCGCGTCGGTTCCTGGCATGGCTTGCGCGGTCGGGGTCGCGCGCGCAGGCTGGAGGACGCCGCGTCGCGTCGCGCAGTGGGCGCGCGGCTGCCGCGGTGGGGCCGGGCGCGGCGAGGCCGGCTCGGGCGCGCGGTGGAGCCAGGGCGCTGCTCGTGCGCGGTGCCTAGGGCTCCTGCGCAGAGGCTGGCTCGGCCGGTGTCGGTGCGTGCACGGGAGAGAACAAGCAGGGAGGGAGGAGAGAGATAGAGTGGGAGAGAGAGAGAGAGTAGCGAGAGAGAGAGAGGTGAGGGAGAGAAGGGCGGCGGCGGCTATGGCTGAGAGAAGCCAGGCGCGCGCTGGCTTAGGTTTTGGGAGCTGGGCCCTAGGTGGGCCGGCTGGGTGTGTAGAATTTGTTTTTTTTTCTTTTTTTTTTCTAATTCCGAAATGATTATTTAAAGAGCTCGAAAAATCATAAAAATTTCACCAAAAATATTTATAAATAAACTACTTGTTTTTAGACTAATTATTATTATATTATTTAATTATTATTTAATTACTAGTATCTTTTGTTAAAATGAATTGATATTAAACATCCGATAAGAAATCAAGCGCATGCAAAGAAAACGATGCAAATAAATAATTAAACACTAAAAATTTTATTACCCTAATTAATATAATGTCTAGATTTATTATTTTAATTGATGGCTTTTATGGTGTTACAAACCTACCCCTCTTAAAAAAATCTCGTCCTCGAGATTAAGAAACTTCCGAGAATAACTGGGGAAATTCTGCTCTGAGTTCATCTTCTCTTTCCCAAGTGGCCTCATCTTCCGAATGATGACTCCACTGAACTTTGCACATGTTAATGACTTTACTCCGCGTAATTCTGCGAGATGTTTCCAGAATTCTGATCGGGTACTCCGAATAGGTCAAATCCTCATTAACATTCAGTTCTTCCATGGGTAACTGTTCTTCTGGTACCCTTAAGCACTTCTTGAGTTGTGATACGTGAAATACGTCATGCACATCTGATAATCTATCGGGTAGCTCTAACTGGTAGGCTACTTCGCCTTTTCTTTCCAAAATCTTGAATGGGCCAATATAGCGAGGTGATAATTTTCCTTTAACCTTAAACCTTTTCATTCCTCTCATCGGTGAAACTTTAAGGTAGACAAAGTCTCCTACTTCAAACAACAATTCTCTTCTTCTATTATCAGCATAGCTTTTCTGTCTTGACTGTGCTGTCTTCAAATTTTCTCTGATAATTTGCACTTGCTTTTCCGCCTCTTGGAGAATCTCTGGACCAAATACTTGACTTTCTCCAGTTTGATTCCAATAAAGCGGTGTTCTACACTTTCGTCCATATAGTGCTTCAAACGGTGCCATTTTGAGACTCGCTTGATAACTGTTGTTATATGAAAATTCTGCATAAGGCAAACTTTTATCCCAGCTTCTACCATGCTTTAGAGCGCAAGCTCTTAGCATATCTTCCAACACTTGGTTTGTTCTTTCCGTTTGCCCATCCGTTTGAGGATGATAAGCTGAACTAAAGTTTAGCTTGGTATCCATGGACTCATGAAGTCTTTTCCAAAAGCGTGAGGTAAACTGGGTTCCTCGATCTGATACGATCTTCTTCGGTACTCCATGCAGACAAACAATCCTCGACATGTACAACTCTGCTAACTGGGCTCCTGAGTAGGTTGTCTTCACAGGTATAAAGTGTGCCACTTTGGTTAACCTGTCTACTATGACCCATATTGAATCATAGCCATCTCGAGTACGGGGTAGTCCAACTATGAAATCCATACTGATTTCTTCCCATTTCCATTCAGGTACCTTGAGAGGTTGTAGCAATCCTGCTGGTCTTTGGTGTTCAGCTTTAACTCGCTGACACACGTCACATAATGCAACATGAGTAGCAACATCTCTTTTCAAACCGTACCACCAATACTTTTCCTTAAGATCCTGGTACATCTTGGTACTTCCAGGGTGAATAGAGTAAGCTGAATCATGAGCTTCTCTCAAAATAAGTTGGCGCAAGTGCTCGATTTCTGGTACGCAGATTCTCTTCTTAAACCATATTGTGCCTTGTTCATCTTCCGTGAAATCTGGGGCTTTACCCAAACTAATCAAAGATTTAATTTCCTTAATCTTTTCATCGGACTCTTGTCCTTTACGGATCTCTTCTTCCAAGGTAGATTCGACTTCCATCACTGTTGCTTCTACATTATTGAGAAATCCAAGGTTGAGTCGTTCCATTTCCCAGCACAATTCTTGTGACATCAAATGAGTAGTGATGTTGTTCACTTGACCCTTACGGCTCAAAGCATCAGCTACTACATTTGCCTTTCCGGGGTGATATTGTATCTCCAAATCATAATCCTTAATCAACTCAAGCCATCTTCTCTGTCTGAGGTTGAGTTCCTTCTGAGTGAATATATATTTCAGGCTTTTGTGATCCGTGAAGATTTTGCACTTGTTTCCAATCATATAGTGTCTCCAAATCTTCAAAGCATGCACTACGGCTGCTAGTTCCAAATCATGTGTAGGATAATTCTTCTCATGTTTCCTCAACTGTCTTGAAGCATAAGCAATCACCTTTCCTTCTTGCATTAGCACACATCCAAGTCCAAGGTGTGATGCATCGCAATACACATCAAATCCCTTGTGGATGTCTGGCATTACCAGTATTGGTGCAGTGGTTAACCTCTTCTTGAGTTCCTCAAAACAATTCTGACAAGCTTCATCCCATTTGAACTCTTTGCCTTTCTCCAGTAGAGAGGTAAGAGGCTTCACTAACTTGGAAAAACCTTCAATAAATCTTCTATAGTAGCCTGCTAATCCAAGAAAACTCCTGATCTTGGACGCATCTGTGGGTTGCTTCCAATTTAGTATTTCACTTATCTTTCCTGGATCCACTTTAATTCCACCATTGGTAACAATATGTCCTAAGAAAGCAACTTCTTTCAACCAAAAATCACACTTCGAGAATTTTGCGTACAGTTGGTTGTCACGAAGCTTTTGTAGGACTAGCCTTAGATGATCTTCGTGTGTTTCTTCATTCGGAGAATATATCAGTATGTCGTCAATGAATACGACCACAAACTGATCCAGATATTCCATGAATACTTTATTCATCAAGTTCATAAAGTATGCTGGTGCATTAGTCAGTCCAAATGACATGACCAGAAACTCATATAATCCATATCTCGTCGTGAAGGCTGTCTTTGGTACATCTTCTGCTCGGATTTTTAACTGATGATATCCCGATCTCAGATCTATCTTCGAGAATATCTTAGCTCCCTTCATTTGATCGAATAAATCTTCAATCCGAGGTAGTGGGTATTTATTCTTGATGGTTACTTCATTCAAACTTCTATAATCAACGCACATTCTTCTCGAACCATCCTTCTTGTTCACAAACAGCACTGGGGCTCCCCAAGGGGATGAACTTGGGCGAATAAAACCTTTTTCTAGTAATTCTTCTATTTGTTTCTTCAGTTCTACTAAATCTTTGCCATCCATTCTATAAGGTCTTTTCGAGATAGGTGCGGTTCCAGGTACTAATTCAATAGAAAACTCTATATCACGGTCAGGTGGCATACCTGGTAATTCTTCCGGAAATACGTCTGGGTATTCGCACACTACTTTGATATTTTCCAAGGGCTTTTCTTCCAAGTGATTGATCACTGTCTTCCCTTTTTCATCTGTTGACTTGTCTATGTTGACTTGGATTCTTTCACCTTGAGGACTTGTCAACGTAATTGTTCCGTTGGCACACCGTATCACTCCATCACAACTTTTCAACCAGTTGCATCCAAGAATCACATCAATACCGTTGGATCCTAGGACCACTGGGTCGACTGTAAAATCTACTCCTTGAATCTTGATATTAACATGAGGGCATGAGTGTGTAGCCTTCATGTCACCTCCCGGTGAACTAATGTGTAATATCCTCTTCAAAGGGTACTTAGGTATGTTATGTTTTTCCACAAATGACTCAGTTATAAATGAATGTGATGCTCCAGAGTCAAATAAAACTGATGCAGGTATGGAGTTAACAAGGAACATACCATACACAATGTCGGCATCCTCAGGCACTGATTCCGCAGTGACGTGATTGACCCTTCCTCGGCTCTGGTTTTGCGGAGTCTTGTTTTGAGCAGATCCACGAGCGGGGGTGCTCTGGTCATTTCTCTGAGTGTTGCCCCTTTGAGGTGTTTGCTGGTTGCGCCTTGGGCAATTGTTGGCATAATGGCCTAGTTCACCGCACTTGAAACAGCCGTTGGGTTGGACAGGTGCGTTGTTTCTGGCCTGAGTGTTGTTGGTGCCACCCTGACGGTTCTGTGAATTTCCACCAGACCTCTGGTTGGTCTGGGGGTTGCTCCTTTGTTGATTCTGATTCTGGTTGTTTCTCTGGCCTTGCTGTCCAGAGCGTTGTACTTGATAATTATTCCCACCCTGATTTCCAGAGCGGAACTGCGAACCTTGAGCATTATTCGGACGAGTGTTTCTGCTTGACTGACCCTGGAACTTCCTTTTATGGTCAGATAATTCCTTCCTTTTGCTCTCAAGGCCAATTGCCTTGTTCAGGAGTGTCTGGAAGTTGGGGAATGTGTGGCTCTGAAGTTGATAGTTCAGAGGTCCAATCAACCCTTCCAGAAAACGCTCTTGGCGCTTCTCGTCAGTGTCCACTTCCTCCGGGGCATAACGTGAAAGCTGAGTGAAGCGATCACGATACTCACTGACAGACATATTCCCTTGAGTAAGGGAAAGAAACTCCTTCTTCTTCAGCTTCATGATTCCCGAAGGAATGTGGTGAGCGCGGAAGTTCTCTTGGAACTCCTGCCAGGTTATTGTGTTAGCATTGGGATGTGCCGCTGTGAAGGCATCCCACCAATCGGACGCAGCTCCCTCGAGTCTTCCTGAGGCGTACAAGACCTTCTCTCGGTCGTTGCACTGAGTGATATCCAGCTTCTTCCCAATGACTTTGAGCCAGTCATCGGCATCCAGAGGATCAACCGCATGAGAGAAAGTTGGCGGGTGATGACTCATGAAGTCCCGGTGCTTATCTCTAGCCGGGGGTGCATATTGCTGCTGCTGGGGTTGCTGATTCTGTTGGTTCTGTTGCAATTGTTGAACCGCAGCAGTGAGTCCTTGCAGAATCTGCATTTGGGCGGCGATGAACTGCTCCATGTTGGGATTTGGTGGTGGCGGTGGTGGTGGTGCTTGTTGTCCACGCTGGTTTCGGTTGTTGGGTCCTTGACGTTGGTTCACCATCTGATTTGTTAGGAAGTGAAGTCCTTAGAAAAGTGAGGAGTAGAAAAGATTCAAGAGGGAAAATAGCTTAAGTTTTACAAATTTTATATGTTCTTATGGCCATCATTCCATAAGACCATAGCACTCAAACAAAGATCCAAATCAGACATTTCAATCAATCACCATCACATGGTTGATATTTATTAATATGATAATATAAAGAGAGTATCATCGTCTAACGCGAAGTATAACTTATTACATCATGACTCAAAACTCCTAAAGCAGCCTAGTGACTGATCCGGCCTCTCCGTAGCGCAGCCTCTTGCGGGGAGGAGACAACGCCACGGCGGGAACCTGAGCTTCTGGCGGATTCAGTCCCTGCAGTTGGGCTTCCAGGGCTGCAATCCTGGCGTGGGCGTTCTCCAGCTCCAAGTGCACACTGTAGAGGTCCAGAGTGGCACTGTCCAGGTCGGTGTTGAGACCGGCCACTACACCAGCTAGGGTGTTGAGGCGATCCTCACCAGGTTCACCTGGGACAATGTTGGTCTGGCTCTCTCCACGCAGGCGCTGAGGGAGATGCCTGAACCTTGTGTTCTGCAGCTGCTGCCGGTAGGTGTGGCTAAGCGACCACAGGGTCCGACGGGCAGCGTCGCTGACAGAGGCAGCGTAGGTGGACAGCGGTATCAGGGACTCGTGAGCAGACAGAGTCCTGAATCCCCTGTCACCTGCATCCATCACCCTGATATGGATGCGAGTGATGTAATAGCAAGCCCGGGGAGGCTCGCTCACTCGCCTCGTCTCATACAGGGGGCGGACGTAGGCTCCTAGCTCGTGCAGCACTGCCTGCAGCAGGTTGGGGAAGTGCCCTGTTTCGAACATTGATGTATAATGTTCGACAACTGGACCAATCCCCATGAAGTGGTCCTCCTAGGCGTAGTCAGCTTCCTCGTGGACGTGTTCGTCCTCTCCATCGTCGTCGTCGTCGTCATCCTCGTCGTCGCCGTCTCCGGAGTCATCGGGGTCGTCGCCTCCAGGTGCAGGTGCTTGGAAGGCTGGTGCCGGCGATGCTGACGTCGATGACGCAGCTGCGAAGGCCAGGGACTCGGCCAACGGGGTGGGGGTCGGCAGCTGCTCCTCCGAGCTGTCCTCCAGGTTGATGACGTTCTCCACTCGGACGGGAGGGAGATTCGCTGGAGCATCCTCGACTACCACTGGGTAGGCCGGGATCTGCCGGGGCTGAGGGGCGTAGCTGGTGTTGACGCGAGTGGTTTGAAGAGTGCGAACCATCTACAAGAGAAGAGTCAACTTAGTTGAATTTCAAAGAGGTAAGACTGATAAGGGAATTTATAGGAATGAAATTAGCAAGTTTTGAACAACTAGGCTTTCCATTTCTAACTAATCTAACGACCTAGGGTCAGCATAGCTTTGATACCACTTCTGTCACACCCGATTCCAGGGGGTAGAATCGAGCGCATACCATATGTGTGCCAGGATCCATTTCCACACATATGTTGACGTCACAAGTGTAATATATCAAAAGACAATGCAATAAAGGCGTAAAAAGAGTATAAAACTTTATTACATCATCTGAGACATAGTGTCTTAAACAAGTATCACATCAAAGTAGAGCGGAAATAAACAACTGGGCAATCTTCCACAGGAAGTTGACCGGCGCATCGTTAGACTTATAATTCTTCGTCGATAAATTCTCCATCAAAGTCTCCAGCATCACCCTCTGATCAAAATAAGCAAGGGTGAGCTCACTTATGGTCGGGGCTCAGCAAGTGGGGGAAAAATTAATGCAGGTATAACAAGGTGAGGCTAAGGTTGAGCAGTAAGCATTTTAGTTGGTCAATATTTTATTATCAACACCTGCCTTACTAACAAGAGTGAATCCCAAATATCCCAATTAAACAAAGGAATATGAATATAACAAAAACACTTAAGTGAAACCACTTAAGCAAATTATTGGCAGATCATCAGATCTCAATTTATGTCCATCTTTAAGTTCAATTATCATGTGAGGAGTCCAGGTCGCTCATAACCGGGAGCACGGCTGATATATCAGTTTTACACTCTGCAGAGGTGGTACAACTTTACCCACAAGCCATGTATCCCATCTAGCCCGGGTTGATCGGACCCTTAGACACTGCCGAGGTGAATGGCTAGGGATCCATTATGAGGTTTTCACCAAATACACTTAATACGAAGCAACCCGCTAAGGTTTCTAAGACGATGGTGGTGGCCCCCTGGGTGAAGTACCTTAGCCAAGAATACGACCCCATGTCAACGTGGGCTGCCAGCACCTACCGCTCCCCCTCTTGCCCATCTTTCAGGTAAGGTTGCTAGGCACTAAGCATATAGAGCTATTTACCAAAGCCAGAGCCATAATAGCACTCGTGGTTGCACTGTTATCCTGGGTGGTCACTCCATGTTCCAATTAAATTTGCAATAAAGTTATCTTAACCATCGGGTTAATGCCATAATTGCCAATTAAATCTTTGGAACATTAAAATCAATTAATGAGTGACATTAAGAAATTATTAGGTTGAGCGGTAGCGTAAATCTCGCACAGCTTAATTAATTCCCCAGGTTTAACAAGGAATACATGTAGTAAATCTAGGAAATCCTTAATTAGGTGAAACCCATCAAATTATGCAGTATATCAAAAGTAAACATTATTAAATGCAATTACTGGGTACAAAAAGAGTATGCAGAGGGAGAATCCACTTGCCTTGCACAAAATCGTCCTGCGTGTCGTCTTCAAACGTATTTGGGTCCTCTACCACACAATCAGTTTCTAATAGCGTCGCACATCGTACATACAAAAGAAAACATTCACCAATAAATAAACATACACCATTACATAGGTGAAGCATACATCATACAATAAAACATACATTTAAACAAATCACATTTATAAGAGGGAATGCACAACATGATTTGTATCTACCCTATAAATCTTAACCATATCAACGATCAATTTATTTGCTATGACTAACTACTTTGTTTCATTATCTTACTAGAAAACTTGTATGACAATTCGACTATGGATATGCACACTATATAAATTCATTTAAAATCATAGATACAACTTTAACCCAAATTCTAGGGAATCTAGTTTATTTACTAAATAATTATCTCTATCGTAAAACACGGGTCACATTCTAGTTTTAGTCTTTCTTTCTAAAAGGAAATTATATCAATTGTTAAAATATTATTTATAAATCACATAACCATAGTATTAAAGAACTAACTTAAACTACAATTTTTATCTCTACTTTTTAGATTACGTTGGACTATATTGTTTCAACGTCAATAAAATATTTACTATTTCTTAGCGAATAACCAATATAATTATATTGCGCATGAGCGTGCGAGTCTTGTCTATAAGTTAGAATCATAATATAAGCAACGGTGAACGCATACTTATTTATCTATTAATACTAATAAATAAATCAATACATTTTCTAACTCAAATTAGTTTGTGTAGCAAGAATGAATTTAATAATATTAATATTCTAAAAATCTACATAAACCACTAATTGAATATTTTTATAAAACAAGTGAGGATATCCTGACATAAACTAGTATTTTGTTTAATCCAAAAATCTAAGTGCTCAATTTGCGAACATGATTATTTAACTAGTAAAAATCCATTTACCACACTACCGGTGATATTTTCCCCTTTTCTTTAAAAAAAATGCTAATAAAATAATTAGATAAATCATCTAAAAATCCTATAATATTCAAATGACATGAGTTCTATACCATTTTCTAATCCATCAAAAATGCACCTATAATTCTCCAAGTAGTTTCTAAAATTTATCGTGACCAAATTTAACTACAAAAATTCCTATCTAGCATTTTATTGCCAAAGTGACTACCAAATGTTGTCATATTTCTCTAATCCAAAAATCCAACGCCACGACTAACATGACATAACACGGTGCTAATAATCACATGAATCTACCAAACAATTCCATAACGCTCACATACACATAAATCGAAACCACATGTGTTCATATTACAACAAACAAAATATACAACTCATGAATCGAATCAAAAGTAATTTATAAAATATACAAAATAATTCGGGTCGCCAACAACCTCGGGTTCGTGCGTGTGACGGGGACAGATCGACGGAGAGCGGGGCTCGACTACGGACAGCGGATGGCGTAACTCCGGCGAACTCCGGCGACGAACGACGAACTCCGGCGAACTCCACTGGCTCCGGCGACGAACGGCACGAACTAACGATGAGCGAGGAGTGCTAGAGGGAGGTAAATTCGAGTGGACAGGAAGGGGAGACCTCTGCTGCCTTTTATAGAGAGCAGGAGGGAGAAGAAAGAGTGTGCCAGGGAGAGAACGGTCGGTCTTCAATGGCCATCACAACATCAGTTTCTAACGAGAATAATGGAGGGAAGGAGAAACGGAAGGGTTCATGCTCCATTAACGCGCGAGACGAACGGACGGCGGTTGCACGGGGTCACGGCGCGTCGGTTCCTGGCATGGCTTGCGCGGTCGGGGTCGCGCGCGCAGGCTGGAGGACGCCGCGTCGCGTCGCGCAGTGGGCGCGCGGCTGCCGCGGTGGGGCCGGGCGCGGCGAGGCCGGCTCGGGCGCGCGGTGGAGCCAGGGCGCTGCTCGTGCGCGGTGCCTGGGGCTCCTGCGCAGAGGCTGGCTCGGCCGGTGTCGGTGCGTGCACGGGAGAGAACAAGCAGGGAGGGAGGAGAGAGATAGAGTGGGAGAGAGAGAGAGTAGCGAGAGAGAGAGAGAGGTGAGGGAGAGAAGGGCGGCGGCGGCTATGGCTGAGAGAAGCCAGGCGCGCGCTGGCTTAGGTTTTGGGAGCTGGGCCCTAGGTGGGCCGGCTGGGTGTGTAGAATTTGTTTTTTTTTCTTTTTTTTTTCTAATTCCGAAATGATTATTTAAAGAGCTCGAAAAATCATAAAAATTTCACCAAAAATATTTATAAATAAACTACTTGTTTTTAGACTAATTATTATTATATTATTTAATTATTATTTAATTACTAGTATCTTTTGTTAAAATGAATTGATATTAAACATCCGATAAGAAATCAAGCGCATGCAAAGAAAACGATGCAAATAAATAATTAAACACTAAAAATTTTATTACCCTAATTAATATAATGTCTAGATTTATTATTTTAATTGATGGCTTTTATGGTGTTACATTCACCAAGGAGAGGATCCGCAAGCCATGTACAACCGCTTGAAGACCTTGGTGAACCAAGTGCGCAACCTCAGGAGCACCAAATGGGATGACCATGAGATGGTCAAGGTTATTCTAAGATCCCTCGTTTTTCTTAACCCTACACAAGTCCAATTAATTCGAGGTGATCCTAGATACACGCTAATGTCTCCCGAGGAAGTAATAGGCAAATTTGTGAGCTTTGAACTTATGATCAAAGGCTCCAAAAAGATCATCGAGCAAGGCACATCCTCCTCTGTGCCCGAAGCACAACCCGTTACATTCAAAGCAACAGAGGAGAAGAAAGAAGATTCTACTCCAAGTAGAATCCCCATCGACGCCTCCAAGCTTGACAACGAGGAAATGGCGCTCATCATCAAGAGCTTTCGCCAAATCCTCAAGCAAAGGAGGGGGAAGGATTATAAGCCCTGCTCCAAGAAGGTTTGCTACAAATGTGGTAAGCCTGGTCACTTTATTGCAAAATGTCCTATTTCTAGTGACAGTGACAGGGGCAACGACAAGAAGGGGAGAAGAAAGGAAAAGAAGAAGTACTACAAGAAGAAGGGCGGCGATGCCCATGTTTGCCGGGAGTGGGACTCCGATGAGAGCTCCACCGACTCCTCCTCCGACGAGGACGCCGCCAACATCGCCGTCAACAAGGGACTCCTCTTCCCCAACGTCGGCCACAAGTGCCTCATGGCAAAGGACGGCAAAAAGAAGAAGGTTAAATCCAAATCCTCCACTAAATATGCAACCTCTAGTGATGAAGTGTAATGCCCAAATTTGGCATCAGAGAAAAATAATGATATAAATAAATAAATACATTCATGTTAGTGTTTTGGGAATTTTTGAAACCTTTGGAGATTTATTAGTTCCCTTTCTTTTCATAAATCAGTTAATATTAGTCAAATAACCAATAAATAAAGAAATATACATATCATGCTAAAAAAATTTGTTGTGATGCATTTTATTGAAACAAAGAAATCATAACTTAAAGTTGCCTCAAATTTTAAATAAAATAGAAAAGTTATTTGAAATTTTAGGAAGCATGAACTATGCATTCAAAATTAAACTATTAATTAAAAGAGTAAAATGAACCTTGCATTGCATGTTGATAAATCTCTTTGTTTGTTCATTTTAAAATAAATTTTGAAATTCAAAAGACCTGATTTGAATTGGGAATTCAAATTAAAAAAAATAGAAATAAAAAGGAAAAGAGAAACTACCTGTGCTTGGGCCAAAACCACCCATTCGGCCCACTATGCCCTGTTGCCACCGTGCGACCCAGCCATTTTCCCTACCCCGCGCGGCCCATCTTCCGTGGCGCGCGCACCCACTGGCATGTGGGTCCCCTTGGTCAGCGGGCCCGCTCCCTAGGGTCTTCTCCCACCTCCCGCGGTGCTCAACAGAATGTCGTGGGCGCCGCCGGGGAGTCCGCGCATGTATCGCTGGCGACCAACGGAATCTGGGATTTGACCTTCTAACCGACCGGCCGAGATCCTCGTTGCCTTCCCCTATTTAAGCACCAGTCGAAGTGTTGCCCTTGCTCCATCTTCAGCCGACCAAGATTCGCCGTCAAAGTGTGTCTGCTCGCACCACCGGTGGCAGTCTATGCGTGGGTGTCGACTAGGTCTCGGTGGTGCTTGTGGGTCCTCGTCGGGACCACGGGAACTCGCGCAGGGAATTGCCTGATTTCGGGGCCATCCGGTGAACCCACCATTGCTCGCCGGTGGCCGAACGTTGCTCTGTTATCGCCCTGCGCCATGGCCGCGTCCTCTGCTGCATCGAAACACGGTAAGAGTTCCTCGGACCGACTCGCCCATGCGCCTGCGTCGTGTTGCGCCTGGTCGATTTGGGAGTCGTGTACTCGTGCGTCGTGATAGGGTAGCTTGCCGGCGTGTGCTCCGCCGTGTGGCATGCGCCGCCGCCGCGCCTGGCAGCCAGGGGGAGAAGAACAAGCCCTCGCCGTTGGATCGTGAAGGATGGTCGAGATTGAAACAGCCATACCCTTTCGCTTCAAGAAATCCTGTTCGTGGATGATGAAATCGACGGTGTAGATTGGGTCAGGGCATACCCCTTCGGCTCATTAAAATCTTACCATCGGAGCCTGATCGAACGGCTATAGTGGTGTACCGATTCACTGGGCGGTTGATTTAATCCCGCGCATCCAAAACTAATCCAACAGCCAGGAATTGAGGATACCCCTTCGTCTCGGCCACTTTGCGAATGAGCCCCTCGGCTCTTACAAAAACAACCCGCCATCCTCCTCAAGTCATAGCCGAGCCCAGAACTTTATGTTTTAGCCCCTGTGCTCTCTCGATTTTGTTTCCTCGGTCCAAACTCGTTGGGAATTACAAAATAAAAATCAGGAAATTAATTTAGAGTATAAAGAGATTCAATAAACTTAGAAAATCCATAACTTTTGGGATCTAACTTCGTTTTAGTCCGTTCCAGTTGCGTTGGCTTTGTAATAAAATTTTCTACACAGTAGATAACCTTATTTTGATATATCACCTACTGTTACAATTAAACATTTGTTTACCTTCTGAGTAGTAGGTTTATTTTACTAATCACGATTTACATGTCTATAATTATAATTTGACTAAAGTATGATTTCTAAACAAGTTATAATCTGGACTAAAGTTAATTATTAGGCTATATTTTCTCATATTATGTACATTAACAAATTTATAATATAGTTTAATATTTAATCACGCAAATCTTTAGAAAATCATAACTTCATGACCATAACTTCGAATTTAGTAGTTCTCGAACTCACGGTCTCGTAGCGACGTATAGATTATTATTATGTAGTTTATTCTTATGTTTGGTGTAATGTTAATTTTGTCTATACCATATTTGTTTGTATTGCTACGACTAGCGTGAGGTCACGAGTCACCTGAAGATCATCCTGGTACCTAGAATCTCAAGTCCCAGGCAAGTTGTGTCCTTGATCACTTCTTTTTACCCAGTCATGTTGTGATTAATCATAATGATCTGCATAGGTTAATTTTGATGGGACCCAATAGGTTACCCCAGTTTGACTATCTTTATACCTTGTTCACCACTGAATCTTTGGGTAATACGTGCTATTGCTTTATGTGGTTTTGGGTATAGAGATACACATTACTCATGATTATACTTTTTATTATCGGTTGTTATTTACTGTTCATGATAAGATCATTATGTTAATTGGAACATGGAGAACCACCCGGGAAAACAGTGCTACCACAAGGGTTTAATGGGACGCCCTTGGCCAACTAACTAGGAAAGCTAGTGGAAGACTACCTTACCCGAAAGGGGCAAGGGCAGTAGGGGAGTGGTCAGTGTAGGGAGGCCCTCGGGATGATTTTGCTGCGATGGCGGTCATGCAAGGGATTCCTGCATTGGAGCTTCCTATAAACTGTAGCGGGTTTTCTGAAGCTAGTGGAACTTTGTAAAGGCCTCGTAGTGTTACCCTGCCTCGCCTCGGTAGAGGTGTATGGGATTGGCCGTCTCTTGGCAGATGGGTAACACGACTTGTGGGTAAAGATGTGCAACCTCTGCAGAGTGTAAAACTGGTATACTAGCCGTGCTCACGGTCATGAGCAGCTCGGACACTCACATGATTAAATTATGGAACTTAAACTCAATTTGTCATATGCATTGCATCGCAGGTGAGGTTGTTACTTTTGTTCTACTACTTAATTGGGTTGGTATTTACTTATACTTAGTAATTGCTAATAAAATTTTGACCAACTTTAAAAGCAATGCTCAGCTCTAACCATCCTCTTTGGTAAGCCTTACACTTCACGTGAGCTCCCACCTTTTGCGAGTTCATGCACATTATTCCCCACAACTTGTTGAGCGATGAACGTATGTGAGCTCACTCTTGCTGTCTCACACCCCCCCCCACAGGTCAAGAACAGGTACCGCAGGATGAGGCGCATGGAGGATGCTGCGATGTGTTCGTGAGAGGTCTAGGCCGTCGTCTCCCAGTCAACTTTGGGTTGCTGGACCGTTGTCTCCTTATAATGTAATTATTTATTTATTTTGTATAGAACTCCTGTTATGTAGTAAAGATGTGACATTCGATCCTGTGCCATGATTCATCATATGTGTGAGACTTGGTCCCAGCACACCTGGTGATTATGTTTGCGCCTAGGTTTTGGACCCCTAAAACCCGGGTGTGACATGAAGATAATTCTAGTGATGAGGAGGAAAACTTCCTTACCCTTTTTGCCGATCTTAACATACAACAAAAGAAAAAATTGAATGAATTAATTAGTGCTATTCATGAGAAGGATGAACTCTTGGACACCCAAGAGGACTTCCTAATTAAGAAAAACAAGAAGCATGTTAAGGTTAAAAATGCTTATGCTCTAGAAGTAGAAAAATGTGAAAAATTATCTAGTGAGTTAAGCACTTGCCATGATTTGATTGCCAACCTTAGGAATGAGAATGCTAGATTAATTGCTAAGGTTGATTCAAATGTATGTGATGATTCATATGCCAATCTTAGAAATGATCATGTTATTTCTATTGCTAAGATTGAACAATTAAATGCCTCTATTGCTAGCCTTAGAAATGAAAATGAAAAACTAATTGCTAAGGCTAATGAATTAAATGTTTGCAATGCTTCCATTTCCAATCTTAGAGATGAAAATGCCATATTACATGCTAAGATTGTTGAATTAAATTCTTGCAAACCCTCTACATCTACCGTTGAGCATGTTTCTATTTGCACTAGATGTAGAGATGTTAACATTGATGCTATTCATGATCACATGGCTTTAATTAAACAACAAAATGATCATATAGCAAAATTAGATGCTAAAATTGCCGAGCATGAGCTAGATAATGAAAAATTTAAATTTGCTTGTAGTATGCTTTATAGTGGGAGACGCCCTGGCATCAAGGATGGCATTGGCTTCCAAAAGGGAGACAATGTCAAACTTAATGCCCCTCCTAAAAGATTATCTAACTTTGTTAAGGGCAAGGCTCCAATGCCTCAGGATAACGAGGGTTACATTTTGTACCCTGCCGGTTATCCCGAGCACAAAATTAGGAGAATTCACTCTAGGAAGTCTCACTCTGGCCCTAATCATGCTTTTATGTATAAGGGTGAGGCATCTAGCTCTAGGCAATCAACTCGTGCTAAATTGCCTAAGAAGAAAACTCCTAGTGCATCAAATGAACCTAGCATTTCATTTAGAACTTTTGATGCTTCCTATGTGCTTACTAACAAATCCGGCAAGGTAGTTGCCAAGTATGTTGGGGACAAACACAAGGGATCAAAGACTTGTGTTTGGGTACCCAAAGTTCTTGTATCTAATGTCAAAGGACCCAAAACCATTTAGGTACCTAAAATCAAGAACTAAATTTGTTTTGTAGGTTTATGCATCCGGGGGCTCAAGTTGGATCATTGACAGCGAGTGCACAAACCACATGACTGGGGAGAAAAGGATGTTCTCCTCCTACGAGAAAAACCAAGATCCCCAACGAGCTATCACATTCGGGGATAGAAATCAAGGTTTGGTCAAAGGATTGGGTAAAATTGCTATATCACCTGACCATTCCATTTTCAATGTTTTTCTTGTAGATTCATTAGATTACAACCTGCTTTCTGTTTCCCAATTATGTAAAATGGGTTACAACTGTCTTTTCACGGATACAGGTGTTACTGTCTTTAGAAGAAGTGATGATTCAGTAGCTTTTAAGGGAGTATTAGAGGGCCAGCTATACTTAGTTGATTTCAATAGAGCTGAACTCGATACTTGCTTAATTGCTAAGACTAACATGGGTTGGCTCTGGCATCGCCGACTAGCCCATGTTGGGATGAAGAATCTTCACAAGCTTCTAAAGGGAGAGCACATTTTGGGACTAACAAATGTGCATTTTGAGAAAGACAGGATTTGTAGCGCATGCCAAGCAGGGAAGCAAGTTGGTGTTCATCATCCACATAAGAACATCTTAACGACTGACAGGCCACTCGAACTCCTCCACATGGACCTATTCGGCCCGATCGCTTACATAAGCATCGGCGAGAGTAAGTACTGTCTAGTTATTGTGGATGACTATTCTCGCTTCACTTGGGTATTCTTTTTACAGGAAAAATCTCAAACCCAAGAGACCTTAAAGGGATTCTTGAGACGGGCTCAAATGAGTTCGGCTTAAGGATCAAGAAAATTAGAAGCGATAATGGGATGGAGTTCAAGAACTCTAAAATAGAAGGTTTTCTTGAGGAGGAAGGGATCAAGCATGAGTTCTCTTCTCCCTACACGCCACAACAAAATGGTGTAGTGGAGAGGAAGAATAGAACTCTTTTGGACATGGCAAGGACCATGCTTGATGAGTATAAGACTTCGGATCGGTTTTGGGCCGAGGCGGTCAACACCGCTTGCTACACCATCAACCGATTGTATCTACACCCAATCCTCAAGAAGACATCATATGAACTCCTCACTGGTAAAAAGCCCAATGTTTCATATTTTAGAGTCTTTGGTAGCAAATGCTTTATTCTTGTTAAAAGAGGTAGAAAATCAAAATTTGCTCCTAAGGCTGTAGAAGGCTTTTTACTAGGATATGATTCAAACACAAGGGCATATAGAGTCTTTAACAAGTCCACTGGACTAGTTGAAGTTTCTTGTGACATTGTGTTTGATGAGACTAACGACTCTCAAGTAGAGCAAGTTGATCTTGATGAATTAGATGATGAAGAGGCTCCGTGCGTCGTGCTAAGGAACATGTCCATTGGGGATGTGTGTCCTAAAGAATCCGAAGAGCCCATTCAAGCACAAGATCAACCATCCTCCTCCATGCAAGCATCTCCACCAACTCAAGATGAGGATGAGGCTCAAGATGATGAAGAAGAAGAACAAGAAGATGAGCCACCTCAAGAAGACGGCAATGATCAAAGGGGAGATGCAAATGATCAAGACAAGGAGGATGAGCAAGTTCCAAGGCTGCCTCACCCAAGAGTCCACCAAGCAATCCAACGAGATCACCCCGTGAACACCATCCTCGGCGACATTCATAAGGGGGTAACCACTAGATCTCGTGTTGCACATTTTTGTGAGCATTACTCTTTTGTTTCCTCTATTGAGCCACACAGGGTAGAGGAAGCACTTCAATATTCGGATTGGGTGATGGCGATGCAAGAGGAGCTCAACAACTTCACGAGGAATGAGGTATGACATTTAGTTCCACGTCCTAACCAAAATGTTGTAGGAACCAAGTGGGTCTTCCACAACAAACAAGACAAGCATGGTGTGGTGACAAGGAACAAAGCCCGACTTGTGGCCAAGGGATATTCACAAGTCGAAGGTTTGGATTTCGGTGAAACCTATGCACCCGTAGCTAGGCTTGAGTCAATTCGCATTTTACTTGCCTATGCTACTTACCATGGCTTCAAGCTTTATCAAATGGACGTGAAAAGTGCCTTCCTCAATGGACCAATCAAGGAAGAGGTCTATGTTGAGCAACCTCCCGGCTTTGAAGACAGTGAGTATCCTAACCATGTTTATAGACTCTCTAAGGCGCTTTATGGGCTCAAGCAAGCCCCAAGAGCATGGTATGAATGCCTATGAGATTTTCTTATTGCTAATAGCTTCAAAGTCGGAAAAGCCGATCCTACACTCTTTACTAAAACACTTGCAAATGATTTGTTTGTATGCCAAATTTATGTTGATGATATCATTTTTGGGTCTACTAACGAATCTACATGTGAAGAGTTTAGTAGAATCATGACACAAAAATTCAAGATGTCTATGATGGGGGAGTTGAAGTATTTCTTAGGATTTCAAGTAAAGCAACTCCAAGAGGGCACCTTCATTAGCCAAACGAAGTACATTCAAGACATTATAACCAAGTTTGGGATGAAGGACGCCAAGCCCATCAAGAAACCCATGGGAACTAATGGGCATCTCGACCTCGACACGGGAGGTAAATCCGTAGATCAAAAGGTATACCGGTCGATGATAGGTTCTTTACTCTATTTATGTGCTTCACAACCGGATATTATGCTTTCCGTATGCATGTGTGCAAGATTCCAAGCCGATCCTAAGGAAGTTCACCTTAGGGCCGTAAAACGAAACTTGATATATTTAGTTTATACTCCTAAGTTTGGCCTTTGGTACCCCAGGGGATCCACATTTGACTTAATTGGTTATTCCGATGCTGACTGGGCAGGGTGCAAAATTAATAGAAAGAGCACATCAGGGACTTGCCAGTTCTTGGGAAGATCTCTGGTGTCTTGGGCTTCAAAGAAGCAAAATTCTGACGCTCTTTCTACCGCCGAAGCCGAGTATATTGCCGCAGGCCATTGTTGAGCGCAATTGCTTTGGATGAGGCAAACCCTCAGGGACTATGGTTACAAATTAACCAAAGTTCCTCTTCTATGTGATAATGAGAGTGCAATCCGCATGGCGGATAATCCCGTTGAGCATAGCCGCACTAAACACATAGCCATTCGGTATCACTTTTTAAGGGATCACCAACAAAAGGGGGATATCGAGATTGCATATGTTAGCACCAAAGAACAATTAGCCGATATCTTTACCAAGCCATTAGATGAACAATCATTTACCAAACTTAGGCATGAGCTAAATATTCTTGATTCTAGGAATTTTGAATGATATTTTGCACACATAGCTCATATATATACCTTTGATCATCTCTTTCATGTGCTATGACTAATGTGTTCTTTCAAGTCCATTTCATGCTAAGTCATAGATTGAAAGGGAAAAGGTGTCTTCGGCGAAGACAAGGCTTCCACTCCACTCCATCAAATCATTCATCCTTCGCCGTCGCTCCGCACACCTCTCCAACTTTGGTATAATCTTCACTCATATATTATTTACCATAGGGGGAGAAGGTAGTTTCAGGGGCTTATATCTTCACTCATGTATCCGTTTTTGGCGATTCATGCCAAAGGGGGAGAGAGTATTAGCCCAAAGCAAAAGGACCGCACCACCACCAATTTCAAAAATTGTAGTCTTTTAAATTTGAGTTAAGAAAAGAATTTTTTTAATTGGTATCTTATTTTTGATATAAGTTCAAGTTGGTATACCCTCTTCAAAATTAATATCGAAAACCCTCTTGAACACTAAGAGGAGGATTTCATTAAGGGGGAGTTTTGTTTAGTCAAAGGAAAAGCATTTGAAATAGGGGGAGAAAATTTCAAATCTTGAAAATGCTTCTCAAACTCTTATTCATTTACCTTTGAATATTTGCAAAAGAACTTTGAAAAGAATTTCCAAAACATTTTGCAAAACAAAACATGTGGTGCAAGTGTGGTCCAAAATGTTAAATATGAAAAGAAAAGCTATCCATGCATATCTAGTAGAAATAGTTATTGGTTCAATTCTAAGCAACCTTTGCACTTACATTATGCAAACTAGTTCAATTCTGTACTTCTATATTTGCTTTGGTTTGTGTTGGCATCAATCACCAAAAAGGGGGAGATTGAAAGGGAAATAGGCTTACACCTTTTCCTAACTGATTTTGGTGGTTGAATTGCCCAACACAAATAATTGGACTAACTAGTTTGCTCTAGATTATAAGTGTTACAGGTGCCAAAGGTTCACAATAAACCAATACAAGTCAAAAGAAAGGGTTCAAACAAAGGGAGCAAAAGATAACCGAAGGCAGCCCTGGTCTGGCGCACCGGACAGTGTCCGGTGCACCAGGGAACTCCAACTCCGAACTCGCCAGTCTCGGGAATTCTAGGAGCCACTCTGCTAAAATTCACCGTACTGTCTGGTGCTACACCGGAATGTCCGGTGTGCCAGCGGAGCAACGGCTACTACGCGCCAACGGTCGTCTGCAAACAGCATTTAATGCGCTATAGTGCGCGCCAGAGTCAGAGCAGCGCCAGAAGGCGCACCAGATAGTCTACAGGATTTGCCTAGTGCACCACCAGACTGTCCGGTGTCCCAGAAGACAGAAGCTCCAACGGTCGAACCCTAACGGTCGGGTGACGTGGCTGGCGCACCGGACAGTGTCCAGTGGCGCACCGGACTGTCCGGTGCGCCATTCGACAGCAGCCTCCACCAAACGGCTAGTTTGGTGGTTAGGGCTATAAATACCCCAACCACCCCACATTCAATGGCATCCAAGTTTTCCACCTTCCAACACATTACAAGAGCTATAGCATTCAATACAAGACACACCAAAGAGATCAAATCCTCTCCCAAGTCTCTAGTTCAATTCCAATCAATAGTGACTAGTGAGAGAGTGACTTGTGTTCATTTGAGCTCTTGCGCTTGGATTGCTTCTTTTCTTTCTCATTCTTTCTTGTGATCAACTCAATTGTAACCGAGGCAAGAGACACCAATTGTGTGGTGGTCCTTGCGGGGACTTTGTGTCCCGTTTGATTGAGAAGAGAAGCTCACTCGGTCTAAGTGACCGTTTGAGAGAGGGAAAGGGTTGAAAGAGACCCGGTTTTTGTGACCACCTCAACGGGGAGTAGGTTTGCAAGAACCGAACCTCGGTAAAACAAATCATCGTGTCACACTCCTTATTTGTTTGTGATTTGTTTTCGCCCTCTCTCTCACGGACTCGATTTTAATTCTAACGCTAACCCCAGCTTGTAGTTGTGCTTAAACTTTGTAAAATTCAGATTCGCCTTATTCACCCCCCTCTAGGCGACTTTCATGCCCTTTGCATTCACTATTGACTTATAGAAAAATCTATGAGGACTAGATAGCCTTTTCCCTTTTAAGTCGGTTCCTCTTCCCGCGATTGAGCCGAAGCTTCCTTTCACATAGCTTCGGAGCAACAACAACCTTCGTCACGATCATGCCCTTGTCATCGTATATGCTTTTAATCCTGAATCCGAAGGTACCTGTCCATAAACCATACTTGGAAGACATTGTTGAATTACGTTTTTGAGGACCTTCGGAGGACGAAGGCCCCCGACAGGCACGGTGTAAAATTGATAGGAAGATCACATCAGGGACTTGTCAGTTTCTAGGGAGATCCCTGGTGTCTTGGGCTTCAAAGAAACAAAACTCAGTAGCTCTTTCTACCGTCGAAGCCGAGTACATTGCCGCAGGCCATTGTTGTGCGCAATTACTTTGGATGAGGCAAACCCTCAGGGACTATGGCTACAAATTGAGCAAAGTCCCTCTCCTATGTGACAATGAGAGTGCAATCCGCATGGCGGATAATCCCATTGAACACAACCGCACTAAGCACATAGACATTCGGTATCACTTTTTGAGAGATCACCAACAAAGGGGGATATCAAAATTGCTTATGTTAGCACCAAAGAACAATTAGCCGATATCTTTACCAAGCCTTTAGATGAGAAAACCTTTAGCAAACGTAGGAATGAGCTAAATATTCTTGATTCTCGGAATTTTGATTGAAACATTACACACATAGCTCATTATATACCTTTGATCATATCTCTTTCACTTGGTACAAATGCATATTTCTTATGTACCAAGACTACGGCTAATGTGTTTTCAAGTATTCTTCTATACTAAGTCGTAGATTGAAAGGGAAATGGAGTATGTGACGAAGACAAGGCTTCCACTCCACTCTAACCGTATCATTTACCCTTCGTCGTGTGACGGAACCTCCCAAGTCATTAGGCCCACCTACAGTTGTCCTTGTCCATCGGACCTCAGACAACCCTGTAGGTGCACCTGATCACTTGACAAGTTCGGTATTTGTAATGTTTACCTTGCCCAAGAGCGTTTCACCCGTCACACAGATATTACAACACATCAGAGGTACGAGTATGCGGAAGCAGTTACAACAACTTTATTTCATGTTAAAGTAGAGAAAGAGTAGTATTATTACAGACCAGAGCAAATATAGGAGTGCTGGAGTAATATTATTACATAACTGGGGAGGCAAAAACTCCTCCCGATAAACAGTAAAAAGTTTTTCCTTAAAGGAGGACACCTCCTCCCGCGGCTTCAGTCTTGATTTTCTTCCTTAGGCACCACCTTGGAACAAAAGCAACATAAATTTGCTGCTTCCTCACCTAAAACAATATTGGGACAAAGCCCTGAGTACGAAGTGTACTTTCGCAAGTCTTACCCATCAAAATAAAAGACTCTCAAGGATATGCTGGCTTTTGGGAATCAAGGTATGGCTTGTCAAGAATCAAAGACTCTATTTGCAGAAATGCTTACTAATAGTGGATCCTTAAAATCCAGTTTTACTTGTCAGGTTAAGTAAAGTTACCTGTATCTAGAGTTCTTTCTACCCTAGTTCATTCACTTGACCTATACTAGCCAATTTCTTATCAACCCTTTTTATTCACTGGAATGCTACGTGTAAGTCAGTGACCAAGTCTTCATGTCTGAGAAGTAACGGCGATCCGAATCGATTAATACTCAGCTGAGGATCTCCAATCACACGACATTTGTAGCACTTAACCCTTGCATATGTCAACTCGCCACCGGGGTTCTTCAGACCAGATCAGGTTCATGCCAACCGAGAGCACAGATACACCACCATCCAGCCTCTTGCCACGGAGGGTACACGCTACTCTCGCCATCTCTCCACTCCCATTGCGTGTTATCTTATTCTGGTATTAGTCTGCCCGAGGCAAAGCTTACCCATGACGAGGCATTTGACCAGTTAAAGGGTCCTTAATCAGCAGGCCTACATCGACAAGGTCCTTAATCGACTCAGATGGAGACACTACACCGAGACTCTCTTCTCGTGCAAGTCTCCCGCCTGGTCTTAGCTTTATCATTTCAAACCCAAAGTTTGGTACCTGACAGAGGTACATCTTTTCTGATGTTGAACCCATCATGGCCATGATGGATCGATTTTTGAAAACATCCCACCCACTTTGAAGCATCATCTTTTGTCAAAACAAAACATTTTGTTTTTCTAGAGCAAGGCTAACCATAAGAAAAACCTTTTTGTAAAATAGGTGATTAAGAAAAAGTAATCAAATCCTCAAGGAAGGGAATGCAGCAACGGGTTTAGCACACAACTCATATCACCTAATGCATCAAGCAAGTGAGAAAAATTTTAAAATAGCAAGGAGGTGGCAAATGCACCGGGGCTTGCCTTGTGTGATAGGTGAGTGAGGCTCTGCTCCACAGATGTCAAAATAAAAGCAGTTCCCTACCTGAGGTTCTTCAGGTGGTGGTGGTGTAGTCCTTGCTTCTTCAACTTCTATCTCTTCTTCGTTTTCTATATATAGCCATATATAATCATGAATGCTCATGAAAATGCAAAGATAATAAGAGTATATTATCTTATGTCTTGAATATGACTTTCCTTCACGGATCTCCGGGAAACTAGGGTTTTTGGAGTCTATAGTGAAGTTCATAGGGCAGGGGACTAGGGTTTAGGGTTCTAGGTACCAAACATGATCCAAATCATGCCAAATTTTACCTAAGGCTTCTAAATAATATTTAAAGCTCATCTAAAAAGTTTGGTGATTTTTGGAATTATTAATAAATTTCTAAAATTCTAGGGGTATGGGTTTTGGCTATTTTAAGTACCCCATAATTCCCTATTTGAACTAAAAACCATGAAACTATTTTTACTAAATACTATAGAAAATTAGGAATCTATCAAAATTGGTCTTGCATTTTTAGCATTTTCCTACAATTTTCTAGGAATTCTTTAGTCCTGGCAGAAAAAGAAAAAGAGAAAGGTGCTAGAGTTTTGGGCTAAATTTGGCCCGAGACAGCCCGTACACAGGCGAAAGCGCGCCCGCGCGTGCCCGCGCTGTCCATTTTGCGCAGGGGACCTTGACGGTTTGAAATACCTGTAAAGAGTCCTTCCCACTGTTCCTCTGTCTCGCTGACATTTTTACAGAGACCCCCAAGGTTCTAATTCTTCACAAGGGAAAGTCCACGACGTCGCACGGTGGAGAACCTAGCTCCGGCGAGCTCATAGCGGCCACGATACTTAAGGACTGTTGCTCTAATTTGGCTGAGACGTAATTCAACATCTACCAAGTGTTTCCCCTCAATCAATTTCACTAGTGGAGCTCTAAATCGTCCACTCCACGGAGACAGCACAGACAACCGATGAACAAACGTGTTCCCGGTGATCTAGGGCAGTCTAGCTCAATCGAACTGGTCGAGGAGCATCAGGAGGACCTAAGGATGCTGAAACAGGAGAGCAGGGAGCACGAACAGACCTAGAACAAGCTAGCCATGGCGAGGGCTTTTTCACGGTGGCGGAAACCGATTTGGGGGAACTTTGAAATTGGCGCGCTCTAGTGGGTAATCGGAGGCACGAGTTGCTGGATTAGGTGCTTGACTACCTAACGGAGCCGAGGGTGTGCTCAATTTATAGTGTGTTTGAGCGGTGGCCAGTGAATTGGACAGAGACGCGCGGCGGCCGAAGAGGAGGAGGGGCACTGGCGCACACGATTAGTGGCTTTCACCGTGGCAGACTCACCGGTGACGAGCCAAGGCTATAGAGCGGTCTACGATGACATGGTGAAGCTTCAGGGCACGTGGCATCCGATCGATGATGGCCAATCCCGGTGAACTTATCTGAGCCGGCCGCAAAGCAAAGGGATACAGCGACTAACCGCTGGTGTTATCCCCAGGCGAAGATCTTTTACCCAGAAGCGTTATCCGGTCACCGGTGAGCACGAATCACAACGGCGGCATGAATCCGAGTGCACGGTCGCTGGCGGTGAGCTTCTGCGCTGGCGTCCTAATTTGGTTACTGTACCATCGCGAGGCTTCATCAGTTAGTCTGACAGAGGATCTTTAGAAGCATTTTTCTTGAATTTTTGCATTACAACTTGCTAATCAGTTTGTAGCAAACTCATAGCCCTATATTCAAACTACAATTCTACTGCAGAGATCATACTCAGTTTCTTATTCCTTGTAGCATAAATCCATCCTAAAGTTCTGCAAAACTCACTAACAGTCCATATTCAGTCTCTGAATTATCTGACAGCTAAACTTTAGGGCCAATTATCTCCATCTTTCAATATAACACAATGCTTAATCCCTTAAGCAAAGTTGTACTCCTATAGTAGCTCTAGACTTTTGATGTGTTGACCCTAGGCAAAATCTTTGTGTATTTAAAGCTACATGGCTCCAAAGTCAGCTTTGTTCAACTGTTTTCAGACTTAGTCATAAGAGCACAAGAGTGGCCTTTTTGCAATTAGGCCCAAATCTCATGTTTTCTTTTGCAAATCTTCAAATATGTGAACCACATAACTTAAGGTACCCTAATTCCATAGTTTTTGCACTTAGGTCCAAAAGTGGGCAACATTTGCATATAACCCCCTAGGGTTTCAGTCTAGGGTTTTCCAGGGGTCTATTTAGGGTTCCTGGCACTTCTAGGGTTTGGATGCCACCTAAGTCCATTAATGGTGACATTTTATGATCATTACTAATAAGTTTTGAAGTTTTCTATTATTTAGACTTTGTTTACTCTTTTAGGCCCAGTTTAAGGTTAAGTACTCTACTGTCACACCCGGTTTTTTAGAAGGTAAACCGAATGCGAACCATGTACGTGCCAGGATCAGTTATTCACGTACACAGCAGTTACATAACATGGACATCATCACACAGTGCTCAAATAGTATTAAAAGGGGAAATAATAGTCGATTACATCATACGTCTGAGACGTCCATATAGTTCTTACAATAAATCAAAGTGCGGAAAAGAAACGTAGATAACGCGGCCTTCAAAGGCAGCCGACTGGGGGTTGCCGCTAACCCACACCTAGAACTCGTCGTAGTCTTGGAACTCCTGGAAGTCTCCTTCCACAGCTTCATCTTCTCCTGAGCAGTGGTTGCAATGCTGACAACCTGGAGGGGGGGGGGATTTGGTGTGTAGAGCAAGGGTGAGTACACATCAACATACTCAGCAAGTATCCTGTTTGGCTGTAGTGGACTAGCTTTATGTGGGGATAAGTCAAGCAGTTGCTTTTAGTTGGTCAGGTTATTACTTACTAGTAGAGAGCCAGGTTTTAACATGAACCCAAGTTATTAGCCCAATGTATCCTTTCCAAACGGAAAGAATACCACTTACCAATACCATAATCATAATTAGAACCATCAATCTCATTGCCACCTGTACCAAAGTATCTCTGATCAAGTATCACTAATCTTTGGAGCTCCCTTGGCCGCTCATAACCACGAGCACGGCTGATATATCAGTTTCATAACACTCTGCAGAGGTTGCGCACTTTACCCACAAGCCGTGATTCCCTCTTGCCTCGGGCCGATCAAACCCTTAAACACTACCAAGGTGAATAGGCAGGGTCTCACTACGTAGCCTTTACGAAGATTCCCCGGGGCTGTAGCCACCCGTTAGGTTTCCTAAATGTACCGCACTCCTCCCCAAGGGACAAATCAACCTTGGCAGAGCGAGCCGCATACACCGAGCCCCATTGACGGCACAACGGCTAAGCGAACTACACCCCGGTTCCTCTAATTATTCAGCTAAGGGCGTCCCATTCCACCCTCATGGTTGCACTGTTTTCCCGGGCGGTCATCCATTGAACAGGTCCTTACGGAGAGGCACTCGAGAAACTGCTCGAGTCCCCTTAAATGCCACAAGTATGATCATAAATAAGAAGGGAAAACAGCGTATCATAGATAATCACATCATGTTCATTGATTAGAGTTGAGCAATAGCATCAAACTAAGCAGTAATAATCCGACCCAAATAGGTAAACAAGGACATGAATAACAAAAGCTAGTCAATCCTTAGGTATAAATGTGTAATGCGGGAGGTGAATTAAAGAATGAATAGGACAGAAATAGGTCAAAGGACACTTGCCTCCACCAACCGACTGCTGCTCAGGGGCTTCTCCTGCGAATTCCTCGGGCTCTTCGACCGGATCGTTCTCTATGCGAGCGCAAACATACATACATCCACATATTTAATACAAAAGAACAGTACACCATACAAGGGAACAAGTAAAGCGAATATGCATCAAGTATGACATTCGATATCGCATTTGTTATGGTTAGAAAGAAACGGGGAAAGGTCTCGCAGGGGGTTAAAGCTTATGCACTAATGATTAATTACAATTGGTTCTTAACAAAAGAATTCTGTTATATGCACTAATGGAAACCTAATCATTTTTAGGTTGATCAACATTGAACGAGATAAACAGTTAATTACGTGAATCAACTAGCGCAACGGAGTTCTAAATTAAGCTTCATATTTCAATAACATTAACAATGATTAGCCTACCTAAAATAAAATAACTATGATCACAGAAAGTAAAATAAAATAAAATAAAATAAAAAAATAAAAAACAGGGGGGGCGGTTGAACCGGCCGGGGGCAGGGCGGCCGAGCAGGGGCGGCCGAGCGCGGGGGGGGGGGGGGGGGCGGCTGAGCCGGGGCGGTTGAACCGGCCCGGGGGGCGGTTGAACCGGCCCTGCGCAGGGGCGGGGGCGCGGCCAGGCGGGCGGCCAGGGCACGGCCAGCGGCCGGCTGGGGCGCGGCCAGCGGCCGGCGGGGGCGCGGGGGCGCAGCCAGCGGCCAGGCAGGGGGCCGAGCAGGGGGGCGGCCGGGGGCAGGGCGCGGCCGGGGCCATGCGCGGCCGGGGCCAGGCGCGGCCGGGCGGGCTGGGGGAAGAGAAGGGGAGTGGGGAGAGGGAGAGAGGAGGGGGAAGGGGAGGGAGAAGGGGGGGCTCACCGGCGTCGGGCGGCCGAGGGCGGCGGTTGGGCCGGCTGCAGGGGCGGCCGAGCAGGGGTAGGGGCGGCGGCTAGGGTGGGGAGGGAGAAAATGAGAGGGAGGGGAGGGAGAGAGAGAGGGAATTGGGGAAAAAAAGAGGGGGTGGGGGCGGTTGGGCCTATTGGGCCCAAGAGGGGGGCGCGCAGGGGGCGGCTGGGCTGGCCAGGGGCCCACGGCGCGGGAGAGAGAAAGGGGAAGAGGGAGAGAGAAAGAAAGAAAAGAAAAAGAAAAAGATTATCTCCTTTTCGAAATTCGTTTTTCCTAGATGAATGCATCCACGTTCTCAATCAATCCAAAAGAATGCATGGTTCGGCATGGTGCATCAAACAACATAAAACAGTTTTAGGGTTTTTCTTTACACGGGAATTCCAAACCGAGTCCCGCTAGCTTTGGAAAAAGATCAAGGTTTAGCGAGGGGAAAAAGAAAAAGAAAAGGTAACGCCCGAATTTGGCGAGTAAAGAAAAGAAAAAATTCAACTGCAAAATTCGGGGCGTTACAAACCTATCCCCCTTAAAAGAATCTCGCCCTCGAGATTCAGGGCTGGCTAGCAAAGAGCTCTGGGTACTTAGCCATCAGATCATCTTCACGCTCCCAGGTTGCTTCTTCCTCAGAGTGGTGACTCCATCTGACTTTGCACATTCTGATGGTCTTCCTTCGGGTGACTCTATCTGCAACCTCAAGGATCTGAGCTGGCTTCTCAACATAGGTCAAGTCTTCCTGGACTTCCAGACCTTCCACTGGCAACTGCTCTTCTGGCACACGCAAGCACTTCTTCAACTGAGACACATGAAAGACATCATGCACAGCTGACAAATTCTCTGGCAGGCTGAGCTGATAGGCCACTTCTCCACGCTTTGAGAGAATCTGGTACGGACCAATGTAGCGGGGTGCTAGCTTGCCTTTGATTCCGAACCTTCTGACTCCTCTGATCGGTGACACTTTCAGATAGACAAAGTCTCCGACTTCGAAACTCAGCTCTCTTCTTCTTGTGTCTGCATAGCTTCGCTGCCTCGATTGCGCTATCTTCAGATTCTCTCGGACCATCTTGATGTTCTCCTCGGCTTCAAGCAGAATGTCTGGCCCAAACACCTGCTTTTCTCCAGGCTGATCCCATTGCAACGGAGTTCTGCAACTCCTTCCATAGAGCGCTTGAAATGGTGACATCTTCAAACTGGCCTGGTAACTGTTGTTATAGGAAAATTCTGCATAAGGCAATCGCTTGTCCCATACGGACTGATCTTGCAACGCACAGGCTCTCAACATGTCTTCGAGAATTTGATTGGTCCTTTCGGTCTGGCCATCTGTCTGCGGGTGATAAGCTGAACTGAAATTCAGATGTGTGCCCAAGGCTTCATGCAACTGCTGCCAGAAATGAGAGGTGAACTGCGTTCCTCTGTCTGACACTATCTTCTTTGGCACACCATGAAGACAAACGATCCGAGACATGTACAACTCTGCCAATATTGCACTGTTGTAGCTGGTCTTGACAGGTATGAAGTGGGCTGACTTGGTCAAACGGTCCACTACTACCCAAATAGAATCGTAGCCGGCTCGAGTGCGAGGCAATCCGACTATGAAATCCATGCCGATTTCATCCCATTTCCACTGAGGGATCTGCAACGGTTGCAACAATCCAGCTGGTCTCTGGTGCTCTGCCTTAATTCTTCGGCAACTATCGCACATAGCCACATGCTCTGCGATTTCCCTCTTCATTCCGTACCACCAGAATTTCTTCTTCAGATCCTGATACATCTTCTCACTACCAGGGTGAATCGAATAGGCTGTCTCATGAGCTTCCTTGAGAATCAACTCCCGAATGGACTGGACATTGGGAACACACAAGCGGTCTTTGAACCATACCACACCTTCTGCATTTTCTCGAAAATCTTTGCCTCTGCCATCTAGAATCAGTCGCCGAATCTCACTGATCTTCTCATCATTCTTCTGCGCTTCTTTGATTTCGCGCTCCAAGGTAGGTTCCAATTCAACTGTGACTCCTCGCGAATTGTTCAGAAATCCGAGACTCAACCTGTCAAACTCTTTGGCCAACTCATAAGGCATCGGACGAGCGACCATCAGATTGACTTGACTCTTTCTGCTCAAAGCATCTGCCACTACGTTTGCTTTGCCTGGATGGTAATGAATCTCCAACTCATAATCTTTGATCAACTCTAACCATCTTCGTTGCCTCATGTTCAACTCTGACTGAGTGAATATGTACTTCAGACTCTTGTGGTCTGTGTAAACATCGCATTTCTGTCCATACAGATAGTGCCTCCATGTCTTCAGTGCGTGAACCACTGCTGCCAACTCTAGATCATGGATTGGGTAATTCTTCTCATGAACCTTCAGCTGTCGGGACGAGTAAGCCACAACTCTTCCCTCTTGCATCAACACGCATCCCAAACCTGTGTAACAAGCATCACAGTACACAGAGAAGGGCTTGTGCACATCAGGCAAGACTAGGACAGGCGCTGTTGTCAACTTCTCTTTCAGCGCTTCGAAGGCCTCTTGACATTTCTGGGTCCACTTGAATTCAACCTTGTTGCCTAGCAACGCTGTCATTGGTTTCGCAATCTTCGAAAACCCTTCCATGAATCGCCGATAATATTCGGCCATTCCAATGAAGCTCTTGATTCCTCGAGCATCCGTTGGCGCTTTCCAGTTCAGAATGTCTGCCACTTTCTTCGGATCCACAGCCAATCCTTCTTTGTTGATTATGTGACCCAAGAACAGGACTTCACTGATCCAGAACTCACACTTGCTCAACTTTGCATACAACTGGTGCTCTCGCAATCTCTGCAATACCATCCTCAAATGATCTGCATGTTCTTCTTCGCTTTGAGAATAAACCAGAATGTCATCAATGAATACCACCACAAACTTATCGAGATAATCCATGAATACACTGTTCATCAAGTTCATAAAGAACGTTGGTGCATTGGTCAAACCAAAAGACATCACTGTGAACTCATATAACCCATACTTGGTAATGAATGCCGTCTTCGGAATATCCGAAGGTCGGATCCTGAGCTGATGATAACCTGACCTCAGATCAATCTTGGAGAACACACTGGCTCCTCTCAACTGGTCGAACAGATCCTCTATTCTAGGCAAGGGATACTTGTTCTTGATTGTGACTTCATTTAAAGCTCGATAATCGATACACATGCTCTTTGTGCCATCTTTCTTCTCCACAAACAAGACAGGGGCGGCCCAAGGCGAGGTGCTTGGCCGGATGTAACCTTTCTCCGACAGCTCATCAATCTGCTTCTTAAGCTCAACCAACTCTGGTCCAGATATTCTGTAAGCTCTCTTAAAGATAGGGGCGGTTCCAGGAAGAAGCTCTATGGCAAACTCAACTTTCCGCTCTGGTGGCATACCCGGTAAGTCCTTTGGAAACACATCTGGGAATTCAGACACAACCTTGATACTCTCAATTGGGTCTGCTTCACTGCTATCGACAGCCATCTGATAACAACTTCCTTTCTTTGGCTCAGGCGGGACTAACTCGGTCACCACTTCCTCTCCTAGTGGGGACACCAACTTGATTGTCCTTTTATCACAACTGATAACTGCCTGATACTTATCTAGCCAATTCATCCCTAGGATGACATCTATTCCCTGAGTACCCATTACTATAAGGTTAGCGGGAAACGCTATCCCCCTTATTTCCACACTTATATTCAAACATATGCTATCAGCTCGAATTCTACCACCAGCTGAGTCAATTTGAATGGGGGTTGACATGGTAGTAATTGGAAGATTATGTGCTTCTACCCATGATGCAGTAATAAAAGAATGCGTTGCTCCAGTATCAAATAACACTTCTGCAATATGGGAATCGACTGGGAACATACCTACTGTCATGCCGGGGGTCTCCTGAACTGCTTCAGCCTCCAAGTGGTTCAGTCTTCCATGATTATAGCGCTGCTGAGAGCGGTTGCCTGCTCCAGGCTGAGACACATTCTGCTTTGCTGGGGCATTGGGGCCTGACTGCTACTGGGCTGCCTTCTTCGGACATTGCATTACCCAATGGCCTTGCTCTCCACAGTGGAAACATGCTCTGTTTCCAACCTGAGCTGGTGCTGCCTGATTGCTCTGCTGGTTTGCTGGGGCAGGAAGACGAGGTGTCTGCTGATTCTGCCTCTGAAACTGACCTCCTGATTGATTGCTCTGACGGTTCTGGTACTGATGCTGAGGATACTGCCTTTGGAACTGCTGATACTGCTGACGCTGCTGATGCTGCTGAGGTGGACGCTGATTCTGCCTGAACTGCTGAGGTTGATTACCTGAAAAACGAGGACGGATGCTGCTTCCAGGCTGGGGTCCACTGATCTTGCGCTTACTATCCTCCATCTCCTTACGCTTCCTTTCTGTCATGATTGCTCTGTCAATCAGGTGCTGGAATGTCGGGAAGGTATGATTCATCAGTTGATACTGCAGAGGGTCAACCAAGCCTCTCAAGAAACGGTACTGTCGCTTGGCGTCGGTGTTGACATCCTCAGGAGCATAGCGGGACAACTGCAGAAACCTGTCTCGATACTCACTGACAGATGATGACCCTTGCTTAAGGGCCAGGAACTCCTCCTTCTTCACTGTCATCAGACCTGCAGGCACATGGTACTGACGAAAGCTACCTCTGAACTCTTCCCAGGTGATGGCATCGGGGTTGGCATGGGTGGCGAGGTAAGACTCCCACCATGATTGGGCTGCTCCTCTCAACAGACGGGGCCCATACAAGACTTTCTCCCGGTCATCACACTGAGCGGTATGCAACTCCCGCTCCACAGTGCGCAGCCAATCTTCAGCATCCATGGGGTCAGAAGAGTGAGCGAACGTTGGGGGATGACCTCTCATGAATTCAGCACGCTTGTCTCTGGGCATCTGGGGCATCTGAGGCTGAGGTGGTGCTTGCTGCTGTTGCTGCTGCTGCTGCTGCTGAATGGCGGCCAGAGTCTGACCGATGGCTTGAACTGCCTGAGTCTGCATCAGAAACATCTGCTCGATCGACATCGGGGGCGGGGGTGGCAGCTGCTGCTGCTGGGGCGCCTCATCCTGCGGAGCGGCTTGCTCCTGCTGAGCACGCCTTCCTCCTCTGCGCCTATTCTCTGACATCTGCAGAACGCAACCACACATCAGAACTGATCTGGCAAATCTTGCAGCATAAGAAAAGAGTATAGACTTCTCCAACAGCACTAAACAGATGAGCATCTTCACTGATCTCCAACACAGACCACACAGCTTCTCAGATAAAGAGGAAAGTAGAATAAAGGTTTCCCCACTATATAACTAACTCCATTAACATATAACAGGTAAACCAAAATGCAGGGGATACCCACACTCTGGTGACAGTCATTACAAAGATCCAAACCAAACATAGTTCATCATGACAAACATAAATGCACAGGATATAGCAAACTACCCTGTCTAACTAAGACTAACTAAGACCGAGACTAACGCTAAGACTGAAGCTTCTATGTATATATATTTCGTATTAATTACAAGATCCAACTCTAACGATCTATGGTTCTAGATTTATCTTGGTCTTGCAGTCGGGATTGCCATAAGACTGGTGTCCACGCCGAGGTGAGCGGTACGGGTGCTGAGTCCCAACGGGAGCGGGGGAACCATCATCTAAGTGACGACGCTCCGCGCGCTCAGCCCGCAGCAGGGCGATCTCAGCACGAGCCCTACTCAGCTCGTCTAATGCATGGTCCAGCTCCGTGTTTAGCACGGCGGCTAGGTTGACTGTGCTGCTCAACCTAGGATTGTCCTCACCAGCAGGTGAAACAATCACGCCTCCTGTGCTGCCAGATGGACGGCGGGGGTAATACTTCAGGTCGAGACCGTCAGCTACCCCACCGAGAACCGAGCAGTAGTGTGAAAGCGCACGCCGTGCAGCATCCTGCATGGCTGCCTCAGCTGAGTCCCGCTCAGAGATAGAATAGTGCTCTGAGCAAGCCTCCGCGCCCTGGAGACTGTTCTCCGGACGGCGCACCAAGCAGGTCGCCTCCCAGCGGTCCGGGTAGACCCCGCGACTATGCTGGTAGACCACACAGCGATACTCGATGGACCAAGTACGCCGGTCAAGTGCCCGACGTAGCAGGGTGTCGAGCGCGTCGTGGAAGTGACACCCGCGAGCAGCGTCGCGAGTGATGGGTCGAGCAACCCATCCTTCCGGCTCATGGTCAGCAGAGAAGTCGATGTCGTGGCTCAAGCTGTCGTCGCCACCTCCGTCGTCTGGGTCTCCTCCAGCAGCTACTCCAGAAGCTAGGACGCCCAATGGTGGTGCAGGGGGCGCCTCCAGGGGAAGCACAGGGGAGCAGCTCCTCACAGACTATCTCCTGCTGGAGCGAGAAAGAAGAGCCCTGCTGCTCCTGTCGTCGATGCTCCTGCTCCTCATGCAGGCGGTGGTGCAGCCTCTCCAAGTGACTGGACTGTCCGGCCACTGGACGGCGAAGCGGACGCTCAGCAAGGCGGGAGGGTAAGAAGGGGATGACGGACTTTCGTGTAGTGTGTCTAAGACGAGCCATCTACAAAAGACATCGCAAGCAAAAGGGTGAGAACAGAATTAATATGACCAGCAAATAATGAATCATAAATAAATGAAGGATCAGAATAAAACATAATTTTCAGCAAGGTATAATATATAGTAGAACATAGGTTTGGTCAGTAGGACCAACTTTTGAAGGGATACCAAAGTCAAGGCAGGGACAGAGGTCTATAGTCCTTAGAACGACCATTCTACTCTAGGTTAGCGGTCCTACAGTCAGCACGGCTTTGATACCACTTATGTCACACCCGGTTTTTTAGAAGGTAAACCGAATGCGAACCATGTACGTGCCAGGATCAGTTATTCACGTACACAGCAGTTACATAACATGGACATCATCACACAGTGCTCAAATAGTATTAAAAGGGGAAATAATAGTCGATTACATCATACGTCTGAGACGTCCATATAGTTCTTACAATAAATCAAAGTGCGGAAAAGAAACGTAGATAACGCGGCCTTCACAGGCAGCCGACTGGGGGTTGCCGCTAACCCACACCTAGAACTCGTCGTAGTCTTGGAACTCCTGGAAGTCTCCTTCCACAGCTTCATCTTCTCCTGAGCAGTGGTTGCAATGCTGACAACCTGGAGGGGGGGATTTGGTGTGTAGAGCAAGGGTGAGTACACATCAACATACTCAGCAAGTATCCTGTTTGGCTGTAGTGGACTAGCTTTATGTGGGGATAAGTCAAGCAGTTGCTTTTAGTTGGTCAGGTTATTACTTACTAGTAGAGAGCCAGGTTTTAACATGAACCCAAGTTATTAGCCCAATGTATCCTTTCCAAACGGAAAGAATACCACTTACCAATACCATAATCATAATCAGAACCATCAATCTCATTGCCACCTGTACCAAAGTATCTCTGATCAAGTATCACTAATCTCTGGAGCTCCCATGGCCGCTCATAACCGCGAGCACGGCTGATATATCAGTTTCATAACACTCTGCAGAGGTTGCGCACTTTACCCACAAGCCGTGATTCCCTCTTGCCTCGGGCCGATCAAACCCTTAAACACTACCAAGGTGAATAGGCAGGGTCTCACTACGTAGCCTTTACGAAGATTCCCCAGGGCTGTAGCCACCCGTTAGGTTTCCTAAATGTACCGCACTCCTCCCCAAGGGACAAATCAACCTTGGCAGAGCGAGCCGCATACACTGAGCCCCATTGACGGCACAACGGCTAAGCGAACTACACCCCGGTTCCTCTAATTATTCAGCTAAGGGCGTCCCACTCCACCCTCATGGTTGCACTGTTTTCCCGGGCGGTCATCCATTGAACAGGTCCTTACGGAGAGGCACTCGAGAAACCGCTCGAGTCCCCTTAAATGCCACAAGTATGATCATAAATAAGAAGGGAAAACAGCGTATCATAGATAATCACATCATGTTCATTGATTAGAGTTGAGCAATAGCATCAAACTAAGCAGTAATAATCCGACCCAAATAGGTAAGCAAGGACATGAATAACAAAAGCTAGTCAATCCTTAGGTATAAATGTGTAATGCGGGAGGTGAATTAAAGAATGAATAGGACAGAAATAGGTCAAAGGACACTTGCCTCCACCAACCGACTGCTGCTCAGGGGCTTCTCCTGCGAATTCCTCGGGCTCTTCGACCGGATCGTTCTCTATGCGAGCGCAAACATACATACATCCACATATTTAATACAAAAGAACAGTACACCATACAAGGGAACAAGTAAAGCGAATATGCATCAAGTATGACATTCGATATCGCATTTGTTATGGTTAGAAAGAAACGGGGAAAGGTCTCGCAGGGGGTTAAAGCTTATGCACTAATGATTAATTACAATTGGTTCTTAACAAAAGAATTCTGTTATATGCACTAATGGAAACCTAATCATTTTTAGGTTGATCAACATTGAACGAGATAAACAGTTAATTACGTGAATCAACTAGCGCAACGGAGTTCTAAATTAAGCTTCATATTTCAATAACATTAACAATGATTAGCCTACCTAAAATAAAATAACTATGATCACAGAAAGTAAAATAAAATAAAAAAAATAAAAAAACAGGGGGGGGCGGTTGAACCGGCCCTAGGGGCGGTTGAACCGGCCGGGGGCAGGGCGGCCGAGCAGGGGCGGCCGAGCGCGGGGGGGGGGGGGGCGGCTGAGCCGGGGCGGTTGAACCGGCCCGGGGGGCGGTTGAACCGGCCCTGCGCAGGGGCGGGGGCGCGGCCAGGCGGGCGGCCAGGGCGCGGCCAGCGGCCGGCGGGGGCGCGGGGGCGCGGCCAGCGGCCAGGCAGGGGGCCGAGCAGGGGGGCGGCCGGGGGCAGGGCGCGGCCGGGCGGGCTGGGGGAAGAGAAGGGGAGAGGGAGAGAGGAGGGGGAAGGGGAGGGAGAAGGGGGGGCTCACCGGCGTCGGGCGGCCGAGGGCGGCGGTTGGGCCGGCTGCAGGGGCGGCCGAGCAGGGGTAGGGGCGGCGGCTACGGTGGGGAGGGAGAAAATGAGAGGGAGGGGAGGGAGAGAGAGAGAGAGGGAATTGGGGAAAAAAGAGGGGGGTGGGGGCGGTTGGGCCTATTGGGCCCAAGAGGGGGGCGCGCAGGGGGCGGCTGGGCCGGCCAGGGGCCCACGGCGCGGGAGAGAGAAAGGGGAAGAGGGAGAGAGAAAGAAAGAAAAGAAAAAGAAAAAGATTATCTCCTTTTCGAAATTCGTTTTTCCTAGATGAATGCATCCACGTTCTCAATCAATCCAAAAGAATGCATGGTTCGGCATGGTGCATCAAACAACATAAAACAGTTTTAGGGTTTTTCTTTACACGGGAATTCCAAACCGAATCCCGCTAGCTTTGGAAAAAGATCAAGGTTTAGCGAGGGGAAAAAGAAAAAGAAAAGGTAACGCCCGAATTTGGCGAGTAAAGAAAAGAAAAAATTCAACTGCAAAATTCGGGGCGTTACATCTACCCTAGGGTTTTACCCATGACATGTCATATCAATACAACTTGTTTGAACTTTTTGCCTAGTGAATGCATTCTAAGTGTAACAAGCACATGATATGTTAATACTCATGATGTTATGCTCAAGTTTTAGTGGCAGTAACACCAGGGGTGTTACATCCTTCCCCCCATAAAAGAATCTCGTCCCGAGATTAAAAGTCCTAGGGTAAGTAATGGAAAAGGAAATGCTTCACATTTTTATTTCCTTATTTCTTGTACAAGACAGGGGTGGTATGGGGTTCATTCCTCTATTACAACAAGTGTACACATCTCACAATTTACATGAAGCTAAAAAGCCTGGGAAATTCTTTTCTAAAAAGTCTTGAGTTTCCCAAGTAGCTTCGTCTTCCGTGTGTTGGTTCCATTGTATCTTATAAAACTTGAGAGTTCTTCTTCGGGTAATCCTGTCCTTTTGATCCAAGACTCGAATAGGATGTTCTGAATATGTCAAGTCTGGTTCTAAGGCAACATCTGTTACTTCAACGGTTCGATCTGGAACCCGAAGACACTTCTTCAATTGAGATACGTGGAACATATTGTGCACTGCAGACAATGTTTTGGGTAATTGGAGTCGGTATGCTATTGGTACACATTGTTCAAGAACAGGGAAGGGACCAATGTACCGGGGTGCAAGCTTCCCTTTAACCCCAAAATGCGATACACCCTTCATTGGTGAGACCTTTAGGTAGACATAATCTTCAACTTGAAAGTATAATGGTTTCCGTCGTTTGTCTGCATAATTCTTCTGTCGAGCTTGTGCTTCTTTCAAATTATGTACAATCCTTTGAACTTTCTCTTCCATTTCTTTTACCATGTCTGGCCTGAAAAACCATCTTTCTCCTGGTTCAGACCAATTTAATGGAGTACAGCACCGTCGTCCATATAAAGCTTCAAAGGGTGCCATCTTGATACTTTCTTGGTAGTCGTTGTTATATGAGAATTCTGCTAGTGGTAAGCATTCATCCCATTTTTGTGGAAATTCCAGAACACATGCTCGCAACATATCTTCAAGTATTTGATTTATTCTCTCAGTCTGCCCACTAGTTTGAGGATGATAGGCCAAACTGTGAAGCAACTTGGTACCCAGGGATTTATGAGTGCTTCCCAAAACTTGGCTACAAATTACGGTCCACGATCCGACACTATGGTCTTTGGAACCCCATGTAGACAAAGAATACAAGCAATATATAATTGGGCATAGACAGCAACTGGATGATCTGTCTTGACGGGCAGAAAGTGGGCTATCTTGGTAAGTCGATCAACTATAACCCAAATAGAGTCAAACCCTTTTGCTGTCCTGGGTAATCCCACAATAAAGTCCATGCTTATGTCTTCCCATTTCCAGGTTGGCATAGGTAATGATTGCAATGGACCAGTAGTTTTCATATGTATGGCCTTGACACGTCTGCAAGTGTTGCATCTCGCCACATAGCGTGCAATTTCAATCTTCATCTTCGTCCACCAATAATGCTGCTTTAGATCATGATACATCTTAGTGCTTCCGGGATGAATAGAATAGCGACTAAGATGCGCTTCATCTAAAATTTGCTGGCGGACCTCATCATTCTTGGGCACAACTATGCTGTTGTTAAACCATACAACGCCTTGATCGTCTTTTCTGAAGCAGTTGGCTTTACCGGCCTCCATTTTCTCATGAATGTGTTTCATACCCTCATCATTCCTTTGTGCATCAATTATTCTTTACAGAAGAATCGACTCAAGCTTCAAGTGATTTGAAGTTCCATGTTGAATCATTCCTAGGTTCAACTTCTCCATTTCTTGGTATAATGTAATGTCATAAGTCTTCATTGTAAGACAGTGGCAGGAAGCCTTGTGACTTAGTGCATCTGCCACTACATTGGCCTTGCCTGGGTGATAGTGAATTTCCAATTCATAATCTTTAATCAGCTCGAGCCATCTCCTCTGCCTCATATTTAGCTCTGACTAGGTAAAAATGTACTTCAAATTTTTATGATATGTATAGATATGACAGGTATTCCCCAGCAGATAATGATGCCATATTTTCAGGGCATGAACCACCGTAGCTAATCCCAGGTCATGAGTTGGATAATGTTCCTCATGCCGACGTAACTGTCTTGAGGCGTATGCCACCACTCGGCCTTCTTGCATCAAGACACAACCTAAACCACTGCCTGACGCGTCACAATACACATCAAATGGCTTTTCAATGTCTGGTTGAGCTAATACCGGAGCAGTGGTCAATAACACCTTCAGCTGCTCGAAGGCTTCATTGCATCTTGAAGACCAATTAAATTTAGTATCATTCTTCAATAAACTTGTGATCGGTTTCACAAGCTTGAAAAAATCTGGAATAAATCAGCGGTAATAACCAGCCAGTCCAAGGAAACTTCGGACTTGATGTACCACGGTTGGTGCTTTCCATTCCAAAAAATCCTTGACTTTGCTGGGATCAACCGCAATCCCCTTGGCAGACAATACGTGTCCCAAAAATTGGATCTCCTCCAGCCAAAACGCGCATTTACTGAATTTAGCATATAATTGATGCTCCCTTAAGCGCGTTAATATGATCCGAAAATGCCGAGCATGCTCCCCTTCATTCTTAGAATATATCAAAATATCATCAATGAACACCACCATGAATTTATCCAACTCGGGCATGAATACCGAGTTCATAAGATATGTGAAGTGGGCAGGAGCATTTGTTAATCCAAAAGATATACCCAGATATTCAAATAATCCATACCGCGTAGTGAATGCAGTCTTGGGTATATCTTCGGGTCGGATACGGATCTAATGGTAACGCAACCTGAGGTCAATCTTGGAAAATACCCGAGCTCCGGTAAGCTGATCAAATAAGATATCAATCCGGGGAGGGTACTTATTCTTGATTGTGACCTCATTAAGGGGTCTATAATCCACGCACATCCGAAGCGTTTGGTCCTTCTTCTTGACAAAGATGGCTGGACAACCCTAAGGTGACGAGCTTGGTTGGATGAATCCCTTTTCTAGCAGATCTTGTAATTGTGTTTTGAACTCTGCCAACTCATTCGGAGGCATTCGGTACGACCTTCTAGAAATAGGAGCCGTACCGGACTTTAATTCGATCACAAATTCTACATCTCTCTCTGGAGGCAATCTAGGCAGATCTTCCGGAAAGACGTCTAGGAATTCACATACTACCGGAATATCTTGGATCTCTGGTATGATGGCTTCATATACTCTGCCAAATGGTTTAGCTGTAGTAGCTACGGGAATGGACAAATGAACCTCTTCCTGGCCAAGCTCAACTTGACGGTTCTCAGATCAGCGTTGAGGATAGCTTTATGCTAGGCTAACCAATTCATGCCCAGAATTACATCTATATCTTGGCCTTTCAGAACAATCATATTTGTGGGAAAGTCTCGTTCAGCTAATGTTATGGGCACATGGAAAGCCACTTCTTTAGTGAATATTTGTCCCCCAGACGAATGAATTATAAACCCTTCCCTTGATTCAATGTATGGAATGCAATATTTCTCCACAAACTTCTTGCTTATGAATGTATGCGAAGCACCAGAATCAAAGAGAATAACTGCAGGGTGATTGGCCACGAGAAACGTACCCATCATGACCGGTTCTCCCTCTGGCGTAGTGGCCACTTGTGTATAATAGATTCGTCCAGTTTTCTTCATATTCTTGCCCGTTGTATTATTTGTCGTGTTTCCCTTGCCTTGGCTTGAGCTCCCTAAGCTCTGCTGATTATTGGATCTGTTCTGCTTTGGATATGGGCAGTCCTTGATAAAATGTCCAGACTTCCCACAAATAAAGAAGCCTATTGAGGAGCTTGGGAGTGCGGGGAAACGAGTACCAGGGGCACTCGGCTGATTTGTTGTAGTGGGGGCAGTGGTGGGGTGAATAAAGACAGGTTGTTTAAAGGGGTAGGAGGGTGGACGAGTTGAAGAACGGTTTGGATTAAAAGGTCGGATCACCAACCTTTATCGTTTTTTAGGCCCTTGGTTGGACCTGTCACCTCCATAGCCCTTTAACTTCCCTGGGCCTGCATACTTGGCTTCAACTGCCAGCGCCGTGCTGATAGCCCTACTGTAGGAGAGGTCGAGGCAGGTGGCCATCTTCCGTTGTAGCCGGTCATTAAGGCCCCTCATAAAATAGTTCTTCTTTTTCAGGTCAGTGTTGACCTGGTCAATGGCGCACTGGGACAAATGATTGAACTTGTTGAGATCTTGCTTAAGCTTCATGAATTCTTCTTGCTTCATATGGAGCAATCCTTCTGGAATATAGTGCTCCCGAAATGCCAACTTAAATTCGTCCCAGGTGACTTGATGGCCGGCCGGCTGAACGGCCACATAATTTCCCCACCAGGTGCTGGCAGGGCCTCTTAACTGTTGCGCCGCAAAAAAGGGTTTCTGAGTCTCCGTGCATCGGAGGAGCCCAAACTTCTGCTCAATAACCCGAATCCATTTGTTAGCTTCGAGGGGATCTTCAGCCTTGACGAATAGTGGGGGACGTGTTTCCGAGAAATCAAAATATGAAGTTTCGCGGGGTCCTTGCGGATAAGCTCGCCTGCCTTGCTGCTGATACTGTTGTCCCACCATTTTGTGAAGGAAGCGGGTGTTGTCGGCTGTTGCATTGACTAAGGCAGCGATAGGCTCAGCCAAGGTTGGGGGTACTGGTGGCGGGTTAGGAGTAGTCTCCCTTCCATGGGAGGTTCCCGCACCATCCTGTCCACGAGTCCTGGACGGCATCTGAGGCAAAGAACATTTGGAAAATATAATATGCCAAAGCACACCATCATTTTACATTACTTAAGAGGTAATGATACAGACTCGAATTTAAAATAGGACCACATTACCTATTATACATTATCATCATATCTAAACTATACTACTCTAGTTTCTTATCACTTTTGGTGGCTTCATTGTCGGGTGTAGGGGACCATTCATCAGCCAGATTCATTGAAGGAGGGGGCCTAAAATGTCCAATTCCCCACCAAGTGCTTCTCCCGCTGCTCTAGAAGGTCCAGCTCCCATTCCGACAGGTCCGGTAGGTACGTCTGGGTGCAGTCGTGAATACAATTCATGAACTTCCTCATGTAGTGTATTACAATACAACTACAAGTTGTCCACGGCTGTGCTAAGCTCCTCCACACGGGCTCGAGCTTTGGCTTCCTTGGCCCAAGCAAGTGAACGTGAATTAACAGCCCAATGCTAAATCTTGTTCAGCAAGTTGGTCTTGCAGATGTCGGATGTCAGTTCTTAACTCATTTATTCGTTGACCATCCTCGACCCACACACTGTTTCTACAACGTAACTCCGCACGGAGCTGCTCCACCTAGGCTTCTAGATCACCAATGGGATCATTGCTGCCGCTGCTACAATCCTCATGTCTCAGAGCCAGTTGGTGCCAAGGCACACCAATCGGTCCAGTGGACTTGTGAGCAGTTTTCCTTGTGCGCGGTGGCATGTCTCCATAAGGGGGAAAATCTTATTAGTATAGTTTTTATCATGATGCATGCATAATTACAGAATCAACCTTAGTTGATTCACAACCTTCTATACATTGCACTCTACTATCTGGTCTTAATGTAAGTATTTCCGAAGGTAGTTAGATAAGAAGGAAAGAAATTTTCTTAGATAAGTCTTTGAAAATTCTTTTTGAAAATGCCTCATAACATCTGCAGAGATGGGCTTCGCTCCGATACCAGTTGTGACGGAACCTCCCAAGTCATTAGGCCCACCTACAGTTGTCCTTGTCCATCGGACCTCAGACAACCCTGTAGGTGCACCTGATCACTTGACAAGTTCGGTATCTATAATCTTTACCTTGCCCAAGAGTGTTTCACCCGTCACGCAGATATTACAACACATCAGAGGTACGAGTATGCGGAAGCAGTTACAACAACTTTATTTCATGTTAAAGTAGAGAAAAGAGTAGTATTATTACAGACCAGAGCAAATATAGGAGTGCTGGAGTAATATTATTACATAACTGGGGAGGCAAAAACCCCTCTCGATAAACAGTAAAAAGTTTTTCCTTAAAGGAGGACACCTCCTCCCGTGGCTTCAGTCTTGATTTTCTTTCTTAGGCACCACCTTAGAACAAAAGCAACAGAAATTTGCTGCTTCCTCACCTAAAACAACATTGGGACAAAGCCCTGAGTACAAAGTGTACTTTCGCAAGTCTTACCCGTCAAAATAAAAGACTCTCAAGGATATGCTTGCTTTTGGGAATCAAGGTATGGCTTGTCAAGAATCAAAGACACTATTTGCAGAAATGCTTACTAATAGTGGATCCTTAAAATCCAGTTTTACTTGTCAGGTTAAGTAAAGTTACCTGTATCTAGAGTTCTTTCTACCCTAGTTCATTCACTTGACCTATACTAGCCAATTTCTTATCAACCCTTTTTATTCACTGGAATGCTACGTGTAAGTCAGTGACCAAGTCTTCATGTCCGAGAAGTAACGGCGATCCAAATCAATTAATACTCAGCTGAGGGTCTCCAATCACACGACATATGTAGCACTAAACCCTTGCATATGTCAACTCGCCACCGGGGTTCTTAAGACCAGATCAGGTTCACGCCAACCGAGAGCACAGATACGCCACCATCCAGCCTCTTGCCACGGAGGGTACACGCTACTCTCGCCATCTCCCACTGCCATTGCATGTTATCTTATTCTGGTATTAGTCTGCCCGAGGCAAAGCTTACCCATGACGAGGCATGTGACTAGTTAGAGGGTCCTCGGTCAGCAGGCCTACATCGACAAGGTCCTTAATCGACTCAGACGGAGACACTACACCGAGACTCTCTTCTCGTGCAAGTCACCCGCCCGGTCTCAGCTTTATCATTTCAAACCCAAAGTTTGGTACCTGACAGAGTTACATCTTTCCCGATGTTGAACCCATCATGGCCATGATGGATCCACCATCAAGTTTAATTTTTGAAAACATCCCACCCACTTTGAAGCATCATCTTTTGTCAAAACAAAACATTTTGTTTTTCTAGAGCAAGGTTAAGCATAAGAAAAACCTTTTTGTAAAACAGGTGATTAAGAAAAAGTAATCAAATCCTCAAGGAAGGGAATGCAACAACGGGTTTAGCACACAACTCCTATCACCTAATGCATCAAGCAAGTGAGAAAAATTTTAAAATAGCAAGGAGGTGGCAAATGCACCGGGGCTTGACTTGTGTGATAGGTGAGTCAGGCTCTGCTCCACAGATGTCAAAATAAAAGTAGTTCCCTGCCTGAGGTTCTTCAGGTGGTGGTGGTGTAGTCCTTGCTTCTTCAACTTCTATCGCTTCTTCCTTTTCTATATATATCCATATATAATCATGAATGCTCATGTAATGCTCATGAAAATGCAAAGATAATAAGAGTATATTATCTTAGGTCTTGAATATAACTTTCCTTCACGGATCTCCGGGAAACTAGGGTTTTTGGAGTCTATAGTGAAGTTCATAGGGCAGGGGACTAGGGTTTTGGGTTCTAGGTACCAAACTTGGTCCAAATCGTGCCAAATTTTAACCAAGGCTTCTAAATAATATTTAAAGCTTATCTAAAAAGTTTGGTGATTTTGGAATTATTAATAAATTTCTAAAATTCCAGGGGTATGGGTTTTGGCTATTTTAAATACCCCATAATTCTCTATTTGAACTAAAAATCATGAAACTATTTTTACTAAATACTATAGAAAATTAGGAATTTAGCAAAATTGGTCTTGCATTTTTAGCATTTTCCTACAATTTTCTAGGAATTCTTTAGTCCTGGCAGAAAAAGAAAAAGAGAAAGGTGCTACAGTTTTGGGCTAAATTTTGCCCGAGACAGCCCGTACACAGGCAAAAACGCGTCCGCGCGCGCCCGCGCTGTCCATTTTACGCAGGGGACCCTGACGGTTTGAAATACCTGTAAAGAGTCCTTCCCACTGTTCCTCTGTCTCGCTGACATTTGCACAGAGACCCCCAAGGTTCTAATTCTTCACAAGGGAAAGTCAACGATGTCGCACGGCGGAGAACCGAGCTCCGGCGAGCTCATACCGGCCACGATACTTAAGGACTGTTGCTCTAATTTGGCTGAGACGTAATTCAACATCTACCAAGCGTTTCCCCTCAATCAATTTCACTAGTGGAGCTCTAAATCGTCCACTCCACGGAGACAGCGCAGACAACCGATGAACAAACGTGTTCCCGGTGATCTAGGGCAGTCTAGCTCAATCGAACTGGTCGAGGAGCATCAGGAGGACCTAAGGATGCTAAAATAGGAGAGCAGGGAGCAAGAACAGACCTGGAACAAGCTAGCCACGACGAGGGCTTTTTCACGGTGGCGGAAACCGATTTGGGGGAACTTCAAAATTGGCGCGCTCTGGTGGGTAATCGGTGGCACGAGTTGCTGGATTAGGTGCTTGACGATCTAACGGAGCCGAGGGTGTGCTCAATTTATAGTGTGTTTGAGCGGTGGCCAGAGAATTGGACGGAGACGCGTGGCGGCCAGAGAGGAGGAGGGGCACTGGCGCACACGATTAGTGGCTTTCACCCTGGCACACTCACCGGCGACGAGCCAAGGCTATAGAGCGGTCTATGGCGACGTGGTGAAGCTTCAGGGCACGTGGCATCCGATCAACGACGGCCAATCCTGGTGAACTTATTTGAGCTAGCCGCAAAGCAAAGGGATACGGCGGCCAACCGCCGGTGTTATCCCTAGGCGAAGATCTTTTACCCAGAAGCGTTATCCGGTCACCGGTGAGCACGAATCACAACGGCGGCATGAATTCGGGTGCACGGTCGCCGGCGGTGAGCTTCTATGCTGGCGTCCTAATCTGGTTACTGTAACATCGCGAGGCTTCATCAGTTAGTCTGACAGAGGATCTTTAGAAGCATTTTTCTTGAATTTTTGCATTACAACTTGCTAATCGGTTTGTAGCAAACTCGTAGCCCTATATTCAAACTACAATTCTGCTGCAGAGATCATACTCAGTTGCTTATTCCTTGTAGCATAAATCCAGCCTAAAGTTCTGCAAAACTCACTGACAGTCCATATTCAGTCTCTGAATTGTCTGACAGCTAAACTTTAGGGCCAATTATCTCCATCTTTTTGTATAACACAATGCTTAATCCCTTAAGCAAAGTTGTACTCCTATAGTAGCTCTAGACTTTTGATGTGTTGACCCTAGGCAAAATCTTTGTATATTTAAAGCTATAGGGCTCCAAAGTCAGCTTTGTTCAAATGTTTTCAGACTTAATCATAAGAACACAAGAGTGGCCTTTTTGCAATTAGGCCCAAATCTCATGTTTTCTTTTGCAAATCTTCAAATATGTGAACCACATAACTTAAGGTACCCTAATTCCATAGTTTTTGCACTTAGGTCCAAAAGTGGGCAAAATTTGCATATAACCCCCTAAGGTTTCAATCCAGGGTTTTCTAGGGGTCTATTTAGGGTTCCTGACACTTCTAGGGTTTGGATGCCACCTAAGTCCATTAATGGTGACATTTTATGATCATTACTAATAAGTTTTGAAGTTTTCTCTTATTTAGACTTTGTTTACTATTTTAAGCCCAGTTTAAGGTTAAGTACTCTACCCTAGGGTTTTACCCATGACATGTCATATCAATACAACTTGTTTGAACTTTTTGCCTAGTGAATGCATTCTAAGTGTAACAAGCACATGATATGCTAATACTCATGATGTTATGCTCAAGTTTTAGTGGTAGTAACACCAGGGGTGTTACACGTCGCTACTCTGCTCACTCCAAATTGGTATAATCCTTCACTCTTATTTACTTGTACAAATGGGAGAGAAAGTAAAAGGGCTCCAACGTTCTCCGTTTTTTGGCGATTAATGCCAAAGGGGGAGAAAATATTAAGCCCAAAGCAAAAGGACAGCATCACCACCTAATTTTAACCGTGTTTCGAAATTTTTTAAATTGGTATATTTCAAATTGGTATCAATCGATCTTTCAATTGGTATTTTCAAAGTCTAACTCAAAAACCCTCTTGATAACTAAGAGGAGAATTTCATTTAGGGGGAGTTTTGATTAGTCAAAGGAAAAGCATTTGAAACAGGGGGAGAAATTTCAAATCTTGAAAATGCTTCTTGCAATCTTATTCATATACCTTTGACTATTTGCAAAAGACTTTGAAAAGATTTTCCAAAAGAATTTGCAAAAACAAAACAAGTGGTGCAAACATGGTCCAAAATGTTAAATAAAAGAAAGCAATCCATTCACATCTAGTAAGATTATAAATTGGTTTAATTCTAAGTAACCTATGCACTAACCTTATGCAAACTAGTTCAATTCTGCACTTATATATTTGCTTTGGTTTGTGTTGACATCAATCACCAAAAAGGGGGAGATTGAAAGGGAAATAGGGTTAAACTTTCCCAGTATTAATTTTGGTGGTTGAATGCCCAACACAAATATTGGACTAACTAGTTTGCTCTGGAATATATGTTCTACAGGTGCATAAAGGTTCAACACAAACCAATAAATGTTCAAGAGAGGGTTCAAATGCAAAGGAGCAAAGAAACCGAGTGTGCTCTGGTCTGGCGCACCGGACTGTCTGGTGCACCAGGTTCGTACAAGGATGAACTAGCTACTCTCAGGTTTCTCCAGGCGCGCTCCGCTATAATTCACCGAACTGTCTGGTGTGCCACCAGACTGTCCGGTGTGCCACCAGACTGTCCGGTGTGACAGCGGAGCAACTGCTACATCGCGCAACGGTCGACTGCAAAAGCGCGGTGATCAGATGAACAGTGAGGAACAGTACGCACAGAGGCGCACCGGACTGTCCGGTGCGCCCATCGACAGCAGCCTTCTCGAACGGCTTGTTGGTGGTTGAGGGCTATAAATACCCCCCAACCACCACAACCCCAAGCATCCAAGATTTCTGAGTATCACATTCAATACAAGGGCTCTAGCATTCACTCCTAGACACAATTCAAAAGATCAAAGCCTCTCCAAGTTCCAAATTCAACTCAAGCAGTTAGTGACTTGTAAGAGAGAGATTTTGTGTTCTTTTGAGCTCTTGCCTCTTGGATTGCCTTCTTCCTTTCTCACTTCTTTTCTCAAGTGATTTGTAATCAAAGCAAGAGACGCCTAAGTGTGTGGTGGTCCTTGCGGGGTCTAAGTGACCCGGGAGATTAAGGAAAAGGCTCACTCGGTCTAGGTGACCGTTTGAGAGAGGGAAAGGGTTGGAAGAGACCCGGTCTTTGTGACCACCTCAACGGGGACTAGGTTCTTTAGAACCAAACCTCGGTAAAACAAATCACCGTGTTGATTCACTTGATTCGCTCTTGATTTGTTTTCCCCCTCTCTCTCAGACTTGTTTTTAAGTTCTAACGCTAACCTCGGCTTGTAGTGTGTGTTTAAAGTTGTAAATTTCAGATTACGCCTATTCACCCCCCTCTAGGCGACTTTCAATATGGGCCAGACCTACATTAATTCAACAATCCCCACCAAATGCTAAGTCACACTAAAATGCTCTCATCATCTCAAACGTTTGATATACTGGTGTCGGAGAGAAAATTCTCCGACCGGGTGGCGGAATGCACCCGCCCTAATCCTAAGATGAGGAGGGGGCTTAAGCGTTTCGCCTGTTATGTGGATTTGGGATGAACACGAGAGCACACAAGGGATTAGAGTAGTTCAGGCCACCGGAGCGTAATACCCTACCTCCGCTGTGTGTTGTTTGTTGTTTCAGTGAACTTGTCCCTATAACGCTGTGTGCCTTCCCTTTTATAGTTTAAGGGAGGCACATATAAGGATGTCGAGCCCCGACATGTGGGCCCAGGAGCATAATGGATGGAACACATTATTCGGACAATTAATACTAATAACACCTGAGTAATCACCGGGCGCCATGATGGCCGCAGTCCACACGGTATTGATAAGCGGTGACCGTTTCCTTAGTAACGCGCGAGTAATGATGAGCATGCCGCCTGCCACTGGAATGGACATGCGCTCGTCTTATCCGCAATAAATGCATGGGCGGTGTAGCCCAGAGGCTTTACGCCAGGCTCCGTCTGTTGGCTTATGTCACGTGCAGTAGTCCATGTGACCGCATCGGGTCTCCGCCTGAGCGGGGAGCAGAAGTGTATGCATATAGGTCCGGGTCTGGACACATGTCGGCACTGGACCCCCACTTGGGTCTTGTTCTAGGACCGAGTATGTTCTGTCCTGGAACCTTGGGACCCCATTGCAGGTGGCCCGGACCCCATACGGGGGGTCCGGATCCCATTCAAGGGGTCCGGCTTGCACACGTGGAGGTCCTGGACCAACCTTGGAGGTCCGGACTGTATATCCAAGGGTTCAGCGCTCTCCCATGTGGGTTCGGTTCTACTGTTGATGCCTTGGAGTATATCACCTTCTCTGGACACGTGGCAGCTCCAGATCCGCCCACGTGGTGGAGTCGGGCGCTGCTGTGGACCCAGAGTAGTCGCCCGAGACTGGGGCGAGTCATGGCCTGGTCCCACATGCAGCACCTTTACCACGCGACTAAGAGATAGCCACGTGGGCACTGCGTTTTTATACAGTAGTAAGTGTTACCCTAGTTTCAGGGTACCGACAGTGGCCCCCGAGCCCACCTTAGGGGAGGATGCGAGCCTGCAGGTGGGGCCAAAGCTTGTACTTTGCCTCAACATGGCATGACCTGTGATTGGGGCGCCATCTCAGCACTCCTACTGACTCGCCGCATTAATTCAGCGCATCTATCGACGCACGTGTTGTCAATCTGCCTTCGGTCACATCAACTGCCATATCTATCGCCGTGGCCAACTGACCCACGGCCCCCACGTCTGGCGGTTTCGTCGGGCCTCACGCGGGATGCCTCATTGCCGCCGCCTTGGTTAAAAATATCCTTCCACAGCAGCCCTGAGGCGGCGCGCGATCGTGTGCGGCAGTTCGCTCCCCACGTGGCGGTTTGCTCTTTTCGCACTCGAAGTCTGGCGCACAATCTGTATGAGTTATGGGCCCGGGCCCCCATGTCATAGACTTGGTTGTCTTGGTCCTAGGTACTCATTAGGCGAGATCTCCTACGGCGATTGAGGGGCGCGCGGAAGGGTTTCCTTGATTTAGGACTCTGGTTCCCTTGAAAAAGGGTTCACCTCCGCGTGCAGCAGTTACCCTTTCGCATTCTCTCTCAATCGCTTGCGCCCCCTTTGCCTTCGTGCTTCTTCGTTCCACGCCCGTGCCGCCGGCTGTGCCCTTTTGCCTTCGCGCTCCTCTGCTTTGCGCCACCGTAGCTGCCATGGCTTCGCTAGGTCATCCCGACCGCTTCCAGACTGAGGCAGCGCTCAATCTGGTGCGCGGCCTGCTCGGGTGGAGCGCGCCGGGGCTCGCCGGAAGGATTCGCGCCGGCGTGGCTCCCCTCGGTGACCTTGCCGTCGGGGAGTTCATGCTATTCGTCTCCTACATCTCCTGCGGGTTGGCGCTACCGATCTCGCCTTTCTTCCTGCTACTGTTGGAGGAGTTTGGGCTCCAGCTTCAGCACCTTACGCCCCACTCCATCCTCCAAGCGGCCATCTTCGCCCACCTCTACGAGATGTTCATAGGGGTGGCCCCCTATACCTCCCTCTTCCGCCATTTCTTTGTGTTGGTCAAATCTAGGAAGGCCAAGGACCATCTTGGTGCCTACTACTTCCAGACGAGGCCGGATTCGACCGTAGCCTACATCTCCACCTTCGGCGGCGCATGGTGGGAAAACTGGCGCGGTGACTAGGTGATTGCTAGCGCCGAGGCCAACGACCGCCTCGTCCTGCCGAGCAACGGGCCATCCCTCGACCGCAAGCATTGGAGGACCAAGCCGTCGCTATCGCCAGAAATCCTGCCCGTACTGGACAGGATCAAGACCTTGGCAACCGGTGGTCTGACCTCCATGCATGTGGTTGGAGACTTCCTGAAGCGTCGGGTCATGCCGCTGCAGAGGAGGTCGCGCCTATGCTGCTGGTTCACTGGCCCGAATGATATCGGTCGGATCCAGCGTGGGCCGGGCATCGATCTGTCCTGGGAGGAGCTGGAACTCCTGGTGAAAAGGATTACTGGTGAGTCCTTTGTCCCTGAATCCTTGATACTCCCCCAGGACATCCCGGCGCTTTGTGATGATCCAGGGCTGCGAACGGTGGTTTTGGCCACACTGCCGACCCTCAACGAGAGCGGCATGGTAGTTCGCCAGACCAGCGGTCGGGACCCCCTCCGCGGGATCCAGATCCCCGGTGTACCGGCTGGGTGTCCCCAGCCCGCTGGTGCGGCCCCCAGCGCCCCCACCGTGGCCCCCAGCCCCTTGGACAAGGGTAAAGGGGCTGCAAGCAGCACCGCCCCAGTTGGTTCTGGGGGGTCGGAGGAGGAGAGGCGACGCCGGTTGCGCCACGCCGACGGGTCACTTGTCTTGGACCCCCCAGAAGCGCTAGAGGAATGCTGGCGGTGCCGAGGAAGCCAGCTCCCAGGCCCACGGCGCGCAGAGGCGTGCCAGTCCTCCGGTGCTATCGCCACCACCACCACAGCAACAACAGCAGCAACAGCAACCGCCGCCAGCACAACTACAGCAGCAAGAGCAGCGGCCATCCCGCTTCCAGGGTCGCTGGAAAGTCCAGGGCCCCAAGTAAGTATAGCCCTTTTTTCCACGAGTCTAGTTATCATGCCGACGGGATCTTAACCCATCCTCTATTTGTCAGGGCTTCCTCCCCCTCTACTCCCAAGGTCGCGCCTCCTACGCCAGATACCAGGCCCGCCGACGGGTCTGGCTCTCAGCAGTAGGAATCTGCTGAGAGTGGTGTCGGCGGAGCGCCCCCAGCTGCCGCTAGCACAGAGCCACTAGCCTCCCACGTCCCAGCTGGGGGTCCGGCTGTGGTGGCACCAGCGCCAGGCGCCACGCCGGCGGAGGAGGTCCCAGCTGGGGGACCTGCGCCCGCTCCCGACACCGGGGGTGACCTAGGAGGCGCGTCCAGCTCTATCCCTCCGCCTGCTCTGGAGGAGGTGGAGGTGATTTTAGGGCGGCGGCTCTGGTCAGGTGCCGAGCCAGACGTGGCGCCAATCCCCCTTCCTCGGGTGCTGTCTCGCCCCCACCAAGTCCTCAATGAAACCGAGGCAGCCATCCGGCGGGAATGGGAGGCGCTGGAATCTGAGCACCAGCACCTCAGCGACTGGCGCGCCTAACTGGAGGAGCGCACCAAGGCGGTGTCCTGCCAGTTTGCCTCCGAGCAGTCCCAACTAGAGCAGGACCGCAAGAAGTTCCAGAGGGACCTCCAGAAGGTGTTCGCCAGGGAGCTGGAGGCGAGCCGGAAGGAGAAGAGGTTGGCCAAGAGGGAGGAGGCCTTGAGCTAGAGGGAGGCTCTCACGACAGAGCTCCAGGCCAAGATGAAAGCCCTGGACCAGATCCTGGAGGCCTAGTGGGTCCAACAAGTGGAGGCCATAGAAAAGATCAAGAAATGGGAGCGAGAGCTAGAGGACAAGGCGAGCAACATTGCCCTCGCCGAGGAGAACCTCAAGGAGAAGGGTACGTCCCTGGACAGGCAAGAGATGGACCTCGCCAGGCGGGAGAAGGATCTCGCCTTCAGGGAGGAAATGCTCGAAAGGCGGGCATGTTGCTGGCTAAGCACGAGCTCGAGGCAGAGGAGAAGGAGCGAAAGCTGGAGGAGCGGATCGGCCGGTTCGAAGTGGCGCAGGCGGCGCTGGGTCCCTAGGTGACGGAGGCCACCAAGACAGCCCTGGAAGATCTCTAGGCAGAACACCGCGCCGGGGTCCAGTGGATAGCCGAGTGGGCCGGCGAGGCGAGCACGGCGCTGGTGCCACTAGGGATAATCCTATCCCAGTGTCGGAGCCACCAACGTCGATCTCCGACGCTCTCCCGGTACTAGACTCCACCGTCGAACGCCTTCGTCGCCTAGACCAGATCCTCGGCGCCCGTCTGGAGGCAGAGGGCAGCAGGCTCTGCCGGGCGGTGGTGGATTATGTGCTGACGTGCTTCCGGAGCCACGACCCGGCCATGTCCTTGGCGCCGGTGCTCGATGGTTCGGTGGCCGCCACTGAAGACGCCGCCCGGGAGAGCATCCAAGACGCCATGGAGACGGTGGTCGCGCGCTTCCAGCGCGACCCTACCGACGCCGATTAGCTCGTTCCTGCAAAGATAAAACTAGGGCTCCGCTTGAAGGCGGATGTAATAGATTTTGGTTTTGTAAGATACTCTTGAGCACTATTAATTTAACATCACTTATCTGTATGTCATTTGTCCTCGCTGTGTGTAGTGTTACTAACTTCTCCCTAGTACATGGCCCCCTGGGATGTAGGCTCGACGTGTCGAGGCTGGATACCAGTATACCTAAGAAAGAATTGATGACTCGGTCCCCAGGAGGTAGTTTCGACTGGTACCTGGACCTGTACATAGCTTTGGCTAGGAAGTTTTAGTAGCGCACCCATAGGACCCACCAACTGGTATCTTTTATCCTTTGATTCATGCAACAAGACCTGCAGGATTTAGTCTGGGAAGCCAAGCCGTACAGTGGTGGAGCGTGCAGGCTTAGGGTACGGAACCAGGCTAAGCGGCTACACAGCTCCAGACCACCCTAGGAGACGAGTGTCCATTCTCTAGAACTGGACCCCAGTTGGTCGAACCCACAGGACTATAGTTCCAAATACTAGGACACCCGTCATAGAGTGGTGCAGCGTGCAGGCTTAGGGTACGCAACCAAGCTAAGCGGCTACATAGCTCCGGACCACCCCATCGGACGAGTGCCCATTCTCTAGAACAGGGCCCCAGGCTGCCGGACCCCCCCTTTGTAGAGGGGTCCTAAACTGCAAACCTGACTACTCAATTCGGATGTCATTATACCAGCAAGGGCGAGAAACTGTATGGGTGGGTTAGATAAAAAATAACGGTTATAAACTAAAGCAGAATAAAACCATCACAAAGCAAATCTGGGGGATGAATCTTTTCCTTATAACTTGATATACATGAGTGTAGGCCAACAGACCGGGTTTATGAGGACGGACCTCACTGGGTGGACGTACATATATGCTCAACCTAGTTACAAAGGAAGAAAACTGAATTCCCCAGTTTTGCTTTTATGGGTAAAACTTACAGAGATGCTCTATGTTCCAGGGATTGGGAAGAGGCACTCCTTTAGTTGTGGCAAGGCAGACACACCCAGGTCGGCATATTTCCATCACCTTGAAGGGTCCCTCCCAGCTGGGGGAGAGTTTGTGGAGCCCTTCTTGGTTCAATACTCGCCTTAGGACCAGGCCCCCGACCCTGAGCTCCCTACTATGCACGAACCGCTGGTGGTTGCGCCTAAGCGCCTGGTTGTACCGTGCATTTTGGATCACCGCTCGCCATCTACGCTCGTCAATGAAGTCCACATCCTCACGCCGTAGCTGTTCCTGCATAGACTCATCAAAAACTTGGACCCGTGGGGAGCCCATAATGATTTCTGGGGGAAGGCAGGCTTCGGCCCCGTAGACTAGGAAGAACGGGGTCTCCCCGGTAGCTTGGCTGGGTGTGGTCCAGTTCCCCCATAGCATGGACGGAAGCTCATTGACCCAATTTGCACCATGCTTTTTCAAGCAGTCATAGGTGCGTGTCTTGAGTCCCCTAAGGATTTTTGCGTTTGCCCTCTCTGCCTGTCCGTTGCTCCTGGGATGAGCCACAGACGCAAAGCAGAGCTGGGTGCTGATGCCCTCGCAATACTCCTGGAAGAGCCGACTTGTAAACTAGGTTCCGTTGTCCATAATGATACGGCTTGGGACCCCAAATCTATAGACAATCGACCTGAGGAATGCAACAGCAGCACCCTGGGTGATATTGACCACAGGGGTGGCCTCTGGCCACTTTGTGAACTTGTCAATGGTGACGAAGAGGAAACGGTACCCGCCGACGGTCCTGGGGAATGGTCCCAGGATATCCACCCCCATATGGCGAATGGCCAGGAGGGTGGAATCATCTACAAAGCCTGAGTTGGTGTGTGTATCTGCTTTGCATGGAATTGACACGCCTTGCAAGACTTTACCATCTCAGCTGCATCCTGGAGGGCGGTTGGCCAGTAGAAGCCATGTCAGAAGGCCTTACCGACCAGCGTGCGAGATGAGGAATGACTTCCGCACTCGCCTCCATGGATCTCCATGAGCAACTCATGGCCCTCCTCCTGGGTAATGCACCGCATGAGAATGCCATTGGCGCCATGGCTGTAGAGATCCCCTTCCACCACCGCGTATCGTTTAGCCAACCGCACTATTGTCGGGACCGTAATTAGGGGTACCCCCAAGGCTCCTAATCTCAGCTGGTAACCCCCATCAGCACAAAGCTGCAAAGGCCTGATGGGCGTAATTCCGGTCAAAGCTCCGTCCACTCAAGGGACACGATCTCGCCTCACCCGAGCCCAGCCTCGGGCAGGAACGGAAGACCAAGGCAGATTCGCGCCTCGCCCGAGGGTCTCCTCAAGCAACGGACGCACCATCGACTCGCCTGAAGCCCAGCTCGGGCAGGCTTCACGGAGAAGCAACCTTGGCCAGATCGCCTCGCCAGCCGACCGGATCGCAGGAGCATTTAATGCAAGGATCGCCTGACACCTTATCCTAACGCGCGCTTCCTAGTCGACAAGGCCGAAGTGACCGCAGTCACTTCGCCCCTCCACTGACTGATCAGACAGGAAAACAGCACCGCCTGTGCTGCTCCGACTATTGTGCCACCTGCCAGGGTGAGGCTGACAGCAACCAAGTCCAGCCTCGGGCGCCATAGGAATCTCCGCCTCGCCCGACCCCAGGGCTCGGGCTCAACCTCGACCTCCGGAAGACAGTCTCCGCCTCGCCCGACCCCCGGGCTCGGGCTCAACCTCGACCTCCGGAAGACAGTCTCCGCCTCGCCCGACCCTAGGGCTCGGGCTCAACCTCAACTCGGAAGACGATCTCCACCTCGCCCGACCCCAGGGCTCGGACTCGACCTCGACCTCCGGACGACGGTCTCCGCCTCGCCCGACCCCCGGGCTCAGACTCAACCTCGACCTCGGAGGAGTCACCACCTCGCTCGGGCCGACCATGCCACAAGGGGGGCCATCATTATCCTACCCCTAGCTAGCTCAGGCTAGCCCAGGCTACGGGGAACAAGACCGGCGTCCCATCTGGCTCGCCCCGGTAAAACAAGTAATGATGGCGCCCCGCGTGCTCCATGACGATGGCGGTTCTCAGCCCCTTACGGAAGCAAGGAGACGTCAGCAAGGATCCGACAGCCCCGACAGCTTGCTTCTACAGGGCTCAAGCGCTCCTCCGATGGCCACGACGCCACATGAACAGGGCTCCAACACCTCTCCGACAGCCACATCGGCATGTACATAGGGCTCTAGCTCCTCTCTGCTAGAGACGTTAGCACACTGCTACACCTCCCGTTGTACACCTGGACCCTCTCCTTACGTTTATAAAAGGAAGGTCCAGGGCTCTCGTACGAAAAGGTGGCCGCGCGGGAGAACGGGCTGACGTGCAGTCTCACGCCCTCTCTCTCTCCCTCGCAAACGCTTGTAACCCCCTACTGCAAGCGCATCCGCCCTGGGCGCAGGACAACACGAGGCCGTGGGTTCCCCTCACTGTTTTCCCCCTTATGTCTCCATCTCGCGCCGACCCATCTGGGCTGGGACACGCAGCGACAATTTACTCGTCGGTCCAGGGACCCCCCGGGGTCGAAACACCGACAGTTGGCACGCCGGGTAGGGGACTGCTATGTGTTGACGAACAGCTTCCCGTCAAGCTCCAGATGGGGAGTCTCCAGCGACCTCTCCAACCCGGGACGAAGCTCCATTTCGGGAGTCTCGAGTTCATATCCCTCGACGGCAGCTACGACATGATACTCCTTCCTCCGCCGCATGACAACGACAATGGCGGCCGACAGCTCGCCCGCGGGCAGCGGAATCGACGATGTCTTCCCCGCGTGGCGGAAGAACTGCATCCGAGTCTGTCCCGTCACCTTCCTCGTCGACGGGGAAGGAGGCGGGGCAATCATGGCCAAGCAGGAGGCAGCGCCTCGTCGGCTGTCGAGTGAGTCGACGATGTCGGCGCCCCAGCGGGGGACACGCCGGGCATTGACCTCGCGTCTGAGACGAAGACGAGCGTCGTTTCCCCGCAACATGCCAACCCCAAGCAAACGGGCAACGCCAGGACGCTCGTGAAGGACTTGCTGAGCGTTAGCCTTGTACCTGAGATAACGGTGCAGTCCGTCCCCGACGCGACTTCGTCACCGTCCGTCGATCAAGAGGTACCATCCGTTTCACATTATGTGCCTTTTAGATTCAGCTTCGACCCACCAAGCGATCCCGCTTCGGTGGACGCTTTCATGAAGGCATATCCAAACCTTCCGGGGTACCATATGTGGTCAACCTGGGAGAGATTTACAGCTGTCTCGACCTACGGGCTCGCGGGTTCTGAGGAAGACGATGAGCCCGACTTTGGTTGGGGCTTCTCTGGGCTCGATAACCCCAGTGTCATGCGGGACTTCATGACCGCATGTGACTACTACCTCTCCGATTGCTCCGATGATAGCCACAGCCTCGGTGACGAGGACTGTGGCCCAAGTCACGAATGTTTCCACGTCGATCTAGAGGGTCTCGATGAAGGCAACCACCTTGGTATGCCGGAGGACGGCGATCCCTCTAGGCCTGCGCCTCGCGTTGACATCCTTCGGGAGCTAGCTGTGGTCCCAGTCCCTGCTGGGGGCCAGGACACACAGCTCGAGCAAATCCATGAGATGCAGGCCAGGCTCGACGAGGAAGCAGGACAACTTGTGCATCTCCGGCAGAACATCGGGCAGGAGCGAGCAGGCCGAGCACCGGCCAGAGAAGTGCGTCATCTGGCCCAGGACGTCCAGCATTGCATCGCCGACGATGCCAGGGCAAGGCTGCCCCTGGCTTCCAGTGGGGTCGGCCAGAACCTGGCAGCAGCGGCAATACTACTCCGAGCGATGCCGAAACCATCCACCACCGAGGGACAGCGTATCTAGGGAGAACTCAAGAATCTCCTGGAGGATGCCGCGGTCCGATGGGACAAAAGCTCTGCCTCCCGAAGGCAGGGATACCCCCCAGAGCATCGCGCCGTGACTTCCCGATTCATGCGGGAAGCCTCGGTCTACACCGGGCGCATGCGGGACACAGCGCCTGCGGCCCCGGGTCGCCTCGGCAACGAGCACCATCGCCGCGACCGTCGAGCCCACCTCGACGAGAGGGTGCATCGAGGCTACCACCCCAGGCATGGGGGACGCTATGACAGCGAGGAGGATCGGAGCCCTTCGCCCGAACCACCCGGTCCGCAAGCTTTCAGCCGGGCCATACAACGGGCGCCGTTCCCGACCCGGTTCTAGGCCCCGACTACCATCACCAAGTACTCGGGGGAGACGAGGCCAGAACTATGACTCGTGGACTACAGGCTGGCCTGCCAACTGGGTGGAATGGACGATGACAACCTCATCATCCGCAACCTCCCCCTGTTCCTCTCCGACGCCGCCCGAGCCTGGCTGGAGCATCTGCCTCCTGCGCAGATCTCCAACTGGGACGACCTGGTCAAAGCCTTCGCCGGCAACTTCCAGGGCACCTACGTGCGCCCTGGGAACTCCTGGGATCTCCGAAGCTGCCGCCAGCAGCCGAGAGAATCCTTGCGGGATTACATCCGGCGATTCTCGAAGCAGCGCACCGAGCTGCCCAACATCATCGACTCAGATGTCATCGGCGCGTTCCTCGCTGGCACCACTTGCCGCGACCTGGTGAGCAAGCTGGGTCGCAAGACTCCCACCAGGGCGAGCGAGCTAATGGACATCGCCACCAAGTTCGCCTCCGGCCAGGAGGCGGTCGAGGCCATCTTCCGGAAGGACAAGCAGCCTCAGGGGCGCCAGCCGGATGACGGCCCCGAAGCGTCCGCTCAACGCGGCACGAGGAAGAAGGGCAAGAAGAAGTTGCAAGCGAAACGCAACGCCGCCGACACAGACCTTGTCGCCGCCGCTGAGCACAGGAACCCTCGGAAGCCTCCCGGAGGCGCCAACTTGTTCGACAAGATGCTCAAGGAGTCGTGCCCCTATCATCAGGGTCCCGTAAAGCACACCCTTGAAGATTGCGTCATGCTTCGGCGCTACTTCCACAAGGCCGGGCCACCGGCGGAAGGTGGCAGGGCCCCCGACAACGACAAAAAGGAAGCCCACAAGGCAGAGGAGTTCCCCGAGATCCATGACTGCTTCATGATCTACGGTGGGCAAGTGGCGAACGCCTCGGCTCGGCACTGCAAGTAAGAGCTCCGGGAGGTTTGCTCGGTGAAGGTGGCGGCGCCAGTCTACCTAGACTGGTCCGACAAGCCCATCACCTTCGACCAAGGCGACCACCCCGACCGCGTGCCGAGCCCGGGGAAGTACTCGCTCGTTGTTGATCCTGTCATCGGCAACGTCAGGCTTACCAAGGTCCTCATGGATGGAGGCAGCAGCCTCAACATCATCTACGCCGACACCCTCGGGCTCCTACAGATCGATCTGTCCTCGATCCGGGCCGGTGTGGCGCCCTTTCACGGGATCATTCCTGGGAAGCGCATCCAGCCCCTTGGACAACTCGATCTGCCTGTCTGCTTCGGGACTCCCTCCAACTTCCGAAAGGAAACCCTCACGTTCGAGGTGGTCGGGTTCCGAGGAACCTACCACGCAGTGCTGGGGAGACCATGCTACGCCAAGTTCATGGTCGTCCCCAACTACACCTACCTCAAGCTCAAGATGCCGGGCCCCAACGGGGTCATCACCGTCGGCCCCACATACCGACACGCGTACGAATGCGATGTGGAGTGCGTGGAGTACACCGAGGCCCTCGCCGAATCCGAGGCCCTCATCGCCGACATGGAGAGCCTCCCCAAGGAGGTTCCAGATGCGAAGCGCCACGTCGGCAACTTCGAACCAGCAGAGGCGGTTAAGTCTGTCCCTCTCGACCCCAGCAACGACACCTCCAAGCAGATCCGGGTTGGCTCCGAGCTCGACCCCAAATAGGAAGCAATGCTCGTCGACTTTCTCCACGCGAACGCCGAGGTTTTTGCGTGGAGTCCCTCGGACATGCCTGGCATACCGAGGGAAGTCGCCAAGCACTCACTGGATATCCGAGCTAGAGCCCGACCCGTGAAGCAGCCTCTGCGCCGATTCGACGAAGAAAAGCGCAGAGCCATAGGTGAGGAGATCCACAAGCTGATGGCTGCTGGGTTCATCAAAGAGGTATTCCATCCCGAATGGCTCGCCAACCCTGTGCTTGTGAAAAAGAAAGGCGGGAAATGGCGGATGTGTGTAGACTACACTGGTCTAAACAAAGCATGTCCGAAGGTTCCCTACCCTCTGCCTCGCATCAATCAAATCGTGGATTCCACTGCTGGGTGCGAAACCCTGTCGTTCCTCGATGCCTACTTAGGGTATCACCAAATCAGGATGAAAGAGTTCGACCAGCTTGCAACTTCTTTCATCACACCCTTTGGCATGTACTTCTACATTACTATGCCATTCGGTTTGAGGAATGCGGGTGCGACATACCAAAGGTGCATGAACCACGTGTTCGGGGAGCACATTGGTCGAACGGTCGAGGCTTACATCGATGACATCGTAGTCAAGACAAGGAAAGCCTCCGACCTCCTCTCCGACCTTGAAACGACATTCAAGTGTCTCAAAGCGAAAGGCGTAAAACTCAATCCCGAGAAGTGTGTCTTCGGAGTCCCCCGAGGCATGCTCCTAGGGTTCATCGTCTCCGAGCGGGGCATCGAGGCCAACCCGGAGAAAATCGCGGCCATCACCAACATGGGGCCCATCAAGGACTTGAAAGGAGTACAGAGGGTCATGGGATGCCTTGCAGCTCTGAGCCGCTTCATCTCGCGCCTCGGCGAAAGAGTCCTGCCCCTGTATCACCTCTTAAGGAAGACCGAGCGCTTCACTTGGACCCCCGAGGCCGAGGAAGCCCTCGAGAACTTGAAGGCGCTCCTTACAAGCGTGCCCATCCTGGTGCCCCCCGCTGCCAGAGAAGCCCTCTTGATCTACGTCGCCGCCACCACTCAGGTGGTCAGCGCCGCGATCGTGGTCGAGAGACGAGAAGAAGGGCACGCATTGCCCATCCAGAGGTCGGTCTACTTCATCAGTGAGGTACTGTCCAAGACCAAAATCCTCTACCCACAAATTCAGAAGCTGTTGTACGCGGTAATTCTGACACGGCGAAAGTTGTGTCACTACTTCGAGTCTCATCCGGTGACTATGGTGTCATCCTTCCCCCTGGGGGAGATCATCCAGTGCTGAGAAGCCTCGGGTAGGATTGCAAAGTGGGCGGTGGAGATCATGGGCGAGACAATCTCGTTCGCCCCTCGGAAGGCCATCAAGTCCCAATTCTTGGCGGACTTTGTGGCTGAATGGGTCGACACCCAGCTTCCAACAGCTCTGATCCAGCCGGAACTCTGGACCATGTTTTTCGATGGGTCACTGATGAAAACAGGAGTGGGCGCGGGCCTGCTCTTCATCTCACCCCTCGGAAAGCACCTCCGCTACGTGCTGCACCTCTATTTCCCGGCGTCCAACAACGTGGTCGAGTATGAGGCTCTGGTTAATGGGTTGCGCATCGCCATCGAGCTAGGGGTCCGGCGCCTCGACGCTCGTGGCGACTCACAGCTTGTCATCGACCAAGTCATGAAGAACTCCCACTGCTGCAACCCGAAGATGGAAGCCTACTGCGACGAGGTTCGGCGCCTAGAGGACAAGTTCTACGGGCTCGAGCTCAACCACGTCGCCCGACGATACAACGAGACTGCGGACAAGCTAGCTAAGATAGCCTCTGGGCGAACAACGGTTCCTCCGGACGTCTTCTCCCGAGACCTACATCAACCCTCCGTCAAGACCGACGACACGACCGAGCCCGAGAAGGCCTCGGCTCTGCCCGAGGCGCCCTCAGCTCAGCCCAAGGCAGCCTCGGCCCCGCCCGAGGCACCCTCGGCCCCCGAGGGTGAGGCACTGCGTGTCGAGGAAGAGCGGAATGGGGTCACGCCTAATCAAAACTGGCAGACCCCATACCTGCAATATCTCCACCGAGGAGAGCTACCCCTCGACAGAGCCGAAGCTCGGCGACTGGCGCGGCGCGCCAAGTCGTTCGTCTTGCTGGGTGACGGAAAGGAGCTCTACCACCACAGCCCCTCAGGCATCCTCCAGCGATGCATATCCATCGCCGAAGGTCAGGAGTTATTGCAAGAAATACACTCGGGGGCTTGCGGTCATCACGCAGCACCTCGAGCCCTCGTGGGAAACGCCTTCCGATAAGGTTTCTACTGGCCAACCGCGGTGGCCGACGCCACTAGGATTGTACGCACCTGCCAAGGTTGTCAATTCTATGCAAGGCAGACGCACCTGCCCACTCAAGCCTTGCAGACAATACCCATCACCTGGCCGTTTGCTGTGTGGGGTCTGGACCTCGTCGGTCCCTTGCAGAAAGCACCCGGGGGCTTCACGCACCTGCTGGTCGCCATTGACAAATTCTCCAAGTGGATCGAGGTCCGACCCCTAAACAGCATCAGGTCCAAACAGGCGGTGGCGTTCTTCACCAACATCATCCATCGCTTCGGGGTCCTAAACTCCATCATCATCGACAACGGCACCCAGTTCACAGGCAGAAAGTTCCTAGACTTCTATGAGGACCACCACATCCGGGTGGACTGGGCCGCCGTAGCTCACCCCATGACGAATGGGCAAATAGAGCATGCCAATGGCATGATTCTATAGGGGCTCAAGCCGAGGATCTACAACGACCTCAAAAAGTTCGGCAGGCGGTGGATGAAAGAACTCCCCTCGGTGGTCTGGAGTCTGAGGACGACGCCAAGCCGAGCCACGGGCTTCACGCCGTTCTTTCTAGTCTATGGGGCCGAGGCTATCTTGCCCACAGACTTAGAATACGGCTCCCCGAGGACGAGGGCATACGATGCCCAAAGCAACCAGACAAACCGAGAAGACTCACTTGACCAGCTGGAAGAGGCTCGGGACATGGCCTTGCTACACTCGGCGCGGTATCAGCAGTCCATGTGACGCTACCACGCCCGAGGGGTTCGGTCCCGAGACCGCCAGGTGGGCGACTTGGTGCTTCGGCTATGACAAGACGCCCGAGGGTGCCACAAGCTCACGCCTCCCTAGGAAGGGCCGTTCATCATCGCCAAAATTCTGAAGCCCGGAACATACAAACTGGCCAACAGTCAAGGCAAGGTCTACAGCAACGCTTGGAACGTCCGATAGCTACGTCGCTTCTACCCTTAAGATGTTTTCAAGTCGTTCATGTACCTCGTTCACTTACGCAAGCAAAGTCTAACCTTCAAGGAAGGGTCAGCCTTGCCTCGGCAAAGCCCGACCCTCCCTCGGGGGCTAGAAGGGGGGAACCCCCTCTGCGTCAAAATTTTCCTCGGAAAAAGTCTTTCTGCCAGAACATCTTTCGTGCTTTTCGACTACTTCAATAGTGGAGTCCTGAAAACGATGGAGTACACATAAGAAGGCAAGGCCGACCGAGCCGAGGGACTCCTACGCCTCCGGGATACGAATACCTCACTCATCACCTTCTGTGATAAGTAACTCACGCTCGGATAAGGGATTCCGCTGTCCGAACAAGTCTTAACGCTCGAAAACTTTTCGGCCGAAATGATTTTTCGTGCCATCTCGACTATATCGATAACAGAATCCTACAGACGACTAAGAGTACACATAAGTAGGCAAGGCCGACCGAGCCGAGGGACTCCTACGCCTCCGGGATACAGATACCTCACTCATCACCTTCTGCGATAAGTAACTCACGCTCGGATGAACGATTCTGTTACCGATGAACAAGTCCTGATACTCGAAACAAGGGGAAAAGAAACGCAGCTTTACAAACACGATGACAGCATGTTTTGGCCTCGGCAGCCGCAAAAAACATACGCACGCTACAGACAAACTGTTCATGTAGGTTCAGACGTCAGCAGGGGGAGCAGCAGCACCCTCAGCATCGACTCCACCTTCGGCGGAATCCGACCCGGCCTCGGACAGCGACATGGTCGAAGGATCTCCACCTCGAAGGAAGATGTCAGCACCGCGCCTGGGCCATCACCGCTAGGGTCTCCTCCAGGAACCTGGCCCAAGCAGACGGCCGGACTGGCCGCTCCGTAGCCTCAGCCAGCTGTCCCCCGAGGACACCAGCCCGGCTCGTGGCCTCGGCAGCCTGACTCTAGGGTTGGTCCCGCCAGTGGACGACCTGGCCAGGTCCCAGGCGCCACTGCCATGCCTCCTCGGCCTGGGAAGTCCCCTACTCCTGGGCCGATGAAGTTTCTTCTCCGGCCAACTCCGCCTCTGTCCGTGCTGACACCGCTGCCTCCGGCTTCAGCTCATCGCAGAGCAGCCGAGGTTTCCTCCACTAAGCAAGAGAAGCCTTGAGCGGCAAGGCCGATCGAGCCGAGGGACTCCTACGCCTCCGGGATACGGATACCTCACTCGTCACCTTCCGCACAGGGCAACTCACACTTGGTTAAGCGGTCCAGCTAGCCGACAGGCGAGTCCTGGTGCATGAAATGGGGAAGAAACACGGCTTTACGCCCAAATACACAAATGTTCAGGCCCTGACAGCCACAATGAACATACGCCAGCACTCAAGGTGCCATTACAAACGGGACTCCGGTTCCATTCCCGCGGGTATGAACAACCTCCATACCAGGAGGCCAACGCGGGGCGACGAACTCCAAGCGGCTCACCGCCGCCCGCTCCGACAACAGCGGCAACGACCTCCGTCTCGGGCGGCAAGACAGCTGCAGCAACGGCTTCCGGGCAAACGCTGCGGCGGAAAAGCTCTCGCCCACAAAGGACGAGAACCAGCCATTCAAGCCAGGGAGACGGAGGTCCAGGGGTGCAGGCAAAGTTGGCAATCTCGTCGGCAGAGAAACCTTCTCCGGCTGCCACCGCCTCGGCGCCGACAGCGGCGTCCACCTATCCGCCAACACTGCACCAGCGGGCGCCGGCCGCCCCAAAGCGCACCGGCAGGTCATCACTCTCGTCCTCGCCACGAGAACGAGAATGGGACCGTCCCAGAACACAATTACCGCCCTCGCGGCGTACGACGTGTTGTGAGACCCCCTGGTGCGGCTGGCCACCGTCGCCCGGACAGAGGACGGAATGCTGCACCCTGGCTGGGCAGCAGCAGTCCGCCTTCCCCGGCATGGCTAGAGGACGCCTCCTCCATAGAGCTAGAGGATGGTTTCCACCCCTAGAAGCTAGAGGAGGAAGCAGGACGCCAGCCCACGCCAAGGCAGGCCCAGGCTCGCCTCGCCCTCCGCCCCAGCAAGGATGACGAAAATCCTTGAAGCTGAGGGCGGGACGGAGGCCGCAGCCCGGCTTGCTTCTCCCCACCATCGAACTGGTGATCACCGTCTAGGGTGACCATCGGCGAGGGGATGCAGCCGGGCTGCACGACGAAAATCCTTGAAGCCGAGCGATGGCTGAAAGGTACCAACCTCCACGAGGTTGCGCTCCTTCCACAACGAGACGAAGACAACGCGGGCGATCCCCATCTGGGGGCTCGGAAGGCGGAAGGACGTGACACATGAGGGAAGCGCGAAGGCATGGCTACCACCCAGGAGGTTGGTCCCTTTTTAAAGGCGACTCTCCCCACTTGCGTCCTCAGCCGTCGCGGACTGAGTCTTCACCAACACGCTTCAAGGTCCTCCCCCTACGACACGGGGGCTGGGCCCCACGCGACATGCAAGCTGCCCCGAGACAGAAGGAGCCAAAGCGCCGCACGCGGAGCGTGTAACCGCCCAGCGGTTACAAGCATTCCTCCATCTTCGCCCAAACCAGCGGGTGAAAGGGCGGACCGCCATGCAGGCGGCATGCAACTGCACCAAGGGGGTGCACCCTTTTGACTTCGACGCATCCAGCATGGAGGCCCAGGCCCACACGTCATGTAACCGGCGCGTCGGTTACTACGTGCAAAAAACTGCAGCGCCACTTGCGCCAGCGCCGCACCTTCTCGACTGTGGAATCGGTGCCGCGACTCGAGGCAACCCTGCGCATGACCCAACAGTGCCAACCAGGCACGCCGGTCATGGGTCAGTCAGCCGCGGGAGAAGGCGCGACGGTCGACATGGCCAAAAGTGGGCCGGTAGTAATGGCGGTGGCAGGCGGGCGGAAGTAGCAGTCAAATCGTCTGCAGGCTCACGTCCCCTGCTGGAACAGCGAGAGAGCTCTCTCCCATGGCGTGAAGACGAAGCGCCCGTGTTCCGTTCCTCGAACGGCTCGCGCATGCGCAACGGCTACCCCGCGAACCACTCGTCCTGTCGCATTAACTCTACGACAGGACAGGCGACACCTTTGGCAGGCAAAGCGGGTGATGCTTCACCTCCGCCATAATGACCGCGTCAAAAAAGGTGCACCACGTCGTTCAAATTTCGTATCCTTTTCCTCTTCCCCTTTCTCTCTCTTGCTATAGGGACCGGGAAAGGGGATACTCCGAAAGGGATCCTTCTCCGCAAAGGAAGCGGGCCCCGAGCCCCCTACTGATCAGAGGTTCGAAGGCTGGCCCCTCGGAAGGGTTCGACAGCCGCCTCAGAGCACTCGGGCTCCGCGCCCACTACTGATTAGAGGTTCGAAGGCTAGCCCCTTGAAAGGGTTCGATAGCCGCCTCAGAGCACTCGGACTCCGCGCCCACTACTGGTCAGAGGTTCGAAGGCTGGCCCCTCTGAAGGGTTCAACAGCCGCCTCAGGCCACTCGGGCTCCACGCTCACTACTGATCAGGGGTTCGTAGGCTGGCCCCCCGACGGGTTCGACAGTCGCCCTAGAGCACGCAGAGTGAGGGATGACTCTGGGTACGTTCGATACATAACCAAGGCTTGGGCTACGCTCCCGAGGTACCCTAGGACATTTCCAAGACCGGCAGGAACGATTCTATAACGGAATCCCATCAGAGGGAGGCATCAAGCACTCGGACCCTATCGAACGGGACCGGGTCCGGCAAATCACCTGTAGGTACTTTTGGAGCGCGCCTCTAGGCCACTAGCCGACCCTTACCGAACGGGGCACGGGCGTCCACTCGGATCACTCGTTAGCAACTCACTGGAGACACCATGTTCGGCGCCCTCCGAGGGCAACATGGCGCTTTCCCCCCCCCCCCCTCCTCCTTGCAGAAAGGTGACGCAGGGGCGTATGAAAAAAGCCGAGTCTGCCCTTGACCGTCCTCTTGCCCTGTGCAGAGGCTCGGGGGCTGCTCTCGCAAACCCGGCTCCGGCCAAACCGTTGACAGCGTCAACATACCAGCCCGAGAACTCGGAACCTGACTATGCACCCGGGCAACGACCAGTTCGCATGAGGGAACAACCAGACTGGCCGAGCCATCATGAAAGGCATTAAGACCTCGAAGGAGTCAAACCACTCCTCCGAAGCCTCGGGGGCTACACCCGGCGGGTGCGCTCGCGCGCACCCACCGGAACAAAATGCAACCGAGAAAGGCCGGTCCCCTTGCAAAAAAGTGCGACAAAGCATCCAAGCGAGTACCCACACTCCCTTTGAGGCTCGGGGGCTACTGTCGGGGACCGTAATTAGGAGTACCCCCAAGGCTCCTAATCTCGGCTGGTAACCCCCATCAGCACAAAGCTGCAAAGGACTGATGGGCGCAATTCCGGTCAAAGCTCCGTCCACTCAAGGGACATGATCTCGCCTCACCTGAGCTAGCCTCGGGCAGGAACGGAAGACCAAGGCAGATTCATGCCTCGCCCGAGGGTCTCCTCAAGCAACGGACGCACCTTCGACTCGCCCGAAGCCCAGCTCGGGCAGGCTTCACGGAGAAGCAACCTTGGCCAGATTGCCTCGCCAGCCGACCGGATCGCAGGAGCATTTAATGCAAGGATCGCCTGACACCTTATCCTGACGCGCGCTTCCCAGTCGACAAGGCCAAAGTGACCGCAGTCACTTCGCCCCTCCACTGACTGATCTGACAGGAAAACAGCGCCGCCTGCGCTGCTCCGACTGCTGTGCCACCCGCCAGGGTGAGGCTGACAGCAACCAAGTCTAGCCTCGGGCGCCATAGGAATCTCCGCCTCGCCCGACCCCAGGGCTCGGGCTCAACCTCGACCTTCGGAAGACAGTCTCCGCCTCGCCCGACCCCCGGGCTCGAGCTCAACCTCGACCTCCGGAAGACAGTCTTCGCCTCGCCCGACCCTAGGGCTCAGGCTCAACCTCGACTCGGAAGACGATCTCCGCCTCGCCCGACCCCAGGGCTCGGACTCGACCTCGACCTCTGGACGACGGTCTCCGCCTCGCCCGACCCCCGGGCTCGGACTCAACCTCGACCTCGGAGTAGTCACCACCTCGCTCGGGTCGACCATGCCATAAGGGGGCCACCATTACCCTACCCCTAGCTAGCCCAGGCTACGGGGAACAAGACCAGCGTCCCATCTGGCTCACCCCGGTAAAACAAGTAATGATGGCGCCCCACGTGCTCCATGACGACGGCGGTTCTCAGCCCCTTATGGAAGCAAGGAGACGTCAGCAAGGATCCGACAGCCCCGACAGCTGTGCTTCTACAGGGCTCAAGCGCTCCTCTGACGGCCACGACGCCACATGAACAGGGCTCCAACACCTCTCCGACAGTCACGTCGGTATGTACATATGGCTCTGGCTCCTCTCTGCTAGACACCTTAGCACACTGCTACACCCCCCATTGTACACCTGGACCCTCTCCTTACGTTTATAAAAGGAAGGTCCAGGGCTCTCGTACGAAAAGGTGGCCGCGCGGGAGAACGGGCTGACGCGCAGTCTCACGCCCTCTCTCTCTCTCCCTCGCAAACGCTTGTAACCCCCTACTGCAAGCGCATCCGCCCTGGGCGCAGGACAACACGAGGCCGCGGGTTCCCCTCACTGTTTTCCCCCCTTGTGTCTCTGTCTCGCGCCGACCCATCTGGGCTAGGACACGCATCGACAATTTACTCGTCGGTCCAGGGACCCCTCGAGGTCGAAATGCCGACAACTATGCGCTCTGTGGACACATGATCTTCAGGAAGGATATTTTCCTTCAGGTAGTCCCAGATCTCGGAGATCCATGCATCGGGACCACTCTGAGATACTGGCTATGGTGCTAAGGGGTAGGCAGGATCCCCTGTAGCACACACAGATTTCGGTGGGTTCTGTAGATGGTACGCCATCAGGACCGCTAGCTTCGAGGTGCTAGTCTTGCCCGGTTCGGCAGGCTGGGCGGTAGGTCTTAGCAGTCATCTTTCGAAAACGCCCTCGGGCACGGGTGCCCAAGTTGATGCCCTCGTGGAGAGTTCATCCGCCGCTGAGTTGTCAGCCTGAGGAACATGTTGCAATTCCAGGGCCGCGAAGTCCTTTTCCAGCTTCCTTACATGGAGGAGGTAAGCTGTGAGCCTGGGCTCGTTGCAGCTACATTCCCCACGAACCTGCTTGATGATCAGTTGCGAGTCCCCCTTCACGAGGAGCTGGCGGATCCCTCAGGATAGGGCCGCAGACAAGCCGAAGATAAGTGCCTTGTATTCTGCCATGTTGTTGGTGGCCTTGAACTCAAGGTGCACCATGTACTTGACTTAATCTCCGCTTGGGTCGACGAGGACCACCCTAGCACCGCCACCTTGCTGGTGGGTGGACCCATCGAAGAAGAGTGTCCAGTGGGGCTTGGTGAAGACCGGGACCCTGGACTTCGCAGGTGTGGGGTTCGAATCAGGATCCGGACCCCCAGGAGCGCTCAGGGGAGGGGTCCACTCTACGATAAAGTCAGCCAAGACCTAGCTCTTGACACATGGCGAGGCTGGAAGTCGAGCTAGAACTCTGCAAGTTCCGTGGCCCACTTGGCGATGTTGCCTATGGCGTTAGAGTTGTGGAGGATGGCCCTTATTGGGAAGGAGGTCACCACCACAACCCTGTGCGCCTAGAAATAGTGGCGCAGCTTCCTGGACGCAACAAGCACAGCATAGAGTACCTTGTGCGTCTCGAGGTACTTGGCCTTCGCCTCATGGAGGACCTCACTGACATAGTAGACCGGCCTTTATATGGTCCGGAACCCTATGGCTGGTCTCAGGGCCTCAAAGTCCATGGTGGTTGGACCACCACCATCTGCTAGGGGAACCCCTTGACTCCCCTGGGAATGTTGCTCCATCCTTTCGACGACCAGCACCATGCTCACCGCCTCTACAGCCGCTGCAATATATAAGTACAACGGCTCCCCTGGCTCTAGAGCTACCAGTATTGGTAGGGACACAAGGTGCTGCTTCAACTCTTGGAAAGCTCGTTCTACCTCCTCGGTCCAAGAGAACAGGCTGGACTTCCGTAGGAGCTTGAAGAAGGGTAGCGCCCTCTCAGCCAGCCATGAAATGAAGCGGCTAAGGGCGGCCAGGGACCCTGTAAGCTTCTGGACGTCCTTGATCTAGGCCAAAGGCCTCATTGCCTCACTTGCCCTAATTTTCTCCGGGTTTGCTTCAATGCCCCGGTGCGAAACCAGGAATCCCAGCAACTTCCCAGCGGAGACACCAAAGACACACTTGTTTGGGTTCAGCTTTGTGCGCGTTGCCCACAGCTTGTCAAAGACCAGGGTCAGGTCTTCCACCAGAGTCGACCCCCTCTTAGTCTTGACTATGATGTCATCGATGTATATCTCTATCCTTTCCCTAATGAGGTCCCTGAAGGTCTTACTCATCGCCCGTACAAATGTTGACAAGGTGTTTCTCAGACCGTAGGGCATTACAACATAGCAGTAAAGCCCATCCACTGTTACAAAAGCGGTATGCTCCCTATCTTCCCTAGCCGTCTGGATCTGATGGAACCCAGAGTAAGCATCTAAGAAGGACAAAAGGTTGCACCTGGAAGTAGAATCCATGATTTGATCTATGCGTGGAAGTGGATACGGGTCCTTGGGACAAGCCTTATTAAGGCTGGTGTAGTCGATGCACATCCGAAGCTTCCCATTCGCCTTTGGAACGATGACTGGGTTGGCCAGCCACACGGGGTGATGGACCTCTTCGATAAAGCCAGCATCTAGGAGCTTCCGGACCTCTTGACGGATGAAGTCCTGCCGCTCAACGGACTGTCTCCGAGGCTTCTGACTCACCGGTTTGGCGTCGAGGTGGATCTTCAGATGGTGCTCAATCACCTCCCTGGGGATCCCAGGCATCTGCGATGTTTCCCATGCGAAAATGTCAACATTTGCCCAGAGGAAGGCGACGAGCGCGAGTTCCTATTTCTCCCCTAGATTGCCCGCGATGCGGGTGGTCCGGGAAGAATCCACGCCGATCTGGACGGTCTTGACAGGACCGCCATCTGCTCCGGACGGCTACACCTTTGGCACCTTGGTAGGCGCCTTGGTTCTGGAGGTCGAGGGGTCCCTGCCTCCGTCTTCCGGGCGAGTAGTTTCTGCTGCCAGGGCGTGCAGCTTCTCGACAGCCACCACTGTAGCAGCGCAGTCACCCCGCACGGTAAGGACCCCAGCCCCACCGTCAATCAGAACATGGTGTAGCCGCATGTTGGCGATGATAGGGGCGGTGAAGAGCAGTAGTATACCGACCCCTGCCATATTCTCGGGGCAGTTGGATGCCCCGAAGGAGATAGTGGTGCTCCTCCACCGCTGATGCGGAGCAGCCTTCGGGACCCCCGGGACCGCCGAAAGGACCTCTCGGCGCAGGGACTTGACGTTCCTACGGGAGGTGAGCTCCCAGCTCCCACCGTACATAACGTACAACTTCTTGTGGCGGTCGCTCTCGCCACCGGAGTCAGAGTCTCTAGTGAAGATGTCCTTCAGGACCCCCTTAGGTGATTGATACCCGAGGTCCCGTTCTCTAGCGGCCGCGTCGCCTTCGTCGACCTTCTCCTTGCCAGGTCAGCGACGGGGTGGCGAGCCATCCCTGGAGGCCTGCTCGCGTTGCTCATTGACGCGCTTCACGAGATTGATGATCTCACGGCACTCTAAGGCACAGTGGCGACTGTTGGGGTGCATAGGGTAGGACCCACTATTGCCTCCCTATGGCCGTGGGCGCTTGTTGTGCTCATTCCGGCCCCCAGTCGCGGCTGCGGCGCTGGTAGCAGCAGATTGCGGCCTCTCATGAACGCGGTTCTTCTTCTTCTTCTTGCTACCGCCCTGGGTAGTGGGACCCAAGCCACCCGTCTGGGTAACTCCGGTCTGTGGTGCCGAGTGCCATGCATGGCCCTCAGCAGCTCTGGCACACTTGTCGGCCAGAGCGAAGAGCGTGGTGACGATCTCCACATCATGTGTTGCCAACTTCTCCAACATCATCTCATCATGCACCCCCTGTCGGAAAGCAGTGATGATAGAGGCATCGGAGACGTGAGGTATGGTCCCGCATACCTTGGTGAAGCGAGCGATGAAAGCCCGGAGAGTCTCCCCGGGTTCTTGCCTTACTGCATGGAGATGAGCCTCCACGCCGTGCTGCTGATAAGCACTGGCAAAGTTCGTTGTGAACCATGCACAGAGCTCTTCCCAGGAGTAAACGAACCCCGGGGTCAGGTTCATGAGCCAGGTCCGGGTCGGCCCGGTCAATAGCTCATCATCACAGCAGTGTCTCCACCAGCTGCCGTAATGGCAGTGACATAAACTTGCAAAAATTCCAATGCCAGCATACTTCTCTGGCAGGTGCGACCGAAACTTGGACGGCCAAGTCACTGCGCGGAGGTGATCCGCTAGCGCAGCACATCCCACACCGACCAATGGGACACCCGTGTGGGTTCGGGCACCCCTTGGAGTTTGTGGCGCAAGCGGAGCGAAGTCCTGGTCGAGGTTGCGACCCTCGAAGTTCAGCCGGCGCTCACACGCCCTCTCTAGAGAGACATGTGCGTCCTCGCCCGCACTCCTGTGGTTGAGTTCTGTCTACAGGTCATCAGGTCTCTCCAGAGAGATTGGAGCATCCTCGCCCACACGCCGACGGTTGAGCTCCGCTCGCAGGTCCTCAGTCGGTGCAGCCTTCACCGAGGGTGAGCGCACTGACGCCAACGCCTCACGTTGACACCGGAATGACCGAGGCCTGGGTCTGGCCGAGCCAGAATGTGCCATGCCGAGCAGACGGTCGACATCGTCATGCCACTGCTTCATGGCCCCCGACGAGGCCGTGGAGCTCGGAGGGTGGCGCAACAACTCCCTGGCTGCAGACAGCGCACCGGAAGCAGCCCTTGATGGAGCCTGGGATGACTGTGCAGGAGTGTGCTGCCGGGCAGCATGCATAGCAGCAGCACCAGGCGCAGGGCGGTTGGAGCCCCATGGCATGGAAGACGCAGCCTCTTCCTCCATCAGGAAGTCCTCAGGAGTCAAGCCACGGTGCTCAACGATCTGGACCATCGTGTTGAGCAGGAAAACAGGCAAAAACCTAATGCCTAGTCCCCTACCTAGCGCGCCAAATGTCGGAGAGAAAATTCTCCGGCCGGGTGGTGGAATGCACCCTCCTTAATCCTAAGATGAGGAGGGGGCTTAAGCGTTTCGCCTGTTGTGTGGATTTGGGATGAACACGAGAGCACACAAGGGATTAGAGTGGTTCAAGCCGTCGGAGCGTAATACCCTACCTCCACTGTGTGTTGTATGTTGTATTGAGTATGTAAGCCTGAGCGTGTGAGTGAACTTGTCCCTGTAACGCTGTGTGCCTTCCCTTTTATAGTTTAAGGGAGGCACATACAAGGATGCCGAGCCCTGACATGTGGGCCCAGGAGCATAATGGATGGAACACATTATGTGGACAATTAATGCTAATAACACCTGAGTAATCACCGGGCGCCATGATGGTTGTAGTCCACACGGTATTGATAAGCGGTGACCGTTTCCTTGGTAACGCACGAGTAATGATGAACACGCCGCCTGCCACTGGAATGGACAGGTGCTCGTCTTATCCGCAATAAATGCAAGGGTGGTGTAGCGCAGAGGCTTTACGCCAGGCTCCATCCGTTGGCTTGCGTCACGTGTAGTAGTCCATGTGACCACATCGGGTCTCCGCCTGAGCGGGGATCAGAAGTGTATGCAGACAGGTCTGGGTCTGGACATGTGTCGGCACCAGACCCCCGCTTGGGTCTTGTTCCAGGCCTGAGTATGTTCTGTTCTGGAACCTTGGGACCCCATTGCAGGCAGCCCGGACCCCATACGGGGGGTCCGGATCCCATTCAAGGGGTCTGGCTTACACACGTGGAGGTCCTGGACCAACCTTGGAGGTCCGAACTGTATATCCAGGGGTCCGGCGCTCTCCCATGGGGGTCCGGACCTACTGTTGATGCCTTGGAGTATATCACCTTCTCTGGACACGTGGCGGCTCCAGATCCACCCACGTGGTGGAGTCGAGCGCTGCTGTGGACCCAGAGTAGTCGCCTGAGACTAGGGCGAGTCATGGCCTAGTCCCACACGCAGCACCTTTACCACACGACTAAGAGATAGTCGTGTGGGCACTGCGTCTTTATACAGTAGTAAGGGGTACCCTAGTTTCAGGGTACCGACAACTGGTGTTTTGATGGAGACTATTAAGTTGAACATCCACCTAGAATCTAGACTACACTTGATCACAACTGCACAATGGACTAGGCCTTGAATTGGTAGTTTTGCGTGGAATAAGTTTCATCTACACTCTTTTCCAGTACTAGGTTGTCGAGTGCATCCCCTCTGGTTGGAGCATATGAGTCAAACTCCATAGCCTTTCATGGGTATCTATAGACCACCCAGATCTCAAAAATTGTGACTTGCAGTTAACCCATATAGGTACGTTCCTCTAAAGATGTTCTGTAGGACAACATCTTTGCTTCACAAAGCCACTTGGAACATATTAAGGTGTAAACACCAACCTACCTTACGGTAAGGAAAGATGTGCATCTGAAATGAACCTTATTAAGGGTCTTTCCTCTCAGTCTACCACTATCTTGTTTCACCATTCTAATTCACGGGATCTCCGATCATGTAGAACAGGTTACCACTATGATAAACTTTAGGTGGGTCTCAGGCCCATCTCACTCGATGCACTATCTATCACACTACATGATAGCCCCTTAGTGGATTGATCTATCAGATTTTTAGACGTATGGACATAGTCCAACGCTATTACTCCGGAGTTTCTCAATTTCCTAACAGATTTTAAACGCCTCTTTATGTGCCTTGTAGACTTCATATTATCCTTAGAACTGTTTATCTTGATTATCATAGTCTGATTATCATAGTTCATAGAAATAGTCGGCACAGGTTTTTCAACCACCGGTAAATCCATAAGGAGTTCATGAAGCCACTCAGCATCAACTGAAGCGGTATCTCCCAGATTTAAAACAAACTGGCTAAGTTTGCTCACAGCAAACGAGATGTCAGGCCTCGTAGCGCTAGTTAAGTACATGAGTGAACCAATTATTTGGGAATAACTTAATTGATCCCTACCTATCCTTTGATTTTTTTTCTTCAATAGCTTATTAGGATCATAAGGTGTTGGCGCAGGTTCACATTCGCTATACCCAAAGCGACACAAAACCATTTCCACATAATGGGATTGCACCAGTGTGATCCCACGATTGTCTTCTCTCAGTAGCTTAATGTTAAGAAAAACATCAGCTTCTCCCAAATATTTCATTTCAAAATTATTGGATAGAAAGTCTTTTGTCTCATTAATCACATCAAGACTCGTCCCTAAGATTAGAATGTCATCAACATACAGGCATAAAATTACTCCCTCGCCCCCACCATACCGATAGTATACACATTTGACTGCTTCGTTCACAACAAAGCCGACAGATGTCAAAGTTCTATCAAATTTTTCATGTCATTGCTTAGGTGCTTGGTTTAGGCCATATAAATATTTCAATAACTTACACACCATGCCTTCTTGACCGTTTGCTACAAACCCTACTGGCTGCTTAGATTGCACACACACCTGCACTTAGAACCTTTGACTAAATCAAATTTCGAGATTAAATTTAAATTTGCTAACCGCGAGACACAACCAAAATTGATGTGACAAAGTTGTGAATACCAAATATATGACTCATTAGAAATCACATTGTTCACAGACTTATTACACACATCATGCAAAGATAAGCGGAACAAGCCTCTACTGTTGTAGCCTTTTCCAACAAATGTCTCATACTTTGACAATATACATTTATTGGACTCAAAAACAAGTTTATAGCCATCTCGACATAGCAAGGAGTCACTAACAAGATTCTTTTTTATGGAAGGGACATGCTGCACGTTCTTCAATAGCACCGTCTTTCCCGAAGTAAACTTTAGAATAACTGTACCAACACTAAGAACACGTGCATGTGATCCATTCCCCATCAACAAGGCTCCAGCCCCTTTGCACTTGCCGGTACCCTGAAACTAGGGTACCCCTTACGACTGTATAAAGACGCAGTGCCCACGTGGCTATCTCTTAGTCACGTGGTAAAGGTGTTGTGTGTGGGACTAGGCCACGACTCGCCCCAGTCTTGGGCGACTACTCTGGGTCTACAGCAGCGCCCGACTCCACCACATGGGCGGGTCCGAAGCCGCCACGTGTCCAGAGAAGGTGATATACTCCAAGGCATCAACAGTAAGTCTGGACCCCCATGGGAGAGCGCTAGACCCCTGGATATACAGTCTGGACCTCCAAGGTTGGTCCAGGTCCTCCACGTGTGCAAGCCAGACCCCTGGAATGGGATCCGGACCCCCCCGTATGGGGTCCGGGCCACCCACAATGGGGCCCCAAGATTCTAGGACAGAACATACTCGGGCTGGAACAAGACCCAGACAGGGGTCCGGTGCCGACACGTGTCTAGACCCGGATCTGTCTGCATACACTCCTGCTCCCCGCTCAGGCGGAGACCCGATGCGGTCACGTGGACCACTACATGTGACGTGAGCCAACGGACAGAGCCTGGCATAAAGCCTCTGGGCTACACCGCCCCTGCATTTATTGCGGATAAGACGAGCGCCTGTCCATTCCAGTGGCAGATGGCATGGTCATCATTACTCGCACGTTACCAAGGAAACGGTCGCCGCTTATCAACACTGCATGGACTGCGTCCATCATGGCGCCTGGTGATTACTCAGGTGTCACACCCGGTTTTAAAGGTAAACCGAATGCGAACCATGTACGTGCCAGGATCAGAAATTCACGTACACAACGATTACATAAATGACTCATCATAGCACAATGCTTTGAATTTACAATAAAGAGTATGTAATAATATTAAAGACTAGAGTCATTTACATAATATAAATCAAAGTACACATAATCGAAACGTAGCCAACGTAAACAACCCACCACAGGCAGCTGACTGGGGGAGGTCGCTAGCCTAAACCACAAACTCGTCGAAGTCTTGGAACTCCTGTGTATCCGCCTCGACGCCTTCGTCTTCACTTGAGCATAGATTGCACCAAAGGAAACCTGGTGTTTTGTGAAAGCAAGGGTGAGTACACATCAACATACTCAGCAAATGTCCCGTTTGGCTGAGGTGGACTAGCTTTATGTGGGGTTTAGCTCAAGCAGTTGCTTTTAGTTGGTCAGATATTTATTATTAGTGGAAGCCAAGTTTTATAATATAATCAACCCGTGGATCATTTCCTCATCGAGGAAAAACATTATCATCATCGAGCCAAAACCATAAATAAAACCATTGTGTCTCATATCATATGTATCTCTAATCAAAGAGGATCCCAAGGCCGCTCTTAACCGTGAGCACGGCTGATATATCAGTTTCATTCCCTCTGCAGAGGTCGCACACTTTACCCACGAGTCATGATTCCCTTTTTGCCCGGGGAGAGCTAATCCCCATTGACCACTACCTAGGTGGCCTGGCAGGGTATCACTACGTAGCCTTTACAAAGATTTCCCAGAGGTCATAGCTGCCCGTTAGGTTTCTCCAGTTTGATAAACACAGTACATCTCCCCAAAGGAAGGGTGACTAACAAAACCAAATCAAGAACCTCTGCAACCAGCCTCGGCAGAGCAAGTACTGTGCCCGAACCCCATTGATGGCCCTACGGCGAAGCCAACTACTCCTCTGGTTCCTCTAATTAATCAGCTAAGGGCGTCCCATTCCACCCTCATGGTTGCACTGTTATCCCGGGTTGTCACTCCCCAAACAGGTCCTTACGGAGAGGCACTCAGGAAACAGCCTGAGCCCCCTAAAGTATCACAGGAACATCATCGGGATAACATCATAGTATCATAAGTATTCACATCATGTTCAGTGATTAAAGTAAAGCAATAGCATAATGCTAACCATGATAACCCAAAAGGTAAACAAGGATAAGGTAAATAGAAAGCTAGTCAATCCTTAGGTTTCAATTATGTAATGCGAGACAGTGCATTAAAAGTGAATGGGACATAATGGGTCAGAGAACACTTGCCTTCACTAAACAGATGCTCAGGGTCTTCAACCTTGTGGAACTCGAAGAACTGGATCACTTGGTCGCCAACGCTTGATCTTTGATCCCTCCAAGCTCGGAAACGGATCGCAATCTATTCGTGCCGCGCAACGAATACAAACAGGCACAAGCAAAGATATACTTGCATAAGAACATTACACCATACAAGATAAAATATTATAAAAGCGAGCAATATAAAATAGAGAGCGCTTCTACGATTATGCGCGGAAAAGAAACGCGATAGTCAAAGCTACAGTCAAGAGGTTACCGTGTTTACACTAAGCAAGTATTAGTTAGAATATTTAATCCGACATTTCTCAAATATAAATTATAACTACTATTTAATCTCGATTAGTCCGCTACTCTAATAGTTGTCAGTTAAATAAGCAAATTAAATAACATCAGCGACCCTAAGTGAGACAAATTCACGGCGCGCAAAATATCACTACATAGTGCAGAACGACGCGTGGACACTCTCGACTTAGCGCACGGACGACGCGCAAACGGCGCGCGAATGACATGCGACAACAAGCGAACAAAACGCGTGGCGGGAACGCGCGAACAAACGACGACGACGCAAAAACAGCACGTGAATGACACGCGAAAACTACTAAATAGACATTGTGTTTACACTAGACGACTATTTGATCTATGTATTTGAGTCAGCATTATTTATGTTATCATGTATTTATAATTGCACAGATTAAAACTACATACTAGTTTTTAATTAAATTGCTATTTTAATTACCATCGGATAAACAAATAATTATTAATTAATTAACTGAAACATGTGTTACAATAAAACAATGTTACTAATACTCGGTTAATGTTATTAAGAAGTTAACGCGACTGAAACGGAATAAATCGGAAATCTAACGCAAAAGTTAAACTGTGTATTAATGCGACATGGTACAATATATAGCTAAACTTTTAAACGGTGAGGATGCAATATTTTTATTGGATGGATGTATGCATGGAATCGTGGAGGCTATCCTGCATGTGCTTGGGGCCAACGGTAGTTTCCTTTTTTCTCTCCTAGACGCACTCGCGGTTTCTAAATTTTTTTTGCTGCATGCAGGCAAGAGCGCAGAGTGACTTTGGCGGTTCCTTGATTCTCTCCAGTCGCATGAACATGCAATAGCAGGGGATGGGCCGATGGGGAGGGGGAATAGGTGGGTTAACTGGTTTCGATCTCCTGCATGCACCGCACGCACGACAGGCCGGTTGCCTCGCGTGGGGATGACTGGGGCGCGGTTGCTTGGGCTCGCCGACGGCCGTGCAAGGCGCGCAGAGCAACGGAGCAGGGCCGCATGCGACGAGTGAATGGTGTGAGGGAGCATGCATGCGAGGAAGGAGGTGCACGCCTTCACCTTGCGCAGCGTGTAAGGGAGCTCCATGGGCTGCAAGGCACCGGCCAACAGCCATGGGAGGAGCTTGGCCGCGCATGGGAGGGAAGGGGAGTCGCGCAGGGGCTCGCTTACACGAGAAAGCTAGCTAGCCGAAAGGAGAGGCATCTGCGGGGCAGGGCTCACGGCTAGAGTTGGCTCGCCAGAGCTGGGGCTGGGGAAGAACATGGGGCAGGTTAGCGCCAGCGGCTTGCCGGGAACACGAACCGAGCGACAAGGCAGCTAAAAGCTCTCTTGTGGGTTTTGGTGTTTGGATGACAACTCGATTAAAGGACTAACAAGTGTGCTAAGTGTTGAACAGGTGCTTAATGTAAAGCTAACAGGGTTCAACACAAGTGAACAATTGTGATGGTCCAAGGACTAGATGATGATAGATAATGGGCATCACAAGTAAGATGGACATTGCAAAAGTGATACTCGGGTGCGTAGCTCGGAGACAACTGATCAAGCCAAGGACGGAGGCAAGAAGAGCTTCGAGGTACCAAGTGCACGGGAGAAGGTCAAGGAGGCTGAGGAACCCAAAGCCAAGGGTGAAGAAGAAGGCTTGCAAAGTCAAGGGTGATCGAGTTGAGAACAGCTACGGCACATCAAGGATCACTACATAAAGACGTGACTTACAACCAATGAGGTAACAACTACAGTTATGTGGTGTAAGTCATAAGGCTCAAGATCAAGCTCTAAGAAGGAGATCAAGGTCACTAGAAGGAGAACAAGTGTCAAAACCAGAACTGGAAACAGCCCAAAAGAGCTAAGTTCACCTTGATCTTTTGTTTGGGTTGTTCTTATATTTGGAGATGTTCTATGTGACCTTTGCAGGATGTTGGAGCTAAGAAATGTCAATCTAGATCAAGTCAAGCTGACTTGATGATTTATGAGTCCAACATCAAAGCTCAAGCATGTCAAATGCTATAGATGTAATAATTAAGAGAAGGTATGTTTCTAGACTCAGTACATTGGTTTTGTGTACTAATATACTTGTCTAAGTGTTAGAAACAGAAGGAAGAAGAAAAGGATATAAGTGCAAAAGGCTTGGCTGTGTTCAGCCAAGACTCAGCTCGGCTTGGCACACCAGACTGTCCGGTGGTGCACCGGACAGTGTCCGGTGCGCCAGGCTGAACTCTGGTGAACAGGCCACTCTCGGGAGAAGCCGGTGGCGTACGGCTATAATTCATCGGACTGTCCGGTGGTGCATCGGACTGCCCAGTGAGCCAACGGTCGGCTGGGCCAACGGTCGACCGTGCAATCCGCGCGTGACGCGTGGCCGAGCCAACGGTCAGATGGGGCACCGGACTGTCTGGTGTGCACCGGCAGTGTCCAGTGCGCCAACGGCTCCAGGACTGCAACGGTCGACTGCTCCATCTATGGAAGGAAATCGAGCACCGGACAGTGTCCGGTGCGCCACCCTACTGAAAGAAAGTATTGCCTTCCAAATGGGATTCCAACGGCTCCTAGGCCCCTTGTGCCTATAAAAGGGACCCCTAGGCGCCTCAAGCAATGTACAAGGGCAGCCAACAAGTGTAGACATCACTCGAATCAATTCTCACTCTCCCTCTTGTGTGTAACTCTATAGTTTGTGTAGAAGGCACAGCTATAAGCCTTTAGAGAGAGGAGAAGTGCTACTAAGAGCTAGAGCAAGGTCTTGAGCGTAGAGTTACTCTGTCGAGGTGCTGCCAAGAAATTTGTAAGCAGCCGTGGTTTTGTTGTAACCCAACTCAATAGTGAAAGGCTCTATCTGTCACACTGACAGATCTGAGCAAACGGATGAAGGAGTTGAAATAGACTCCAAGCCCAGGTGTGGCTAACTCCAACGAGGACTAGGCAAGCATTTCAGGCTTGGCCGAACCTCGGGATAAATCCTTGCGTCTGTGTGCTCTGTTCCTTATTGTATTCTGACTCTCTGTCTTATTCGCTTTTATATCCACACCTCAATACTTATCTCTGGTATAAGCTTTATTTGAAGTGCAGGACATTTTGAGACAGGATCTTCTATTCCGCTGCAACCTACTCGAAGGGTTTTTCACTCCACTGTGTTATAGTCTTCAAGTTGAGTAAGGATTTAAGTTTTAAAGTGATAAGTTTTTATTCGCCTATTCACCCCCCCCCCTCTACGCGACATCCAGATCCTGTTCCTGGGTCAAAGGGAACTTTCAGCAGCACGCAGGGGACCTGCGAGGAGCAGATCACCATGGCCGGGGAGAAGGCTGGGAGCGGAGCGAAGGGGCTTCGGCACTGAGCTCGCCGCGCGCCGAGGTCTACGGGGATACGGCTGCTAGGTGCAGCCATGGAAACATCTATGCAAGCAAGTGGTGAATGGGAAACCGAGGAAGAAGAGAGCTCACCGGGGGACTTGCCAGAGCAGCGAGCGAGGATCGGCCCTATGGCGGCGCCGCGGGAGTTCATGGGGGTGCGGCTGCTCACCGGACCGTCTTAGACGTCGAATTGGTTGACCGTGGGGCTTGCTGTGCTCATGCACAGGGAATATGGGGAGGGCAGTTATGGGAGGCTCCATGTCGTGGGCTCGTGGCCGGCTTAATTGGGCGGACGAGGGAGTTCCGAGAGAGAAAATGAATTGATAGATGGGGCTGCTGCGTGTGGGGGCAGAAGGGAGATGGGGTTCGTGACGGCAAAGACGGGGCTTGACGCGGCGCTTGGCTCCACATCGGCCTGACGTGTGGGCTAGGGCAGTGACGCTAGCGCGAGAGGCTGCTAGGCTGGGACGGCTTGCGCGCAAAGGTCGAGTGCGGGCTTTCGGCGAGCTTTTAGGCGTCGTGGGCAAGAACAGGCCGCTGGCGGGTGAGGCTGAGCGATTCGTATGGGCTGGAGCGCGCGTGTTGCTTCCTGCTGGGATGAAGGTTGAGCGGTCAGGGAGTGGGACGTGCGTGTGTTTCTTTTCTTTTATTTATACATATATGAATATAGATATATATACTAAAATATTATAAAATTGTAGTAAATCATAAATAATAAATTATCCAATTTCAAAAAAATAATTAGGGTAAGTCGTATTTATTTAAATAGACTGGGTTTAAAAAAATATATCGAATACAAATAAACCTTTGCACTTAGAAACACTATGCAACAACATGAATGTAACAACCAACATATAACAAAATAATTCTCCATTATTTAGAAAATAGAGAAGGAAAGTAAAGATAGGAGAGGGTAACACCTGAATTTGGTGAATGTTAGAAAAGAAATTTTATACCCCCAAATTCAGGGTGTTACAAATCTAACCCCCTTAACAGAATCTTGCCCTCGAGATTCAAGAAGAAGATAGCAAGAAAAAATAATGAGGTTGGTTCATCGATTGTCCAAAGTTTCTTCCATTCAACGTTGACTCTACCAACTTATCTTGCGGACTGGTTGCTTTGACCTTCAGACGCTCGAGACCAATTGATAACATTCTTGAGAATCCCTAGAATTGTGGGTTAGGACCCACACACGCTTTCGTTGCGCCACTTCAATCTTGTTGGTTGATGTTGATCGCATTGTCTTCATCGGGGTTAGCGGCTAACCCCCTTAACAGGATCATTGATATACACTTGGTGAAGATGTTGCTGACTCTAATCTTGACTGATTAAGAGAGGTTGGAGGCTGCCAACCGGACAGGTGCAAGAGGAAAGGCCACAGATAGAAAAGGTAAGCATAGATGGATTAAAGAGAGAAAAGGGAGAGCACCCAGGTACCTAACTCTATGGCACTTAGCTAGTGAACTGATGTCAATGCGGGCCAAGGGCCACAACACATCAACACTCATCACAAAGAAGCAAATCAGTCATCACACAAAGACAAACAGCACAAGCATACAACAACAAACATCTCGTTGCTATACGTTCCTTCTGGTTAAATGGTGGTCTTTCCTAAAAAGGGAATAACTATTCTCTAAGGTTGTCGAAGGAGGGGAGAAGAACAATACATGTAGGATAGGGACATGAGCACCATAAAGAATGGAGATAAGGCAAGCATTATGAGCGACCAGGAAAAGGATGTGTCGGCGTTTCGAGAACAGGGGGTCCCTGAGCCGACGAGTGAATGTCGCCGCGTGCCCCAGCCCAGATGGGTCGAGCGCGAGGGCGAGCGCGAAGGGGGGAGAGCGAGGCGGCCGGAGACCGGCGTGAGAGAGGTGGGAATCCCGCGGCCTTCGTGTTCGTCCCGCGCCCAGGTCGGGTGCGCTTGCAGTAGGGGGTTACAAGCGTCCACGCGGGAGAGGGAGCGAGCGGCTTCAAGCGAGCGCGTGTCTCGTCCTCGTCCCCGCGCGGCCAACCCTCTCTAAGAGGGCCCTGGTCCTTCCTTTTATAGGCGCAAGGAGAGGATCCAGGTGTACAATGGGGGGTGTAGCAGAGTGCTACGTGTCTAGCGGAGGAGAGCTAGCGCCCTAAGTACATGCCGTTGTGGCAGCCGGAGAGATTTTGGCACCCAGCTGGTGTGATGTCGTGGCCGTCGGAGGGGCGATGGAGCCTGGCGGAGGGACAGCTGTCGGAGCGGTTGAATCCTTGCTGACGTCCTCTTGCTTCCGTAAGGGGGCTGAGGGCCACCGTCGTCACAGAGTATGCAGGGCGCCATCATTGCCTATCTGGCGGAGCGAGCCAGATGGGACGTCGGTCTTGTCCCCTGCGGCCCAAGTCAGCTCGGGGTAGGGTGATGATGGCGCCTCCTGTTGACGTGGCTGGTCTGCGCCCTAGGTTGGGCGATGTGGAAGCTCCTCCGAAGCCGAGGTCGAGTCTGTCTTCCGTGGCCGAGGTCGGGTCCGAGCCCCAGGTTCGGGCGAGGCGGCGATCGCCGGCTGGTGCCGGGGCGGAGTCCGAGCCCTGGGGTCGGGCGAAGCGGAGTTCGTCGTCTTCTGGGGCCGAGCCCAAGTCCGAGCCCTGGGTCTGGCGAGGCGGAGATCATCGTCTTCTGGGACTTAGCCCGAGTCCGAGCCCTGGGTCGGGCGGAGTTCGCCGTCTTCCGGGACTTAGCCCGAGTCCGATCCCTGGGTCCGGCGGAGTTCGCCGTCTTCCCGGACTTAGCCCGAGTCCGAGCCCTGGGTCGGGCGGAGTTCGCCTTCTTCCGGGACTTAGCCCGAGTCCGAGCCCTGGGTCGGGTGGAGTTCGCCGTCTTCCGGGGCTTAGCCCGAGTCCGAGCCCTGGGTCGGGCGGAGCGGAGCTTCCTATGGTGCCTTTGGCCGGGCCTGACTGCCTGTCAGTCTCACTCTGTCAAGTGGCACCGCAGTCGGAGTGGCGCAGGTGGCGCTGTCCTTCTGTCAGGCCGGTCAGTGGAGCGGCGAAGTGACGGCGGTCACTTCGGCTCTGCCGGCTAGGGGGCGCTCGTCAGGATAAAGGTGTCAGGTCACCTTTGCATTAAATGCTCCTGCGTCTTGGTCGGTCGGTGCGGCGATTTGGTCAGGGTTGCTTCTTAGCGAAGACAGGGCCTCGGGCGAGCCGGAAATATGTTCGCCGCTGAAGGGGGGCCTCGGGCGAGACGGAAATCCTCCGGGGTCGGCTGCCCTTGTCCGAGGCTAGGCTCGGGTGAGGCGTGATCGAGTCCCTTGAATGGACTGATCCCTGACTTAATCGCACCCATCAGGCCTTTGCAGCTTTGTGCTGATGGGGGTTACCAGCTGAGAATTAGGAGCCTTGAGGGTACCCCTAATTATGGTCCCCGACAGTAGCCCTCGAGCCTCGAAGGGAGTGTTTGCACTCGCTTGGAGGCTTTCGTTGCACTTTTTTGCAAGGGGACCAGCCTTTCTCGGTTGCGTTTTGTTCCGGTGGGTGCGCGCGAGCGCACCCGCCGGGTGTAGCCCCCGAGGCCTCGGAGGAGTGGTTTCACTCCTTCGAGGTCTTACTGCCTCACGTAGTGCTTCGGCTGGTCTGGTCGTTCCCTCATGCGAGCTGGCCGTAGCCCAGGTGTACGGTCGGGTCCCAAGTTCTCGGGCTGGTATGTTGACGCTGTCAACGGTTCGGTTGGAGCCGGGTTTGCGAGAGCAGCCCCCGAGCCTCTGCACAGAGCGAGAGGGCGGTCAGGGGTAGACTCGGCTTTTTTACATACGCCCCTGCGTCGCCTTTCCGCAAGGAGGAGGGGGGAAAGCGCCATGTTGCCCTCGATGGGCGCCGAACATGGTGTCTCCGATGAGCTGCAAGCGGGTAATCCGAGTGGACGTCCGTGCCCCGTTCGTTAGGGGTCGGCTAGGGGCCCAGAGGCACGCCCAAAAGTACCTGCGGGTGATCTATCGGACCCGGTCCCCTGGCGACGGGGTCCGAGGGCTCGATGCCTCCCTCTGATGTAATTTCGTTACAAGATCGTTCCCGCTGGTCTCGGAAATGTCCTAGGGTACCTCGGGAGCGCAGCCCGAGCCTTGGTTATGTATCGAACGTACCCATGGTCATCCCTCGCTCGGCGTCTGAGGCAGCTGTGAACCCTTCGGGGGCCAGCCTTCGAACCCCTGATCAGTAATGGGTGCGGAGCCCGAGTAGCCTGAGGCGGCCGTGGAACCCTTTCGAGGGGCCGACCTTCGAACCTCTGACCAGTAGTGGGTGTAGGGCCCACGTGATCTGAGGCGGCTGTCGAACCCTTCCGGGGGGGCAGCCTTCGAACCTCTGATCGGTAGGGGGGCTCGGAGCCTGGTTCCTTCTCGGGGAAGGATCCTTTTCGGGGTATCCCCCTTTCCCGGTCCCTGTTGCAAGAGAGAGAAAGAGGAAAAACGGAAAAGGATACGAAATCGAACGATGCGGCGTACCTTTTTTTTGACGCGGTCATTACGGCGAAGGCGAAGCGTCGCTCGCTTCTCCTGCCAGAGGCGCCGCGTGTCCCGCCGTGGAGTTGATGTGACGGAGAGAGTAGTTCGCAGGGTAGTCGTTGCGCGTGCGTGAGCCGTTCGAGGAACGGGTCACGGGCGCGTTGTCTTCACGCCGTGAGAGAGGGTTCTCTCGCTGCCCTCGGATGGGACGTAAGCTTGGCTGACGACGTGACTGCTGCACCTGCCCGCCTGCCACCGCCATTACTGTCGGCCCGTCTTCGGTCGTATTGACCATCGCGCCAGGCTGGAGCCGCTGGGTCGTACGCTGGGTAGCCTCGAGTCGCGGTATTGGTTCCGCAGTCGAGGAGGCGCGGTGGTGGCGCAGGTGGCGGTGCAGTTACTCACATGTAGCAACCGGCGCACCGGTTGCATGACGCGTGGGCCTGGGCCTCCATGCCGGGCGTGTTGGGAGTCGGAGAAGTGCGCCCACTTGGCGCGGTTGCATGCCACCTGCACGGCTGCCCGCCCTTTCGCCCGTTGGTCTGGGCAAAAGTAGAGAGTCGCTTGTAACCGCTGGGCGGTTGTACGCACCACGCACAGCGGTTTGGCCTCTTCTGCTCTGAGCCGGCTTGCATGACGCGTGGGACCCAGCCCCCGCGCCGTAGGGGAGGACCTTGGAGTGTGTTGGAGAAGACTCAACTCGTGACGGCTGGGGACGCAAGTAGGGAGAACCGCCTTTAAAAGGAGGGTGACCCCCTTGGAAGGCGACCATGTCTTCGCGCTCCCTTATGCATCATGTCTTTCCACCTTCCAAGCCCCCGGATGGGGGAGATCCGCCGTCTTTCCGCCTCGTCGTTGGAGGAACACAACTCCATGGGAGTTGGCACCTTTCAGCCATCGTTCGGCTTCAAGGATTTTCATCGTGCAGCCCGGCTGCACCCCCCTGCCGGCGGTCACCCCAGACGGTGACCACCAGCCCCTAGGTGGGGAGAAGCAAGCCGGGCTGCGATCTTGGTCCCACCCTCAGCTTCAAGGATGTTCATCATCCTTGCTAGGGTGGAGGCCGGGCTGAGCCGGAGCTCTACCTCCCGCGCGGGTTCGTGGGTCACCCTCTCCTGCGGCGTTCGAGGGAGAGGGCGCTCGCTGGCCCTGCGGACGGGTCGGACTTCGACAACACGGGGCCGGTCGACGGCAGGCGTCGTCAGCCCCAGCGCGTCGGGCTCGTCGGGTTGGCCCCCGGTGCCACTTCCTGCCGGAAGGCGGCTGCCGCGCCGTGTGCACGAGAGGACCGCCCAAGATGTCGCGCGCTGCTAGGGCGGCGTTCGTGTTCTGGGGCGGTCCTGCCTTTGCATCGGTACGGTGCCTCCGCGGGGAGGTCGGTGCCCTGCCCGTCCGGGAGGATCCGAGTGGGGATCTGCCGGCGGGCTGACGGCCCCTGTCGTCGGTGCCGAGGCGGAGGCGGCTCGAGAAGTCCCCGTCGCCGACGGGATCACTGCCACCATCCGCGCTTCGGGCCTCCGGCTCTTTGTACTTGTCCTCGCCCCTCGAGCGTCGGCGTGGGCGAGGGCAAGGTTGCAGTAGCGTTCGCCCTGAGGCCATCGCCGTTGCAGTTTGGCCACCCGTAGAGGGGGTCGTTGTCGCTGCTGCTGGAGCGGGCGACGGCGAGCCGTCCGTCGGTCTTCTGTTGCTCCGCAGGCCCCCCCCATTGAGTGGGGTTGTTCGTACCTACGGAGGTGGAACCGGAGTTCTGTTTGTAATGGCACCTTGGATGCCAGTGTCTTTGTTCATTGTGGCTGTCGGGGCCTGAACATGTATGTATTTTCGGCACGGAGCCGTGTTTTTTCCTCATTTTCGAGCACTAAGACTCGCCTGCTGATTGTCTGAACCACTTCACCAAGCGTGAGTCGCCCCGTGTAAAGGTGACGAGTGAGGTATCCGTATCCCAGAGGCGTAGAAGTCCCTCGGCTCGGTCGGCCTTGCCGCTTACGCGCACTCTTACCCGTCCATGGGGCTCTGTTCCCGACGCAGTCGAGAAAGCTCGAGAAATTGCTTCAGCAGAAGAGCTTCCGAACGTGAAGACTTGTTCGGTCCGAGGGATCACTTATCCGAACGTGAGTTACTTAACGCAGAAGGTGATGAGTGAGGTATCCGTATCCCGGAGGCGTAGGAGTCCCTCGGCTCAGTCAGCCTTGGCTGCTTACGTGTACTCCGTCGTTTTCAGGATCCACTTTCGAAGTAGCCAAACAGCCCGAAAGACCTTCTGGCAGAAAAGATCTTTTTTCGAGGAAAATTTCGACGCAGAGGGGGTTCCCCCCCTTTTAGCCCCCGAGGGAGGGTCGGGCTTTGCCGAGGCGAGGCCGAGCCTTCCTTGACGACTAAACTTTTGCTGGGCACGAGGTATATGAACAACTTGAAAACATATTAAGGGTAGAAGCGACGTAGCTGTTGGATGTTCCAAGCGTTGCCGTAGACCTCGCCTTGACTGTTGGCCAGCTTGTACGTTCCGGGCTTCAGAACTTTGGCGATGACGAACGGCCCCTCCCAGGGGGCGTGAGCTTGTGCTGCCCTCGGGCGTCCTGTCGCAGCCGAAGCACCAGGTCGCCCACCTGGAGGTCTCAGGACCGGACCCCACGAGCGTGGTAGCGTCGCAGCGACTGCTGATACCGCGCTGAGTGTAGTAAGGACTTGTCCCGAGCCTCCTCTAGCTGGTCCAGCGAGTCTTCTCGGCTAGCTTGGTTGCTTTGGTCGGTGTAGGCCCTCGCCTTCGGGGAGCCGTATTCCAAGTCTGTGGGCAAGACGGCCTCGGCCCCGTACACTAGGAAGAACGGCGTGAAGCCCGTGGCTCGGCTTGGCGTTGTCCTCAGACTCCAGACCACCGAGGGGAGTTCCTTCATCCATCGCTTGCCGAACTTGTTAAGGTCGTTGTAGATCCGAGGCTTGAGCCCTTGTAGAATCATGTCGTTGGCACGCTCTACTTGCCCATTCGACATGGGGTGAGCCACGGCGGCCCAGTCCACCCGGATGTGGTGGTCCTCGCAGAAGTCTAGGAACTTTCTGCCGGTGTGACACCCCAGTGTCACTCAGGGTTTTTCTCAAAATACCAAACTAAGAACCATCATTTTATGTGAACCAAAGTAAGCATGAGCATCAAAATAACTTAAGTAATAATGAAGTCACCAAGTATATACTTAAAAGTGTCATGATCAAAGCAATTGAGTCCTTTAAAAAGATAAGATTATGCAACCCTAGTTTAAAAACCCTAAATGAGCCCCATGAGGAAAATTCAAAAGGTAAGAAAAAGGGAGTGAAAAGTTTAAAATTTTGAGTTGAGCCGATTATAAAAATTGAAGTATATTTAATGGGCAACAAGAAAGGTTGAGAAAGCTTAACCAAAATAGCTCAAATAAAACCCCAAATCAAGCTTTCCATGTGTGGACTTAATGAGAATTCTGAATTCCAGATTTCTGAAATTCAGACCTTGAGCCAAAGATCAGGGATGTTCACCTTGATCCCTAACTCGAATCCTAATGGCCCCATTGACAAAAATGTGTCTAACTAACCCCTCTGTCGTGTGCCAGAAGATGGCATTGGGACGCGAGCCCTAGACACGACTAAACCTTGGATTTGCCTCGGATTTGCGCCGGGAGACAGACCAGATTTCCTGGCTCCATATCTCTGCAACCAGTAGGCAAAATCCTATGACCCCCACACAAGAATGGTAGCTTGTAGGGAGGAGAAGAGGTTTTGTGCACTGACCAAGGCGAGAGCAGGCTCGGATGAGCGACTACACGCGCCAGAACTTGGGCAGAACGCGCGGGCACACGTGTTCGACCCTGGTCGGCACGCCAGAGCTCGCCCAACCCGCGCGCGCGCGCTCCCCGGCGTCCGGTCAAGTCCGCCGCGCGCTCACGCCCTCGGTCGTGCCCGCCCGCGCCTATAAAGCCTCCCCAGGCGCGCCTCACTTCGCCCCGCACTCACCCTCTTCGGCCAACCACTTTTCCTTAGCTCCGGCGAGCTTAATTTCCGCCCGCCATTGCCGCCCGAGCTTCGGCCACCGTGGCCAGCTCCCTCCAGCCACCCTCAAGTCAAGCCAGTGCTTCGGCCAGCTCCACCAGCAACCTGTGAAGCTTGCCAAACCCTCGGACCCAGCCGGACTTCACCGGAGGCCCGAGATCGACCTCACCGGACTTCGGTCTTCCGCCGCCGCGCGTGGACCGAACTATCCAGTGAGTCTCCACCCAATTCCTTGCGCTCAAGTCTTCTCTGGCATCCCATGAATCTCCCTGACCCATTTGATTGGACTATCTCGCCGTGACCAGGCCGGTCTCCTCGCCGCCGACGAGCATCCCCGCCTGCGCGCGTGGACCGACGGACTCCGGCCATCTCCGACGGCGTTCCGCACACCGTTGTGATCCCCGAGACCTCCCCTTCATCCTCGACCTCTTCACCGGAACAGTCTCGCCGCCGGTAAGCCCCTCCGCCCTTTTCCCCGCCGCGGCTACTGTTTAAGGTAGAAGAAGGACCTCGGGTTAGGTTTTATAGAACCCGAGGGGGTTTTCTGTAATGTCAGAGACTCTGGTGAATAGTAACCTGAGGACTGATTCGCGAGGAAAAACTTAGAAAACCGCCAGGGACCCCAGTGCAAAGTAGATTTTCATTTAAATCGATTCTATTATTCTTTTTAAATAACCAGAGAACTTGTAAAATTCATAACTTGATGAATTCCTAATCAAAAGATGTCAAACCAATTTTTCTAGCTCCTGTATATTATAATCTATCATTTAAAAATAGTAGACCCTATACTTTCTGTTCAAAATTTTAGAGTTTAAAATTAAAAACAGAAACCCACTAAACCTTATTTAATCAAGGAAAATTAGTTTTTCTTCTGTGCTAGACTTAAGAAAATTTGTGGGTATTCAAACCTCTTTTAGACACTGTTTAAAAATAGTAGGAACCCCAGCATTAGAAATTATGATGTAGTTTCTCATTTAAAGATGTTTTGTCCAAAACTTAGAGAAAATCAGAAAGATATTAGAAATTAATGAACAGTGATTAATATTATTTTTCCTAGTTTACTTATGTAACAGAGGACTTAGGAAAAATACAGAGATCATTAATGTGGATCAAATTTAAATTAAAATGATTTGTTTAGCCTAAATAAGACTGAAAATCAATTATTAAAGAGGCAAAACTATAACCAAAATGCTTAACAAAAATCCAGTGAACTTATAACCACCAGAGCCCCACTACAAAAATACAGAGCACCTCAGTCCAACTTTTTAAGTAAGGGAAATAAATACAAAGTGATAATAAGGCATTTTCCAACTAAATCATGAACAACCCCAAATAATGTGATAATGGGCAACCAAAAATTAACTAAGTCCATGATGAGGTAAACTACCAGAGAAAAATGCAAACCCATGAAAAAGAGGCAAACTCTTACCAATTGCTAATGATTTAAGAGAAAAGCCATTTAATTCAAATAATGCATACCACCCCTTCCCTTAAGCAAAAAGATGCCAAACTTCAGAATGATTGCACTTGCACAAAATAATAACCAAGAAAAATAAGAACTCTGTTGTTTGATATTTTTCAAGTATAGTGGTAGTAGAAAGCACCCATTTGGCTAGAAACTTGAGAAAACCATAGAAAAATAATTAAAAAGTATTAATGACTAGAAATTTGTATCAAGTCATGTTATAACACCTAAAAGCCAGCAAAAATAAGTCCTGAAGAATTACCCACTGTTAAATAGTAGTTGTAGTTCAAAGCACCCCTTCTGCCCTAGAGTTTAATAAGTTTGTGCAGAGAAAACTATTCACTTTCTGATCCCCAAATTTTAAGACAGAGAAACACACACCAGTAGAAAGCCACTGTAATTTTTACAGAATTTTTAGAATTTTATAAAAGCAACTTGTAGTTCAAACCTACTCCAAAACATTAAAGAGAATAAAAGAAAAGGAAAGAAGAAATAAACCCCACCCCAATAAGTCTAACTTGAGTACTTATCACATATCCCTAAGACTTAAAAAGAATTCAGTGGAACCCCAAAATTAAACCTACCACTTACCTTAGCTAAATTTGAACCAGTTTACCAAGTATACCACCCAAGGGTCTTACATAAGTAAAGTTAACTTTGTTTAACTCAAGAAAGATCATACACCTTTTAAGTTGTGATTTCTAAAAAGCACATATCATATCATGCATATATCTTACGCATTGCATTCATTAGATTGTAATCTTGCCGACGGAGAGTACGTGCTCATCCCCGAGCAAGGACCTGTCCAAGAGGAGGACCGGGAGCAGGCTTCAGAGACTGCTATCGAGGATCTCCCTGCAGCCCCAGCAATTGAAGGCAAGCCCCGGTTTTATGCATAACCTATTAATTATGCTACTTTACTACACTTAATGCTTGTAGGATTGCAATGTGCACTTAAGTGTAGGAGTTGCTTGAAACCTCTAGTTGCATGAACTTAGGATTCCTTTTTGAAATGAATACTAGTATGTTAGGTCGAGTAGCTGCTTGCTAATCAGGATCTCGGTAGAAGTCGAGTGATTTTTCTAGCACTCGCGCGAGGTCAGGAATTGATTGTATTCATCTTGATAATGGGATATATGTTGGTCTATGGACTTGGATCCAGGGAGGATGCCTTGTCCATGAGACGGGAAAATGAATTAAGGATTAATGTGTGGATACCTGAGTCAAGCTTTTGAACGTACTAAGCACATGCCGGGAAAAATGGTAACCGGTAAACCTAGTACCTGAGTGAAGCCGGGCGCGGACTTTATCCCTCATGCGACCTGAGACTGGTTCTCCCATGCTAGCTATGGTGGGTACAAGTGCGGTCACTGCACGGCGGCAGCCGGGGTCAGTGGAGCATTGTATGCCAAGGCGGTGAGGCCTGGACGCGAACGGGGAATCGATGGGGACGGTTGTCATGTGCAGGGTCGGAGTACCCTGACATGCCGTGTGTTTAGGTTTACCTTGCAAGGTTAAAACTCGATTCGAATCGTCTGCTTCTCGCAGCTAATGAGACTGCTTGATTCCTTGTACTGCATCGAGTAAGAAGTGAAATGTGGTTACATGAGATAACTTGTTGATTGAACTAATTGATTGTTACCATGTATGCTTAGAAGGAGCAAATCTAGCTAAGTTAATGATGGTAGAATTTGGAAAAGCTTAAAAATGATTGTAGTAACAGCTAGTGCTTTTGGCAAACCAAACCCCTCAGCCAAACAGCTGCATAGTCTAGAGGTAGAGGAGTAGACTCCTCACACCGGGTAAGTCTAGCTGAGTATTAGTATACTCAGCCTTGCTTGTGGCACCATTTTTGCAGGTACCATGCAGGATTTGATTGATGGTGTGACTTGGCCTACCACCCTGCCACCGGGTTGGACGGTCGAGTGGGATGTTGCTCCGGCAGGAGAGGAGCATGAGGAGTAGTGGGCTAGGCCTTGCCCCTTTCCTCATTACCGACGACATCGATTATCCGCTGCACTTTACTTTATAAACTTTAATTGCTACTCTAGAACTCCGATTTATGTAATAATTCAGTACTTAATTTGAGGTTTCCTGTTTTATTGTATTTCTTCTGTGACTCACCTTCGAGTGAGATTGTGGAATTTGATCCTGGTTAAGTGGCTCTATCAGACTAGATCTGAAGGACTGACGGGTTATTCCGATTTAAGTGTGTCACGGCCCTTGAGGCATGACTTAGGCACTTAAGCTGGAATAATTCGGGTGGTTCTGCCACAGCTGGTATCGGAGCAAATTCCACCACAAAGAAGGACAATAAACCATGAATACCAATTTTCAAAATCTAAAACTTGCTTAGAAACTGCTATAGATCGTCAGGACTAGACCGCTAGACCTAGGACGAAAGGCCTTAGGCATAGAGGGAGGGAGAAATAGGTGGCTAATTAATTAGGCCCCGTGGGCCAATACTTATATTTAAGGATGCCCTAAAAAGGCACCCTATTTTCTTTTTCGAGAGGCAACGTTTCTTCCAGCATGCATGCATTATAAAACATAAAGAGGAATTAAAATTTGAGCTAACCCCTTTTTCTTTAAAACCATCCGGGCTCTCTTTTTCTTTTTCCTTCCACCATAATCTTTATCTTTGATTCCCTTCCGCAGATGAATTCACCCACCCCCGCCAGTGGAGGAGACTCTCGTTTCAGTTCTGACTTCCTTTCTCGTGATGGCTTTCCTTCCATCTTGTGGGAAGTGCTTAACTCCGCCGGTTACCCTACGCCCCCTTTGTACACGGTGCAGTTGTATGAGGAGCATCGGGTACCTCGTTGTCGGGTCTGGTTGACTTTGGAGGCTCATCCCCTTCAGCCGGGTTGGCGTTCTCTTGACTCTGAGACGATTGGACTCAGGACGGACGACACCGTTGAGGCAGCAGCCATGAAGGCTCTGACGACTTTCTGTGGCTACCATCCCCTGGAGATGGTGATGCACCCCTTGGGACTCTTCCCTGCTGAGAGGAAGGATGATCCCATGTGGTGTAACCGCGTGAGCCACGTGAAGGATGTGTGGGCCATGTATCCTGACTTGGTTGGGAGGGTCACCGTTCAGTGCATGAGTGCGCTGTACCGCCTTCAGGCCCTTCAGAGCGATGCTATGGCACTTCTTGCTAACACCGCTCGGACTGCCAAGCTCACTCTCGACAGTCGGGAAGATTTTGTGGTCGACCTATCCACAGAGTTGGTGGAGAAGGATCTGCAGGTGGAGAGGCTGAGCCAGCGTATCGCTACCCTGGAGCAGCAAGTGGAGATCCGAGACAACACTATTGATGTCTTGGAGAACCAGCTTCACGATGTGCAGAGGGAACTCGAGGAAGCAAATGACCACTTGGACATGCACCACCTGGAGATGGAGGCCAATGAAGCAGGAAGCGAGGGAGAAGAGGCTCCCGAGGAGCTAGGACCAGCCCCTGGTGCCAATGGGACTACCTCCGCGATGCCCCCTTCACCCGTATCCAGTGTCGCTTCCACCGCTCAGGGTTAAGCAGTCGCTTTGACGTTTTTAGGTGGATAGAAACCTGTGCGAGCTTAGTAGTATCACATTTTGGACTAGGCTTGTGGGTACTTTCCCCTGATTAATGTAACCCTGTGAACTTTTGGAATCTGTGGGATCTTTGTCACCATGTTACCTTCATTTCGAACCTAATATTATGATTATGGCATTTTTTCCCATATGAAATGATATCTTGTCGTTCGAAACTGTGAGTTGGGATAACAATGGCGACAATCTTTGTTTTCAGATGGCAGCTAGGCAGCGTCGCGGGCAGAACGAGCAAGTTCCCCCGCCACCTCCTCCAGCTCCCATAGTGCAGGAGCTGATGGCCCAGCAGAATGAGATTCTGCGACAGCTCTTGCAGCGCCAGCCCCACCCCCAGCAGCATGGTGGAGGCCAGCCTCAGCGACCTCCGGCTATGGCAACATACCAGGAGTTTCTGAGCACGCAGCCGCCCTTGTTCGCCAAGGCAGAGGATCCGTTGAACGCCGACGTATGGCTTCGCGTCGTTGAGTCCAAGTTTCCCCTCCTCACGGGAGACTGCCCTGATGCTACCAAGACCCGCTTCGCCGCGCAGCAGCTTCGCGGATCTGCTCGGACTTGGTGGGATCACTTCCGTGCTATGCTCCCTGATGATCGTGAGGTATCTTGGGAGGAATTCAAGACTGCCTTCAGAGGACACCACATTCCAGCTGGCATTCTTGATCGGAAGTTGAATGAATTTCTGGCCCTCAATCAAGGAACCCGCACGGTACTGCAATATGCGCAAGCCTTCAACGACTTATGCCAGTATGCAGGGTATCATGCTGATTCTGATGAGAAGAAGAGGGATCGCTTCCGCAGGGGTCTCAATACCAAACTGCGGGAACGCCTCAACACTGTCCGGGCTGATAGCTTCAATGAGTTGGTCAATATGGCCATCTCCCAGGAGGATTGCATTGTTGCTCACCGGGCAGAGAAGAAGAGAAAGGCACCAATGGCAGCACCATCTGCTCAGGCTCAGAGGTTCCGGATTGTTTCCCACAATCAGAGCAGGGGTTTTCAGCAGCAGGCAGGCAGATGGGTGATCAGGCCACCTCAGCAGCAGCAGCAGCCGGCACCCAACCGCTACCCAGCTCCCGCCCCAAGGAACAATCAGCCTCCGCAGCAGCAGCAGTTCCGCCAGGGCAATGGGAACAAGTGTTTCACTTGTGGCAATGTGGGCCACTATGCCAAGAATTGTCCCAGGAACCAGCAGAGGCAGATGCCAGCACCAAATCAAGACAAGGGAAGAAAGCAGAAGGTGCAAGTCAGGCAAGGGAAGCTCAACTTCACTACTCTTGAGGAAGTGCCAGAAGGAGATCCTATCATGACTGGTATCTTTTCAGTTTATAATCAACCTGCTTTAATTCTATTTGATTCTGGTGCATCTCATAGTTTCATTAGCCAAAAGTTCAGTGCTAAATGCAAACTGCCATTCTCTCACTCAAAAGGGTCATTCATGATAGTCACACCTGGGGGTAAAATTGCAACTAATCAATTAAACCAAAGTGTGCCTATTCAACTGGGAAGCCACATTATCAAAACCACTCTTCTTGTGTTGGGATTGGAGAATGTGGATATTATTCTAGGGGCAAATTGGATGACCTTGCACCAAGTTGTGCTTGATGTAGCCAGCCGTACCGTGGAAGTTAATTCTCCTTTCTGCGGGAATTTCACTTTGATTTTGCCTAGTCAAGGTTCTTCTCAGTCATGTGCTTTCTCTATGACGGAGATACCCCTGAAGAAGATCCCAGTGGTCTGTGAGTATGCAGATGTCTTTCCTGATGAATTGCCAGGAATGCCACCGGACCGGGATATTGAATTCGCCATCGAGTTGCAACCGGGAACGGCCCCAATTTCCAAGAGGCCCTACCGAATGCCACCCGCTGAGTTGGCAGAGTTGAAGAAGCAATTGCAAGAGTTGCTGGATAAGGGTTTTATTCGCCCAAGCACTTTGCCTTGGGGATGTCCAGCACTGTTTGTGAAGAAGAAGGATGAAGCTTGAGGCTGTGTATAGATTACCGCCCTCTTAATGCGGTAACCATCAAGAACAAGTATCCTTTGCCTCGTATTGATGTTCTCTTTGACCAGTTGGTCGGGGCCAAGGTATTCTCCAAGATAGACCTTCGCTCTGGCTACCATCAGATCAAAATACGAGCAAGTGATATTCCGAAGACGGCATTCTCAACCAGATATGGGCTATATGAATTCTTGGTGATGTCATTTGGGCTGACAAATGCACCAGCATATTTCATGTATCTGATGAATTCTGTTTTTATGCCGGAATTGGACAAGTTCGTGGTGGTTTTCATCGATGATATTCTGGTATACTCAAAGAACAAAGAAGAACATGTCGGGCATTTGCATGTAGTTCTTCAACGTCTGCGAGAGCATCACCTTTATGCCAAGTTATCCAAGTGTGATTTTTGGCTAAAGGAAATCAAATTCTTGGGTCACACTATCTCTCAAGCTGGAATAGCTGTTGATCCTGATAAAGTACAGGAGGTGATGAACTGGAAGCCACCAACGACTATTCGCCAGATTCGGAGTTTTCTGGGATTAGCTGGTTATTACCGAAGATTTATTCCAGACTTCTCTCGAATTGCGAAGCCTATTACTGAGTTGCTGAAGAAAGAAGTCAAATTTGTGTGGAGTCAGAAGTGCGAAGACGCCTTCCATGCATTAAGGCAGCATCTGACCACAGCACCAGTATTGGCGCAACCCGACAGCAGCAAACCTTTTGATGTATATTGTGATGTCTCGGGCACCGGGCTAGGTTGTGTCTTGATGCAAGACAACCGAGTCATTGCTTATGCTTCAAGAGCACTCAGGCCTCATGAGCAAAATTATCCCACTCATGACCTTGAGTTAGCAGCAGTGGTTCATGCATTGAAGATGTGGAGGCACTATCTAATGGGAACCCACTGCAACATCTTCACTGATCATAAGAGCCTTAAGTACATTTTTACTCAGGCTGATCTTAACATAAGGCAGAGAAGATGGCTAGAGCTGATCAAGGATTATGACCTGGAGGTACATTATCACCCAGGGAAAGCTAATGTGGTAGCTGATGCCTTGAGTCGGAAGTTGCAGTGCAACTGTGTTCTGATGGATTCTCGCATTAACACCTTGTGTGATGAGTTGAGCAAGATGCAAATTGAAGTGATTCTTTCTGGTTCTTTGTCTCACATTTCTGTTGAGCCAGCTTTGCAAGACCAGATTATCGTGGCCCAGCTCAGTGACAAGGGAGTGCAAATTATCAAGAAGAATCTCCATCAGAAGGTTGAAAAGTATAATTGTTTCCGCCAGGATGAGAAGGGTGTGTTATGGTTCAAAAACAGATTGGTAATTCCTAAAGACCAGGATCTCAAGAGGAAAATTTTGGATGGAGCTCATCTCTCCAAATTCTCTATGCATCCGGGAAGCACCAAGATGTACCATGATTTGAAGCCTTTGTACTGGTGGACCAGAATGAAGAGGGAGATAGCCCAGTATGTATCAGAATGTGACACCTGTCAGAGGGTAAAGGCAAGCCACTTGAAGTCAGCTGGAGCTTTGCAACCACTACCCGTACCTTCGTGGAAGTGGGACGACATCAGCATGGATTTCATTGTGGGTCTGCCCAACACCTCTCGTCATCATGATTCAATTTGGGTTATTGTGGACCGATTGACGAAAGTGGCACATTTTCTTCCTGTGCACACCACTGATAAGGCTCAGAGATATGCAGAATTGTATATCGACCGGATCGTGTGTTTGCACGGATTACCTCGGACCATTGTTTCTGACCGAGGAGCCCAATTTGTTGCCAGATTTTGGGAACAATTGCAAAAGTCTTTGGGAACCAAGCTAATCAGGAGTTCAGCTTACCACCCACAGACTGATGGTCAGACGGAAAGGGTAAACCAAATCCTGGAAGATATGCTGAGAGCATGTGCGATCGATTGTGGCAAGAACTGGGATAAGCACCTCTCCTTGGCAGAGTTTGCTTATAACAATAGTTATCAATCCAGCCTAAAGATGGCACCTTTTGAAGCTCTCTATGGAAGAAGGTGCAAGACACCACTCAATTGGTCTCAGTCTGGTGAAAGAGAAGTTTTTGGACCTGACTTAGTGACTGAAGCCGAAAGGAAGGTCAAGCTAATCAGGAAGAATCTAGAAGCTTCTCAGGCCAGACAGAAGAGTTATCATGATAAAAGAAGGAAACCTCTCCAGTTCGAGGTGGGGAGTTTTGTATACCTCAAGGTATCACCCACCAAGGGAATGCAGAGGTTTGGGATCAAAGGCAAGCTAGCTCCTCGTTACATTGGACCTTATGAGATCATAGAAGCATGTGGACCCGTGGCATACAAGCTGAAGTTACCTTCAAAGATGTCTGCCATTCACAATGTTTTCCATGTATCTCAGCTGAAGAAGTGTGTTCGATTACCGACTGAAATCTTAGCAGAGCCAGAATTGGAGATAGAGTCAGATCTATCGTACCAAGAGTACCCCTCCAAGATTCTGGATTGCAAGGAAAGATCAACTCGGGCTAAATCGATCAAGATGTTCAAGGTCCAGTGGAGTAATCACTCAGAGGAGGAAGCTACTTGGGAAACCGAGGAATTCCTGAGATCCAACTTTCCCGATTGCCTACCTAAGGAAGCTGGTACGTAATCACCCCCCCTCCTGCCTTTCGAATCTAATTTCCAAAAATATGATCTTAATTCAGAATGAAGTAACTATAAAGTAAAACTTAAAAGGACTTCCTTCTGAAGTTGCAAAGAGAATGACATTCGAAGAGCAGTTTACCCTAATAATGGCAATCATCACCCTTTTTCCTATCAGTCTCACCCTTCGCTTTACCCCGGGAGGACTCTGGCCCGAATCTCGGGACGAGATTCCTTTAAGGGGGGAAGGCTGTGACACCCCAGTGTCACTCAGGGTTTTTCTCAAAATACCAAACTAAGAACCATCATTTTATGTGAACCAAAGTAAGCATGAGCATCAAAATAACTTAAGTAATAATGAAGTCACCAAGTATATACTTAAAAGTGTCATGATCAAAGCAATTGAGTCCTTTAAAAAGATAAGATTATGCAACCCTAGTTTAAAAACCCTAAATGAGCCCCATGAGGAAAATTCAAAAGGTAAGAAAAAGGGAGTGAAAAGTTTAAAATTTTGAGTTGAGCCGATTATAAAAATTGAAGTATATTTAATGGGCAACAAGAAAGGTTGAGAAAGCTTAACCAAAATAGCTCAAATAAAACCCCAAATCAAGCTTTCCATGTGTGGACTTAATGAGAATTCTGAATTCCAGATTTCTGAAATTCAGACCTTGAGCCAAAGATCAGGGATGTTCACCTTGATCCCTAACTCGAATCCTAATGGCCCCATTGACAAAAATGTGTCTAACTAACCCCTCTGTCGTGTGCTAGAAGATGGCATTGGGACGCGAGCCCTAGACACGACTAAACCTTGGATTTGCCTCGGATTTGCGCCGGGAGACAGACCAGATTTCCTGGCTCCATATCTCTGCAACCAGTAGGCAAAATCCTATGACCCCCACACAAGAATGGTAGCTTGTAGGGAGGAGAAGAGGTTTTGTGCACTGACCAAGGCGAGAGCAGGCTCGGATGAGCGACTACACGCGCCAGAACTTGGGCAGAACGCGCGGGCACACGTGTTCGACCCTGGTCGGCACGCCAGAGCTCGCCCAACCCGCGCGCGCGCGCTCCCCGGCGTCCGGTCAAGTCCGCCGCGCGCTCACGCCCTCGGCCGTGCCCGCCCGCGCCTATAAAGCCTCCCCAGGCGTGCCTCACTTCGCCCCGCACTCACCCTCTTCGGCCAACCACTTTTCCTTAGCTCCGGCGAGCTTAATTTCCGCCCGCCATTGCCGCCCGAGCTTCGGCCACCGTGGCCAGCTCCCTCCAGCCACCCTCAAGTCAAGCCAGTGCTTCGGCCAGCTCCACCAGCAACCCGTGAAGCTTGCCAAGCCCTCGGACCCAGCCGGACTTCACCGGAGGCCCGAGATCGACCTCACCGGACTTCGGTCTTCCGCCGCCGCGCGTGGACCGAGCTATCCAGTGAGTCTCCGCCCAATTCCTTGCGCTCAAGTCTTCTCTGGCATCCCATGAATCTCCCTGACCCATTTGATTGGACTATCTCGCCGTGACCAGGCCGGTCTCCTCGCCGCCGACGAGCATCCCCGCCTGCGCGCGTGGACCGACCGACTCCGGCCATCTTCGACGGCGTTCCGCACACCGTTGTGATCCCCGAGACCTCCCCTTCATCCTCGACCTCTTCACCGGAACAGTCTCGCCGCCGGTAAGCCCCTCCGCCCTTTTCCCCGCCGCGGCTACTGTTTAAGGTAGAAGAAGGACCTCGGGTTAGGTTTTGTAGAACCCGAGGGGGTTTTCTGTAATGTCAGAGACTCTGGTGAATAGTAACCTGAGGACTGATTCGCGAGGAAAAACTTAGAAAACCGCCAGGGACCCCAGTGCAAAGTAGATTTTCATTTAAATCGATTCTGTTATTCTTTTTAAATAACCAGAGAACTTGTAAAATTCATAACTTGATGAATTCCTAATCAAAAGATGTCAAACCAATTTTGCTAGCTCCTGTATATTATAATCTATCATTTAAAAATAGTAGACCCTATACTTTCTGTTCAAAATTTTAGAGTTTAAAATTAAAAATAGAAACCCACTAAACCTTATTTAATCAAGGAAAATTAGTTTTTCTTCTGTGCTAGACTTAAGAAAATTTGTGGGTATTCAAACCTCTTTTAGACACTGTTTAAAAATAGTAGGAACCCCAGCATTAGAAATTATGATGTAGTTTCTCATTTAAAGATGTTTTGTCCAAAACTTAGAGAAAATCAGAAAGATATTAGAAATTAATGAACAGTGATTAATATTATTTTTCCTAGTTTACTTATGTAACAGAGGACTTAGGAAAAATACAGAGATCATTAATGTGGATCAAATTTAAATTAAAATGATTTGTTTAGCCTGAATAAGACTGAAAATCAATTATTAAAGAGGCAAAACTATAACCAAAATGCTTAACAAAAATCCAGTGAACTTATAACCACCAGAGCCCCACTACAAAAATACAGAGCACCTCAGTCCAACTTTTTAAGTAAGGGAAATAAATACAAAGTGATAATAAGGCATTTTCCAACTAAATCATGAACAACCCCAAATAATGTGATAATGGGCAACCAAAAATTAACTAAGTCCATGATGAGGTAAACTACCAGAGAAAAATGCAAACCCATGAAAAAGAGGCAAACTCTTACCAATTGCTAATGATTTAAGAGAAAAGCCATTTAATTCAAATAATGCATACCACCCCTTCCCTTAAGCAAAAAGATGCCAAACTTCAGAATGATTGCACTTGCACAAAATAATAACCAAGAAAAATAAGAACTCTGTTGTTTGATATTTTTCAAGTATAGTGGTAGTAGAAAGCACCCATTTGGCTAGAAACTTGAGAAAACCATAGAAAAATAATTAAAAAGTATTAATGACTAGAAATTTGTATCAAGTCATGTTATAACACCTAAAAGCCAGCAAAAATAAGTCCTGAAGAATTACCCACTGTTAAATAGTAGTTGTAGTTCAAAGCACCCCTTCTGCCCTAGAGTTTAATAAGTTTGTGCAGAGAAAACTATTCACTTTCTGATCCCCAAATTTTAAGACAGAGAAACACACACCAGTAGAAAGCCACTGTAATTTTTACAGAATTTTTAGAATTTTATAAAAGCAACTTGTAGTTCAAACCTACTCCAAAACATTAAAGAGAATAAAAGAAAAGGAAAGAAGAAATAAACCCCACCCCAATAAGTCTAACTTGAGTACTTATCACATATCCCTAAGACTTAAAAAGAATTCAGTGGAACCCCAAAATTAAACCTACCACTTACCTTAGCTAAATTTGAACCAGTTTACCAAGTATACCACCCAAGGGTCTTACATAAGTAAAGTTAACTTTGTTTAACTCAAGAAAGATCATACACCTTTTAAGTTGTGATTTCTAAAAAGCACATATCATATCATGCATATATCTTACGCATTGCATTCATTAGATTGTAATCTTGCCGACGGAGAGTACGTGCTCATCCCCGAGCAAGGACCTGTCCAAGAGGAGGACCGGGAGCAGGCTTCAGAGACTGCTATCGAGGATCTCCCTGCAGCCCCAGCAATTGAAGGCAAGCCCCGGTTTTATGCATAACCTATTAATTATGCTACTTTACTACACTTAATGCTTGTAGGATTGCAATGTGCACTTAAGTGTAGGAGTTGCTTGAAACCTCTAGTTGCATGAACTTAGGATTCCTTTTTGAAATGAATACTAGTATGTTAGGTTGAGTAGCTGCTTGCTAATCAGGATCTCGGTAGAAGTCGAGTGATTTTTCTAGCACTCGCGCGAGGTCAGGAATTGATTGTATTCATCTTGATAATGGGATATATGTTGGTCTATGGACTTGGATCCAGGGAGGATGCCTTGTCCATGAGACGGGAAAATGAATTAAGGATTAATGTGTGGATACCTGAGTCAAGCTTTTGAACGTACTAAGCACATGCCGGGAAAAATGGTAACCGGTAAACCTAGTACCTGAGTGAAGCCGGGCGCGGACTTTATCCCTCATGCGACCTGAGACTGGTTCTCCCATGCTAGCTATGGTGGGTACAAGTGCGGTCACTGCACGGCGGCAGCCGGGGTCAGTGGAGCATTGTATGCCAAGGCGGTGAGGCCTGGACGCGAACGGGGAATCGATGGGGACGGTTGTCATGTGCAGGGTCGGAGTACCCTGACATGCCGTGTGTTTAGGTTTACCTTGCAAGGTTAAAACTCGATTCGAATCGTCTGCTTCTCGCAGCTAATGAGACTGCTTGATTCCTTGTACTGCATCGAGTAAGAAGTGAAATGTGGTTACATGAGATAACTTGTTGATTGAACTAATTGATTGTTACCATGTATGCTTAGAAGGAGCAAATCTAGCTAAGTTAATGATGGTAGAATTTGGAAAAGCTTAAAAATGATTGTAGTAACAGCTAGTGCTTTTGGCAAACCAAACCCCTCAGCCAAACAGCTGCATAGTCTAGAGGTAGAGGAGTAGACTCCTCACACCGGGTAAGTCTAGCTGAGTATTAGTATACTCAGCCTTGCTTGTGGCACCATTTTTGCAGGTACCATGCAGGATTTGATTGATGGTGTGACTTGGCCTACCACCCTGCCACCGGGTTGGACGGTCGAGTGGGATGTTGCTCCGGCAGGAGAGGAGCATGAGGAGTAGTGGGCTAGGCCTTGCCCCTTTCCTCATTACCGACGACATCGATTATCCGCTGCACTTTACTTTATAAACTTTAATTGCTACTCTAGAACTCCGATTTATGTAATAATTCAGTACTTAATTTGAGGTTTCCTGTTTTATTGTATTTCTTCTGTGACTCACCTTTGAGTGAGATTGTGGAATTTGATCCTGGTTAAGTGGCTCTATCAGACTAGATCTGAAGGACTGACGGGTTATTCCGATTTAAGTGTGTCACGGCCCTTGAGGCATGACTTAGGCACTTAAGCTGGAATAATTCGGGTGGTTCTGCCACAGCCGGTGGGTGCCGTTGTTGGTGATGATGGAGTTCGGGACCCCGAAGCGGTGGATGATGTTGGTGAAGAACGCCACCGCCTGCTCGGACCTGATGCTGTTCAGGGGTCGGACCTCGATCCACTTGGAGAATTTGTCGATGGCGACCAGCAGGTGCGTGTAGCCCCCGGGTGCCTTCTGCAAGGGGCCGACGAGGTCCAGACCCCACACAGCAAAAGGCCAGGTGATGGGTATCATCTGTAGAGCCTGAGCGGGCAGGTGGGTCTGCCTTGCGTAGAACTGACACCCTTCACAGGTGCGGACAATTCTAGTGGCGTCGGCCACCGCCGTCGGCCAGTAGAAGCCTTGCCGGAAAGCATTCCCGACAAGGGCTCGAGGCGCTGCGTGATGGCCGCAAGCCCCCGAGTGTATCTCTCGCAGGAGTTCCTGACCTTCGGCGATGGAGATGCATCGCTGGAGGGTGCCTCGGAATGATCCGAGGATACCTTGGGCTGGGCCGAGGGTGCCTCGGGCTGGGCCGAGGGTGCCTCGGGCTGGGCCGAGGGTGCCCCGGGCTGGGCCGAGGGTGCCTCGGGCTCGGGCGCGTCGTCGATCTTGACGGAGGGTTGATGCAGATCCTGGGAGAAGACGTCCGGGGGAACCGTGGTTCGCCCCGAGGCTATTTTAGCCAGCTCGTCCGCAGTCTCGTTGTAGTGACGAGCGATGTGGTTGAGCTCGAGCCCGTAGAACTTGTCTTCCAGGTGCCGAACCTCATCGCAGTAGGCCTCCATCTTCGGGTCGCGGTAGTGGGAGTTCTTCATGACTTGGTCGATGACGAGCTGTGAGTCACCGCGAGCGTCGAGGCGTCGGACCCCTAGCTCGATGGCGATCCGCAACCCGTTGACCAGAGCTTCGTACTCAGCCACATTGTTGGATGCCGGGAAATGGAGGCGTAGCACGTAGCGTAGGTGCTTCCCGAGGGGCGAGATGAAGAGTAGGCCTGCGCCGGCTCCTGTCTTCATCAGCTACCCGTCGAAGAACATGGTCCAGAGCTCCGGTTGGATCGGAGCCGTCGGTAGCTGGGTGTCGACCCATTCAGCTACGAAGTCCGCCAAGACCTGGGACTTGATGGCCTTCCGAGGAGCGAACGAGATTGTCTCGCCCATGATTTCCACCGCCCACTTTGCAATCCTACCCGAGGCCTCTCGGCACTGGATGATCTCCCCCAGGGGGAAGGATGACACCACAGTTATCAGATGAGACTCGAAGTAGTGTCGCAGCTTCCGCCGCGTTAAGATCACCGCGTACAGCAGCTTCTGAACTTGTGGGTAGCAGATCTTGGTTTCGGACAGTACCTCGCTGACGAAGTAGACCAGCTTCTGAACGGGCAATGCATGCCCCACTTCTCGCCTCTCGACCACAATCGCGGCGCTAACCACCTGAGTGGTCGCGGCGACGTAGACCAGGATGGCTTCTCCGGCAGCTGGGGGCACCAAGATAGGCGCCTTTGTGAGGAGCGCCTTCAGGTTCCCGAGGGCTTCCTCGGCCTCAGGGGTCCAAGTGAAGCACTCGGCCTTCCTTAAGAGGCGGTACAGAGGTAGACCTCTTTCGCCGAGGCGTGAGATGAAGCGGCTCAGAGCCGCGAGGCATCCCATGACCCTCTGTGCGCCTTTCAAGTCCTTGATGGGCCCCATGCTGGTGATAGCTGCGATCTTCTCTGGGTTGGCTTCGATGCCCCGCTCGGAGACGATGAACCCCAAGAGCATGCCTCGGGGTACTCCGAAAACACACTTTTCGGGATTGAGCTTGACGCCTTTCGCCTTGAGACATCGGAATGTCGCTTCAAGGTCGGAAAGGAGGTCGGAGGCTTTCCTCGTCTTGACTACGATGTCATCGACGTAGGCCTCGACCGTGCGGCCAATGTGTTCGCCGAACACATGGTTCATGCACCGCTGGTACGTCGCGCCCGCATTCCTCAAGCCGAACGGCATGGTGACATAGCAGTACATGCCGAAGGGTGTGATGAAAGAAGTCACGAGCTGGTCGGACTCTTTCATCCTGATTTGATGATACCCTGAGTAGGCATCGAGGAAAGACAGGGTTTCGCACCCAGCAGTGGAATCCACGATTTGGTCGATGCGAGGTAGAGGGTAGGGAACCTTCGGACATGCTTTGTTGAGACCAGTATAGTCTACACACATCCGCCATTTCCCCCCTTTCTTTATCACAAGCACAGGGTTGGCAAGCCATTCGGGATGGAATACCTCTTTGATGAACCCTGCCGCCATTAGCTTGTGGATCTCCTCGCCTATGGCTCTGCGCTTCTCCTCGTCGAATCGGCGCAGTGGCTGCTTGACGGGTCGGGCTCCGGCTCGGATGTCCAGCGAGTGCTCGGCGACATCCCTCGGTATGCCGGGCATGTCCGAGGGACTCCACGCGAAGACGTCGGTGTTCGCGTGGAGAAAGTCGACGAGCACTGCTTCCTATTTGGGATCGAGCCCGGAGCCGATCCGGATCTGCTTGGAGACGTCGCCGCTGGGGTCGAGGGGGACGGACTTAACCGTCTCCGCTGGTTCAAAGTTGCCGGCATGACGCTTCACGTCTGGCACCTCCTTAGAGAGGCTCTCCAGGTCGGCGATGAGGGCCTCGGACTCGGCGAGGGCCTCGGCGTACTCCACGCACTCCACGTCGCATTCGAACGCGTGTTTGTACGTGGGGCCGACGGTGATGACCCCGTTGGGGCCCGGCATCTTGAGCTTCAGGTAGGTGTAGTTGGGGACGGCCATGAACTTCGCGTAGCATGGCCTCCCCAGTACCGCGTGGTAGGTCCCTCGGAACCCGACCACCTCGAACGTCAGGGTCTCCCTTCGGAAGTTGGAGGGTGTTCCGAAGCAGACGGGAAGGTCGAGCTGTCCGAGGGGTTGGACGTGCTTCCCGGGAATGATCCCATGGAAGGGCGCAGCGCCTGCCCGGACGGAGGACAGATCGACACGTAGGAGCCCGAGGGTCTCGGCGTAGATGATGTTGAGGCTGCTGCCTCCGTCCATGAGGACCTTGGTGAGCCTGACGTCACCGATGACGGGGTCGACGACGAGCGGGTATTTCCCCGGGCTCGGCATATGGTCGGGGTGATCGTCTCGGTCGAAGGTGATGGGCTTGTCGGACCAGTCTAGATAGACCGGCGCCGCCACCTTCACCGAGCAGACCTCCCGGCGCTCTTGCTTGCGGTGCCGAGCCGAGCCGTTCGCCGCTTGCCCACCATAGATCATGAAGTAGTCGCGGACCTCGGGGAACTCTCCTGCCTGGTGATCTTCCTTCTTATCGTCGTCACGGGCCTTGCCACCCTCCGCGGGTGGCCCGGCCCTGTGGAAGTGGCGCCGAAGCATGATGCACTCCTCAAGGGTGTGCCTGACGGGCCCCTGGTGATAGGGGCACGGCTCCTTGAGCATCTTGTCGAAGAGGTTGGCACCTCCGGGGGGCTTCCGAGGGTTCTTGTACTCGGCGGCGGCGACAAGGTCCGCGTCGGCGGCGTCGCGTTTCGCTTGCGACTTCTTCTTGCCCTTCTTCTTGGCGCCGCGCTGAGTTGACGCCACAGGAGTATCTTCCGATGGGCGGCCCTGGGGCTGCTTGTCCTTTCGGAAGATAGCCTCGACTGCCTCCTGGCCGGAGGCGAACTTGGTGGCGATGTCCATCAGCTCGCTCGCCCTGGTGGGGGTCTTGCGACCCAGCTTGCTCACCAGGTCGCGGCAGGTGGTGCCAGCGAGGAACGCGTCGATGACATCCAAGTCGGTGATGTTGGGCAGCTCGGTGCGCTGCTTCGAGAATCGCTGGATGTAGTCTCGGAGAGACTCTCCCGACTGCTGTCGGCAGCTTCGGAGGTCCCAGGAATTCCCGAGGCGCACGTACGTGCCCTGGAAATTGCCGGCGAAGGCTTGGACTAGGTCGTCCCAGTTGGAGATCTGCCCCGGAGGCAGGTGCTCCAACCAGGCGCGAGCGGTGTCGGAGAGGAACAGGGGGAGATTGCGGATGATGAGGTTGTCATCGTCCGTTCCACCCAGTTGGCAGGCCAGACGGTAGTCCGCGAGCCACAGTTCCGGTCTCGTTTCCCTCGAGTACTTTGTGATAGTAGCCGGGGGTCGGAACCGGGTCGGGAATGGCGCCCGCCGGATGGCTCGGCTGAAGGCTTGCGGACCGGGTGGTTTGGGCGAGGGACTCCGATCCTCCCCGCTGTCATAGCGTCCCCCACGCCTGGGGTGGTAGCCTCGGCGCACCCTCTCATCGAGGTGGGCCCGACGGTCGCAGTGATGGTGCTCGTTGCCGAGGCGATCTGGGGCCGCAGGCGCGGTGTTGCGCGTGCGCCCGGTGTAGACCGAGGCTTCCCGCATGAATCGGGAAGTCGCGGCATGAGGTTCCGAGGGGTACCCCTGCCTTCGGGAGGCAGAGCTCTCGGCCCGTCGGACCGCGACGCCTTCCAGGAGATTCTTGAGCTCTCCCTGGATTCGCCGCCCCTCGGTGGTTGATGGCTCCGGCATCGCACGAAGAAGCATTGCTGCTGCCGCCAGGTTCTGGCCAACCCCACTGGATGTGGGTGGTGGCCTGACCCTGACGTCGTCGGTGATGCGGTGCTGGAAGCCCTGGGGTAGATGACGTATTTCTCCGGCCGGAGGTTGGCCCGCCCATGCCTGCCCGACGTCCCGATGGATTGGCTCAAGAGATCCTGCTCCCTCGTCGAGCCTGTCCTGCACCCCGCAGATTTGCTCGAGCTGTGGGTCATGACCCCCCGCCTGAACGGGGACCACAGCTAGCTCCCGTGGGATGTCAACGCAAGGCACCGGCCTAGGGAGGTCACCGTCCTCCGGCATGCCGAGATGGTTGCCTTCAGAGGGATCCCCTAGATCGACGTGGAAGCATTCGCGACTTGGGCCGCAGTCCTCGCCGCCGAGGCTACGGCTACCGTCGGAACAGTCGGAAAGGCAGTAGTCGCATGCGGTCATGAAGTCCCGCATGGCACTGGGGTTGCCAAGTCCAGAGGAATCCCAACAGATGCTGGGCTCGTTGTCTTCCTCGGACCCAGAGGGCCCGTAGGTCGAGACGTCCGTCAGCCGGTCCCAAGGTGACCGCATACGAAACCCCAGAGGGTTTGGACCTGCCTCTACGAGAGTGCCCACCAAAGCGAAGTCGCTAGGCGGGTTGAGGCTAAATCTGAAAGACGTGGGATGGGAATCGGTCGGTACCTTTTGGTCGACGGGCGGCGATGAGGTCACGTCGGGGACTGACTGCGCCGTCATCTCAGGTACGAGGGTGACGCCCAGCAAGCTTTTCGCGAGCGTGCTGGCGTCGTCCGCTTGCTCGGGATTGGCGCGTCGCGGGGAGACGGCGCTCGCCTTCGCCTCAAACGCGAGGTCGACGCCCGGTGCGCCCCCCGTTGGGGCGCTGGGGCCGTCGACTCGCTCGACAGTCGACGAGGCGCTGCCTCCTGTTTGGCCTTGGTTGCCCCGCCCCCTCCTCCGTCTGCGGGGGAGAAGACGGGGTGAGCTCAAACGTTGTTCTTCCACCTCGCGGGGAAGACGTCACCGATTCTGCCGCCGGCGGGCGGGTTGTCGGCCGCCACTGTCGTCGTCGCACGGCGGTGGAAGGAGTATCATGTCGTAGCTGCCGTCGAAGGACATGAACTCAAGACTCCCGAAACGGAGCACCGTCCCAGGTTGGAGAGGTTGCTGGAGACTGCCCATCTGGAGCTTGACGGGGAGCTGTTCGTCAACACGCAGCAAGCCCCTACCTGGCGCGCCAACTGTCGGCGTTTCGACACCGGGGGGTCCCTAAGCCGACGAGTGAATGTCGCCGCGTGCCCCAGCCCAGATGGGTCGAGCGCGAGGGCGAGCGCGAAGGGGGAGAGCGAGGCGGCCGGAGACCGGCGTGAGAGAGGTGGGAATCCCGCGGCCTTCGTGTTCGTCCCGCGCCCAGGTCGGGTGCGCTTGCAGTAGGGGGTTACAAGCGTCCACGCGGGAGAGGGAGCGAGCGGCTTCAAGCGAGCGCGTGTCTCATCCTCGTCCCCGCGCGGCCAACCCTCTCTAAGAGGGCCCTGGTCCTTCCTTTTATAGGCGCAAGGAGAGGATCCAGGTGTACAATGGGGGGTGTAGCAGAGTGCTACATGTCTACCGGAGGAGAGCTAGCGCCCTAAGTACATGTCGTTGTGGCAGCCGGAGAGATTTTGGCACCCAGTTGGTGTGATGTCGTGGCCGTCGGAGGGGCGATGGAGCCTGGCGGAGGGACAGCTGTCGGAGCGGTTGAATCCTTGCTGACGTCCTCTTGCCTCCGTAAGGGGGCTGAGGGCCGCCGTCGTCACAGAGTATGCAGGGCGCCATCATTGCCTATCTGGCGGAGTGAGCCAGATGGGACGCCGGTCTTGTCCCCTGCGGCCCGAGTCAGCTCGGGGTAGGGTGATGATGGCGCCTCCTGTTGACGTGGCTAGTCTGCGCCCTAGGTTGGGCGATGTGGAAGCTCCTCCGAAGCCGAGGTCGAGTCTGTCTTCCGTGGCCGAGGTCGGGTCCGAGCCCCAGGTTCGGGCGAGGCGGAGATCGCCGGCTGGTGCCGGGGCGGAGTCCGAGCCCTGGGGTCGGGCGAAGCGGAGTTCGTCGTCTTCTGGGGCCGAGCCCAAGTCCGAGCCCTGAGTCGGGCGAGGCGGAGATCGTCGTCTTCCGGGACTTAGCCCGAGTCCGAGCCCTGGGTCGGGCGGAGTTCGCCATCTTCCGGGACTTAGCCCGAGTCCGAGCCCTGGGTCGGGCGGAGTTCACCGTCTTCCGGGACTTAGCCCGAGTCCGAGCCCTGGGTCGGGCGGAGTTCGTCGTCTTCCGGGACTTAGCCCGAGTCCGAGCCCTGGGTCGGGCGGAGTTCGCCGTCTTCCGGGACTTAGCCCGAGTCCGAGCCCTGGGTCGGGCGGAGTTCGCCGTCTTCCGGGACTTAGCCTGAGTCCGAGCCCTGGGTCGGGCGGAGTTCGCCGTCTTTCGGGGCTTAGCCCAAGTCCGAGCCCTGGGTCGGGCGGAGCGGAGCTTCCTATGGTGCCTTTGGTCGGGCCTGACTGCCTGTCAGTCTCACTCTGTCAAGTGGCACCGCAGTCGGAGTGGCGCAGGCGGCGCTGTCCTTCTGTCAGGCCGGTCAGTGGAGCGGCGAAGTGACGGCGGTCACTTCGGCTCTGCCGGCTGGGGGGCACGCGTCAGGATAAAGGTGTCAGGTCACCTTTGCATTAAATGCTCCTGCGACTTGGTCGGTCGGTGCGGCGATTTGGTCAGGGTTGCTTCTTAGCGAAGACAGGGCCTCGGGCGAGCCAGAAATATGTTCGCCGCTGAAGGGGGGCCTCGGGCGAGACGGAAATCCTCCGGGGTCGGCTGCCCTTGTCCGAGGCTAGGCTCGGGTGAGGCGTGATCGAGTCCCTTGAATGGACTGATCCCTGACTTAATCGCACCCATCAGGCCTTTGCAGCTTTGTGCTGATGGGGGTTACCAGCTGAGAATTAGGAGCCTTGAGGGTACCCCTAATTATGGTCCCCGACAGGATGCGACCAAGGGTGGGATAGGTAAGATAACACTCTTAAACTGGAATGGGAAAGGAGGCTTTAAAATGCAGATGTAGGATAAGCATCATGTTAAAGACCAAGGGATGACAAGGGTTAAGGTGATAATAGACAAACACCCAACCAAGGATGTATTTGAGGAAAAACTTGCAAGGTGTCAAAGAAGAGGGAGCAGTCAATGATGAAATAGATGAGGCATTATCCCCGAATGGGGACAAAAAAAGAGGAGGCTTTAAAGGGTAGGTTCAAAGTAAGCATGAAGGTAAGGGTATAGATATACTAGGGTTAAAGGTGATAACAGTCAAGAATGTAAGAGGGAAGGTAAATGGGCATAAGAACAAAGGATAGAAGTACCATAAAGGATGGAGTTAAGATAGGACCTGCAAGTGGAAAAGAAGAGGATATGTCCAAGGGCCAGATAAGTAAATTTTCACTCTCAAGTTGAGGTGGAGGAGAGGGGATTTTTAAGAAGTAGGCTTAAAGGTGAGTATCAAGGCAAGATCGATAGATGACCAGGGAATGGTGATAGCAAATAAAAACACATCAAAGGATGGAATAGGGACATAACTTGTAAGGCGACAAGGAGGGAAAAGAAATTACGGAAGAGATGGGTAACTCATAATTCTCAAACTGGGTTGAAAGAAAGGGGAGGCTTCTAAAGGATAAGTTTAAGGTGAGAATTTAGGTAGAAGACAAAAATATCGCAAGGGTCAAAGGCGATAACAGACAAGGGTATGAGAGAAAATATGAAGGCATTGAAGAGCTAGTGGTATGAGTACAACAAAGAATGGAGTTGCACCCAAGCTTACACGCGGTAAAGAAGAGGATATAGCCAAGGGTGAGGTAAGTAAAACACTGCTCTCAAATTGGGATAGGAGACTGGAGATTTTAGATAACAGACATAACGTAATCACCAAGGTAGGATAGAGAGATGACAAAGTTAAAGGAAATGACAAACAAAAGCACAACAAAGGTTAGAGTTAAAAACTCGCAAGTGACAAAGTAGAGGATACGACCAAGGGAAAAGTAGGTAAAGTACAATGCTCAGATTGAGATAGAAAAGAGGTTATTCTAAAGACCGGTATAAGATAAACATCAAGGTAAGATATAAAGGTGATAAGGATAAAGGTGATAATGGTGAAAAACATAATCCATGGATAGAGTTAAGGCAAGAATCGCAAAGTGACGAAGTGGAGAAAACAAACAAGGATAAGAAAAGTGAGGTTCCGACATAAGAGTTGAAGTAAAAAAATTCATTACCGAAGGAAGTTACAAGGAATTAACGAGATTGCCAAGAATGTGCAAAATAAAATGACCGCTCATGGATTGTCAAGAAACAAGGGTGGTCAAGGACAAGTAAAATAAAATATCTTAACCAGACCTTGGGATATAAAGGTAGGCATAAAAAATGAGAGTATGAGAGATTTCAAGGAGATGAGCATACCGATACCAAGAGACAAGAAATTGCAGGAAGATAGCGACTTAACAATAGAAGAGGAAAGGGTCTCAAAAGACAGGAAGGTCATGGACAAATAAACTGAAATGTTTAAGTAGGTAGTAGAAATTTAGAGGCAAGTATTTGAAACAAGAGTATTAAAGAATTCAGAGATATGAGTATGTTAATACCAAAGGACTAGAGTTCGCCAGATGGTAGCAACTTAATGATGGAAGAGGAAAGAATCCCAAAAGACAAAAAATCTATGGTCAGGGTCATCTACAAATATGTCGCAAGCACAAGAGTGAGATCAGATCTAATGGATTGAGAGAAATATAGACCATACTAGAATAAAATACTTTTGGCAAGGGGGCATATAGAAGCACAACATAGAATTAGTCAGTATGACTAATATTTTGAAGCAGAATCAAGGATGAGGTGAAGTAATAATCAATAAGTCCTTAAAATGGCCAATGCTACTCTAGGTCAGCGGTCCTACAGTCAGCATGACTTTGATACCACCTATGTCACACCCGGTTTTGAAGGTAAACCGAATGCGAACCATGTACGTGCCAAGATCAGAAATTCACATACACAGCGATTACATAAATGACTCATCATAGCACAATGCTTCGAATTTACAATAAAGAGTATGTAATAATATTAAAGACTAGAGTCATTTACATAATATAAATCAAAGTACACAGAATCGAAACGTAGCCAACGTAAACAACCCACCACAGGCAGTTGACTGGGGGAGGCCGCTAGCCTAAACCACAAACTCGTCGAAGTCTTGGAACTCCTGTGTATCCGCCTCGACGCCTTCGTCTTCACCTGAGCATAGATTGCACCAAAGGAAACCTGGTGTTTTGTGAAAGCAAGGGTGAGTACACATCAACGTACTCAGCAAATGTCCCGTTTGGCTGAGGTGGACTAGCTTTATGTGGGGTTTAGCTCAAGCAGTTGCTTTTAGTTGGTCAGATATTTATTATTAGTGGAAGCCAAGTTTTATAATATAATCAACCCATGGATCATTTCCTCATCGAGGAAAAACATTATCATCATCGATCCAAAACCATAAATAAAACCATTGTGTCTCATATCATATGTATCTCTAATCAAAGAGGATCCCAAGGCCGCTCTTAACCGTGAGCACGGCTGATATATCAGTTTCATTCCCTCTGCAGAGGTCGCACACTTTACCCACGAGTCATGATTCCCTTTCTGCCCGGGGAGAGCTAATCCTCATTGACCACTACCTAGGTGGCCTGACAGGGTATCACTACGTAGCCTTTACAAAGATTTCCCAGAGGTCATAGCCGCCCGTTAGGTTTCTCCAGTTTGATAAACACAGTACATCTCCCCAAAGGAAGGGTGACTAACAAAACCAAATCAAGAACCTCTGCAACCAGCCTCGGCAGAGCAAGTACTGTGCCCGAACCCCATTGATGGCCCTACGGCGAAGCCAACTACTCATCTGGTTCCTCTAATTAATCAGCTAAGGGCATCCCATTCCACCCTCATGGTTGCACTGTTATCCCGGGTTGTCACTCCCCAAACAGGTCCTTACGGAGAGGCACTCAGGAAACAGCCTGAGCCCCCTAAAGTATCACAAGAACATCATCAGGATAACATCATAGTATCATAAGTATTCACATCATTTTCATTGATTAAAGTAAAGCAATAGCATAATGCTAACCATGATAACCCAAAAGGTAAACAAGGATAAGGTAAATAGAAAGCTAGTCAATCCTTAGGTTTCAATTAAGTAATGCGGGACAGTGCATTAAAAGTGAATGGGACATAATGGGTCAGAGGACACTTGCCTTCACTAAACAGATGCTCAGGGTCTTCAACCTTGTGGAACTCGAAGAACTGGATCACTTGGTCGCCAACGCTTGATCTTTGATCCCTCCAAGCTCGGAAACGGATCGCAATCTATTCGTGTCGCGCAACGAATATAAACAGGCACAAGCAAACATATACTTGCATAAGAACATTATACCATACAAGATAAAATATTATAAAGCGAGCAATATAAAATAGAGAGCGCTTCTACGATTATGCGGGGAAAAGAAACGCGATAGTCGAAGCTACAGTCAAGAGGTTAGCGTGTTTACACTAAGCAAGTATTAGTTAGAATATTTAATCCAACATTTCTCAAATATAAATTATAACTACTATTTAATCTCGATTAGTCCGCTACTCTAATAGCTGTCAGTTAAATAAGCAAATTAAATAACATCAGCGACCCTAAGTGAGACAAATTCACGGCGCGCAAAATAGCACTACATAGTGCAGAACGACGCGTGGACACTCTCGACTTAGCGCACGGACGACGCGCAAACGGCGCGCGAATGACATGCGACAACAAGCGAACAAAACGTGTGGCGCGAACGCGCGTACGAACGACGACGACGCAAAAACAGCACGTGAATGACACGCGAAAACTACTAAATAGACATTGTGTTTACACTAGACGACTATTTGATCTATGTATTTGAGTCAGCATTATTTATGTTATCATGTATTTATAATTGCACAGATTAAAACTACATACTAGTTTTTAATTAAATTGCTATTTTAATTACCATCGGATAAACAAATAATTATTAATTAATTAACTGAAACATGTGTTACAATAAAACAATGTTACTAATACTCGGTTAATGTTATTAAGAAGTTAACGCGACTGAAATGGAATAAATTGGAAATCTAACGCAAAAGTTAAACCGTGTATTAATGCGACATAGTACAATACATAGCTAAACTTTTAAACGGTTAGGATGCAATATTTTTATTGGATGGATGTATGCATGGAATCGTGGAGGCTATCCTGCATGTGCTTGGGGCCAACGGTAGTTTCCTTTTTTCTCTCCTAGAGGCACTCGCGGTTTCTAAATTTTTTTTGCTGCATGCAGGCAAGAGCGCAGAGTGACTTTGGCGGTTCCTTGATTCTCTCCAGTCGCATGCACATGCAATAGCAGGGGATGGGCCGATGGGGAGGGGGAATAGGTGGGTTAACCGGTTTCGATCTCCTGCATGCACCGCACGCACGACAGGTCGGTTGCCTCGCGTGGGGATGACCGGGGCGCGGTTGCTTGGGCTCGCCGACGGCCGTGCAAGGCGCGCAGAGCAACAGAGCAGGGCCGCATGCGACGAGTGAATGGCGCGAGGGAGTATGCATGCAAGGAAGGAGGTGCACACCTTCACCTTGCGCAGCGTGTAAGGGAGCTCCATGGGCTGCAAGGCGCCGGCCAATAGCCATGGGAGGAGCTTGGCCGCGCATGGGAGGGAAGGGCAGCCGCGTAGAGGCTCGCTTACACGAGAAAGCTGGCTAGCCGAAAGGAGAGGCATCTGTGGGGCAGGGCTCACGGCTAGAGTTGGCTCGCCAGAGCTGGGGCTGGGGAAGAACGTGGGGCAGGTTAGCGCCAGCGGCTTGCCGGGAACACGAACCGAGCAGCAAGGCAGCGCGCAGGGGACCTGCGAGGAGCAGATCAACATGGCCGGGGAGAAGGCTAGGAGCGGAGCGAAGGGGCTTCGGTACTGAGCTCGCCGCGCGCCGAGGTCTACGGGGATACGGCTGCTAGGTGCAGCCATGGAAACATCTATGCAAGCAAGTGGTGAATGGGAAACCGAGGAAGAAGAGAGCTCACCGGGGGACTTGCCAGAGCAGCGAGCGAGGATCGGCCCTATGGCGGCGTCGCGGGAGTTCATGGGGGTGCGGCTGCTCACCGGACCGGCTCAGACGTCGAATTAGTTGACCGTGGGGCTTGCTGTGCTCATGCACAGGGAATATGGGGAGGGCAGTTATGGGAGGCTCCATGTCGTGGGCTCGTGGCCGGCTTAATTGGGCGGACGAGGGAGTTCCGAGAGAGAAAAGGAATTGATAGATGGGGCTGCTGCGTGTGGGGGCAGAAGGGAGATGGGGTTCGTGACGGCAAAGACGGGGCTTGACGCGGCGCTTGGCTCCACATCGGCCTGACGTGTGGGCTAGGGCAGTGACGCTAGCGCGAGAGGATGCTAGGCTGGGACGGCTTGCGCGCAAAGGTCGAGTGCGGGCTTTCGGCGAGCTTTTAGGCGTCGTGGGCAAGAACAGGCCGCTGGCGGGTGAGGCTAAGCGATTCGTATGGGCTGGAGCGCGCGTGTTGCTTCCTGCTGGGATGAAGGTTGAGCGGCCAGGGAGTGGGACGTGCGTGTGTTTCTTTTCTTTTATTTATACATATATGAATATAGATATATATACTAAAATATTATAAAATTGTAGTAAATCATAAATAATAAATTATCCAATTTCAAAAAAATAATTAGGGTAAGTAGTATTTATTTAAATAGACTGGGTTTAAAAAAATATATCGAATACAAATAAACCTTTGCACTTAGAAACACTATGCAACAACATGAATGTAACAACCAACATATAACAAAATAATTCTCCATTATTTAGAAAATAGAGAAGGAAAGTAAAGATAGGAGAGGGTAACACCTGAATTTGGTGAATGTTAGAAAAGAAATTTTATACCCCTAAATTCAGGGTGTTACATCAGGTGTTATTAGTATTAATTATCCACATAATGTTCCATCCATTATGCTCCTGGGCTCACATGTCAGGGCTCAGCACCCTTGTATGTGCCTCCCTTAAAATATAAAAGGGAAGGCACACAGCGTTATAGGGGAGGTTCACACACACAAGCTCATACGCTCAGGCTTACACACTCAATACAATATATACACAGTGGAGGTAGGGTTTTACGCTCCGGCGGCCTAAACCACTCTAAACCCTTGTGTTCTCTTGTGTTCTTCCTGTATCCACTCAACAGGCAAACCGCTGAGGCCCCCTCCTCATCTTAGGATTTAGGGCGGGTGCGTTTCGCCACCCGGCCGAAGAATTTCCTCTCCGACAACACTGATAAGAAGAAAACAAAGAAATATCAGCACACACATGAATGTTAGCACTAGTGTCAGCCCACACTCAGGGGATTGACACACTGAAAGAACAGTAGGTAAAAGATTACCATACCCTGATGTTCCTTCTACGGTCTCACTAACAACCATGTTTGTTGTTTTCTTCTCTTGAGCTGGTTTTTTTCTCTTGCTTAAATTTGTGGTCTGGGCAAACGCTTGCCTTGTGATCAGTACTCCCGCAAACAAAGCAACCAACTCCTTTGTTCTTCCTTTTAAACGAGGTTGTCTGCTTGGGCTTCATGGCCTTTTGTTTCTTGTTCTTATTTTTATTATTATGTGACGCATTGGAGTTCTTCTTTTGTACCATATTGGCACTAGAAGTCTCAACTCCTTTTCCACGAGTGTCTTTTGCTTTCGTCCTCTCCTCAACATCAAGAGAACCAATAAGCTCAGCCACGCTAAACTCTTGTCTCTTATGTTTTAGAGTGGTAGCAAAATTCGTCCAAGAAGGTGGCAACTTAGCGATAATACCGCCAGCCACGAACTTGTCAGGCATGACACATGGGAACTGTTCGAGTTCCTTAACCAGTGCATGTATTTCATGAGCTTGTTCATCTACAGGACGGTTCTCAACCATCTTGTAGTCAAACAACTGCTTCATGATGTACAACTCGCTTCCAGCATCAGAAACACCAAACTTCTCATCTAATGCATCCCATAACTCTTTTGCAGATATGCACGTTAGATAAGAATCAACATACTTGTTGGCAAGAGCGCCAATCACGGCACCTCGAAACAGGTTATCGGCAACGTCGAACATTCTCTCCTCCTCGTGAGTGAACTGTTCGGGTTTCCCCTGTATGGCGTGATAGCAGTTCATTGCAGTCAACCACAGTATCATCTTACTATGCCACCTCTTATAAAATGCCCCATCAAAATGTTCACTTGGTTTTAACGCAATAGCAAAACCACTAACAGAAAAATGCCTAATATCAGGTTTTTGGATTGTTGGAGAAATAGGCATTTTTAGTTTTAATTTAATCCAGAAAATCATAGCGATGTATGTGACGACATGTATGTGCATGTGTGTATCACTACTCACATAAGAAGTAAACAATAGTAAAACATGCACAATTACTTAAAACAGAATTTACCCTACGGAAGGACCGGTGCTCAAATCATTAGTGGCTCTATTCACACGAGACATCTCGTGTGTATGTTCGATGTAGTCGTACGAAGTCGATACAGGCAGATGTGCGTAGTGCAGTCCCTCGAATGGTGCCGACGATGAGGAACTTGATCAGCGTTGGTCGGGCGGACGAAGCGAGCAGTCACGAGTATGCTCCCAAAAACCCCGATCGCCCGCACACCCGTGCAAGTGTCTCTCTGCGGACGGCGATTTCAGAGGCCTGCTCTCCCACACTGTCTGTGCTCGCAGAAGGTGGGACAGGAATGACTGTGTGCATTGCGTCTGAGACTGTACGTGCGTACTATGTTGTCAACCTAGAAGCAGCCTCCCCTCCTCGTATATATACACACGCACAGAGGGAGGCCAACTGACAGTAACAGTCTCCATCAGAGCTACCGTTACAGCTAGCCATAAACTGACGCCATCAGTGACGTCCGTTACTAGCTGACAGCCATTACAGCTCGTCCGTTACTAGCCATAACATAGGAAACGGCCAGTAACATACGACAGTAAATGGACGGTCATCACTCTAAGCAAAATGCGCAACCGTTAGGAAGGAATATTCGGACCAAGGTCCGATCTACCACGGCCCACCCCGACTGGCGGCACGCGCGCGTGTGGCAGTCCTTCATCTTTTTCTCAGATTCTCAATAGATGCACCAATGGTCTACCTATTTAAGTTGAGTGAATTGTACCTTGAACTTCTGTTACGATACTAAAGTACTAGTACACCGTAGCATTAAAGTCGGCCTCTAGGATTGACAATTATTGAATATTAATATGGGCCAGGCCCACATTAATTTAACAATCCCCACCAAATGCTAAGTCACACTAAAATGCTCTCATCATCTCAAATGTTTAATATACTGGTGTTTCGATGGAGACTGTTAAGTTGAACATCCACCTAGAATCTAGACTACACTTGACCACAACTGCACAATGGATTAGGCCTTGAATTGGTAGATAACTCATTTACTTAGAATCCAAATTCCTATCCTTAGCTAGATTGTACTTTTGTCTTGATGAGGTTATAGTCAAATATTCATCAATCAGTATTAGCCAGAATGATAAAAAAATGAGGCATACGAGTTTCTAAAAACAAGCTTTGTTAAACTAATTTAACAAAATATGCGTTGGCCAAAATAAAATGTACAACAACTTTCACCAAAATTAGAGAAAACAAGTCATATTTAATTAGATAAAAAAGGCTACAAGACAGAAATATGAACTGCTTATATTTCTTAAGTCTTATTTATACTATACTTAAAGCACCAGTTTCAACGGTCGTCCCGCGTCATCTTTTTACAGATAACCCCTTATATCTATTTTAAAATTAACCCGCACTCCAACGCACGTCCGCTCAGCGTCCCAAACTACACCTACGTATGATAAGGATGGATCAACTTCCTCGCCTCAGCCGCCACCCTGATCGCCCCTCCTGCCTCTTTCTCTCATCTCCTGTCTTCGCCTCCACGCCGCACCGCACACAAGATTGCCCTCATCGCTGACTCTGAACCACGCCGCCTGTTGGGGCCATGCTTCGTTGCGCCGAAGGTCCTGTAGGAAGAAGCAGCTTCGGCTGAAGTTGTCCCCAGGAGATGACCGAAGGTTCCTCTTCATGAAGCTTCGGTATAACAAACCGACTTAAAGATAGAATGACCTTTCAATCCATAAAGGTCTGAGTCAATGTTGTAAACTTTTATGAGGGGCACAATTGTAATTCTTCATAGGCTGTATCCTGTGTCTATAAATAGATGAACAATATCCCCGTACTGTTCACGCTGACTGGTATTCGCTCGTGCGTCACGTTTGTATTTTTGCCTTCCACTAAATCGAAGGTACAAATGTAATTCAATATTGTTCTTATTCTTTCATAATCATATAATGAGGACACTTATTAATGTTATATGATTATTCGTGTATTCTTTCATGTTTCATATGCTTTTCCTTTTATCAATATAAACTATGATGATGAAGGTATGTCCTTCATAACCTTCGTCCAAAATCGTTATATCCTAAGGGAAATAACGCTTCGGAGGACGAAGGACATTAACCATTAACTTCTTTCTGTGTTGTCTTGTTCTTAATTCATAGCATTTGAGAACAAGTCCCAAACACCGCCACAGCCATCTGCTAGCTCTCCGCCATCCGAACCGAAGCCACACACCCACACCATATCTGCACCAGCCATCCTCACGATCTCTCTGTCTCCCATCACCAGCCGCCACCACGCCCTCCTCCCACCGGATTCAGAGGCGATTCATGGGAGTGGTGTGCAGGCTGCTACTGCGGCATCAATGGAGGCTGACTGCCATGGAGGATCTGAGCATCGAGGCGAAGGAGGTCGTAGTACGCATGCCCCATCCTCTGTGTGGCGACCTCCCTCCGAGCACCCACCCGCCCCGCCCCTTTCTTCTCCCTCCATCGCGTCGTCATCATACTATAGAAAGTACAAGGGTACGTTTCAATTGAACCAAAAGGCTTATTTTGAGATAATATCTTCATGCACCATGTATGTTTATGCATTGGGAAAAAACATAGAGGACATGTCGATGGTCTCCAGGATGGAAGGACCACGTCGCACGGAGAAGCCCACCGGTGTCATCTTCCTCAGTGTCTGCTCGGTCGTCCATGTCCGTTCGTCCTCTTCTTGGGCGGTTGGCGCGTGATCTGGCGAGACCTCCTAATGGGTCAAAATATATTTTGTGCTTGGCGATGTATTCCTTGAGGACCGCCATGCTCTTCTCCTTTGGAGCGGTCGGTTGCTTCGACAAAGGATACCATACTCATTGTTGATAGCAAACGATTGGGTTCCCTAAACCAGGTTTGCTTTTACTCTTGGATCAAGACTCACCTAGCTAGCCGAGTAGTCGTCCATCGCGTTTTGAAGGCAGACAGGAAGTTATGGTTAGCTGCAGGTTAAAGCGAATGAAATGAACCATCATCTGTAACAAGAGTGCTATATCAATGACAAGCAGCAACAAAGCGCCTAACTCACTAAAGGCAAGTTTTTTTAACAACCTTTGGTCTAATATTTGCCATTATAATAGCATATAGTTGTACTTGTAGAATATATTAGCAGATACAAAACATAACAAAGCATACCTTTAGTATATCTTGAAACTATTTAGCGTATAAATAAAAGTACCAATTATTCAGAACATATATCAAAGTTTCATTCCAACATCTGGCTTGAACATATATCAAAAGTTCATTTAAGCAGTTGATGGAGAATGCGAACTTAGACTTGATAGCCATAAGTCGCGTCACAAAAGCAAGAATGGTTACTCTCGTGTGTTCGTGCAACGGCTCTTCTGCTGCCTTGAGAAGTTCAAAGAATTTTTTAACTTCCGGCGGTTGAGGATCCTCAGGATTATCTGGAAACACTAAATCGGGATCCTCTCTTAAATCCTGAACCATCTCCTCCATTCGGTCTAAATCCGGGTCAAAATTGTCTTGACCTTCTGCAGCATATCCACGGGGAAGCTCCTCACCATGATGCACCCAAACTTCATAATTTGGCACGTAGCCATTTTTGCAAAGATGACCAGACATCTCTTTCTTGGTTTGACGTTGATAATTTTTGCAAACACTGCATGGGCACCACACTCGATCATTTCTTGACGAAGAAAAAACACGATTGATAAAATCTTCGGTTTTCTGTATCCACTCAAGCGAAGGATCATTTTTTCGCCAGCCTTCATACATCCAGCGACGACTATCACCCATCGTGGCTCTACTGGTTACCTGGGATTTGGAATAGAGATGAAAGTCGATGCGTTAACTACTGTCAACTCACCTCTCTAAACGAGCAGTGCTTCCAACTAGATAAGCTAAGCGTTAACGCCATGCCAGTTGCTATCGCTACCAGAGAAGCACTAGCACAGGCGCACAGCCAGTACTGCCTTCTGCTCCATTTTTTCTTTAAACTAATGGTAGATGGAGACGGTGAGAGTCACAGGCCGCCACTGCGTCTAGCTTGCCTACGTGTCTGGCATGATGGCCAAGCATGTTGGCGCCAGTTGTCGACCTAGCTAGCAGTGGTTCTATTCTATTTTCGTTGCAGCCATGCAACACGCAGTCCGGGCCGGGCCGGATCGGCTCGATGCAGCGTGCCAATGTGCACTGCACGGGTATTTTGGTTCCATGTCACATCAAATATTCGAACGACTATAATCTAATTATATTAAAAAAAACTATTTACATAGTGAAAACTAAACGACAGTGATGTCATTACCCGGACGGCGACGGACAGCGACGGCTCTGGCGAGCCCCGGGCGGCGGCGGTGGGCAAAGCCGGGCGCGGGCGGCTCGAGGCGCGGCGGCGGCGGCGCGCTGTGCGCGGGCGTCGGGGCGGCGTCGTCCTGTGAGCGCGGGCGTCGGGGCGGCGGCGCGCTCGGCGCGCTGTGAGCGCGGGCGTCGGGGCGTCGGGGCGGCGGCGTCGGGGCGTCGGGCAGGTGGCCGGCGAAGGCGGCCGGCGAAGGTGCCTTCGCCGTCGGGTCCTGTGGCGGCGGCGGCGGGCGTCGGGGCGTCGGTGTGCGTGTGTGCGTTGTTGTGTGCGCGGCCGGGAGGCCGCGCGGGGGACGCCGTTAGTGGACATCCACTTATTTCCGACGGCTAAGCTGGCCAGCCGTCGGAAATAGACTTATTTCCGACGGGGGGCTGGGGAACCGTCGGAAATAGTCGTATTTCCGACGGCTGGCCGTGGGCCGTCGGAAATAGACTTATTTCCGACGGTACCCTAGGAACCGTCGGAACTAGTGGAGGCCGTCGGAAAAACAGCATTTTCCTGTAGTGTATGTAGACAAAATGATTTAAAGATACTAACCAATGGTCAATGTTAGTGGTTCTACTTCAACAATTGTAAATGGATGCTTATTTTTTTTGTCACGATGGGGTGCAGTGCTTTCAGCCGTGGAATTATGTTTAATGGAGTGGTCAAAATTTATGCTGCCATGTCAGTCCACTAGATCAGAAGCGTCTGTGTCCTGTGGCAGCATGATGGGCTGACCTCTAAACAAATGGATAAGCCTTCCCCAACCCAGAACAGAAGAGGTTCAATGGTTCGGCATATAACATTAGAAGTCGATTGTTTTTTCCTTTATTTTTTTGGAGGGCAGATTCATATTTGGGCGTCTGGCACGGGCTTTGGCTCAAGTCTGCGATATCTTAAACCATTTTGTTTGCAGTCATGCACGGAGTAGTACAGAGAAATTGCACCCAACAAGCCCTTGATATCCAAGGTACTACTCACGCTATTGGACCAAACAACATGAATGCTAGCTTATTTAGAAGCTTTGATCACTCCTACTTATCTAATTCCTACTGTCATGCCTAATGCAGGACCACGAGCGTGCCTACTTTGATTCTACAGACTGGGTTGATCTCTCTATGATTAACAAACACAATAAAAAAACTATATGTACTAATCAATTTATAATGTCTGTATGTACTAATCGATTTATAATGCTTGTATATACTAATCGATTTTATAATGTAGCTACTAGGAAAAATTCAGAACTGAAAGAAAGGACGCAACAATTTTTGCCAATTCAGCAACTTCATAGCATGTTTTCCAATAAGGATACAACTCCAAGAAGAACTATGTAATAACCGCTTGTATCCGCTATGATTATTGGGATTTTCTTGCTGTTTGGTCTTGTTATCTAACTTGTGTGGTGTTGTTGCAGGTTGGTCTGTTATGACCGGCCACCACTATAAGTGCCGGGCAACAGCATAGGCATGCAGATAAGGATTAGAAGATGATAAGGATTAGAAGATTAAGGAGATAAGATTTGTTAGAGAGAAAAGAGGGGATTTATCTCATTAGATAAGGACTAGAAGGGAGTATAAATAATTATAAGCACCACTCTATAGGGATTAAGCAGAAACAAGATTGTTCCGGCTTCCCAGAGGGAGCCGGGAGATTACTGTGACCTAGCCGCCCCTTTCCTCGCGTCTCTCCTCTCGCGCACGGTGAACACGGCGCCCCGCCGTTGTGCATCGTGCCTCAAACACCGGCCACCAATCACCCACCACTACAACCTGAGATCGATCAGGGAATCCGCCCCGATTCCTATCATGGTCATTGTGGATGAGAAGGACTATTTAATAACAAGAGATTGTGTTGTGCTACATGATCTTTTAATGCTTACAATTTGTTCTATCTCAAGATACATATTCATAGGTGAAGTTTATTTTCTGTACTGATTAATTTCTGAAAACTAGATGAACTATCTTGTTCGGTTAATTTTTTGTACTATTAAATTTCTGAAAACTGGAGTTTTTGCATGTACTAATTTCTATGTGATGGTTTCTACGTGTGCTATCTGCATGTCTCTTTAATTATCTCTATATATATGGTTAGACGACAACCTTCTATCTATGAATTATATGTCATGTCTCTTTAATTATCTCTATATCAATGTCTACCTATGTGATATAAGATACCATAACAACGCACGTGCACCTATTTAGTGAATTTGGAAGTTTGACTTTATAAAAACAAATGAGTTATATGTTCAAGATAATGTTAGTAGTCATACTATTTAAAGTCCTTTTACTTTCTTATTTGGATGAGTCTTTTTTCACATATCTTCCTTCTTAATGTACCATTCATGGTTCTATTGATAGCTCAAGGTCGTGTGAATGTTGCTGCTGAGTCTACAAACAACAGGTGGAGATGTTAGAGGGTTTTAGTGAGATGGGCGCATTTACAGATCGTGCTTTCCTACCTGTAATGTCCAAGGTATGTTATATATGGACTTTCTGTTTGAACATTAGGGAAGGTAACTTATGTGGATGTTAATAATCAAATTTTCTTCACTATATTTTTTCTTCTTTTTAATAGTGACGGCATCAATAGATATCTGGCCACTTTATTGACCTGCAGGAAGAACACGAAAAAGTTGTCAGGAGTGAACCATTAGCCATATGGCTGTCTAATATTGCAAATATGGTTCTCTTGCTGCAAAAGTGTATGCTTCAGTAAGGAGTGGTTCACTTGCTATTATCGCATCAACTTTGGATTCTCTTCTAAACTTGTTGTCACGATATATCTTGTGGTTTACTGCCTTTTCAATGCAAACGCCAAATCCCTATAGAAACCCAATTGGAAAAAGCGTATGCAGCCGCTGGTGAGTTCTTTTTTGCCATAACATGTACTTCCAAAAATGATGGTTGATGTTGACATCTAGATCTGTTGTCCAGAATGTTTTGTACTCTTTTCTGCGAAAATGTTTTACTTATCTTTTACGTAATCTGAATTATTGTCTCTGCATTTTGAATAGAATGAGCATTGCTTTCCATGTTTCTTTCTGAGGCAAACAATAAAGATCTGAATTGACAGGAAATCAATAAACTTACTCAACACTGTGTGCTCACTACTCAGTAATTCTTACTTACTGGAATATAAATTACCTGTCTATAAATACTAATTGTTGAGTTCATGATTGAAGTCATAGAACCATGGACCCTTTTTATCCAGTCACCTCTGTTTGAATTTTCTTTAAGTTAATGTTGAACTTGTTATGACTTCCAATTTGACATTTGCTTTTGAGATGCGTTGTCACTTGTTGGGGCAACTTCCATGTGTCAAACTTTTGTTTGTCATGCCTTTTTCATATTATTTTTTCTTTCAACTTTACTAGGATTTTCTGATAGATCACCTCTTAGTTATATTGTTGATTTGTGATCCTTCCAAAACCATACTATCACCTAAAAATGATCAGTTCATCCAGCAATGTTTTGTTTGTCTATTTCTTGTCATGGTGCACTTATTAGAATTGTTGCCCACTTTTACTTTTTACATCTGATAATATGTTTAAGAAACTATTTTTACTTGATTCTTGACTTGTAGATACCTTTTTATTTCTGTATTGTATCCCACAAACTTTCCTGCTAGATATTCAGTTGATGTTTTGTACTTGTATATACCTTGTCCACCTAAAACTTGTGTGATATACTTTTATGAAATTGATACATATGATAGGTTGTTTAATGTTTTAGAGAAATGCTCTTGATAACCATAGTTGGTCATATATTATAGTTCATCTACTTAAACATATTGTACCTTTTTTACATCTCTCATTTGAGTACAACTGTAGTATTTGTTCATAACATATTGTAGCTTAACCAGAACACTAAAGTTCAAATTCCTTACCTTTCAATGCTCAAGGTTTTTATGTCTTGTACAGTAAATGCGGCCATTTTTGTTTGGTTTGAGAAAAAAGGATTTTTTTTGTTTTGTTTGAGGCAAATTCTCAACCGTGTTGTTGCAGTGTAGTACTGTAGTGGCAACCTTTTACTTCTGTCACGTTGCAGCAGGTGGCCCCAAAGATCTGAGCAGCAACTGTGATTTAGTGAATTAATGGTAACCCTACAATAATAATATCCATTTTATGACAACAACTATTGCTAAAGAATTAGATATTGATGAATATCGTATTGATATACTATCAAATTTTAGAAATATATTTCTTTTTTCAGAAGTATTGTTGAATGCAAACAAAACAATGAGAAATCTATATATGTAACACAATTCTTCGTCATACTTATTTGGTTCAGTTGTGCTCTACGTTTTAAAGCAGGGCTGTGATGATTGGTTGTTAAATGATTGTAAGACCTAAATTGTAAATAAGGTGAAAATAGTATATCTCATTATATGTGTGACCATCTACTTATTCCGACCAGAGAATATCCTTATTTAAAGAGAATAGTTAATTAATAATACATAAAATAATCTATGCCTCATTTTGGACTTTTGTGTTGTGCATTTAATACTAACCATGTTAATAGGAGCAAGTTAATAATCAAAATTAGGGTTTAATCAAAGATGTTCAATTTAGAAAAGGGGATTTGAAATGGACTATTTATTTCTTCCATAAATAAATAAAAAGGAAAAGAATATATATTATAAAGAAAAATATAAATAAGTAAATATAATTATTCGGGCCAATACTTTACTGTGGCTCAGATTTGAATTTGAACTGTGAGTTTTAAACTTGAATTTGAAATGGGAATTAGAAATAGAGAAGAAAAATAAAAAGGAAAGGATTAAAACCTTACATGGGCTCCTCCCCTCAGTTCGGCCCAGCAGCCAGAAATTACCCAGCACGGCCCAACCCCCCAATTCCCCACGCGCGCGCTTGGCGCCCACTGCCATGCGGGCCTGGTTGTCTGCCCCTCTCACGCGCCCATCTGTATGACTGCTCGGTGGGCCCTGTGGGCAGTCTCTCTCTGCGCGCGCGCTAGCTCCAGGTTTGGCTGATCTCGTGGGCCCACTGCCCAGCTTCGTCGCTGTCTCTTGCGTGTGGGCCGAACCGGCCAGATCGCTCCCCCCAACAGAACCCGGCCATGGCGGAGCGTGCGTCGGGGATCTCGGTGCTGTTACGTCCATCTCGCCTGGGTCCGAGTCCTCGGGCTATATAAGCCAACGATGCGCACCCCTGTGCTTCCCCGACCACTGACGCGAACCAAAGCGCCATTGCCGAGACCGCCCGTCATCGCCAGGGAGTGCGGAGGTGAGAGAGTGTGAGTGCACATCGCCGGCCGTTGTCGTCTTCTCGCCTTCGTTTTGTGAGATCTCTAAGAGTCCGGGCGCGGCGTGACTTCTCGGGGCGAACGGTGGAGGCGGCTTGGCGAATCGGCGTCTGGAACCTCGACTAACCCGACGTGGTGCGGGCAAGGGATCTGCGTCGACCTCTCCTTCGTCCCGATACGCGGTATGATCCGGTTCCTTCTCTGTAGCGTGGCGGGTGGCGGGTGTGGTGTCGGTTTGGCGTGTGCTGGGTGCTGCTTTGGTTATTCGCGGTCACGGCGGCGAGTTCGCCTTCGGCTGGCGGGCTCGGTCACCCGCGTGTCGCGAGGTGGAAGACAAATCGTGGACCGTAGGTTTAGCAAGGGACGGATTGGATTGGATCGCAGTCCGGATGGGGCTGTTGAATCATCTTGGACGTTTGATCTCTCGCGGGCGGCCGAGATTAGTCCAAGGATACCCCTTCGCGGCTCGGGCGGGTGGCCGTTCGATCAGAATCCGAGGGTCTCGTTGGAATCTCGGGTATTTAAATCTGGGCCGCTGCTCGGGGATCCAACGGTCTGTGTAGTGTACCGGTTCGCGCACTATTTGATCTAATCGGATCCGTCTGTTTTGAATCGGACGGCTCTAGTTCACCGATACCCCTTCGTGGTGCTATTTTGCTAAAGAGACCCCACAGAAATTAGTAATCAACCCGCCGTCCTGGGGGCGCTGTTCACTGAGTCTATGAAGTTTTGCCCCGGGGCCCCTGTCTTTTATAGAAAGTGTGGCCCAGTCCAGAGAGTTATAAAATTAAGAAAATGAATTAGAAAATGAGTTTTTAATATAAAAACAATTCATAGAATTTGTATAAATCATAGAAAATGCATATGAACTCCAAATTGGACCATTCAAGTTCCTATAATTTTGTAATATTATTCTCTATCAAATAGTGCCACTGTTTTTACATAAAAGTCACATTAAAATTTTTATCTTAATTAATCTTGTACTAAACACATAGGATCTTTGGAAATTCATAACTTAAAATCTATAACTCCAAAATTAATGATTCCTGTTCCTAGAATCTGATTTTGATGTGTAGAATATTATTATGTATTTTGTTTACATGTTTGGTGTGATGTTAATTTTGCCTATGCACTGCTTGTTTGTATTGCTACGTTTAGCAGTGAGGTCACGAGTCACCTCAAGATCATCCTGGTACCTGGAATCTCAAGTCCCAGGCAAGTTGTGCCCTTGATCACTTCTTTTTACCCAGCCATGTTCTGATTAATCATAATGATCTGCATAGGTTAATTTGATGGGACCTAATAGGTTACCCTAGTTTGTCTATCTTTATACCTTGTTTACCACTGAACTTTTTGGGTAGTACTTGCTAGTGCTTTATGTGGTTTTGGGTATGAAGGTACACTATTCATGATCACACTTTTATTATATGTTTGTTATTTATTGTTCATGATAAGATCATTATGTTAATTGGAACATGGAGAACCACCCGGGAAAACAGTGCTACCACAAGGGAGGAATGGGACCCCTTGGCTGATTAATTAGGAAAGCTAGTGGAAGACTACCTTACCCGAAAGGGGCAAGGGCAGTAGGGGAGTGGTCAGTGTAGGGAGGCCCTCGGGAGGATTTTGCTGCGATGGCGGTCCTGCAAGGGATTCCTGCATTGGAACTTCCTATAAACTGTAGCGGGTTTTCGGAAGCTAGTGGAACTTTGTAAAGGCCTCGTAGTGGATCCCTAGCCATTCACCTCGGTAGTGTCTAAGGGCCTTGCAAACCCTGGCGACATGGGATACACGACTTGTGGGTAAAGATGCGCAACCTCTGCAGAGTGTAAAACTGGTATACTAGCCGTGCTCACGGTCATGAGCAGCTCGGACACTCACATGATTAAATTATGGAACTTAAACTCAATTTGTCATATGCATTGCATCGCAGGTGAAGTTGTTACTTTTGTTCTACTACTTAATTGGGTTTGGTATTTACTTATACTTAGTAACTGCTAATAAAATTTTGACCAACTTTAAAAGCAATGCTCAGCTCTAACCATCCTCTTTGGTAAGCCTTACACTTCACGTGAGCTCCCACCTTTGGCGAGTTCATGCACATTATTCCCCACAACTTGTTGAGCGATGAACGTATGTGAGCTCACTCTTGCTGTCTCACACCACCCCACAGGTCAAGAACAGGTACCACCGGATGAGGCGCATGGAGGATGCTGTGATGAGTTCGTGAGAGGTCTAGGCCGTCGTCTCCCAGTCAACTTTGGGTTGCTGGACCGTTGTCTCCTTATAATGTAATTATTTATTTTGTATAGAACTCCTGTTATATATAAAGATGTGACATTCGATCCTGTGCCATGATTCATCATATGTGTGAGACTTGGTCCCAGCACACCTGGTGATTATGTTCGCGCCCGGGTTTTGGACCCCTAAAATCCGGGTGTGACAGAAGTGGTATCAGAGGAATGTTGACTGTAGGACGAAACCTAGATAGAACTGGATAACCCTTATCTACTTACCTTTGCTACTCTGATTCTTTTCTAAACTTCTCTTAATCTTTTCTCATCTATTTCCGCTTACTCTGATTATTCTTATCTATTCTTTCTAAAAGACAAATGTGGATTTTACACTTTGAAATCCTGTGACTGAGGTGACCTTTAGGAATAGGAGATCTAATCCTAGGAACAAAAACAAAACTATTTTTATAAGTGTTTATGCACTTGAATGTTTGTTCTTATGATATTTGTCTGATTTGGATTTTGATTGAGTGTGATGGGTTGTGGAGTGATGCCCACAATTACATCTGCAAATACGTATAGGCATAAATAGAATTCATAAGAAAACTAAACCACTTAGATTATCCTCCATTAAAATGTATCTATCTCATAGGGATCCCCCTAATCTTAAAAGACTCTCCCATATCTTAATAGATTCATCGTATCTTATAAGATTCTCTCTTATCTTACTAGATCCACCTTATCTTAAAAGATTATTTTTACTTTAATAAATTCATCTTATCTTGAAGAGATTCTATCTTATCATCACTAATCTCAAAAGATTCTAACATATCTTAATAATACGTATTCTACCCTGTAAGACTTATCTAACCCAAACCAGTCTAATCTAGTCATATCCAATCTAATCTAGATCTTATCTTACCTAATGTGATCTGATCTAGTGTGGTCTAACGTAATCTAACCTAATGTGGTCCACTTAAACAGATTAATGACACTAGTAGAAGAAATTAGACCCTACTAGCCATGTATTAACTTAACTTAGCACATTGGATCAACTCAACCATGAGCTAATCCAACCCATAGAGCCATGATGAATGGTATAACCTTTTCCCACCTAACAACAAACAAACTTTTAACCCACATCTTGTAGACCATCTCACCCATATATACTTCTCATCTTGACAGATTCTATCTTACCCTTGGATATTCACCTTATACGACTAGTTACCCCACTCTGGACATAAAACAAAGATTAAGCCCTACTAAAGAATCTTCAGATTATAACCAGCTACTAGCTTATTCATTCCACTTATTGAATAATTTCCTTTGCAAAACTATTATCATATGCATCTAACTTTCATGGTCAATACCAGGAAAGGAAAGATTATCACGTAACAGCAAACAGAAATGAATCCTCCAAATCCTCCACCTGTTGAAACCGATCAAGTGGTTGCTGCCCAAAGACTGGTAATACAACAATTAACAGACCTGGTGACCGAGATGCAAAATCAGATAAGACAAGAACGCGAGGAAATACGTCAGGTCCGCCAAGAAATAAGGCAAGCACGGTTGGAGAGACAACAACAACAACAACCTCCACCACCACCACCAGCTCCACCAAGCTACATAGATATAAATTATGATGATTTGTAGGATCTAGATGTTACTTTAGTTAGTAGGTGATATGATATTATTTTAGAAGGAACAATAAGGTCTATTGACCCTATGTTTTGTTAAAGAATTATACCTCATGCTGAGATTTCTTTGTTTATGCATATGTTCCGAGAACAATATGAGTATACATTCTTTTCTTACAAATCTCGAGGACGAGATTATTTTTAAGGGGGGTAGGATTTGTAAGACCTAAATTGTAAATAAGGTGAAAATAGTATATCTCATTATATGTGTGACCATCTACTTATTCCGACCAGAGAATATCCTTATTTAAAGAGAATAGTTAATTAATAATACATAAAATAATCTATGCCTCATTTTGGACTTTTGTGTTGTGCATTTAATACTAACCATGTTAATAGGAGCAAGTTAATAATCAAAATTAGGGTTTAATCAAAGATGTTCAATTTAGAAAAGGGGATTTGAAATGGACTATTTATTTCTTCCATAAATAAATAAAAAGGAAAAGAATATATATTATAAAGAAAAATATAAATAAGTAAATATAATTATTCGGGCCAATACTTTACTGTGGCTCAGATTTGAATTTGAACTGTGAGTTTTAAACTTGAATTTGAAATGGGAATTAGAAATAGAGAAGAAAAATAAAAAGGAAAGGATTAAAACCTTACATGGGCTCCTCCCCTCAGTTCGGCCCAGCAGCCAGAAATTACCCAGCACGGCCCAACCCCCCAATTCCCCACGCGCGCGCTTGGCGCCCACTGCCATGCGGGCCTGGTTGTCTGCCCCTCTCACGCGCCCATCTGTATGACTGCTCGGTGGGCCCTGTGGGCAGTCTCTCTCTGCGCGCGCGCTAGCTCCAGGTTTGGCTGATCTCGTGGGCCCACTGCCCAGCTTCGTCGCTGTCTCTTGCGCGTGGGCCGAACCGGCCAGATCGCTCCCCCCAACAGAACCCGGCCATGGCGGAGCGTGCGCCGGGGATCTCGGTGCTGTTACGTCCATCTCGCCTGGGTCCGAGTCCTCGGGCTATATAAGCCAACGATGCGCACCCCTGTGCTTCCCCGACCACTGACGCGAACCAAAGCGCCATTGCCGAGACCGCCCGTCATCGCCAGGGAGTGCGGAGGTGAGAGAGTGTGAGTGCACATCGCCGGCCGTTGTCGTCTTCTCGCCTTCGTTTTGTGAGATCTCTAAGAGTCCGGGCGCGGCGTGACTTCTCGGGGCGAACGGTGGAGGCGGCTTGGCGAATCGGCGTCTGGAACCTCGACTAACCCGACGTGGTGCGGGCAAGGGATCTGCGTCGACCTCTCCTTCGTCCCGATACGCGGTATGATCCGGTTCCTTCTCTGTAGCGTGGCGGGTGGCGGGTGTGGTGTCGGTTTGGCGTGTGCTGGGTGCTGCTTTGGTTATTCGCGGTCACGGCGGCGAGTTCGCCTTCGGCTGGCGGGCTCGGTCACCCGCGTGTCGCGAGGTGGAAGACAAATCGTGGACCGTAGGTTTAGCAAGGGACGGATTGGATTGGATCGCAGTCCGGATGGGGCTGTTGAATCATCTTGGACGTTTGATCTCTCGCGGGCGGCCGAGATTAGTCCAAGGATACCCCTTCGTGGCTCGGGCGGGTGGCCGTTCGATCAGAATCCGAGGGTCTCGTTGGAATCTCGGGTATTTAAATCTGGGCTGCTGCTCGGGGATCCAACGGTCTGTGTAGTGTACCGGTTCGCGCACTATTTGATCTAATCGGATCCGTCTGTTTTGAATCGGACGACTCTAGTTCACCGATACCCCTTCGTGGTGCTATTTTGCTAAAGAGACCCCACAGAAATTAGTAATCAACCCGCCGTCCTGGGGGCGCTGTTCACTGAGTCTATGAAGTTTTGCCCCGGGGCCCTGTCTTTTATAGAAAGTGTGGCCCAGTCCAGAGAGTTATAAAATTAAGAAAATGAATTAGAAAATGAGTTTTTAATATAAAAACAATTCATAGAATTTGTATAAATCATAGAAAATGCATATGAACTCCAAATTGGACCATTCAAGTTCCTATAATTTTGTAATATTATTCTCTATCAAATAGTGCCACTGTTTTTACATAAAAGTCACATTAAAATTTTTATCTTAATTAATCTTGTACTAAACACATAGGATCTTTGGAAATTCATAACTTAAAATCTATAACTCCAAAATTAATGATTCCTGTTCCTAGAATCTGATTTTGATGTGTAGAATATTATTATGTATTTTGTTTACATGTTTGGTGTGATGTTAATTTTGCCTATGCACTGCTTGTTTGTATTGCTACGTTTAGCAGTGAGGTCACGAGTCACCTGAAGATCATCCTGGTACCTGGAATCTCAAGTCCCAGGCAAGTTGTGCCCTTGATCACTTCTTTTTACCCAGCCATGTTCTGATTAATCATAATGATCTGCATAGGTTAATTTGATGGGACCCAATAGGTTACCCTAGTTTGTCTATCTTTATACCTTGTTTACCACTGAACTTTTTGGGTAGTACTTGCTAGTGCTTTATGTGGTTTTGGGTATGAAGGTACACTATTCATGATCACACTTTTATTATATGTTTGTTATTTATTGTTCTTGATAAGATCATTATGTTAATTGGAACATGGAGAACCACCCGGGAAAACAGTGCTACCACAAGGGAGGAATGGGACCCCTTGGCTGATTAATTAGGAAAGCTAGTGGAAGACTACCTTACCCGAAAGGGGCAAGGGCAGTAGGGGAGTGGTCAGTGTAGGGAGGCCCTCGGGAGGATTTTGCTGCGATGGCGGTCCTGCAAGGGATTCCTGCATTGGAACTTCCTATAAACTGTAGCGGGTTTTCGGAAGCTAGTGGAACTTTGTAAAGGCCTCGTAGTGGATCCCTAGCCATTCACCTCGGTAGTGTCTAAGGGCCTTGCAAACCCTGGCGACATGGGATACACGACTTGTGGGTAAAGATGCGCAACCTCTGCAGAGTGTAAAACTGGTATACTAGCCGTGCTCACGGTCATGAGCAGCTCGGACACTCACATGATTAAATTATGGAACTTAAACTCAATTTGTCATATGCATTGCATCGCAGGTGAAGTTGTTACTTTTGTTCTACTACTTAATTGGGTTTGGTATTTACTTATACTTAGTAACTGCTAATAAAATTTTGACCAACTTTAAAAGCAATGCTCAACTCTAACCATCCTCTTTGGTAAGCCTTACACTTCACGTGAGCTCCCACCTTTGGCGAGTTCATGCACATTATTCCCCACAACTTGTTGAGCGATGAACGTATGTGAGCTCACTCTTGCTGTCTCACACCACCCCACAGGTCAAGAACAGGTACCACCGGATGAGGCGCATGGAGGATGCTGTGATGAGTTCGTGAGAGGTCTAGGCCGTCGTCTCCCAGTCAACTTTGGGTTGCTGGACCGTTGTCTCCTTATAATGTAATTATTTATTTTGTATAGAACTCCTATTATATATAAAGATGTGACATTCGATCCTGTGCCATGATTCATCATATGTGTGAGACTTGGTCCCAGCACACCTGGTGATTATGTTCGCGCCCGGGTTTTGGACCCCTAAAATCCGGGTGTGACAATGATGTAGGTTGAGACCATATAAACAGTTGTAATTAAATTCTTTGCTATATAGAAATCATAGCAACGCACGGGCACTTAAAGAAACGGAGAGGGGGAGGCCGTTGTGGCTTTGTGAAGCGCTGCATCCCGAGCGGGCGTGGGTGGGTATGGCACCACACGTATCAGCCGGCTCTGTTGTGGTATTTTAAAACATATTTTATTTTAATCAATAACATTCTTAATTTCTTACGTACCCATTTTAACCTATATATTTATATCTATACTATATTAAAGCACCAGTTTCAACGGTCGTTCTGCGTCATATTTTTACAGATAACCCCTCACATCTATTTCAAATTAATCTGTTGCACGCCCGTCCGCTCCGCGCAACCAACCTCCACGTCACAAAACACACCTCCACATATAGATGGCCAAACAGCGGTCCGGCACGGGCCTGACGCCCATGAACCACAACTCTGGCCTAGGCATGGCGTGCCGGCCTGCTGACTGTATCAGGTCATTTGGTTAAATCAGTGTAAAATGTTAAAAAAGTGGTGCAGGACAGCAGGAGATGGGGTCGAACCCACACATTGATGGAAGAAAGGCGAAAGACACTGAGTAAAGCTATCTAAGCAGTATAACATCATGCTCAGATGTTTTTAATATTAAATATAAATTGTATATATGTATATACGTTTTTTGTAAAATAAAAAATATATAATCGTGTCGGGTCCGACCAGCACTACCGGCCGAGGCTACAACCCAAGCACGACACGATGTTCTTGGTTCTTGCAACCATTAGGTCGTTTCTGAGACCATATTTGTCGGGGACCATAATTAGGGGTACCCTCAAGGCTCCTAATTCTCAGCTGGTAACCCCCATCAGCATAAAGCTGCAAAGACCTGATGGGTGCGATTAAGTCAGGGATCAGTCCATTCGAGGGACTCGATCACGCCTCGCCCGAGCCTAGCCTCGGACAAGGGCAGCCGACCCCGGAGGATTTCCGTCTCGCCCGAGGCCCCCCTCCAGCGGCGAACATATTTCCGGCTTGCCCGAGGCCCTGTCTTCGCCAAGAAGCAACCCTGACCAAATCGCCGCACCGACCGACCAAACCGCAGGAGCATTTAATGCAAAGGTGGCCTGACACCTTTATCCTGACGCACGCCCCCCAGCCGACAGAGCCGAAGTGACCGCCGTCACTTCGCCGCTCCACTGACCGGCCTGACAGAAGGACAGCGCCGCCTGCGCCACTCCGGCTGCGGTGCCACTTGACAGAGTGAGACTGACAGGCAGTCAGGCCCGGCCGAAGGCTCCATAGGAAACTCCGCTCCGCCCGACCCAGGGCTCGGACACGGGCTAAGTCCCGGAAGACGGCGAACTCCGCTCCGCCCGACCCAGGGCTCGGACACGGGCTAAGACCCGGAAGACGGCGAAGACCGCTCCGCCCGACCCAAGGCTCGGACACAGGCTAAGACCCGGAAGACGGCGAACTCCGCTCCGCCCGACCCAGGGCTCGAACACGGGCTAAGTCCCGGAAGACGGCGAACTCCGCTCCGCCCGACCCAGGGCTCGGACACGGGCTAAGACCCGGAAGACGGCGAACTCCGCTCCGCCCGACCCAGGGCTCGGACACGGGCTAAGTCCCGGAAGACGGCGAACTCCGCTCCGCCCGACCTAGGGCTCGGACTACGCCCTGGCCTCAGCCAACGGTCTCCGCCTCGCCTGACCCAGGGGCTCGGACTCGACCTCGGCCACGGAAGACAGACTCGACCTCGGCTTCGGAGGAGCTTCCACATCGCCCAACCTAGGGCGCAGACCAGCCACGTCAACAGGAGGCGCCATCATCACCCTACCCCGAGCTGACTCGGGCCGCAGGGAACAAGACCGGCGTCCCATCTGGCTCGCTCCGCCAGATAGGCAATGATGGCGCCCCGCATACTCTGTGACGACGGCGGCTCTCAGCCCCCTTACGGAAGCAAGAGGACGTCAGCAAGGACTCAACCGCTCCGACAGATGTCCCTCCGCCAGGCTCCATCGCTCCTCCGACGGCCACGACATCACACCAGCTGGGTGCCAAGATCTCTCCGGCTGCCACAACGGCATGTACTTAGGGCGCTAGCTCTCCTCCGCTAGACACGTAGCACTCTGCTATACCCCCCATTGTACACCTGGATCCTCTCCTTACGCCTATAAAAGGAAGGACCAGGGCCCTCTTAGAGAGGGTTGGCCGCGCGGGGACGAGGACGAGGTACGCGCTCGCTCGAAGCCTCTCGCTCCCTCTCCCGCGTGGACGCTTGTAACCCCCTACTGCAAGCGCACCCGACCTAGGCGCGGGACGAACACGAAGGCCGCGGGATTCCCACCTCTCTCACGCCGGTCTCCGGCCGCCTCGCTCTCCCCCCTTCGCGCTCGCCCTCGCGCTCGACCCATCTGGGCTGGGGCACGCGGCGACATTCACTCGTCGGCTCAGGGACCCCCCGGTCTCGGAACGCCGACAGTTGGCGCGCCAGGTAGGGGCCTGCTGCGTGTTGACGAACAGCTTCCCGTCAAGCTCCAGATGGGCAGTCTCCAGCAACCTCTCCAACCCGGGACGGTGCTCCGTTTCGGGAGTCTTGAGTTCATGTCCCTCGACGGCAGCTACGACGTGATACTCCTTCCACCGCCGTGCGACAACGACAGTGGCGGCCGACAACCCGCCCGCCGGCGGCGGAATCAGCGACGTCTTCCCCGCATGGTGGAAGAACAACCTTCGAGCTCACCCCGTCCTCTCCCCTGCCGACGGAGGAGGAGGCGGGGCAACCAAGGCCAAGCAGGAGACAGCGCCTCGTCGGCTGTCGAGCGAGTCGACGGCCCCAGCGCCCCAACGGGGGGCGCATCGGGCGTCGACCTTGCGTTTGAGACGAAGGCGAGCGCCGCCTCCCCGCGACACGCCAATCCCGAGCAAGCGGACGACGCCAGCACGCTCGCGAAAAGCTTGCTGGACGTCACCCTCGTACCTGAGACGACGGCGCAGTCAGTCCCCGACATGACATTATCGCCGCTCGTCGACCAAAAGGTACCGACCGATTCCCATCCCACGTCTTTCGGATTCAGCCTCGACCCGCCTAGCGGCTTCGCTTTGGCGGGTGCTCTCGTTGAGGCAAGTCCAAACCCTCTGGGGTTTCATACGCGGTCACCTTGGGACCGGCTGACGGACGTCTCGACCTACGGGCCCTCTGGGTCCGAGGAAGACGACGAGCCCAGCATCTGTTGGGATTTCTCTAGACTTGGCAACCCCAGTGCCATGCGGGACTTCATGACCGCATGCGACTACTGCCTTTCCGACTATTCTGACGGTAGCCGTAGCCTCAGCGACGAGGACTGCGGCCCAAGTCGCGAATGCTTCCACGTCGATCTAGGGGGGTCCCTCCGAAGGCAACCATCTCGGCATGCCGGAGGACGGTGACCTCCCTAGGCCGGTGCCTCGCGTTGACATCCCACGGGAGCTAGCTGTGGTCCCCGTTCAGACGGGGGGCCATGACCCACAGCTCGAGCAAATCCGCGGGGTGCAGGCCAGGCTCGACGAGGGAGCAGGAGCGCTTGAGCCGATCCGTCGGGACGTCGGGCAGGCATGGGCGGGCCAACCTCCGGCCGGGGAAATACGTCATCTACCCCAGGGCTTCCAGCACCGCGTCGCCGACGACGTCAGGGTCAGGCCACCACCCGCATCTAGTGGGGTCGGCCAGAACCTGGCGGCAGCAGCAATGCTTCTTCGCGCGATGCCGGAGCCATCAACCACCGAGGGGCGGCGAATCCAGGGAGAGCTCAAGAATCTCCTGGAAGGCGCCGCGGTCCGACGGGCCGAGAGCTCCGCCTTCTGAAGGCAGGGGTACCCCTCGGAACCTCATGCCGCGACTTCCCGATTCATGCGGGAAGCCTCGGTCTACACCGGGCGCACACGCAACACCGCGCCTGCGGCCCCGGGTCGCCTTGGCAACGAGCACCATCACCGCGACCGTCGGTCCCACCTCGATGAGAGGGTGCGCCGAGGCTACCACCCCAGGCGTGGGGGACGCTACGACAGCGGGGAGGATCGGAGTCCCTCGCCCGAACCACCCGGTCCGCAAGCCTTCAGCCGAGCCATCCGACGGGCGCTGTTCCCGACCCGGTTCCGACCCCCGACTACTATCACAAAGTACTCGGGGGAGACGAGACCGGAACTGTGGCTCGCGGACTACCGTCTGGCCTGCCAACTAGGTGGAACGGACGATGACAACCTCATCATCCGCAACCTCCCCCTGTTCCTCTCCGACACCGCTCGCGCCTGGTTGGAGCACCTGCCTCCGGGGCAGATCTCCAACTGGGACGACCTAGTCCAAGCTTTCGCCGGCAATTTCCAGGGCACGTACGTGCGCCCCGGGAATTCCTGGGACCTCCGAAGCTGCTGACAGCAGCCAGGAGAGTCTCTTCGAGACTACATCCGGCGATTCTCGAAGCAGCGCACCGAGCTGCCCAACATCACCGACTCGGATGTCATCGGCGCGTTCCTCGCTGGCACCACCTGCCGCGACCTGGTGAGCAAGCTGGGTCGCAAGACCCCTACCAGGGCGAGCGAGCTGATGGACATCGCCACCAAGTTCGCCTCCGGCCAGGAGGCGGTCGAGGCTATCTTCCGAAAGGACAAGCAGCCCTAGGGCCGCCCATCGGAAGATACTCCCGAGGCGTCAACTCAGCGCGGCGCCAAGAAGAAGGGCAAGAAGAAGTCGCAAGCGAAACGCGACGCCGCCGACGCGGACCTTGTCACCGCCGCCGAGTACAAGAACCCTCGGAAGCCCCTCGGAGGTGCCAACCTCTTCGACAAGATGCTCAAGGAGCCATGCCCCTATCACCAGGGGCCCATCAAGCACACCCTTGAGGAGTGCGTCATGCTTCGGTGCCACTTCCACAGGGCCGGGCCACCCGCGGAGGGTGGCAAGGCCCGCGACGACGACAAGAAGGAAGATCACCAGGCAGGAGAGTTCCCCGATGTCCGCGACTGCTTCATGATCTATGGTGGGCAAGCGGCGAACGCCTCGGCTCAGCACCGCAAGCAAGAGCGCCGGGAGGTCTGCTCGGTGAAGGTGGCGGCGCCAGTCTATCTAGACTGGTCCGACAAGCCCATCACCTTCGACCGAGACGATCACCCCGACCATGTGCCGAGCCCGAGGAAATACCCGCTCATCGTCGACCCCGTCATCGGCGACGTCAGGCTCACCAAGGTCCTCATGGACGGAGGCAGCAGCCTCAACATCATCTACGCCGAGACCCTCGGACTCCTGTGTGTCGATCTGTCCTCCGTCCGAGCAGGCACTGCGCCCTTCCATGGGATCATTCCCGGGAAGCGCGTCCAGCCCCTCGGACAACTCGACCTTCCCGTCTGCTTCGGAACACCCTCCAACTTCCGAAGGGAGACCCTGACGTTCGAGGTGGTCGGGTTCCGAGGAACTTACCACGCGGTACTGGGAAGACCATGCTACGCGAAGTTCATGGCCGTCCCCAACTACACCTACCTGAAGCTCAAGATGTCGGGCCCCAACGGGGTCATCACCGTCGGCCCCACGTACAAACACGCGTTCGAATGCGACGTGGAGTGCGTGGAGTACGTCGAGGCCCTCGCCGAGTCCGAGGCCCTCATCGCCGACCTGGAGAGCCTCTCTAAGGAGGTGCCAGACGTGAAGCGTCATGCCGGCAACTTTGAGCCAGCGGAGACGGTTAAGTCTGTCCCCCTCGACCCCAGCGGCGACGCCTCCAAGCAGATCCGGATCGGCTCTAGGCTCGATCCCAAATAGGAAGCAGTGCTCGTCGACTTTCTCCGCGCGAACGCCGACGTCTTTGCATGGAGTCCCTCGGACATGCCCGGCATACCGAGGGATGTCGCCGAGCACTCGCTGGACATCCGAGCCGGAGCCCGACCCGTCAAGCAGCCACTGCGCCGATTCGACGAGGAGAAGCGCAGAGCCATAGGCGAGGAGATCCACAAGCTAATGGCGGCAGGGTTCATCAAAGAGGTATTCCATCCCGAATGGCTTGCCAACCCTGTGCTTGTGAGAAAGAAAGGGGGGAAATGGCGGATGTGTGTAGACTTCACTGGTCTCAACAAAGCATGTCCGAAGGTTCCCTACCCTCTGCCTCGCATCGACCAAATCGTGGATTCCACTGCTGGGTGCGAAACCCTGTCTTTCCTCGATGCCTACTCAGGGTATCATCAAATCAGGATGAAAGAGTCCGACCAGCTCGCGACTTCTTTCATCACACCCTTCGGCATGTACTGCTATGTCACCATGCCGTTCGGCTTGAGGAATGCGGGCACGACGTACCAGCGATGCATGAACCATGTGTTCGGCGAACACATTGGCCGCACGGTCGAGGCCTACGTCGATGACATCGTAGTCAAGACGAGGAAAGCCTCTAACCTCCTTTCCGACCTTGAAGTGACATTCCGATGTCTCAAGGCGAAAGGCGTCAAGCTAAATCCCGAGAAGTGTGTCTTCGGGGTGCCCCGAGGCATGCTCTTGGGGTTCATCGTCTCCGAGCGGGGCATCGAAGCCAACCCGGAGAAGATCGCAGCCATCACCAGCATGGGGCCCATCAAGGACTTGAAAGGCGTACAGAGGGTCATGGGATGTCTCGCGGCTCTGAGCCGCTTCATCTCACGCCTCGGCGAAAGAGGTCTACCTCTGTACCGCCTCTTGAGGAAGGCCGAGTGCTTCACTTGGACCCCTGAGGCCGAGGAAGCCCTCGAGAACCTGAAGGCGCTCCTCACGAAGGCGCCTATCTTGGTGCCCCCAGCTGCCGGAGAAGCCCTCTTGGTCTACGTCGCCGCGACCACTCAGGTGGTTAGCGCCGCGATTGTGGTCGAGAGGCAAGAAGGGGGGCATGCATTGCCCATTCAGAGGCCAGTCTACTTTGTCAGCGAGGTACTGTCCGAGACCAAAATCCGCTACCCACAAGTGCAGAAACTGCTGTATGCGGTGATCCTGACACGGCGAAAGTTGTGACACTACTTCGAGTCTCATCCAGTAACTGTGGTGTCATCCTTCCCCCTGGGGAGATCATCCAGTGTCGTGAGGCCTCGGATAGGATTGCAAAGTGGGCGGTGGAAATCATGGGCGAAACAATCTCGTTCGCTCCTCGGAAGGCCATCAAGTCCCAGGTCTTGGCGGACTTCGTGGCTGAATGGGTCGACACCCAGCTCCCAACAGTTCTGATCCAGCCGGAACTCTAGACTATGTTCTTCGATGGGTCGCTGATGAAGACAGGAGCCGGCGCAGGCCTACTCTTCATCTCGCCCCTCGGGAAGCACCTACGCTACGTGCTACGCCTCCATTTCCCGGCGTCCAACAATGTGGCCGAGTATGAGGCTCTGGTCAATGGGTTGCGGATCGCCATCGAGCTAGGGGTCCGACGCCTCGACGCTCGCAGTGACTCGCAGCTCGTCATCGACCAAGTCATGAAGAACTCCCATTGTCGCGACCCGAAGATGGAGGCCTACTGCGATGAGGTTCGGCGCCTGGAAGACAAGTTCTACGGGCTCGAGCTCAACCACATCGCCCGGCGCTACAACGAGACTGTGGACGAGCTGGCTAAAATAGCCTCGGGGCGAACAACGGTTCCCCTGGACGTCTTCTCCCGAGACCTGCATCAACCCTCCGTCAAGATCGACGACACGTCCGAGCCCGAGGTACCCTCGGCTCAGTCCGAGGCACCCTCGACTCAACCCGAAGCGCCCTCGGCTCAGTCCGAGGCACCCTCGGCTCAACCCGAGGCACCCTCAGCTTGGCCCGAGGCGCCCTCGGTTCAGTCCGAGGTACCCTCGGCCCCAGAGGGTGAGGCACTGCGCGTCGAGGAGGAGCAAAGCGGGGTCACGCCTAATCGGAACTGGCAGACCCCATACCTGCAATATCTCCACCGAGGAGAGCTACCCCTCGACCGAGCCGAGGCTCGGCGGTTGGCGCGACGCGCCAAGTCTTTCGTCTTGCTGGGAGATGGAAAGGAGCTCTACCACCGCAGCCCCTCAGGCATCCTCCAGCGATGCATTTCCATCACCGAAGGTCAGGAGCTCCTACGAGAGATACACTCGGGGGCTTGCGGCCATCACGCAGCACCTCGAGCCCTCGTTGGAAATGCCTTCCGACAAGGTTTCTACTGGCCGACGGCGGTGGCCGACGCTACCAGAATTGTCCGCACCTGCGAAGGGTGTCAATTCTACGCGAGGCAGACCCACCTGCCCGCTCAGGCTCTACAGACGATACCCATCACCTGGCCTTTTGCTGTGTGGGGTCTGGATCTCGTCGGTCCCTTGCAGAAGGCGCCCGGGGGCTACACGCACCTGCTGGTCACCATCGACAAATTCTCCAAGTGGATCGAGGTCCGACCCCTGAACAGCATCAGGTCCGAGCAGGCGGTGGCGTTCTTCACCAACATCATCCATCGCTTCGGGGTCCCGAACTCCATCATCACCGACAACGGCACCCAGTTCATCGGCAGAAAGTTCCTGGACTTCTGCGAGGATCACCACATCCGGGTGGACTGGGCCGCCGTAGCTCATCCCATGACGAATGGGCAGGTAGAGCGTGCCAACGGCATGATTCTACAAGGGCTCAAGCCTCGGATCTACAATGACCTCCACAAGTTCGGCAAGCAGTGGATAAAGGAACTCCCCTCGGTGGTCTGGAGTATGAGGACAACGCCGAGCCGAGCCATGGGCTTCACGCCGTTCTTTCTAGTCTATGGGGCCGAAGCCATCTTGCCCACAGACTTAGAATACGGTTCCCCGAGGACGAGGGCCTACACCGACCAAAGCAACCAAGTTAGCCGAGAAGACTCGCTGGACCAGCTGGAGGAGGCTCGGGACAAGGCCTTGCTACACTCGGCGCGGTACCAGCAGTCCCTGCGACACTACCACGCCCGAGGGGTCCGGTCCCGAGACCTCTAGGTGGGCGACCTGGTGCTTCGGCTGCGACAAGACGCCCGTGGGGGGCACAAGCTCACGCCCCCCTGGGAGGGGCCATTCGTCATCGCCAAGGTTCTAAAGCCCGGAACGTACAAGCTGGCCAACAGTCAAGGCGAGGTCTACGACAACGCCTGGAACATCCAACAGCTACGTCGCTTCTACCCTTAATATGTTTTCAAGTTGATCATATACCTCGCACCCATGCAAAGTTTAGTCATCAAGGAAGGGTCGGCCTCGCCTCGGCAAAGCCCGACCCTCCCTCGGGGGCTAAAAGGGGGGGAACCCCCTCTGCGTCGAAATTTTCCTCGAAAAAAGATCTTTTCTGCCAGAATGTCTTTCGCGCTTTTTGGCTACTTCGAAAGTGGATCCTGAAAATGACGGAGTACACGTAAGCAGCCAAGGCTGACCGAGCCGAGGGACTCCTACGCCTCCGGGATACGGATACCTCACTCGTCACTTTTACACGGGGCGACTCACGCTTGGTGAAGCGGTTCAGACAACCAACAGGCGAGTCTTAGCGCTCGAAAAGGAGGAAAAAACACGGCTCCGTGCCAAAATTACATACATGTTCAGGCCTCGACAGCCACAATGAACACTGGCATTCGAAGTGCCATTACAAACGGAACTCCGGTTCCACCTCCGCAGGTACGAACAACCCCACTCAATGTGGGGGGGGCCTGCGGAGCAACAGAAGACCGACGAACGGCGCGCCGTCGCCCGCTCCAGCAGCGGCGACGACAACGACTTCTGCTCCGGGGGGCCGAACAGCGGCAGCGATGACCTCAAGACGGGTGCTGCTGCCAGGAGGCCCCCGCCCATGCCCAAAACTCGTGAGGCAAGGACGGGCAGAAGGCCGTAGAGTTGGAGGTCAGCCCGTGGGCGGTCCTGGCTATCTCGTCGGCGGAAGAACCTCTTCCAGCTGCCGTGGCGGAAGCCGGCGCCGAGAGCGGCTCCGAAGCCACTCAGGTCCGAGAGCCAGGCACGCTGCAGCTGCCGGCGCCACGGACGACAACCGTCCTTCCCCCCCGATCACTGAGGGAAGGAGCGGGCCACCGCCCACGCGGGGGCCGACCCCAACTCGGCACACTCCCCTCCCCAGCCCTGGTGATGAAAATCCTTGAGGCTGAGGGAGGGGCAGAGGCCGCAGCCCAGCTCGCTTTCCCCCACCATCAAACTGGAGGTCACCATCTTGGGTGACCGCCGGCGGGGGGGTGCAGCCGGGTTGCATGATGAAAATCCTTGAAGCCGAACGATGGCTGAAAGGTACCAACTCTCGCAGAGTTGCGTTCCTCCAACGACGAGGCGGAAAGACGGCGGATATCCCCCATCCGGGGGCTTGGAAGGTGGAAAGACACGATGCATAAGGGAGCGCGAAGACATGGTCACCTCCCAAGGGGGTCACCCTCCTTTTAAAGGCGGCTCTCCCTACTTGCGTCCCCAGCCGTCACGGGCTGAGTCTTCTCCGACACACTCCAAGGTCCTCCCCTGCGGCGCGGGGGCTGGGTCCCACACGTCATGCAAGCCGGCTCAGAGCAGAAGAAGCCAAACCGTCGTGCGCGGTGCGTACAACCGCCCAGCGGTTACAAGCGACTCTCCACTTTTGCCCAGACCAACGGGCGAAAGGGCGGGCAGCCGTGCAGGCGGCATGCAACCGCGCCAAGTGGGCGCACTTCTTCGACTCCCAAAACGCCCAGCATGGAGGCCCAGGCCCACGCATCATGCAACCGGCGCGCCGAATGCTTCGTGCATGCAACTGCACCGCCACTTACGCCACTACCGCGCCTCCTCGACTGCGGAACCAATACCGCGACTCGAGGCGACCCAGCGCGTGACCCAGCAGCGCCAGCCTGGCGCGACGGTCAATGCGGCCAAAAATGGGCCGGCAGTAATGGCGGTGGTAGGCGGGCAGGAGCAGCGGCCACGTCGTCAGCCAAGCTCACGTCCCGTCCCGGGGCAGCGAGAGAACCCTCTCGCACGGCGTGAAGACAGCGCGCCCGTGCTCCGTCCCTCGAACGGCTCGCGCACGCGCAACGGTCGCTCCTCCAACCACTCGCCCCGTCGCATTAACTCCGCGGCGGGACAGGCGGCGTCTTTGGCAGGAGAAGCGAGCGACGCTTCGCCTTCGCCATAATGACCGCGTCAAAAGAGGTACGCCGCGTCGTTCGATTTCGTATCCTTTTCCTTTTTTCCTCTTTCTCTCTCTTGCAACAGGGACCGGGAAAGGGGGATACCCCGAAAAGGATCCTTCCCCGTGAAGGAACCAGGCCCCGAGCCTCCCTACTGATCAGAGGTTCGAAGGCTGGCCCCTCGGAAGGGTTCGACAGCCGCCTCAGATCACGTGGGCCCTACACCCACTACTGGTCAGAGGTTCGAAGGCCGACCCCTCGGAAGGGTTTAACGACCGCCTCAGGCTACTCGGGCTTCGCGCCCACTACTGATCAGGGGTTCGAAGGCTGGCCCCCGAAGGGTTCACAGCCGCCTCAGACACCGAGCGAGGGATGACCATGGGTACGTTCGATACATAACCAAGGCTCGGGCTGCGCTCCCGAGGTACCCTAGGACATTTCCGAGACCGGCGGGAACGATCTTGTAACGGAATCCCATCAGAGGGAGGCATCGAGCCCTCGGACCCCGTCGCCAGGGGACCAGGTCCGGCAGATCACCCGCAGGTACTTTTGGGCGTGCCTCTGGGCCCCTAGCCGACCCCTAACGAACGGGGCACGGACGTCCACTCGGATCACCCGCTTGCAGCTCACCGGAGACACCATGTTCGGCGCCCATCGAGGGTAACATGGCGCTTTCCCCCCTCCTCCTTGCGGAAAGGCGACGCAGGGGCGTATGTAAAAAAGCCGAGTCTGTCCCTGATCGCCCTCTCGCCCTGTGCAGAGGCTCAGGGGCTGCTCTCGCAAACCCGGCTCCGGCCGAACCGTTGACAGCGTCAACATACCAGCCCGAGAACTTGGGACCCGACCGTACACCCAGGCTACGACCAGCTCGCATGAGGGAACGACCAGACCAGCTGAAGCGTTACGCGAGGCATTAAGACCTCGAAGGAGTGAAACCACTCCTCCGAGGCCTCAGGGGCTACACCCGGCGGGTGCGCTCGCGCGCACCCACCGGAACAAAACGCAACCGAGAAAGGCTGGTCCCCTTGCAAAAAAGTGCGATGAAAGCCTCCAAGCGAGTGCTAACACTCCCTTCGAGGCTCGGGGGCTACTGTTGGGGACCATAATTAGGGGTACCCTCAAGGCTCCTAATTCTCAGCTGGTAACCCCCATCAGCATAAAGCTGCAAAGGCCTGATGGGTGCGATTAAGTCAGGGATCAGTCCATTCGAGGGACTCGATCACGCCTCGCCCGAGCCTAGCCTCGGACAAGGGCAGCCGACCCCGGAGGATTTCCGTCTCGCCCGAGGCCCCCCTCCAGCGGCGAATATATTTCCGGCTTGCCCGACGCCCTGTCTTCGCCAAGAAGCAACCCTGACCAAATCGCCGCACCGACCGACCAAACCGCAGGAGCATTTAATGCAAAGGTGGCCTGACACCTTTATCCTGACGCATGCCCCCCAGCCGGCAGAGCCGAAGTGACCGCCGTCACTTCGCCGCTCCACTGACCGGCCTGACAGAAGGACAGCGCCGCCTGCACCACTCCGGCTGTGGTGCCACTTGACAGAGTGAGACTGATAGGCAGTCAGGCCCGGCCGAAGGCTCCATAGGAAACTCCGCTCCGCCCGACCCAGGGCTCGGACACGGGCTAAGTCCCGGAAGACGTCGAACTCCGCTCCGCCCGACCCAGGGCTCGGACACGGGCTAAGACCCGAAAGATGGCGAACTCCGCTCCGCCCGACCCAGGGCTCGGACACGGGCTAAGACCTGGAAGACGGCGAACTCCGCTCCGCCCGACCCAGGGCTCGGACACGGGCTAAGACCTGGAAGACGGCGAACTCCGCTCCGCCCGACCCAGGGCTCGGACACGGGCTAAGTCCCGAAAGACGGCGAACTCCGCTCTGCCCGACCTAGGGCTCGGACACGGGCTAAATCCCGGAAGACGACGAACCCCGCTTCGCCCGACCCCAGGGCTCGGACTACGCCCTGGCCTCAGCCGACGGTCTCCGCCTCGCCCGACCCGGGGGCTCGGACTCGACCTCGGCCACGGAAGACAGACTCGACCTCGGCTTCGGAGGAGCTTCCACATCGCCCAACCTAGGGCGCAGACCAGCCACGTCAACAGGAGGCGCCATCATCACCCTACCCCGAGCTGACTCGGGCCGCTGGGAACAAGACCGACGTCCCATCTGGCTCGCTCCGCCAGATAGGCAATGATGGCGCCCCGCATACTCTGTGACGACGGCGGCTCTCAGCCCCCTTACGGAAGCAAGAGGACGTCAGCAAGGACTCAACCGCTCCGACAGCTGTCCCTCCGCCAGGCTCCATCGCTCCTCCGACGGCCACGACATCACACCAGCTGGGTGCCAAGATCTCTCCGGCTGCCACAACGGCATGTACTTAGGGCGCTAGCTCTCCTCCGCTAGACACGTAGCACTCTGCTATACCCCTCATTGTACACCTGGATCCTCTCCTTACGCCTATAAAAGGAAGGACCAGGGCCCTCTTAGAGAGGGTTGGCCGCGCGGGGACGAGGACGAGGTACGCGCTCGCTCGAAGCCGCTCGCTCCCTCTCCCGCGTGGACGCTTGTAACCCCCTACTGCAAGCGCACCCGACCTGGGCGCGGGACGAACACGAAGGCCGCGGGATTCCCACCTCTCTCACGCCGGTCTCCGGCCGCCTCGCTCTCCCCCCTTCGCGCTCGCCCTCGCGCTCGACCCATCTGGGCTGGGGCACGCGGCAACATTCACTCGTCGGCTCAGGGACCCCCCGGTCTCGGAACGCCGACAATATTGGTGCAATGGACTCTATGGTGTTTGAGGTTGCTGAATTGGATGGAGCAACAATGATTTGTCACACTAACAGTAAAAGGAAAAGTTATTTGTTGGTTTTAAACGTTAGTAATTGCTACGATGTACCATAATTTATATGGAGCGCGTTCAGTTTTTATTGATGCCTGACTTTAGCTGTCACTCCATATTTTGATCTATCTTTTTTATAAGTTTGAGTTCATGTGACTTATTTTAGAATCTTGAGCTCACAAAATTTCTCTTATTTAGTCTCTGTACGGTGGAATTATGTTATTCTATAATCTCTGTTCGTTCAGTCAGTCGTTGTGAACTCTTTTCTAATCGATCACTTTATTGGCCGTGTTTAACAAGACATATTGAATTGAGTAAACAATAACATCAGTTAGTCAAATCAAAAAAATATTATATGGAGAGCGGAGACAATAAATAAAAAAATCAAAAATCTTGAGATTTTTTTATTGATAGTTTACGTGGATATTGTTGTAAGTCATCGCAACACACGGGCAACCGACTAGTATACTTTAATCTCATTTAATAATGCTGATGAATAGACTGTCTTTTATGATTAGAAGAGCTTGCAACAGATACGCGTATCGGAAAAATTCATTGAAATTCGCTGAATCAACTTTGAAATTCAGCAAGAAAAAAAAATTTTATGATTAGAAGAGCTTGCAACAGATACGCGTATCGGAAAAATTCATTGAAATTCGCTGAATCAACTTTGAAATTCAGCAAGAAAAAAAAAGGGAAAAGCTCAGATACGCGTATGTCTTCAAAGGTTGAGAAGAAAGCACCGGACCCACCAGTGCTACTGCTTTTCATCACAGCTTTCTACATGTTTATGCGTTCAGAGTAATCTTTATATAATCAGCTAGTCCTTGCTCTTTGGGCTGTTTGGTACTCGTATTGCTAGTGACTGTGGCGGAGGCGTAGACGCGTAGTGATACTGTGCCGCATGACCGCATGGGCTCGCGCAGGAACCTCAGTTCTGTTTATACGCATATTGAGCCTTTTGTGGAGCGTTTCATGGGCCATGTTTTCGTGTGGTGGGCTAAATTTAAGCAACAAGTCCACAAAGCATCAGCTCAACCCGAGATGGCTACGAACCTGAGAGTTTTCGTTCGCCTGACCTGATGGTGGTAGCGGTAATTGCATCGTGCTAGGGATGATTGAGAATTGCAGAGGCTGGGCGCGGACCGACACATACGGTGATACGGGATCTGGTTTCCGCATCAAATTGAGGCGAGCGGCAGCACCAGCGAGTCATCCCAGGCCCCAGGGTTCATCTGCGGCGGCGGTGCGGCCCTGTCTCCCCATGTTTGCATGCCACCCTGCCCACAGGGACAAGCCGTGCTGGTCGATGAGATAGTCCATTCTCGCAACACAACTGTGACAAGGTCTCATCATCTAACTAAGAAACTCATAATACGAGAAATAGTTCACTTTGTCAACCAATAAAATAAATAATAATACAATAATTTTGTTGTATTCAAAATCTCCAAGTCAAGAACTATTGTTCTAAACACGATAGTTTCCTTAGAACTAAGATAACCGATGCACTATCAACGAACTATTATGTATACCATCTTTTTATAAAAAATGTTATATTTAAATACGTGATAATAAAACTTATGTATCTAAATGTTGTATGTAAATGTATAATAGTAAAGTGTTGGATAAATAGGCATTTTTAGTTTTAATTTAATCCAGAAAATCACAGTGATGTATGTAACGACATGTATGTGCATATATGTAGTGGTGGAGGAGCCATTATGGCTTAGTGTGGCATGAGCCATACCTTACTTTTAAAAACTCTCATATCTTCTACTATACCAACGAAACAAGACATGGTGTGGTGGATATGTTGCCTCTATTCTAGCAATAGGTCTTGAGTTCAATTCATAATTCTTACAGATTTTATTTTTTGAGCCATACCACATTTTTTCTTTGCCCTCCGCTACTGCATATATGTGTCACTACTCATATAAGCAGTAAACATCAATACAATATACACAAATACAAAAAAACAGATTGTACCCTGCGGAGAGACCGATGTTCAAGGCATCAGTGGATCTATTCACACGAGACATCTCGTGTGTATGTTCGATGTAGTGACGATTTCGGAGGCCTGCTCTCTCACACTCTATGCTTGCAGAAGGTGGGACGGGATGGATTGTACGCAACACGTCCGAGAATTGTATGTGTGTTCTCTCGTGGTACTGTTGTCGTAACCACAAGCAGTCTCCCCTCATCGTATATATACACGCGCAGAGAGAGGCCAACGGATAGTAACGGTCACCATCAAAGCTATCGTTACAGCCAGCTAGAAACTGGCGCCACCAGCTCGTCTGTTACTAGCTGACAGCCTTTACAGCTCGTTTGTTACTAGCCATAACACAGGAAACGGCCAGTAACGTACGATAGTAATGGACGGTCATCACTATAGGCAAAATGCGCAACCGTTAGAAAGGAATATTCGGACAAAGGTCCGATGTACCACAGCTACGGCTCGGCCGGCTGGCGGCGCGCGCGTGACAGTCCTTCATCCTTTTCTCAACTTCTCAATAGATGCACCAATGGTCCACATATTTAAGTTGAGTGAATAGTCTCTTGAACTTCTGGTATGTTACTAAAGTATTAGTACAACGTAGCATTAAAGTGAGCCTATAGCATTGACTATTATTGAATATTAATATGGGTCAAACCCACATTAATTCAACAGAAATTTTCATTGGCTATATGCGAATCTCTTATTCTTTAGGGTTCCTCTCTTATTTTTTAGGAGTGTGTTTGGTTTGAGGAATGAAGTGATCCATCTTCTTTTCACTCCTCACTTTTTTATTTGGTTCGTTGAATAGAATGGGTTGATCCATCACCACCTCATTCCTCATAAGCTAATAATTAGTATATACATGAGGAGTGGTTTAATTCCACCAAAATTGATGGAATAAACTTATGATACATTACCTCATAAAGTATAGGGTTCTCATGTCATGAGGGATGCTGCATGATCTTCCTCAAACTATCAGGCCTATCGGTAACATCCTTCATCGTTGGCCTATTCACACCACTCATCTCTAAACACTACTTCGCTAACTCTGCAATCTCAACGTTCGCACTATTCTTGATCTGTATAGTTAGTATTTTGTATCTGTGCAAGTATATATAGTAGCTTTAAATTTGATGTTAAGAGTGTAAAAGAAAAAAAAATCAAAGATAGAGTGCACTGGATTTTTTTTATTATATCTGATGCCTTGTAAAGTTCTTCAAGCCACTTAAGGTTATTGTTCTTTTACCTACTAATTCTAGCTTATAAATGCTTCTTTAACACACAATATCTGACATACGGTGTTTAGCAATGATCCAGGAAGAAACCTAGTTATTCGTGGGTACATGCATTTTAAAGTATATATATGTCTTATTTCATCTTTTAAGGTCAACTTTAATAAAATTGTGAATTGATATTCAAAAAAATATTTGCGATGCAAGGCCTACCATGTGCCTAGGAGGCCCTCATAATACTCCAGCAGCACTAATTGGTGTTTTTTTTGCTCTCGAAATGAAATTGCCCGTTCCTCATCCATCAGTCTGACTGATGGGAATGAAATGTTCTCGCTTCGTGTAGCAGACTGGGAGGTGACAAAAGGATGTATTAGAATCACCATTTTTTAAACAATCACCAAATGAAACCAGGCGAACGGGATGGACCTTGCAAGCACCGCGCGCGAGGGAGGTAGAAGGGTGACATGGCATGGCTGTCGATCGGTGGCCGCTGGCAGAGGTCTTCCTTTTTCCGGTACGCCATTTGTCTCTTTCATCTTATCCTCTCCGAAAGTAGAGGAACGGAAGGGAGGGAGAGGAATTGGATGCTGTGATCAGTGGCGGATCCAGAGGGGGGGGCAAAGTGGGCCATGGCCCCCCTCAATTTTGTACACCATTTTATACCTAATGATTATTTAGTATTAAGTGTAAGAAAAAAAATCAAAGTTTTAGATAGTATAAAGTCTTGTTCTAAATCTCTAAAACTAATAGCTAGTTGCTAAAATTAGCCAAGAGGTTTAGAATGGAACAACTAATTGTTAGCTATACCCCTTAAATAAGTATTAATTGTTAGATGCTCCAACCCAGCTAAAACCAGTTAACAGTTAGCTCTAGAAGTTTAGAACATGGCCTAAAACAACCATGTTATGAGTCTGCTCGCCGGATCCTCTCGGTTCAATCCTTGGATCTACCAGTCTGACTCTAATCTTCTCGACACCACCTAAACCAGTCTGCTCGCTGCCCTGTTTCCGCCGCCGATCCATTCCCGATGTGACGCCACCCAACTTCGCCCCTTCCTAGCGCCTCGGTCCCTTGTCCTGTTTTTCTTGTGACATCGATCCGCTCGACAAGCTAGATCCCACTCGTCGTAACGATATGACTTATTCCCTATAGTCGGTGGACTTGGCGAACTAGAAAATCATGGCTCTCGTATGGTCTTTTTGGCCCCCCTGAATTTTCGTCCTGCGTCCGCCACTGGCTGTGATGCCAGGATTCCTAGTCGATGGAACTCTTGGCAGCCGTGTGCAGCAGAGCAGGTGGCGCCATGGCCATGGCGGGGAGCCGTCCACGCTCCGCATACGCGTACCGGCTTAGTGCAGTCTGCTCGTCGAGCACGCGCGCAACAGACGTCCAGGGCCACCATACACCAGCTCGCAGTCTCGCACGGTTGCGCAGGAGCACTAGGACAGGGCACACACCACCTCACGCACGGCGCGCAAGCCACACAAGGCCATCCGCTGCCGACACGAGGATGAGGATCTGGAGTAGCTTGACCGCGAGGAGCACCAGGACGACGACGCGCGTCCCTATGACTGCGACTTGCTGCTAGCGAAGGTGAAGCCAACGACGGGGCGGACAGACGGGGTTGTGGTGGGAGGAGGAAGGTAGAGAGAGGTGGAGTCGCAGCTGGCTCGAGCGGCGATGGGCCGATGGCGGCCATGGGCAGGGTGAAGCTAGCTGGCGCGGCCTGGCGGGAGGTGAAGGAGAGCAGGAGACCATGGAGCGGTGGGAGAGAGATGCGGCAACCCCGATTCGTGGAAGTAGAGCCTAGAAGTGTTGCGTTGGTGGGAGACGTCGAAAGCCTGTCCGTCGTCGTTTGATGACGATCCAACAACCGTCAATAAAAGTCATGACGTGGACGATTATGGTACTGCTCAATATATAGAAAATAGAAAGTTCAAATAGAGTAGCGACCTAGCTGTTTTTCTGGTTGGTCCTGACCTATGTAGGTGAGGCACAGCATGTGCATCATCAACGTTTCTCGGCAAATTAGACAGAGGCATATTTGTTTTGACTTTTTTCTGAGATAATCAGTACACTTAGGCCCTGTTTGGATTCGGTACTACTAAAGTTTAGTTGGACTAAACTTTAGTGACTAAATTTTAGTCACTAAAATCTATCGTTTGGTTCCGGTGGCTAAAACTTTGCACACAACTATTATTACTGGACATAAAGACTGAATTGCCCCTGTTCAATGCCCAAAATCTCAGTACAGTCTACCTACCTGCCATCCGAACACTGTTTAGCAGCACTGTTTGAAACACAGTTTTAAAAAAACATTCTGAAAAAACAGTCTGAAACGAGCACACAATTCATATAAAATGAGTAGTAATCCTCATGCAGTACAATACTATTTTATTACAAATTCATATAAAATTCAATCTCTAAACTGATTCATATTTTGATCTCATGCAGTACAATACTATTTTATTACAATTCATATAAAATGAGTAGTAATCTATGCTCTACTAAACAAACCATCGGCGATCCAATCTCTAAACTGATTCATATTTTGATCTTCATCCCCATCACGTGGATTATCTCTATTTCCTTGAGAAGATGATGCTCCCGACAATGGAATGTAGTTTTCATCATGGTCACACATATCGAAGTCCTCATCCATCATAGCACTCTCTCTAATAAAGTTATGAAGTGCCATGCAAGCGATAATTATTTGGCTTTGCTTTGCTATCGGATAACTTGGTAATTGTAGCAAAATCCTCCACTTCATTTTGAGAACTCCAAAAGATCTCTCGATGACATTTCTAAGTGAAGAGTGGGCATAATTGAAGAGTTCTTTCTTACCTCTAGGCATTGGTCCTTGTCTATACTCTGGAAGATGATATTTTGTTCCTTTATAAGGTGCAAGGTAACCCGGTCGGTTTGGATATCCTGAGTCCACAAGATAGAACTTGCCTTCACATTAAAATAAATATGTCAGTTAACCGGAAACATTTAAAGCTATGTGAAATAAGAGAAAATAACATTATTCTACCTTGAGGTGGATGTGGAAACTTGTCGCCATACTTGTCAATTGCATCCTTAAACACCCTCATATCATGAACTGAGCCAGGCCATCCTGCCACGACAAAAGTAAATCTCATATTAAAGTCACATACGACCAACACATTCTGACTCGTGTATCCATGTCTTCCCGTATGTTGTACTACAGCTGTTGTTGGCACTATGACAAGTACATGTGTCCCATCTATTGCTCCAATGCAATTATCAAAATACGGAGAAAACCGAGGAGATTGTAGCCTATGATGCATTGTCCTAAATTGAGGGTCTACTGGCCTAATAATATCAGCTGCAAGCTTACTAACACTACACAATACTTTACCAAACTTCCTACTACATGTGTTGGTGGACCTAGTAAATCGATTTTCAGCTTGTCTCATGCTTTGAGGAGCACCATAGATCCATAAAAATTGACCTAAAGCCTCTACTGATGACATCTTCTTAGTGGACTTCAAGCCATATGACTCTACAAGCACATTATGTAACTTATAGAACACATCCCTATTCATCCTAAACATGTTGAAGCAAGATGTCCTATTTTCTAGTGTTTTCATTACCCATTCATAACCAGATTCTGTTGGTACTCTATATTCTGATTTGTTCATGTATGTGTCAAAGTGGTACATACCAAGTATGCCACCAACAATAGCGTAGTTGCTATTCATTTGTTGACAGGTCCACAGATAATGCATCTCCTCCTCAGCACCATCTTCCTGTGTACACAGATATGATACACATTAAAATATGACACACAATAAAATATAAGTAGCACAAACTTGTTCTTCTTGCAGCACAAATATAAACACTACAACACAACCACAAACAGCAAGGTTGACACATAAACGTTGTAGACAAACAACAAGGTTCACACATAAACGTTGCAGACAAACAACAAGGTTCACACATAATCGCTTGAGCATAACAGCCACAGATAAGAAGGTTCACACAAACAGATAAACGTTCATGAAACCACAAAATTCATGTACAGCTTCACCCACTCCATTAGAATTCACGGAATTCCTGGCACCATCGCTTCAACCAAGCCAACTTTCCTTCATTTATTGTGAAGTTAGAAAATACTGTACGGTTGTATTCTTTTTCAAGCAACTTAGTAGCCACCCAATACTCTTCTGACTCTTCTGTTGCTCCACAATCCACAACCAATCTCAAACATTTTTCTATCTCCTCTTTCACCTGTTGCTTTTCTACTTTCTGCTCCTCTACCTTAAGTTTAGTCATCTCAACAAAGGTTTGTCTCTGGGCGGTGCCATTAACTTGTAAGGTGTCTATCAAGCCCTTCATCATATTGACCATTAGATTCTTGCTCTTCTTGGGTGGATTTAAAGCGGTATCGGAGGTGTTCCTCGTCCTTTTATGACTGTTTGTACTCATCGGACTGTTCAGGAAGCTATCTGCATCTGCATCTACATCTTGAATGTTATCCTGTGCATCTACATCTATTGAAAAGGTAGCTTCTCCAGGGATACATGATGAGCGTCCATCAACAGTAAAACCATGGAACATATCCCGAAGGTATTCCAGGCACAAAGGTATGTAGTGTCGGAACTTCTTACACTCTTGCCTTTTCTACAATCCAGAAAATAAAGTTAAAAATCAGATAAATATTACATAATAAAAAATAAAAGATATGATGACATGCTTATAATGAAGAAAAATTACATAACAATACCTCTGTGTGTTTTTTCCACCAACCGTCAGGTGCTGAGATTGTACCATCTGGGTTTCGGCCTAATCCTGTTTCAGCTTGTGACCACACATGGAAAGTGTACATAGTTTTGCATTGAGTCCATCTATTTTTGAATTGTTTGGTAGAATGCCAGAGGCCACTCTTTTCAAAAAAATTTTGTGCTATAATCTTGTAACCTCTATTTGACATTGTCCCATTGGGGCAATTCCCTGCCCTAATTTGTTCAACTGCAAGTTCACAGAATACATATGTGTTTGCTTCGGTCCAATTTGCCTTGTCATTGCATTTCTATTTCAGAAAACATAATAGCAGTAAGCATAACTAAAATCTAAACAACAACAAAAATATGAAATTGTTGGAGCAGCTAAAATCTCAAATCTGAACAAACTGAAATCTGAACAGCAACTCAAATCTAAACATATGGTATTGTTTTCAAACATAAAGAAATCTAAACTGAATTATGAACAATAGCTACATAAACAATCCTAAAAGAACACGAGAGCATGACTGAAACTCCAATTCAAAATCACAATATAATCTCATTGTCAATCACAATATGTTCTCATTGGACAAGAAAATATTATGAAATAGTTGCAAAATATTGTACTGGATCATGAAATTGGATATTACCAACTGGGAGGCGTTATCATCTTCCTCTGTTCCATCATGGGTGTCGATGTCTTCTGTAGGAAATGAGATGTTCCTCGATCTCCCACGACCTCCTACTTCCATCCTCGGAGCAGGAACCTGGGGACCGGACCTTAGTGACTGTCGGCTGCCTCCAATTCCTAGAGCAGGAACCTGGGGACCAGATCCCAGTGACTGTCGGCTACCTCCCATCCCCAGAGCAGGAACCTGGGGACCAGATCCCAGTGAGTGTCGTCTGCCTCCAATCCCTGGAGCAGGAACCTGGGGACCAGATTGTAATGACTGTCGGCTGTATCCCGCTCCATTGTTCAATGAGTTAGGACCATGGCTATTTTTTCTTCTACTTTCGTTAGGGCGAGGAGGATGGAATGCGATGTGGCGAGATGTACCGCCAGGGGCCACAGGAGGAACCCCTTGCTCGCTGATACCTCCTTCTGGCTGCATGTACCCCGAGTAGGTGCCAAGGAACGAGAAGCTGTCAATATGAGAGTTGAGGTCTAGGTTTTCCATGGTCACCAAAGGAGCCAAGGGTCTGGGGCCCACCACCGACTGGGAAAAGAGGCCTAGCTCATCGGTGTTGGGGGCTGTGGGGGAGGCGAGAAGGAGCGATCAGCCGAAGAAGATGCAGCTTGAGAGAAATAATCTCGATACCCTTGCCCTTGGTTTGCCATGGTTGTGGTCGCTGGAGAGTAGGAGACTACTACGGGGAGGAAGCAATAGCGAGGATCTCGGGCGAACCTTCAATCGACGATAGAATATGGGGCGACAGTGGATCGACCTCGGCAGCGGGGGAAGATGAACCTGATGTGTCTCCTGGTTGACGACGAGTGGAGAATCTCGGGTGGACCTTCAACCTCGGCAGCTGGCAAGGGGATGGCGAGTGGAGGGGACGGCAAGTGGAGGCGCTGGCGAGTGAGGCGCTGCGAGTGGCTCGCGAGTGGAGGGGATGGCGGATCCACTGGAGGGGGCGGCGAGTGGAGGGGACGGCGAGTGAGGCGCTGGCGAGTGGCTCGCGAGTGGAGGGATGGCGGATCCACTGGAGGGGACGGCGAGTGGAGGGGATGGCGAGGCGCTGGCGAGGGGATGGCGGATCCACTGGAGGGGATCGGCGGATCCTGCGAGGCGAGGGGAGTAGCCAGGGGGAGCAGGCGCCAGCAAAGGGAAATACAAGAGGGGCAAACAGTAAAAGTCCAAGTTTAGTCACTTTTAGCTACCCCTTAGTGACTAAAGGACTAAAGTATAGGAGAAGACATTTAGTCACCCTGTTTGCTAGTTTAGTGACTAAAAGTAACTAAAATTTAGTCACTAAACTTTAGGAGAGGGTAACCAAACGGGGCCTTAGTTGCGGGAGAAATCTAACTACGAGAAGAATGTGAGTATTGTGGGATACAAAGGAAAATTAAAGGGTCCATAAAGTTTAGAATCTAGGAAATGACAGACTCTTTCTACCATGACGATTCGACCGATTATGTGTTCATATTGATTTTATATAATTTTATTAAAATGATTTTGATAATAACAGACTAAAAAACTGAACGTTTAACCGTTCACAACACCTTCTGGTGACAGTGGTAGCTACACGGTGGTCTAGGTTGGTAGTGGCATACCTATAGACCAGTCCACCGGACCACCAATCAACAGTAGCTAGCAAAAAAAACAAGTGAATATTGCAGCTTGATTCAAAATATAAAAAAAATCACGTCGTTTGGGCTCCTAGCTCATGCCGCCTGATCACCGTGGTGGCTGATGCCCTGACAGGGACACGGGACCATGGGAGAGCCTGGAGAGCACATCACGGCAGTGCAGCACCGCCGCCCACCGCCAGCACCGGCGCACCGCACCAGCTAGGCCACCTGCTGCCAAGGTCATCCAGAACCTGGGCGCCCACCGCCAACTTAGAATTATTTAATGTGTCAACATAAATTCGAGGGCCCACTATCCTTATCTGCCAAAGTCATTCGAAACCTGGAGGCAAAATTTTGCAGTATGCCAGAAGATGATTTGCCTGACAAAATATTGAAGAAAAAGAAGAATTCCTCAGGATATGTCAGCCCCAAAAAGCCAGCGAAGAAAGACAAAAACGACAATAAAAAGGACAATGAAGATGAAAACAAGTAGTGAGATGGTGATGCACTGGGTTGGGAGATTTTGCATGCCTTCGAACTGTTGGGCTTTTTGGTCGGTTCTTCTCTGGCGGTTATGTTTAACTGTCGTGATTTCGAACTCTTTGTTATTGGCCGTGTTACTTTGTCCTTTATTGACCAGTACTTGATAACCCACCCAGTAATTAGGCTTGGGTTTACTTTCGCCAAAGAACCTGAAAGTTTCCCTTATGAATAATCACAATGCTGTTATTTACTCTGAGTGGTCTGTCCTAAGCCATAATGTCCGTGGGATCAGTTCTAGTGTTAAATGGAACGGTATTCGTTGTGCGAATTTGGGAATCTGGATGTGTTGTTATCTTCTTGCAGGAAACCAAGAAGGAATGCTTTGATGTGGCTTACCTTAAAAATTTCTGCCCCAATTCATTTGATTCACATGCTTTTGTTCCTTCGGTGGGGAATTCGGGTGGCTCCATTACTGTTTGGAATAGTTCAAAATTGGTGGGCAATGTTATTTTTCAGAATGAATATGCTCTTTCGGTGGAATTTTTCTCTAATTCATCGAATGATTCCTGGATTATCACGAACATTTACGCGCCATGTACTCCGCAGGGGAAAATTGACTTCCTCAACTGGTTTTCTAATATCAATATGCCCTAAGATAAACTTTGTTTGGTTGTTGGAGATTTCAATCTAATCTGTAGGCCGAAAGATAGAAATCTAGTTGGGGTGATATTAACCTAATGTTGAAGTTCAATGAGGCAATTAGCAACCTAGACCTGGTGGAAATTCCCCTTCATGGCCTTTCCTTCACCTGGTCGAATAGACAGAGGGAGCCCCTTCTTCAAAGACTCGATTGGTTTTTCATTTCGCAGGAATGGTCGGTGGTTTATCCTGAAACTCGCGCAAAAACTTTGCCGCGGGATATCTCTGATCATGTGCCTTGCCTTGTTTCTTTCAAGTCGAAGGTCCCTAAACTTAAGATTTTTAGGTTTGAAATTTTTTTGCTGCACTTTGAAGACTTTATGTCCGTCTTCCAAAATACTTGGCTTGGCCAACAGAATCTTCCTGATAAAGCGAAGAACTTAATAGCCAAATTTAAGATTATCAGAAAGTACTCAAGGAGTGGCAGCGATCATTGCCTAAGATTGATAAAACAGTAGGACACATTAAGTTATTAATTGAGTTTATTGACATCATTGAGGAACATAGGGACCTATCAATTGAAGAATGGAACTTCCGAGATCTTATGCAGATCAAAGTTGTCGAACTGCTCCACATTAAAAAAATATACTGGAAACAAAGGGCATCTATCAAATGGATTACTGATGGGGATATTTGTTCAAGATTTTTTCATGCACATGCAACGGTAAAACATAGGCGAAACACAATCGCTTCGCTGACTGATGATAATGGGACAAGATTCTCGGAGCATGATCAAAAGGCAAACCTTCTGTGGAATGCTTTCAAAACTCGTCTGGGAACTTCTGATTTCTTGGGGAATGTCTTTGATCTGCCAAATCTTATAAATATGCAGGATGGTTTACAATGGTTGGATTCGCCCTTCACCAAGCAAGAGATCGATAGCATTATTAAAACACTCCCTTCGGATAAATCCTCGGGTCCTGATGGCTTCAACACCAACTTTATCAAAAAAAATGTTGGCATATCATTTCTCAGGATTTCTACGATTTATGTGAGAAGTTTTATCAAGATGTTTGTTTACGAAGCATAAATGGGTCCTTTATCGTTCTGGTTCTGAAGAAGGATAATCCACAAACGGTGGGAGACTTCAGGCCAATTTTGCTCCTAAATAATAGTATGAAAATTATCACAAAGCTTATGGCCAATTGCCTGCAGACAGCGATGACCTCTTTAGTTCACAAGAATCAATATGGCTTCATAAAAGGAAGAATGTAACACCCGGTTTTAAAGAACAAAGCCGGGTGCATCTCATACATGCGCCAAGAGACAACATATATAATAACAGAGTGTATAGAGATAAATGTCATAAAACATCAGAGTATTTATTACATAGCGGAAGTCTTATTACAAAATAAAATAATAAAGATAAAACGAACTAAGGATCGATGGCGCCAATGCCGACTGAGAAACGCCACCTAGATCAGATCGAACTCCTCGGTGTTAGGCAGCTCCTCCTGAACCACCTGCTCTTCTCCTGTGGGGGGGGGGGTGTGAGACAGCAAGAGTGAGCTCACATACGATCATAGCTCAACAAGTCGTGGGGAATAATGTGACATGAACTCACCAAAGGTGGGAGTTCATGAAGTGTAAGGCTGATCAATGAAATAAAGGCTGAAGCTGAGCATTGCTTTTATAAGTTGGTCAAAATTTTATTAGCAGTTACTAAGTGTAAGTAAATACCAAACCATTATAATGATAAGTAAAAGTAATAACAAAATAATCCCAAATGCAATGAAATGACAGGTTAGGTTTAAGTTCCATATATTAATCATGTGAGTGTCCGAGCCGCTCATGACCGTGAGCACGGCTAGTATACCAGTTTTACACTCTGCAGAGGTTGCGCATCTTTACCCACAAGTCGTGTTACCCATTTGCCACAGAGTTGATCAGACTCCATACACCTCTACCTAGGAAGCGAGGCAGGGTACCACTACGAGGCCTTTACAAAGTTCCACTAGCTTCAGACTACCCGCTACAGTTTATGGGAAGATCCAGTAAAGGGTTCCTGGCTGACCGCCATCGCAGCAAAATCAACCAGGGACCTCCCCGCACTGACCTCTCCCCTACTGCCCTTGCCCCTTTCGGGTAAGGTAGCCCTCCCCTAGCTTTCCTAGTTAATCAGCCAAGGGCGTCCCATTCCACCCTTGTGGTAGCACTGTTTTCCCGGGTGGTTCTCCATGTTCCCATTAACATAATGATCTTAACATGAACAGTAAAGAATAACACAGATAATAAAAAGTATAACAATGAGTGATGAATATCTCTATACCCAAATCCACATAAAGCAAGAGCATGTACTACCCAAAACTTTAGTAGTAAAACCAGTGGTGTAACAAGGTATAAAGATAGTCAAAATCTAGGGTATCCTATTGGGTCCCATCAAAATTAACCTATGCAGATCATTATGAATAATAAGAACATGAATGGGTAAAAGAAGTGATCAAGGGCACAACTTGCCTTCAACGAGCTCCTGCTCAGCTACTTCAACTTGTTGAAGCTCTGGTTCCACAGTGGGTTGCTCGTCTACTCGCATCAATACAATACATACATAGCATAGCATAAATTAACATCACACCAAGCATGCAAATAGAATATACAGTAATAAACTAGACATTAAAATATGATTACAGGAACTGGAATCATCAAATTTGGAGTTATATATTTTAAGTTATGGATTTTCTAAGGTTTTATGCATTTAATACAGGATTAAGTGAAAGAATAATTTTAATGTGTTTGTCATGCCAGAACAGAGGCACAAACAGATAGACAATAATTTTATGAAAATTTAGGAACTGGAATGATCTAATTTGGAGTTCATATGCATTTACTATGAATTAAACAAGTTTTAACATTTATTTTTGCACTAAAAATTAATTTCTAATATTAATTTCTGATTTTCCAAGTTCTCTGGACTGGGCCCCAATTATAGGAAACTGCAGGGGCTTGCGCGTAAAAATTCCTAAGACACAGAGCACTATACAGGTGGATCGCGGGTTGATTTCAGTAAAGTAGAGGGGCTCTTATGCAAACGTACCTGGCCAAAGGGGTATCGGCCACGGTGGGCCGTCCGATTAGGGATCAACGCGCACGATTAGATTCTACCGGCAGCGAACAGGTACCTGACGCAGTCCATCCGATCTAGCCTCTACGGTCGCGATTTAAAATCATTGAGCTCCCATCCCGACCGTCGATCAAGCGATCAAGGGCCACGATGGCAACCGGCCGAAACGGCACGGTCGATCTAATCCTATGCGTCCCTTGCAAATCGAACGGTCGCGCGCCATCGTCTAGTTTTCTCTGGCAGAGACGCGCGGCGGCGCTACTTCCCCCCCATGGCGGTCGACGTCCGGCGAGCGTCAACTGGCGAACCACAGCACCAAAGGCGCACCCGAGACAGCCCACACGATCCCGATGATTTAGCGAATGCAGTAGCTGTGTCATTACCTTGAATCGAAACGCCACAGCCGCTGGCCACGGCCGCGCCCAAGCACGGCGGCACCACTCTCTCCGGCGAGGAATTCCAAGGACCCCAGTGCACCACCCTCCGATTGCGCCCGCGCACGGCTTCCTCGTGAGCTCCCCAAGCTTCGGGTGACAAGATTAGAGTCCGGTTTGCGCGGTTGGTGGCAATCTACGGCGGCGGCACTCTCACACGCTCGGCGATAGGGCGACACTGGAAATTGGGGCGACGGTGGTGGTGGTTTGGAGGCCGAGAGAGGTCCGCGCCCTCCCTTTATGGGCCCGCGAGTCCGCGCCGAGGTGCAGGGCGTCAGCGCGACTCTGGCGGGGAGGTTGTTGCAGCTGGAGATCGGCAGCCGCGCCGCGTATCGCGGAGACGACGACCGGGAGTCGTGGGGCCTACTGCACAGCGAGAGACGGGGGAGCACCGCGCGCGAGGAGACCGGATTACTGCCCGAGGGGCCCGCGTGCCAGCGTCAGCGTGCGCAAGTGAGGGAGGCTGACGGGTGGAGCCCACCTGTCGGCGCATGGTAACAGGAGGGCTGTTGGGCCGCGCGGAGGCTTTCCTTGGTGGGCCGAATAGCACGTAGTTGGCCCATGAATCCCTTTTATCCTTTTCTTTTTCTTTTATATTTTCTGTTTTCTTTTCTTTTTCTCCATTTTCTAATCCCATTTGGATTCAAGTTTTAAATTCAAACTTTGTGGCCACATTTACACTATGTTTGTACAGTAAAAGTAGTAAGCCCAAAAATATTTAAATTTTTGTATTTCTATGTTATTCTTATTCTTCTTATTTTCAAACCCCTAAATTTTAATTTAGGGCTCAATTCAATCTTTAGAATCATTGTTTTGCTATTATTATTAACATTATTATTTTATTGAATGCACAAACAATAAAACTCCAACATGATGCAAATTTTTCTATCATTTGTTGGAATTAAGCTCTTAAATTTTGTGTAGGCTCTTTTCATGATGCAAATGAGACATACAAGATTGAGAATAACTCTCAATTATTCCTGGTATACAATTTGGAGTATTACAAATCCTACCCCCCTTAAAAATAATCTCGTCCTCGAGATTTAGGAAGGACTAGGGAAAAGATGGGGAAAATCTATGCGAAGCTCTTCTTCTCTTTCCCAAGTAGCTTCATCTTCACCGTGGTGATTCCATTGAACTTTGCACATCTTTATCACCTTGTTTCTTGTAACTCGAGTCAAAGTGTCCAGAATCTTAATAGGGTACTCAGCATAAGTCAAATCCTCTTGAACATTAAGGTCTTCCATTGGTAGTTGCTCCTCAGGTACCCTGAGGCACTTCTTCAGCTGAGACACATGAAACACATCATGTACATCTGACAGATGATCGGGTAACTCCAGTTGATATGCAACTTCACCCACTCGCTTTAAGATCAAGAAAGGTCCGATGAAGCGAGGGGACAACTTTCCTTTAACTTTAAATCTCCTCATACCACGAAGTGGTGACACCTTCAAGTAGACATGATCACCCTCCTTAAATTCCAGGAGTCTTCTTCTGTTATCAGCATAGCTCTTTTGCCTTGATTGTGCAATCCTCAAATTTTCTCTTATCATTCGAACTTGTTCTTCTGCCTCTTGAATCAACTCAGGCCCAAAGAACTGTCTTTCTCCAGTTTGATCCCAATACAGAGGGGTCCTGCACTTCCTGCCATACAAAGCCTCAAATGGTGACATCTTCAAACTGGCCTGGTAGCTATTATTATAAGAAAACTCTGCATAGGGTAAGCTCTTCTCCCAACTGCCACCATGTTTAAGAGCACAAGCTCTTAACATATCCTCCAACACTTGATTGGTTCTCTCTGTCTGTCCATCAGTCTGGGGATGGTAGGCTGAACTGAAATTCAACTTTGTGTCCAAGCTCTCATGCAACTTCTTCCAAAATCGAGAAGTAAACTGTGATCCTCGATCAGACATGATCTTCTTAGGCACTCCATGTAGACAAACTATCCGAGTCATATACAATTCTGCTAGCTTGGCTCCCGTGTAATTAGTCCTCACAGGTATGAAATGAGCCACTTTTGTCAATCTGTCCACAATTACCCAAATAGAGTCATATCCTGCTGGAGTGCGGGGTAGTCCAACAATAAAATCCATACCAATTTCTTCCCATTTCCACTCAGGTATCTTCAATGGGTGCAATAATCCAGCGGGTCTTTGATGTTCAGCCTTAACTCTTTGACATACATCACACTTAGCCACATGAGCAGCCACATCTCTTTTCAGTCCATACCACCAATACTTTCGCTTCAAATCTTGATACATCTTAGTGCTTCCAGGGTGGATGGAGTAATCAGAATCATGAGCTTCTTTCAATATAGTCTCCCGGAGGCTATCAATCTCTGGAACACATATCCGATCTTTGAACCATATGGTACCTTGCTCATCCTCCGTGAACTCCGGAACTCTTCCTTCAGTAATAAGATCCTTAATCTCTTGAATCTTAGCATCACCAACCTGACCTTTACGAATCTCTTGCTCCAAGGCAGGTTCCAATTCAATGGTAACTCCTTCAGTATGAGTAACAATTCCCAAATTGAGTCTCTCAAAGTCTTTTGCTAATTCATCAGGTAGCTGGACAACGAAAGCGGAGTGAACATGTTCTTTTCGACTCAAGGCATCTGCAACCAAATTTGCCTTGCCTGGGTGATAATGAATCTCCAAATCATAATCCTTGATGAGCTCCAACCAACGACGTTGTCTAAGATTGAGATCCTTCTGAGTGAATATATACTTCAAACTCTTGTGATCCGTGTATACTTGGCACTTAGTTCCCATGATGTAGTGTCTCCAAATCTTCAGTGCATGCACAACTGCAGCCAGTTCCAAGTCATGGGTGGGGTAGTTCAGTTCATGCTTCCGCAACTGACGAGATGCATAGGCAATCACATGACCTTCTTGCATAAGCACACATCCAAGTCCTTGGCCACATGCATCACAATAAATATCAAATCCTTTCTGCAGGTCTGGCATAACCAATACTGGTGGAGACATCAATCTTTCCTTCAATTGATCAAAGCTCTCCTGACATTTCTCATCCCACTTAAATTCTCTTCCTTTCTCCAAAAGCGTTGTCATAGGCTTGGCAATCTTAGAGAATCCCTCAATAAATCTCCGATAATATCCTGCGAGTCCCAAGAAACTCCGAATCTCAGTAACTGTAGTGGGTACTCTCCACTCCATAATCTCCTTCACTTTAGCAGGATCCACTGCTATTCCTCCATTAGAAATAATATGACCAAGGAACGGCACCTTGTCAATCCAAAACTCGCACTTGCTAAACTTTGCGTAGAGCTCATTATCTCGCAACTTCTGTAGCACCAATCTCAGATGTTGTTCATGATCACTTTCATTCTTAGAATAGATAAGAATATCGTCGATGAATACCACGACGAATCTGTCCAAATACTCCATAAACACCTTATTCATCAAATTCATGAAGTAAGCTGGTGCATTAGTCAATCCAAATGACATAACAGTAAACTCATATAATCCATATCGGGTTGAGAAAGCCGTCTTAGGAATATCCGATGGTCTAATCTTCATCTGATGGTATCCCGATCGGAGATCAATCTTCGAGAATACCCTGGCTCCTCTCATCTGATCAAATAAATCCTCAATGCGGGGCAACGGATACTTGTTCTTCACCGTAACATCATTAAGAGATCTATAATCCACACACATCCGTTGCGAACCATCCTTCTTCTGCACAAATAACACCGGTGCTCCCCAAGGTGAGGAACTTGGACGAATGTAACCAGCCTCTTGTAACTCCGTCAACTGCTTCTTTAGTTCCTTCAACTCTTCTACGGACATTCTATATGGCCGTTTAGAAATAGGGGCGGTTCCAGGTAAGAGATCAATAACAAACTCAACTTCTCTATCAGGTGGCATCCCTGGTAACTCCTCTGGAAAGACATCCGGAAAATCTCTAACCACCCGAATATTGTCACCGACAAACTCCTCAGGCATAAAGAACATTGCACGCATGGATGAGGAGGTTACTGCAATATTGACCTGAAATCTTTCTCCTTTAGTAGTAGTGAGTTCTATGGTACCTCTACCACATGCTATAACGGCCTTTGCCTTCCTTAGCCATGACATACCAAGTATCAAATCTATACTGCTTGACTCCAATATTATAGCAGTAGCTCCAAATTCTCTACCCATAATAGTCAAGGTCAATCTACGTGTCATTTGATTCGCCTCAACAGGCCCTTTAGGTGTAATTACTATCAGGGGTTTTCTCATATTTAGCAGTGGTATTTCATTTGTGTTGGCATATCTAGCAGACATGAATGAATGTGTAGCACCAGAATCAAATAATATTGTTGCAGGAATCGCATTAACATAAAACATACCAATTACGAGGTCACCACCATCAGGAGTATCATCAACGCTGACTTGATTCACCCTGGCTATAGAATATCCCTTGCCAGGGGTCTGTTGCTTGTTCTGAGCTGGAGTAGTGGCAATCCGCTGTGGGCAGACGTTTGCATAATGACCAATCTTCCCACACTTGAAACACTGAGTGCCCGGACTCTGTCCTACAAACTTCGTCGGGGTGCCAGTAGGAGTAGCCTGTCGAGGAGGCGGAGTCCTCAGTGGTGATTGCTGAACTGGGCGTGGTCCTCCGGGTCGGGTTGGTGTACCCTGTGGTGAACTGTAGCGAGGACGAACACTGCTGCTACCCTGTCCTTGTGAGATAGCCTTCCTCTTCAAATCACCCAGTTGAACACGCTTGTGTTCAATAGCAAGAGTCTTATCCAATAGCCTCTGAAAGGATGGAAAGGTATGTGCCACCAAAGCATACTGCAGCGGTCCATTAAGTCCTTCAATAAAATGCTCCTGCTTCCTCTCATCTTCAGCAACTTCCTCTGGAGCATACCTGGATAGCTGAATAAACTTGTCGCGGTACTCGCTGACCGACATACTTCCTTGCTTCAGCGACAGAAACTCCTTCTTCTTGATCTTGATCATACCAGCTGGAATATGGTAGTTCCTGAATTGTGTACTGAACTCTGCCCAAGTGATAGTATCAGCAGCATCGTGGGCAGCAGTATAAGAATCCCACCAGTCAGCAGCAGGACCAGTCAGACGTCCAGAAGCATATAAGACCTTCTCCCGATCAGTACACTGTGCAATATTCAGCATCTTCTCAATCGACTTCAGCCAATCATCCGCGTCCAGTGGATCAGGTGAGTTAGTGAATGTAGGTGGCTTATGGCTCATAAACTCCCGGTGCTTATCCCGAGGTGGAACTGGTGGTGGTGGTGGCAATGGCATTTGTTGCTGCTGTTGCTGTTGTTGAAGTTGTTGTTGCAGCTGCTGTTGTTGCGCCCTCCTTTCTTGGCGTATCTCATCTCTCTCCTGGCGCAACTCCTGGCGTATATCTTCTCTTTCTTGACGCATCTCCTGGCGTTCTTGCTGCATCTGGGCACGCATATCCGCCATGGTGTCTGCCATCTGCTGCATCATCGCCATCTGAGCAGCAACCAGTGGGTCGACTCCGCCTGGTGGAGGATTAGGAGGATTCATCCCGGCAGGTTGTGGCTGAGGTTGTCTTTGAGTGTGTTGGTTAGGAGGCAAATCAATTCCACCACCCCTCCTGGTATTGACCATCTGAGTTAGATACATATGGTAAGAAAGAGCAGTAGACAAGGCAGTAATTACAATCATGTTACTTTGGGGAATTCATTAGCTAAGCAGATTAATATTTCACCTACTATAGCTAATTCAATACCTTATGTTGGTACATGCTAAGATGTCCATCTATAATAATTCAATCAATCAAAGAAGCAAATCATACATTGATCATCAGAACAATCAACCAATATTTTTAATAGAGAAAATAGTTTTGATTTTGTCTTGGGTTCCCTAACTCTTAAGAACGTCATAGGGGTAGGGATTCCAAGGTTTGAAATCCATCTTGTCTCAGAATAGAAAAGGTAAGAATGACCAGAGTAGAACAGTAGAAGGTGAGACAGAATCAAGATAAGTATAGAAAGATTCAGAGTAAGGTAAGTGTAGAATGATTCAGAATGAGATAAGTAGGTAAGGGTTTGTCCATTTCTATCTAGGTTCCGTCCTACTGTCAACATTTCCTCTGATACCACTTCTGTAACACCCGGTTTTAAAGAACAAAGCCGGGTGCATCTCATACATGCGCCAAGAGACAACATATATAATAACAGAGTGTATAGAGATAAATGTCATAAAACATCAGAGTATTTATTACATAGCGGAAGTCTTATTACAAAATAAAATAATAAAGATAAAACGAACTAAGGATCGATGGCGCCAATGCCGACTGAGAAACGCCACCTAGATCAGATCGAACTCCTCGGTGTTAGGCAGCTCCTCCTGAACCACCTGCTCTTCTCCTGTGGGGGGGGGGTGTGAGACAGCAAGAGTGAGCTCACATACGATCATAGCTCAACAAGTCGTGGGGAATAATGTGACATGAACTCACCAAAGGTGGGAGTTCATGAAGTGTAAGGCTGATCAATGAAATAAAGGCTGAAGCTGAGCATTGCTTTTATAAGTTGGTCAAAATTTTATTAGCAGTTACTAAGTGTAAGTAAATACCAAACCATTATAATGATAAGTAAAAGTAATAACAAAATAATCCCAAATGCAATGAAATGACAGGTTAGGTTTAAGTTCCATATATTAATCATGTGAGTGTCCGAGCCGCTCATGACCGTGAGCACGGCTAGTATACCAGTTTTACACTCTGCAGAGGTTGCGCATCTTTACCCACAAGTCGTGTTACCCATTTGCCACAGAGTTGATCAGACTCCATACACCTCTACCTAGGAAGCGAGGCAGGGTACCACTACGAGGCCTTTACAAAGTTCCACTAGCTTCAGACTACCCGCTACAGTTTATGGGAAGATCCAGTAAAGGGTTCCTGGCTGACCGCCATCGCAGCAAAATCAACCAGGGACCTCCCCGCACTGACCTCTCCCCTACTGCCCTTGCCCCTTTCGGGTAAGGTAGCCCTCCCCTAGCTTTCCTAGTTAATCAGCCAAGGGCGTCCCATTCCACCCTTGTGGTAGCACTGTTTTCCCGGGTGGTTCTCCATGTTCCCATTAACATAATGATCTTAACATGAACAGTAAAGAATAACACAGATAATAAAAAGTATAACAATGAGTGATGAATATCTCTATACCCAAATCCACATAAAGCAAGAGCATGTACTACCCAAAACTTTAGTAGTAAAACCAGTGGTGTAACAAGGTATAAAGATAGTCAAAATCTAGGGTATCCTATTGGGTCCCATCAAAATTAACCTATGCAGATCATTATGAATAATAAGAACATGAATGGGTAAAAGAAGTGATCAAGGGCACAACTTGCCTTCAACGAGCTCCTGCTCAGCTACTTCAACTTGTTGAAGCTCTGGTTCCACAGTGGGTTGCTCGTCTACTCGCATCAATACAATACATACATAGCATAGCATAAATTAACATCACACCAAGCATGCAAATAGAATATACAGTAATAAACTAGACATTAAAATATGATTACAGGAACTGGAATCATCAAATTTGGAGTTATATATTTTAAGTTATGGATTTTCTAAGGTTTTATGCATTTAATACAGGATTAAGTGAAAGAATAATTTTAATGTGTTTGTCATGCCAGAACAGAGGCACAAACAGATAGACAATAATTTTATGAAAATTTAGGAACTGGAATGATCTAATTTGGAGTTCATATGCATTTACTATGAATTAAACAAGTTTTAACATTTATTTTTGCACTAAAAATTAATTTCTAATATTAATTTCTGATTTTCCAAGTTCTCTGGACTGGGCCCCAATTATAGGAAACTGCAGGGGCTTGCGCGTAAAAATTCCTAAGACACAGAGCACTATACAGGTGGATCGCGGGTTGATTTCAGTAAAGTAGAGGGGCTCTTATGCAAACGTACCTGGCCAAAGGGGTATCGGCCACGGTGGGCCGTCCGATTAGGGATCAACGCGCACGATTAGATTCTACCGGCAGCGAACAGGTACCTGACGCAGTCCATCCGATCTAGCCTCTACGGTCGCGATTTAAAATCATTGAGCTCCCATCCCGACCGTCGATCAAGCGATCAAGGGCCACGATGGCAACCGGCCGAAACGGCACGGTCGATCTAATCCTATGCGTCCCTTGCAAATCGAACGGTCGCGCGCCATCGTCTAGTTTTCTCTGGCAGAGACGCGCGGCGGCGCTACTTCCCCCCCATGGCGGTCGACGTCCGGCGAGCGTCAACTGGCGAACCACAGCACCAAAGGCGCACCCGAGACAGCCCACACGATCCCGATGATTTAGCGAATGCAGTAGCTGTGTCATTACCTTGAATCGAAACGCCACAGCCGCTGGCCACGGCCGCGCCCAAGCACGGCGGCACCACTCTCTCCGGCGAGGAATTCCAAGGACCCCAGTGCACCACCCTCCGATTGCGCCCGCGCACGGCTTCCTCGTGAGCTCCCCAAGCTTCGGGTGACAAGATTAGAGTCCGGTTTGCGCGGTTGGTGGCAATCTACGGCGGCGGCACTCTCACACGCTCGGCGATAGGGCGACACTGGAAATTGGGGCGACGGTGGTGGTGGTTTGGAGGCCGAGAGAGGTCCGCGCCCTCCCTTTATGGGCCCGCGAGTCCGCGCCGAGGTGCAGGGCGTCAGCGCGACTCTGGCGGGGAGGTTGTTGCAGCTGGAGATCGGCAGCCGCGCCGCGTATCGCGGAGACGACGACCGGGAGTCGTGGGGCCTACTGCACAGCGAGAGACGGGGGAGCACCGCGCGCGAGGAGACCGGATTACTGCCCGAGGGGCCCGCGTGCCAGCGTCAGCGTGCGCAAGTGAGGGAGGCTGACGGGTGGAGCCCACCTGTCGGCGCATGGTAACAGGAGGGCTGTTGGGCCGCGCGGAGGCTTTCCTTGGTGGGCCGAATAGCACGTAGTTGGCCCATGAATCCCTTTTATCCTTTTCTTTTTCTTTTATATTTTCTGTTTTCTTTTCTTTTTCTCCATTTTCTAATCCCATTTGGATTCAAGTTTTAAATTCAAACTTTGTGGCCACATTTACACTATGTTTGTACAGTAAAAAGTAGTAAGCCCAAAAATATTTAAATTTTTGTATTTCTATGTTATTCTTATTCTTCTTATTTTCAAACCCCTAAATTTTAATTTAGGGCTCAATTCAATCTTTAGAATCATTGTTTTGCTATTATTATTAACATTATTATTTTATTGAATGCACAAACAATAAAACTCCAACATGATGCAAATTTTTCTATCATTTGTTGGAATTAAGCTCTTAAATTTTGTGTAGGCTCTTTTCATGATGCAAATGAGACATACAAGATTGAGAATAACTCTCAATTATTCCTGGTATACAATTTGGAGTATTACAAAGAACCATTCAAGACTGCTTGGCCTGGGCCTATGAATATATTCATTTATGACATACTTCAAAAAAAGAAATTATTGTGCTTAAGCTTGACTTCGAAAAAGCTTTTGATACATTAGAGCATGAACTTATCTTACAGGTACTGTCTCATAAAGGATTTGGACCCAAATGGCTTAGCTGGACTCGAAATATCCTTCATTCTGGCACGTCATCGGTTTTACTCAATGGAGTACCAGGGAAAACCTTTCATTGCAAGCGAGGGGTCAGGCAGGGGGATCCTCTCTCACATTTGTTGTTTGTCTTGGCGGCAGATCTACTTCAGAGTATTATCAATAAAGACAGACACCTGAATTTGCTTCAATTACCTTTGACTAAACGTTGTGCCCAAGATTTTCCAATTGTTCAATATGCTGATGACACACTACTGATAATGGAAGCCTGCCCAAAGCAATTATTTTTCTTAAAGCAGTTCTAAATTCCTTTGCAACTTCAACGGGGCTCAGGGTGAATTACAACAAATCAAGTATGTATCCAATCAATGTTAACCCGGAGAAAATGGAGATTCTCTCAAGAACGTTTAACTGTCAGATAGGATCAATGCCTTTCACTTACCCTGGACTTCCTCTGGGATGATCAAAACCCTGACTACACCATTTTTTACCCCTTATCCAAAGAATTGAAAAGAGATTGTCCTGTACCTCTAATTTTCTTTCTCAAGCTGGGAGATTGGAGTTAGTAAACTCGGTTTTCTCAACTTTATCAACATATTTTATGTGCACGCTTAAAATCCCTGTCTCTACAATCAAGCAGATAGACTTATACATAAAACATTGCCTTTGGAGAGGGAATGACATGAACTCAAAAAAACCATCGCTAGCTGCATGGAACATGATTACTTAGCCAAAAAGTAGTGGGGGTCTCGGGGTGGTCAGATTGGGGACCCACAATGAAGCGTTACTCCTGAAATATTTACGCAAGTTCTTCAACAATCACGACTTACCGTGGGTGAATCTCATCTGGAATAATTACTATATGATGGGCAGACTTCCTGGTCGTACAAGAATTGGATCCTTTTGGTGGAGAAGTTTACTGAATCTTTTACAAAATTTCAAGGGACTAGCATCTCCAACCATTGGCAATGGAAGAACCATCCTTTTCTGAGATGATATGTGGAATAGGGGCATTCTAGCACAATAGTATCCAGAATTATTCTCTTTTGCTTGCAACACTAAACTTTCTATCAAAGAGGCTAAACAACAAGAACATCTTTTCCAAATTTTTCAGCTGCCCCTGTCTGAACAAGCTTATGAGCAGTATCTGGAGTTAAATGAAGCCTAGGAGCAAATTATTATAAATAATTCAAAGGACAAATGGAAATATATTTGGGGTTCAGAGATTTTTTCTACAAAAAAGACCTACAAACATCTAATGGGACATACCCGTGCCATTACATCTACAAATCGCTGTGGAAAACAAATGTCAAGCAAAGCATAAAGTTTTCTACTGGTTATGGCTGAAAAACAGACTGAACACAAGGAATATGTTGAGGAGGAAAAACATGACACTGGAGTCATACTCGTGCGAAAACTGTATCTGGCAAAAAGAAGAGACACTCTACCATCTTTTTCTCAGATGTAACTTTGCCAAGGTGAGAGCACCTAGAGGGGGGTGAATAGGTGATCCTGCAAAATTAAACGCTAAATAGCCACAAACTTGATTGTTAATCAGTTAGAGTAATCAAGTAGCTATGGAACAAGCTCGTGCGAACAAAGCAATCACAAGAAGCAACACACGAGACACACGTGGTTCGGCCAAGTAACACTTGCCTACTTCCACGTTGTGGCGTCCCAATGGACGAGGGTTGCACTCAACCCCTTTCAAGCGATCCAATGATCAACTTGAATACCACGATGATTTATCTTAGAGTACTCTTCCCGTTTGCGAGGAATCTCCACAAGTTGGAGCCTCTCGCCCTTACAATAGAGATCACAAAAAAAGCACGAGAGTAAGGTTAGGAGAGCAACACACACAAGACCCAAATACGTAGCACAACCACGCACACAAGTGAAGGGTTGAGCTCAAAGGACAACACAGGGAGTTCACAACTTGAATGAAGCTCAAATCACTAACGCGATGAATCAAAAGCGTGGGAGCAAAGTCTGGATGTCTTAGTATGCTTAGAGAGTGCTTGTGTATGTCCTCCATGCGCCTAGGGGTTCCTTTTATAGTCCTAAGGCAGCTAGGAGCCATTGGAGATCAACATGGAAGGCTATCCTTGCCTTCTATCGAGTGGCGCACCGGACAGTCCGGTGCACGATTTCCTTCCAAATCAGGTAAAGTCGACCGTTGCTCCCGCGGGTCAAATGGCGCACCGGACACTGTCCGGTGCACCCAGCCGACCGTTGGAGCAGCCACGTGTCGCGTGTTGATCACGCGGGCGCCGTTGGCTCACCGGATAGTCTGGTGCGCCACCAGACAGTCCGGTGAATTATAGCCACGTCGCCCCGTTCCTTTTCCCGAGAGTGACGAGTTCGTCGTGGATGACTCACCGGACAGTCCGATGCACCACCGGATAGTCCGGTGAATTATAGACGTATGACTCTGTCGATTCCTGAGAGTAGCTAGTTCACCGGAGACCAGCCAAGGGCACCGGACACTGTCCGGTGCACCACCGGACAGTCCGATGTGCCAGGCCTGAGTAGATACTTGGCTGTTCACAGCCAAGTCTTTTTCTGATGCTTTTCTTCTTTTGTAGGCCCTATTTTTAGCACTTAGACAAACACATTAGTATACAAAATAATATACTAAGTGTAGAAACATACCTTACACTTTGATTTGCACTCTTCATACATTTTGCACATAAGTACTCAATTAATGTGTTGGGCATCTAATCACCAAAATACTTATAGAAATTGCCCAAGGGCACATTTCCCTTTTAATCTCCCCCTTTTTGGTGATTTATGCCAACACATCCAAAAGCAACCAAAAGAAGTGCAACATCAATGCAATTGAAGACCAAATTATTTTTGCTTGTGATTTGGCATATTTGGATCACTCTTTGCCAACACTTGGTTTGTTTTTGCAAATCAAATTATTTTTCCTATCTCTAAGTCAAATATATTTGTTTGGGCAAATCGAGAGATATTCCAAGAGAAAAATTGATCAAGTGCCAAAAACTCCCCCTTTTTCCCTGAAAGGGAATTAGGCTTACACCTATTTCCTAATTAATTTTGGTGGTTGAATTGCCCAACACAAATAATTGGACTAACTAGTTTGCTCTAGTCTATAAGTTATACAGGTGCCAAAGGTTCACAAAAGGCCAATAAAAGGACCAAGAAAAGGGTTCAAACAAAGAGAGCAAGGGATAACCGAAGGCAGCCCTGGTCTGGCGCACTGGACTGTCCGGTGTGCCACCGGACAGTGTCCGGTGCACCAGGGAACTCCAAGCTGAACTCTTCACCTTCGGGAATTTTCAGAGGGCTCCGCTATAATTCACCGGACTGTCCGGTGTACCACCGGACAGTGTCCGGTGCCCCAAGGAAGAGCAACTCTGAACTCGCCAGCTTCGGGAATCCGCTCCGCTATAATTCACCGGACATGTCCGGTGCACACCGGACTGTCCGGTGTGACAGCGGGGCAACGGCTAGTTCGCGCGCAACGGTCGACTGCAACGCATTAAATGCGCGCCAACACGCGCAGAGGAGCAGAGCACGCGCGGGTGGCACACCGGACAGCCAGGCGGGCCCACAAGACAGAGCTCCAACGGTCGGAACCCTTCGGCCTGGTGACGTGGCTGGCGCACCGGACAGTGTCCGGTGGCGCACCGGACTGTCCGGTGCGCCCGTCGACTGCAGCCTTCACCAACGGTCATGTTTGGTGGTTGGGGCTATAAATACCCTAACCACCCCCACATTCAAGTGATCCAAGTTTTCACCTTCCAACTACTTACAAGAGCTCTAGCATTCAATTCTAGACACACCAAAGAGATCCAATCCTCTCCCAAATTCCACTCAAAGCTTTAGTGATTAGAGAGAGTGATTGTTGTGTTCATTTGAGCTCTTACGCTTGGATTGCTTCTTTCTTTCTCATTCTTTCTTGAGATTCATTCACTTATAATCGAAGCAAGAGACACCAATTGTGTGGTGGTCCTTGCGGGGACTTTGTGTCCCGTGTGATTGAGAAGAAGAAGCTCACTCGGTCCGAGGGACCGTTTGAGAGAGGGAAAGGGTTGAAAGAGACCCGGTCTTTGTGACCACCTCAACGGGGAGTAGGTTTGCAAGAACCGAACCTCGGTAAAACAAATCCACGTGTCACACTTCTTATTCGCTTGCGATTTGTTTTGCGTCCTCTCTCACGGACTCGTTTATATTTCTAACACTAACCCGGCTTGTAGTTTGTGATTAATTTGTAAATTTCAGGTTCGCCCTATTCACCCCCCTCTAGGCGACTTTCAATTGGTATCAGAGCCCGGTGCTTCATTAGAGCCTAACCACTCGAAGTGATGTCGGGAGATCACGCCAAGAGGGAGATGGAGACCAGCGACAAGCCCACTACAAGCCACGGGAAGACTTCATCGGAAGAGTCCCGCAACAAGGGGAAGGGGAAGGAGAAGAAATCCTCTTCCCACAAGTCGCATCGGAGTGGCGGCAAGCACAAGAAGATGAGGAAAGTGGTCTACTACGAGACCGACTCTTCATCACCATCGACCTCCGGATCCGATGCGCCGTCCGTTACTTCTAAGCGCCATGAGCGCAAGAAGTATAGTAAGATCCCCCTACGCTATCCCCGTATTTCAAAGCGTACTCCTTTGCTCTCCGTTCCATTAGGCAAACCACCGGTTTTTGACGGTGAAGATTATAATATGTGGAGTGATAAAATGAGGCATCATCTAACCTTACTCCACACAAGCATTTGGAACGTTGTTGAGTTTGGTGTACAGGTACCATCCGTAGGGGATGAAGACTATGACTCGGACAAAGTGGCCCAAATCCACCACTTTAACTCCCAAGCCACCACTATACTCCTCGCCTCTCTAAGTCGAGAGGAGTATAATAAGGTGCAAGGGTTAAAGAGTGTGAAGGAAATTTGGGACGTACTCAAGACCGCGCACGAAGGAGACGAGGTGACAAAGATCACCAAGCGGGAGACGATCGAGGGGGAGCTCGGTCGCTTCATGCTTCACCAAGGCGAGGATCCACAAGCTATGTACAACCGCTTGAAGACCTTGGTGAACCAAGTGCGCAACCTCGGGAGCGAAAAATGGGATGACCATGAGATGGTCAAGGTTATTCTTAGATCCCTCGTATTTCTTAACCCTACGCAAGTTCAATTAATTCGAGGTGATCCTAGATATAAGCTAATGTCTCTCGAGGAGGTTATAGGAAAATTTGTGAGCTTTGAGCTAATGATTAAAGGCTCAAAGAAAATCATCGAGCAAGGCACTTCCTCCACGCCTGAAGCACAACCGGTGGCATTCAAGGCGACGGAGGAGAAGAAGGAGGAGTCTACATCAAGTAGACAACCAATCGACGCCTCCAAGCTCGACAATGAGGAAATGACGCTTATCATCAAAAGCTTCCGCCAAATCCTCAAGCAAAGGAGGGGGAAAGATTACAAGTCCCGCTCCAAGAAGGTTTGCTACAAATGTGGTAAGCCCAGTCACTTTATTGCTAAATGTCCTTTATCAAGTGATAGTGACAGGGATAACGACAAGAAGGGGAGAAGAAAGGAGAAGAAGAGGTACTACAAGAAGAAGGGCGGCGATGCCCATGTTTGCCGGGAGTGGGACTCCGACGAGAGCTCCACCGACTCCTCCTCCGACGAGGACGCCGCCAACATCACCGTCACCAAGGGACTTCTCTTCCCAAACGTCGGCCACAAGTGCCTCATGGCAAAAGACGGCAAAAAGAAGAAGGTTAAATCCAAATCCTCCACTAAATATGAGCCCTCTAGTGATGATAATGCTAGTGATGAGGAGGATAATTTGCGTACTCTTTTTGCTAACCTCAACATGCAACAAAAAGAAAAACTAAATGAACTAATTAGTGCCATCCATGAGAAGGATAAACTCTTGGACTCCCAAGAGGACTTCCTAATCAAGGAAAACAAAAAGCATGTTAAGGTTAAAAATGCTTATGCTCTCGAAGTTGAAAAATGTGAGAAATTAACTAGTGAGCTAAGCACATGCCATGATTTGATTGCCAACCTTAGAAATGAAAATGCTAGATTAATTGCTAAGGTTGATTCTAATGTTTGTGATGATTCAATTTCCAATCTTAGAGATGATAATGCTAATTTGCTTACTAAGATTGAAAAATTGAATGATTCTCTTGCTAGCCTTAGAAATGAAAATGAAAAATTAATTGCTAAGGCTAAAGATTTTGATGTTTGCAATGTAACTATTTCCAACCTTAGAAGTGAAAATGATATATTACATGCTAAGGTTGTAGAATTAAAATCTTGCGAACCCTCTACATCTACCGTTGAGCATGTTTCCATTTGCACTAGATGTAGAGATGTTGATATTGATGCTATTCATGATCATATGGCTTTAATTAAACAACAAAATGATCATATAGCAAAATTAGATGCTAAAATTGCCGAGCATGAACTTGAAAATAAAAAATTTAAATTTGCTCGTAGTATGCTTTATAGTGGGAGACGCCCTGGCATCAAGGATGGCATTGGCTTCCAAAGCGGAGACAATGTCAAACTTAATGCCCCTCCTAAGAAGTTGTCTAACTTTGTTAAGGGCAAGGCTCCCATACCTCAGGATAATGAGGGTTACATTTTGTACCCTGTCGGTTATCCTGAGCACAAAATTAGGAGAATTCATTCTAGGAAGTCTCACTCTGGCCCTAATCATGCTTTTATGTATAAGGGTGAGACATCTAGCTCTAGGCAACCAACCTATGCTAAGTTGCCTAAGAAGAAAACTCCAACCGCATCAAATGATCACGACATTTCATTTAAAACTTTTGATGCATCTTATGTTTTGACTAACAAATCCGGCAAGATAGTTGCCAAGTTTGTTGGGGGCAAACACAAGGGCTCCAAGACTTGTGTTTGGGTACCCAAAGTTCTTGTTTCTAATGCTAAAGGACCCAAAACCGTTTGGGTACCTAAAGTCAAGAACTAAAATTGTTTTGTAGGTTTATGCATCCGGGGGCTCAAGTTGGATCATCGATAGCGGGTGCACAAACCACATGACAGGGAAGAAGAAGATGTTCTCCTCCTACGAGAAAAACCAAGATCCCCAACGAGCTATCACATTCGGGGATGGAAACCAAGGTTTGGTCAAAGGTTTGGGTAAAATAGCTATATCTCCTGACCATTCCATTTCCAATGTTTTTCTTGTTGATTCATTAGATTACAATTTGCTTTCCGTATCCCAATTATGTCAAATGGGCTACAACTGTCTATTTACTGACGTAGGTGTCACTGTCTTTAGAAGAAGTGATGATTCAATAGCATTTAAGGGAGTGTTAGAGGGTCAGCTATACTTGGTAGATTTTGATAGAGCTGAACTCGACACTTGCTTAATTGCTAAGACTAACATGGGTTGGCTCTAGCACCGCCGACTAGCCCATGTTGGAATGAAGAATCTTCATAAGCTTCTAAAGGGAGAATACATTTTAGGATTAACAAATGTTCATTTTGAGAAAGACAGGATTTGTAGCGCATGCCAAGCCAGGAAGCAAGTCGGTGTTCATCATCCACATAAGAACATCATGACGACTGACAGGCCACTGGAGCTCCTACACATGGACCTATTCGGCCCGATAGCTTACATAAGCATCGGCGGGAGTAAGTACTGTCTAGTTATTGTGGATGATTATTCTCGCTTCACTTGGGTGTTCTTTTTGCAGGAAAAATCAAAAACCCAAGAAACCTTAAAGGGATTCTTGAGATGGGCTCAAAATAAGTTCGGCTTAAGGATCAAGAAAATTAGAAGCGACAATGGGACAGAGTTCAAGAACTCTCAAATTGAAGGCTTCCTTAAGGAGGAGGGCATCAAGCATGAGTTCTCTTCTCCCTACACACCACAACAAAATGGTGTAGTGGAGAGGAAGAATAGAACTCTATTGGACATGGCAAGAACCATGCTTGATGAGTACAAGACGCCGGATCGATTTTGGGCCGAAGCGGTTAACACCGCTTGCTACGCCATCAACTGATTATATCTACACCGAATCCTCAAGAAGACATCATACGAACTCCTAACCGGTAAAAAGCCCAACATTTCATATTTTAGAGTCTTTGGTAGCAATGCTTTATTCTTGTTAAAAGAGGTAGAAAATCTAAATTTGCTCCTAAGACAGTAGAAGGCTTTTTACTAGGATATGATTCAAACACAAAGGCATATAGAGTCTTTAACAAGTCCTCAGGACTAGTTGAAGTTTCTTGTGATGTTGTGTTTGATGAAACTAACGGCTCTCAAGTAGAGCAAGTTGATCTTGATGAGATAGGTAATGAAAAGGCTCCGTGCATCGCGCTAAGGAACATGTCCATTGGGGATGTGTGTCCTAAGGAATCTGAAGAGCCTCCAAATGCACAAGATCAACCATCCTCCTCCACGCAAGCATCTCCACCAACTCAAAATGAGGACGAGGCTCAAATTGATGAAGAAGAAAATCAAAATGATGAGCCACCTCAAGATGACGGCAATGATCAAGGGGGAGATGCAAATGATCAAGACAAGGAGGATGAACAACCAAGACTGCCACACCCAAGAGTCCACCAAGCAATCCAACAAGATCACCCCGTCGACACCATCCTCGGCGACATTCATAAGGGGTAACCACTAGATCCCGTGTTGCACATTTTTGTGATCATTACTCTTTTGTTTCCTCTATTGAGCCACACAGGGTAGAGGAAGCACTCCAAGATTCGGATTGGGTGGTGGCGATGCAAGAGGAGCTCAACAATTTCACTAGGAACGAGGTATGACATTTAGTTCCACGTCCTAATCAAAATGTTGTAGGAACCAAATGGGTCTTCCGCAACAAGCAAGACGAGCATGGTGTGGTGACAAGGAACAAAGCTCGACTTGTGGCCAAGGGATATTCCCAAGTCGAAGGTTTGGATTTTGGTGAAACCTATGCACCCATAGCTAGGCTTGAGTCAATTCGTATATTATTAGCCTATGCTACTTACCATGGCTTCAAGCTTTACCAAATGGACGTGAAGAGTGCCTTCCTCAATGGACCAATCAAGGAAGAGGTCTATGTTGAGCAACCTCTCGGCTTTGAAGACAGTGAGTACCCTAACCATGTCTGTTGGGGACTTGTTCTCAAATGCTAAGAGTTAAGAACAAGGCAACATAAAAGTGTCAAGTGTTAAAGCCCTTCGTCCTTCGAAACATTATGCCCCTTCGGGAAATAATGAGTTTCGGACGAAGGTTACGAGAGACATACCTTCGTAAATACAACAAGTAATGACGAAGGATTCATATAAAACATGAGATATAATATAAACATTTAAACATCATCACAGAATCATTTCTATTTTATTATCATGGAAAAATAGAAATGATTTCAAATTACAAATGTACCTTCAGTCTTGAAGAAGGCAAAAGTACAAGCGTGACGCAAAAGCAAATGCCAAGTCAGCGTGAACAGTAGGGGAGTACTGTTCATCTATTTATAGGCATGGGACGCAGCCCATGTAAAATTACATCCATGCCCTTACATTTGCTAATAACTTTGTAGTAGCCCTCCGGGGTCTGAATAGCCTTTTCATCTTTAAGTCGGTTTTCTTTTCCACTATCTTGCCGAAGCTCCCCTACGTACAGCTTCGGCCCCACGCCATTCTTCGTATTCCTTTTGTGCTTCTTCACACCGTGGGTTTAATTCAAGTCCGAAGGTACCTGTTTATGCATTATACTCCAGAAACTTTGTTAAATCATGTTTTTGAGGACCTTCGGAAGCCGAAGGCCCCCAACAGTAGCCCCTCGCAATATTAATTTGTTAGAATGATAAATTCAGATTGCGATATGGACGAAGGCCCTAAGCCGAAGGTCCGAAAAAACACCTTCCCCTTGCTAGAATAGCAACAACCATTGACAAGCGGGCCCTCCAGCATGCAACGCACCAGGCGTATAAATAAGAGCACACCACGAGCTTAATTGGCACGCTTTCTTGCCACCTGCTCTTGTTCACTCAACCTTTAGCCTGTGCAACAAAACTTGCTTAAACTTTAAGCTTCGGTTTTGAGAGCACTTTTTCAGTGCTTACGAAGATGTCTTCAGACAAGAAAGTTGATGCTGATCCGAAGCTAAGTCTTTCTGAGGAAATGCACCTTGGTTTTCTTGAATCAATGGTGAAGACCAATACAGAGAAAATTACCAAGGAGATTTTGGAAGGTTTATCTGAAGATACTGGTGATAGTGACAGTTACGATGTAGAAAGTGGCGGGGAAGAGTCCGAAGACCGACCATGGCGACCAAGCCACACGGTTTTCGGAAAGTCAAACATTAAACAGAGTCATCTTGACAATATGAAGGGGAGATATTTTCGAGATGTGTCTATTGTGAGGGATGATGACGGGGAGAAAACTTCTCCTACTCCCGAAGAAAATGAGGTCGTGATCTTTCGAACCTTTTTCAAGGCTGGGCTTCGGTTCCCCCTGAGCAACTTTGTTGTTGAAGTTCTGAAGACATTCCAAATCTATCTCCACCAGATTACTCCCGAAGCTATTATAAGAATGGGAATCTTTGTCTGGGCTGTGAGAAGCCAAGGTTTGGAACCAAATGCTAAAAGCTTTTGCAATATTCACGAGCTAGTATATGAGACAAAGCCCTGGGGGAAAGAACAATATCACAACAACTTTGGCTGTTACAGCTTCGGTGCCCGCTCTGGGTTAAGCTGCCCCATGCCAACCTTTCGGAAGAGGTGGCCCGACGAGTGGATGACAGAATGGTTTTATGTGAAGAATGACTTGATATCACGGGAAGATATTAAAGATATCATTATGCGCCCTATCTGGCAACGCTTCGGTCTCCGAAAACCGAAGGTGAAAATGGATGAAGCAGCCGAAGAGTGCCAGAGAGCCTTCGGCGTGGTTTGCTCTTTTATTGGAACAAGAGACTTGGTCCAAGAACATATTGCCTTCAGAGTGTGGCCACTTGCAGAAGAGTGGGAAATGCCAAAGGAAATCGTCAAGGAAGCTAACGGAGGTGGATTGGTTAGGCTGAAATACACATTCAAATACGGGGATAAGTTTATCGAGCCAGACGACGACTGGCTAAAGAGCATTGAAGCTATAAGTGATGAATTGCTCGGACTATATTCGAAGGCCGAAGATACTGCATTATCAGCGGCCTTCGGAGGCCGAAAGAAGAAGAGACTCAATCGCGTATTTGATGCGATTGGGTTTGTTTACCCCGACTACCATTATTCCACACGGGGCCAAAAAAGAAAGAATAAATCTTGTATAAAATAAGTTGCTCCAACTGCTCCTAGCGAGCTAGAGCCGAAGAGAAAAAGGGTAAAAATTCTCACACAGCGGCCACGTTACATTGAAGTGGCTACAGTGCCTGATTTTGTTGGTGAGGCCCCTTCGGCGACCGAAGCTAAGGAACCATCTCCCCTGCCGACCATTGCAGAGCCGGCCGAAGTGCCGGGGATAGAAAAAATAGAAGAAACATAGGCTGAAGAACCAAAGACATCTGAAATTTTAAGTCCTCCAACAAAAGTTGAGGCAACAACAAGCCAAAGGGGGCCAGCAGTGACCCCAAAAAGGAAAAGGATGGTCAATGTACTTGATGTTTTGGAGACAATAAAGTCTTCCAGTACCACTCCGAAGAAAACTGTTGAAACTTCCGGAGTACAAATTGAAACCCTTAGTGTCGGAGCTTCGAAGCAATAATTTGAGACTGAGGCTGCGCCTTCAGAGCCAACAGAACAAGTTTTGGCTGAAGAAACCGGCACCGCCACACCCGAAGCTTTTTCCGAAACTTTGGACTATATCTTACGACATGCTTCGGGGAAAAAGTTAAGTGAGAAAGAAAAACAAGAGGCCCAGTCTTACGCCCGAAAACTAAAATACCCAAAGGGGGCATTAATTTTCAATGGCAGCGGAGAAGAAGACTTCTTGTATTGTCTCCCTGATAATAAAGAGATTTCTGTTTGTCGGGAGATGAGCAAGAGCTTCGGCTTCCCAACGCTAGAAGACGGGCTCTCGGTATTGTCGAAGAACGAACTAGCCGACAGCCTGGCATATAATAGCTTGAAGGTAAAAAATGAGATCTTTGTATTATTTTTTAAACCAAATTTTTTTTTGTTTACTTAAATTTATTGATGTGAACACATTTTTCTTGTAGGGCCTGATACTTAGCAATGCCCTCAGGGCGCAAAAAGATGCTGAAGACGAAGGATGCGTAATTGCTCTGAGCAACCTTCGTTCCGAAGTAATTGAACTAAGGAACGAAGGTCTAGAAAAAGATAAAATATTGTACTCATTAATAAATCGAATAAAAGAAGACGAAGCCACTTCGAAAGCTGAAGCTGAAGCTCAGAGACACGAAATTGAAGACCTTTGGAGGCAACTGGCCAGGGCTAAAGAAGAACGCACACTTGAAGAAACGAAGCGAGAAATTAGCGAACAATGGGCAAATCATTTGGAAGTAAGCGTTGAAGAGCTTCGCGCATCCAAGAAGAGGTGCTACGAAAAATCCATGGAATGTGTAAAGAAAATAAAAACCAGCTTCGCCAGCGTTGGCGCGTTTTCAAGTGAAGAGAACTTTGTAAGAGGTAACCCGGAAGGCCCGATCGAGTGGATCAGCCACGAAGCTGAAGCCTTTGAAGAAATTCTGAATAGTCGTGGAGACATTTGTGCCTTTTCGGGTGCCAGGGGGATTGCTACTATGTTGGAAAGATAAGGCTGCGATCATGTGAGGCTTCTGGCGCAATCCGAAGCCACGCTATCCTCCGAAGATATCAAAGACCCCTCAGCCGAAGCTAGCCTGATTGGTGGAAAATTTTTCACCGACTTCTGGGATAATGGTGGCCGAGAAATGGCCCAGGAAATCATTCGAAAAAGTGAAAAAGGCATCCATGACGCTAGAGAAATAACAAATGCCAGTGAAAAAAGTGCAGAGCCCGAAAGCAAAATAGGTACTAACTAGTGGTTTTTTGGCTCTGTTGTAATTTTTGATTTCGAACTTGTTTATGGTTTGTAATAGTAACATAGACATATATTCTCTTCCCTCAGAACCTGCTGAATCGTCTGCGGGCCCCCACACGAAGGGGATGACGAAATTAGAAAAATGGCCGAAGCCATCATGGATAAAGTTGTTGAGCAACTACTAAATGAAGCTGCAGAGGTAGTACTTAAGGAAGAGTAAATACTTATTGTAAAAACATTTGAAATGTAATCTATGTAATATTTTGTAACTTTGAATGAAATATACAAGTTTTTTTTATGGTTCAATTCTTTACGATGCATGAAATTTTACATACATACCGTTTTCGAGCCTTCGGCGAAAAAACACCTTCCCTTCTTTTCATGCTTCATGAAGAAAAAGTTTTATGTATCACAACAATTTCGATACTGCTCTGATGAAGCATATCCATGCTTCGTGAAAACATTCTCCGAAGCTATACTCCGAAGATCAATTGTCGTATTCCCTTTTTATGCCTTGGCACGATTTTCACTTTTTCAAAATATTCTCCGAAGATTGATATTGCATCCCCTTCTTGTGCCATATGCAGCATGATGTATGATGCTCATGTTATGCGAAATGATGTGATGATGTTATGCTATGCAAAATGATATTTGTGCCGAAGATACACATCCCTGCAGTAAAATACACAATTTTTTTATATCAGCGTTGACTTTTCGCTGTAAGCCTCCCTTAGGAGCTTCTTCGCCTTTTACTTCAGCGGAATCAGCGTTTATTTTTCGCTGTAAGCCTCCCTTAGGAGCTTCTTCGCCTTTTACTTTTGGCGGTATTCGCGTTTATTTTTCGCGCTTCGCCTTTTACTTAGGCGGTATCAGCGTTTATTTTTCGCTGTAAGCTCTGCATTCCCTTTGGAACGACTTTTGAGCAGAAAACTTACACTGCGCTCCCTTAGGAACGGCTTTTGTAGCTTCAGCAAACTTACACTGCGTTCCTTAGAATGACTTTTTGTTGCTTCGAAGAATGCACACTGCATGCCTTTAAAATAAATTTTTGATAATTCGAAGGTCCTCCTTGCTATCGCAAATCTTTAAGCTTCGACGACTTAGGCCTGTGGAGAAGATATATTTTCTTTGTGGCAAAGAGCAAGACTATTACAAGAGATTTAAAACAACAAAAAGTATTATAGTCTCCCGTATGTGTTCCTTGTTAAAAAAGAAAATGATACTGAATGTAAAAGACTGCTATCAAGGCAGGATATTTATCAGTAAATGTGCTTCGACTCTGGCACAGTGCTATTGACTGTGCGAGCTTCGGACTCTTCTCTGAAGTCCCTTTGGTGTTGAGTATGCTGGCTCCCTTCTGGCTGCTGGCCTCGTTGCAACGGTGGTGGAGGCGGAAGCTGTTGCCAAGATGCTTGGGGTTGACTTGCCGAAGCAACAGAAGCTGCAGGGTGGTTGCCTACATATTCTGGAATGTAGGGCGAATGGTACGAAGTGAGAGCACCTAGAGGGGAGGTGAATAGGTGATCCTGTGAAACTTAAAACTTAGGCCACAAAACTCAGTTAATCGTTAGCACAATAATTTGCCAAGTGGCTAGAGAGGAATCTCAACAAAACACAATAACCACAAGAAATCAATCATAGAGATGGCACGGTGGTTATCCCGTGGTTCGGCCAAGACCAACGCTTGCCTACTCCACGTTGTGGCGTCCCAACGGACGAGGGTTGCAATCAACCCCTCTCAAGCGGTCCAAAGACCCACTTGAATACCACGGTGTTTTGCTTACTTTTTCTCAATCCCGTTTGCGAGGAATCTCCACAACTTGGAGCCTCTCGCCCTTACACTTGAAATTCACAAGAAACATAGAGCAAGGGAGGGATTAGCAACGCACACAAGACACGAGAATCAGAGAATCAACACGCACACAAGTCGCAACAAGAGCTCGCAACACAACCCAATGAGTTCACAACTCCACTAGAGCTCTATATGCTATCACAATGAAACGAATGTGCGAAATCGATGTCTTGGTGCTTAGGAATGTTGTAGGAATGCTTGGTGTTCTCCTCCATGCGCCTAGGGGTCCCTTTTATAGCCCCAAGGCAGCTAGGAGCCGTTGAGAGCATTCTAGGAAGGCTGATATTGCCTTCTGTCGACTGGCGCACCGGACATGTCTGGTGCACCACCGGACACTGTCCGGTGCCCGATTCCTTTCCTTAAATGGTGAAACCGACCGTTGGCGCCTGAGAGCTGTTGGCGCACCGGACACTGTCCGGTGCACACCGGACAGTCCGGTGCCCTCTTCTATCCGTTGGCTCGGCCACGTGTCCCGCGCAGATCGCGCGGCCGACCGTTGGCCCGGCCGACCGTTGGCTCACCGGACAGTCCGGTGCACCACCGGACAGTCCGGTGAATTATAGCCGTACGTCGCCGGTGAATTCCCGAGAGCGGCCAGTTCGCCCGAGCCAGCCTGGCGCACTGGACAGTCTGGTGCTTCCAGACTGAGCAAAGTCTTGGCTGCTCGAGCCAAAATAATTCCAATTGTTCTTTTCCTGTTTCCAGCACTTAGAGACGATACATTAGTCTCTAAAACAATGTACTAAGTCTGAGAAACATACCTTTACACTTGATTTGTATTTTGTCCACCATTAATCACTTAGGCACATGTGTTTGACACTAAATCACCAAAACACTTAGAAATGGCCCAAGGGCACATTTCCCTTTCAATCTCCCCCTTTTTGGTGATTTATGCCAGCACAATATAAAGCAAGTGAAACAAATACAAAAACACTTCAAATAAGAACTCAAATTGTTTTGATTCAAATTTGACATATATGGATCACCCTTTGCCACCACATGATTTGTTTTTGCGAATCAAACTCAAATCTCTATCTCTAAGTCAAACACACTTGTTAAAACATAAAGAGAGTCATTCCAAGATAAATTGATTCAAGATTTCAAAAACTCCCCCTTTTTCCCATAATCGACATTCTCCACAAAAAGCCAACTTATGACAAGAGAGACAACAAAAGAGTTTTGACAAACCAAAAGCTCTATTCTACTGTTTTTCAAAATCTCTCAAGTGGTAGCTGATCCATTTATTACTTTGGCCTTTATTTTCTCCCCCTTTGGCATCAAGCACCAAACGGGATCAATCTTGGCCCTTTAATCCCATTGCCTCACCAAATCTTCAAATACGAGTCCAACGGCAATAAGAGTTCACAAGATGAACTTGGAAGTAGTTACCCTCTCATCGGAGTGCAGTGGAAGTCTTTTATGGTCCAAGTCCACCTTTCCCTTTCAATACACCTTTGAGACTTAAACAAGCAACCTCAAGCACACGGTTAGTCTCAAAAGGTCAAGTTGTAGCACATCTCCCCCTAAATGTGTGCATCACTTGCACAAAGACTTGTGAGGTCCAGGGAGAGTTTGTACAACCTGAGCACCAAACATAAGCAACAAATGCAGAAAGAACATGATCAAAGGCATAAACACATGTATGCTATAATTCAATCCAAGTTTCGCGAATCTAGGACATTTAGCTCACTATGCAGCCTGCAAAAGGTCTTCTCATCTAAAGGCTTAGTGAAGATATCGGCTAGCTGGTTCTCGGTGCTAACATGAAACACTTCGATATCTCCCTTTTGCTGGTGGTCTCTCAAAAAGTGATGCCGGATGTCAATGTGCTTTGTGCGGCTGTGCTCAACAGGATTTTTCGCTATGTGGATAGCACTCTCATTGTCACATAGGAGTGGGACTTTGCTCAGATTGTAGCCAAAGTCCCTGAGGGTTTGCCTCATCCAAAGTAGTTGCACGCAACACTGTCCTGCGGCAACGTACTCGGCCTCAGCGGTGGATAGGGCAACGGAGGTTTGTTTCTTATAATTCCACGACACCAGGGACCTTCCTAAGAATTGGCACGTCCCCGATGTACTCTTCCTATCGACCTTACATCCAGCATAGTCGGAATCTGAGTACCCAATCAAATCAAAGTTAGACCCCTTTGGATACCAGATCCCGAAGCAAGGCGTAGCGACTAAATATCGAAGAATTCGCTTCACAGCCACTAAGTGACACTCCTTAGGATCGGATTGAAATCTAGCACACATGCATACGCTAAGCATAATATCCGGTCTACTGGCACATAAATAAAGCAAGGAACCTATCATGGACCGGTATGCTTTTTGATCAACGGACTTACCTCCTTTGTTGAGGTCGGTGTGACCGTCAGTTCCCATCGGCGTCTTTGCGGGCTTGGCGTCCTTCATCCCAAACCGCTTTAGCAAATCTTGTGTGTACTTCATTTGGGAGATGAAGGTGCCGTCCTTGAGTTGCTTCACTTGGAACCCAAGGAAGTAGTTCAACTCGCCCATCATCGACATTTCGAATTTCTGCGTCATCACCCTACTAAACTCTTCACAAGACTTTTGATTAGTAGAACCAAATATTATGTCATCGACATAAATTTGGCACACAAATAAATCTCCATCACAAGTCTTAGTAAAAAGAGTTGGATCGGCTTTCCCAACCTTGAAAGCATTAGCAATTAAAAAGTCTCTAAGGCATTCATACCATGCTCTTGGGGCTTGCTTAAGTCCATAGAGCGCCTTAGAGAGCTTACACACGTGGTCGGGGTACCGTTCATCCTCGAAGCTAGGGGGTTGCTCCACGTACACCTCCTCCTTGATCGGCCCGTTGAGGAAAGCGCTCTTTACATCCATTTGGTACAACCTGAAAGAATGGTGAGCGGCATATGCTAGCAAAATACGAATTGATTCTAGCCTAGCCACAGGAGCGAAAGTCTCCTCAAAGTCCAAACCTGCGACTTGGGCATAACCTTTTGCCACAAGTCGAGCTTTGTTCCTCGTCACCACCCCGTGCTCGTCCTGTTTGTTGCGGAACACCCACTTGGTTCCCACAACATTTTGCTTGGGACGTGGCACCAGTGTCCAAACTTCATTGCGCTTGAAGTTGTTTAGTTCCTCCTGCATGGCCAACACCCAGTCCAGATCTAGCAAGGCCTCTTCTACCCTGAGAGGCTCAATAGAAGAGACAAAAGAGTAATGCTCACAAAAATTAACTAATCTTGAACGAGTAGTTACTCCCTTGCTAATATCACCCAATATTTGGTCGACGGGATGATCCCTTTGGATCGTCGCTCGAACTTGGGTTGGAGGTGCCTGAGGTGCTTCTTCCTCTTCAACTTGAACATCCTGTGCTCCCCCTTGATCATGCGCCTCCGCTTGAGGTACCTGTTCGTCATCTTGGGTTGGGGGATTCACCATAGTTGAGGAAGAGGGTTGATCTTGCTCATTTTGTTCCTGTGGTCGCACATCACCGATCGCCATGGTTCGAATTGCGACCGTCGGAACATCTTCTTCATCTACATCATCAAGATCAACAACTTGCTCTCTTGGAGAGCCATTAGTCTCATCAAATACAACGTCGCTAGAGACTTCAACCAAACCCGATGATTTGTTGAAGACTCTATACGCCTTTGTATTTGAGTCATAACCTAATAAAAACCCTTCTACAGCTTTGGGAGCAAATTTAGAATTTCTACCCTTCTTCACTAGAATGTAGCATTTACTCCCAAAGACTCGAAAATACGAAACATTGGGTTTGTTACCGGTTAGAAGCTCGTATGAAGTCTTCTTGAGGAGGCGGTGAAGATAGACCCTGTTGATGGCGTGGCAAGCCGTGTTCACGGCTTCCGACCAAAAACGCTCGGGGGTCTTGAACTCTCCAAGCATAGTCCTCGCCATATCGATGAGCGTCCTGTTCTTCCTCTCTACCACACCATTTTGCTGTGGTGTGTAGGGAGCGAAGAACTCGTGCTTGATCCCTTCCTCCTCAAGGTACTCCTCCACTTGAAGGTTCTTGAACTCGGACCCGTTGTCGCTCCTTATCTTCTTCACCTTGAGCTCAAACTCATTTTGAGCTCTCCTGAGGAAGCGCTTGAGGGTCCCTTGGGTTTCAGATTTATCCTGCAAAAAGAATACCCAAGTGAAGCGGGAAAAATCATCAACTATAACAAGACCATACTTACTTCATCCTATACTCAGATAGGCGACGGGTCCGAAGAGGTCCATATGAAGCATCTCCAGTGGTCTTAACGTGGTCATCACATTCTTGGAATGATGTGAGCTCCCCACCTGTTTCCCTGCTTGACAAGCTGCACATGGTCTATCCTTTTCGAAATGCACGTTAGTCAAACCTATCATGTGTTCTCCCTTTAGAAGCTTATGAAGGTTCTTCATCCCCACATGTGCTAAGCGGCGATGCCACAGCCAGCCCATGCTAGTCTTAGCAATTAAGCATGCATCTAGACCAGCCTCCTCTTTTGCAAAATCAACTAAATAAAGTTTGCCATCTAGTATACCCTTAAAAGCTAGTGAACCATCACATCTTCTAAAGACAGACACATCTACATTTGTAAATAGACAATTATATCTCATTTGGCATAACTGACTAACAGAAAGCAAATTATACCCAAGAGACTCTACTAAAAACACATTGGAGATAGAGTGCTCATTTGATATTGCAATTTTACCTAACCCTTTTACCTTGCCTTGGTTCCCATCACCGAATATGATTGAATCTTGGGAATCCTTATTTTTGACGTAGGAGGTGAACATCTTCTTTTCCCCCGTCATATGGTTTGTGCATCCGCTGTCGATAATCCAGCTTGAACCCCCGGATGCATAAACCTGCAAGGCAAATTTAGGCTTGGGTCTTAGGTACCCAACTCTTGTTGGGTCCTACAAGGTTAGTCAAAATTGTCTTAGGGACCCAAATGCAAGTTTTATCGCCCTTGCATTTTGCCCCTAATTTCCTAGCAACTATCTTCCTATCCTTTCTACAAATAGCAAAGGAAGCATTTAAAGCATGATAAATTATAGAGGGTCCATTCATAACTTTCCTAGGAACATGAGTAATATTCTTCCTAGGCACATGATGAATATTTTTCCTAGGCATATCTCTACCAGGCATATAGGAAGAACTAGAAGCATACATAGCATAAGAATCATAGGCATGTGAATCAAAAGTATTACAACTCCTATGAGACTGTCTTCTATCATTATACATAAAAGCATGGTTCCTTTTAGTACTACTTGCCATAGGGGCCTTCCCTTTCTCCTTGGCGGAGATGGGAGCCTTATGGCTAGTTAAGTTCTTGGCTTCCCTCTTGAAGCCAAGCCCATCCTTAATAGAGGGGTGTCTACCAACCGTGTAGGCATCCCTAGCAAATTTTAGTTTATCAAAATCGCTCTTGCTAGTCTTAAGTTGAGCATTAAGACTAGCCAGTTCATCATTAAGTTTGGAAATTGAAACTAGGTGTTCATTACAAGCATCAATGTCAAAATCTTTACACCTATTACAAGTTGCAACAATTTCTACACAAGATGTTGATTTACTAGCTATTTCTAACTTAGCATTCAAATCATCATTAATGCTCCTTAAGTTAGAAATTGTCTCATGGCAAGAAGATAATTCACAAGAAAGCATTTCATTTCTTTTAACTTCTAGTGCATGAGATTTTTGAGCTTCTACAAATTTGTCATGTTCTTCATACAACAAGTCCTCTTGTTTTTCTAAAAGCCTATTCCTATCATTCAAGGCATCAATTAATTCATTAATTTTATCTACCTTGGTTCTATCTAGGCCCTTAAATAAACAAGAATAATCTATTTCATCCTCATCACTAGATTCATCCTCACTTGAAGAAGCATACGTAGAGTCTCGAGTACGTACCTTCTTCTCCCTTGCCATGAGGCATGTATGACACTCGTTGGGGAAGAGGGATGACTTGTTGAAGGCGCTGGCGGTGAGTCCTTCATTGTCAGAGTCGGACGAGGAGCAATCTGAATCCCACTCCTTGCCCAGATGTGCCTCGCCCTTTTCCTTCTTATAGTTCTTTTTCTTCTCCCTCTTATTCCCTTGATCCTGATCACTTTCATTATCGGGACTGTTAGCAATAAAATGACCAAGCTTACCACATTTGAAGCATGAGCGCTTCCCCTTTGTCTTGGTCTTGCTTGGCTGCCCCTTGCGACCCTTTAGCGCCGTCTTGAATCTTTTGATGATGAGGGCCATCTCCTCATCATTAAGTCCGGCCGCCTCAATTTGTGCCACCTTGCTAGGTAGCGCCTCCTTGCTTCTTGTTGCCTTGAGAGCAAGGGGTTGCAGCTCGTTGATCGGACCATTCAAAGCGTCGTCCACATACCTCGCCTCCTTGATCATCATCCGCCCGCTCACGAATTTTCCAAGAACTTCTTCGGGCGACATTTTGGTGTACCTGGGATTCTCACGAATATTATTCACCAAATGAGGATCAAGAACGGTAAAGGACCTTAGCATCAGTCAGACGACATCGTGGTCCGTCCATCGCGTGCTTCCGTAGCTCCTTATTTTGTTGATAAAGGTCTTGAGCCAGTTGTATGTTTGTGTCGGCTCCTCGCCCCTTATCATTGTGAACTGTCCAAGCTCGCCTTCCACCAACTCCATCTTGGTGAGCAAGGTGACGTCATTCTCCTCATGAGAAATCTTGAGGGTGTCCCAGATTTGCTTGGCATTGTCCAAGCCGCTCACCTTGTGATACTCGTCCCTGCATAATGAGGCTAACAACACAGTAGTAGCTTGTGCATTTCTATGAATTTGTTCATTAATAAAAGTGGGACTATCCGAGCTATCAAACTTCATTCCACTTTCCACAATCTCCCATATGCTCGGATGGAGAGAGAACAGGTGACTACGCATTTTGTGGCTCCAAAATCCGTAGTCCTCTCCATCAAAGTGTGGGGGCTTGCCAAGAGGAATGGAGAGCAAATGCGAATTTGAACTTTGAGGAATACGAGAATAATCAAAAGAAAAATTTGAATTGACCGTCTTTTGTTTCTCGTAGTCGTGGTCATCCTTTTGGGAAGAGGTGGACTCATCACTGTCGTCGTAGTAGATGATCTCCTTGATGCGTCTTGTCTTCTTCTTCTTTCCTTCTTTCCATCTATGGCCCGAGCCGGAGTCGGTAGGCTTGTCGTCCTTCGACTCGTTGATGAAGGATTCCTTCTCTTTGTCGTTGATCACGATACCCTTCCCCTTAGGATCCATCTCTTCGGGTGGTTAGTCCCTTTGTGAAGAGAACGGCTCTGATACCAATTGAGAGCACCTAGAGGGGGGGTGAATAGGTGACCCTGTGAAACTTAAAACTTAAGCCACAAAACTCAGTTAATCGTTAGCACAATAATTTGCCAAGTGGCTAGAGAGGAATCTCAACAAAACACAATAACCACAAGAAATCAATCACAGAGATGGCACGGTGGTTATCCCGTGGTTCGGCCAAGACCAACGCTTGCCTACTCCACGTTGTGGCGTCCCAACGGACGAGGGTTGCAATCAACCCCTCTCAAGCGGTCCAAAGACCCACTTGAATACCACGGTGTTTTGCTTACTTTTCTCAATCCCGTTTGCGAGGAATCTCCACAACTTGGAGCCTCTCGCCCTTACACTTGAAATTCACAAGAAACACAGAGCAAGGGAGGGATTAGCAACGCACACAAGACACGAGAATCAGAGAATCAACACGCACACAAGTCGCAACAAGAGCTCGCAACACAACCCAATGAGTTCACAACTCCACTAGAGCTCTATATGCTATCACAATGAAACGAATGTGCGAAATCGATGTCTTGGTGCTTAGGAATGTTGTAGGAATGCTTGGTGTTCTCCTCCATGCGCCTAGGGGTCCCTTTTATAGCCCCAAGGCAGCTAGGAGCCGTTGAGAGCATTCTAGGAAGGCTGATATTGCCTTCTGTCGACTGGCGCACCGGACATGTCCGGTGCACCACCGGACATTGTCCAGTGCCCGATTCCTTTCCTTAAATGGCGAAACCGACCGTTGGCGCCTGAGAGCTGTTGGCGCACCGGACACTGTCCGGTGCACACCGGACAGTCCGGTGCCCTCTTCTAGCCGTTGGCTCGGCCACGTGTCCCGCGCAGATCGCGCGGCCGACCGTTGGCCCGGCCGACCGTTGGCTCACCGGACAGTCCGGTGCACCACCGGACAGTCCGGTGAATTATAGTCGTACGTCGCCGGTGAATTCCCGAGAGTAGCCAGTTCGCCCGAGCCAGCCTGGCGCACCGGACATTGTCCGGTGCACCACTGGACAGTCCGGTGCTTCCAGACTGAGCAAAGTCTTGGCTGCTCGAGCCAAAATAATTCCAATTGTTCTTTTCCTGTTTCCAGCACTTAGACACAATACATTAGTCTCTAAAACAATGTACTAAGTCTGAGAAACATACCTTTACACTTGATTTGTATTTTGTCCACCATTAATCACTTAGGCACATGTGTTTGACACTAAATCACCAAAACACTTAGAAATGGCCCAAGGGCACATTTCCCTTTCACGAAGCAGTGTGCATGACTTGCTTCGGCTGACTCTGTTGTGCTGCAGCTTCGGCTATCTCCTTTTGCTTTTGGATGGTAACATGACACATCCTGGTGGTATGGCCCTTGTTTTCACCATAGAATAAGCAGAAAATTTTCCTTGGTTGATCTCCAAATCTTCCGCCGAAGCCCCTGGCGCCTCTACCCCTTGGAGCTGGCGGCCGGAAAGAGCTTTGTTGTTGCCCCGAAGCCTGCTGTTGTTGCCCCGAAGCCTGCGATGAGTACTGTGGCCTTTGCTGCTGACTCCCTCTATCATCAGATTGAGTAGAGTTGTGAATTGACCTGACGTGCCTCGGATAAAATCTTCCTCCGAAGCCCCTGGTCATCTCAGAGAACCTGAAAGCTTCCTCCCTTCTTTGGCGAAAATCATTGTCGGCTCGAATGTACTCGTCCATCTTCTAGAGCAGCTTCTCCAAAGTTTGAGGAGGCTTCCTGGCAAAGTACTGAGCTGAAGGTCCTGGTCGAAGCCCCTTGATCATGGCCTCGATGACAATTTCATTGGGCACTGTTGGTGCCTGTGCCATTAGACGTAGGAACCTTCGGGCATATGCCTGAAGATATTCTTCGTGATCCTGGGTGCACTGGAATAAAGCTTGAGCCGTGATTGGCTTCGTCTGAAAGCCTTGAAAGCTGGTTATCAACATATCCTTCAACTTTTGTCATGATGTAATTGTCCCTGGCCTAAGAGAGGAGTACCAGGTCTGGGCAACACTCCTAACGGCCATGACGAAAGACTTTGCCATGACTGCAGTATTGCCACCATACGAAGATATTGTTGCTTCGTAACTCATCAGAAACTGCTTCAGATCTGAATGGCCGTCATACATGGGAAGTTGGGGTGGCTTGTAGGACGGAGGCCAAGGTGTAGCCTGCAGCTCAGCAGACAGAGGAGAAGCATCATCAAAAGCAAAATTTCCATGATGGAAATTCTCATACCAGTCATCCTCGTTAAAGAAACCCTCCTGATGAAGCTCCTTGTGCTGGGGCCTTCGGTTCTGCTCATCTTGGGTAAGATGGCGAACTTCTTCGGAGGCTTCATCTATCTGTCTTTGCAGTTCAGCTAACCTAGCCATCTTTTCCTTCTTCCTTTGCACCTGCTGATGAAGCATCTCCATATCCCTGATTTCTTGATCTAGCTCGTCCTCCTGAGGCGTCGTACTAGCAACCTTCCTCTTCTGGCTTCGGGCCTCCCGAAGAGAGAGGGTTTCCTAATTGGGGTCTAGTGGTTGTAGGGCCGCAGCCCCTATTGCTGAAGCTTTCTTCGGCGCCATGACAAAGGTCCTCGACTTGCCGAAGGTGTTCGAAACTCAAAAAGTGGAAGTGAGTTCACCGGAGGTGGGCGCCAATGTTGGGGACTTGTTCTCAAATGCTAAGAGTTAAGAACAAGGCAACGTAAAAAGTGTCAAGTGTTAAAGCCCTTCGTCCTTCGAAACATTATGCCCCTTCGGGAAATAATGAGTTTCGGACGAAGGTTACGAGAGACATACCTTCGTAAATACAACAAGTAATGACGAAGGATTCATATAAAACATGAGATATAATATAAACATTTAAACATCATCACAGAATCATTTCTATTTTATTATCATGGAAAAATAGAAATGATTTCAAATTACAAATGTACCTTCGGTCTTGAAGAAGGCAAAAGTACAAGTGTGACGCAAAAGCAAATGCCAAGTCAGCGTGAACAGTACGGGAGTACTGTTCATCTATTTATAGGCATGGGACGCAGCCCATGTAAAATTACATCCATGCCCTTACATTTGCTAATAACTTTGTAGTAGCCCTCCGGGGTCTGAATAGCCTTTTCATCTTTAAGTCGGTTTTCTTTTCCACTATCTTGCCGAAGCTCCCCTGCGTACAGCTTCGGCCCCGCGCCATTCTTCGTATTCCTTTTGTGCTTCTTCACACCGTGGGTTTAATTCAAGTCCGAAGGTACCTGTTTATGCATTATACTCCAGAAACTTTGTTAAATCATGTTTTTGAGGACCTTCGGAAGCCGAAGGCCCCCAACAATGTCTATAGGCTCTCTAAGGCGCTTTATGGGCTCAAGCAAGCCCCAAGAGCATGGTATGAATGCCTAAGAGATTTCCTTATTGCTAATGGCTTCAATGTCGGCAAGGCCGATCCTACTCTATTCACTAAAACTCTTGACAATGATTTGTTTGTATGCCAAATTTATGTTGATGATATTATATTTGGGTCTACTAACGAATCTACATGTGAAGAATTTAGTAGGATCATGACACAGAAATTCGAGATGTCGATGATGGGGGAGTTGAAGTATTTTCTAGGATTCCAAGTCAAGCAACTCCAAGAAGGCACCTTCATTAGCCAATCGAAGTACACTCAAGACATTCTAAACAAGTTTGGGATGAAGAATGCCAAGCCCATCAAGACTCCCATGGGAACAAATGGGCATCTCGACCTCGACACGGAAGGTAAATCCGTCGATCAAAAGGTATAACGGTCGATGATAGGTTCATTACTCTACTTATGTGCATCTCGACCGGACATTATGCTTTCTGTGTGCATGTGTGCAAGATTCCAAGCTGACCCTAAGGAATCTCACCTTACGGTCGTAAAACGAATCTTGAGATATTTGGCTTATACTCCTAAGTTTGGACTTTGGTACCCTCGGGGATCCACATTTGATTTAATTGGTTATTCGGATGCCGATTGGGCAGGGTGTAAAATTAATAGAAAGAGCATATTGGGGACTTGCTAGTTCTTGGGAAGATCCTTGGTGTCTTGGGCTTCAAAGAAGCAAAATTTGGTCGCTCTTTCTACCGCCGAAGCCAAGTATATTGCCGCAGGCCATTGTTGCGCGCAACTGCTTTGGATGAGGCAAACCCTGCGGGACTATGGTTACAAATTAACCAAAGTTCCTCTTCTATGTGATAATGATAGTGCAATCCGCATGGCGGATAATCCCGTTGAGCATAGCCGCACTAAACACATAGCCATTCGGTATCATTTTCTTAGGGATCACCAACAAAAGGGGGATATCGAGATTGCATACATTAACACTAAAGATCAATTAGCCGATATCTTTACTAAGCCTCTAGATGAACAAACTTTTACCAAACTTAGGCATGAGTTAAATATCCTTGATTCTAGGAATTTCTTTTGATGTCTTGCACACATAGCTCATAAATATACCTTTGATCATGTCTCTTTTATATATGCTATGACTAATGTGTTTTCAAGTGAATTTCAAACCAAATCATAGGCGTATTGAAAGGGAATTGGAGTCTTCGGTGAAGATAAATGCTTCCACTCCACTCCATAACTCATCCTTCGCCGTCGCTCCAAGCAATTCTTCGTCTTTGGTATAATCTTCACTCATATGTTTTATTTGACAAAGGGGAGAAAGTAGTTAGAAAAGGGCTTATATTTCACTCTAAACATCCGTTTTTGGCGATTCATGCCAAAGGGGGAGAGTATTAGCCCAAAGCAAAAGGACCGCACCACCACCCTAATTTTAAAACTAATGATTTTCAAATTGGTTGGTAACTTTCAAATTGGTATCTTATTGTGTTCAAAAAGAGGAAAAAATAGCACTTTCAAAAATTGGTATCTTAAAACCCTCTTGAACACTAAGAGGAGAATTTGTTGAGGGGGAGTTTTGTTTAAGTCAAAGGAAAAGCATTTGAAATAGGGGGAGAAAATTTCAAATCTTGAAAATGCTTCTCAAAATTTTATTCATTTACCTTTGACTATTTGCAAAAGGTCTTTGAAAAGGATTTACAAAAAAAATTTGCAAAAACAAAACATGTGGTGCAAGCGTGGTCCAAAATGTCAAAAATTAAAGAAACAATCCATGCGTATCTTATAAGTATTTATATTGGCTCAATTCCAAGTAACCTTTGCACTTACATTATGCAAACTAGTTCAATTATGTACTTCTATACATGCTTTGGTTTGTGTTGGCATCAATCACCAAAAAGGGGGAGATTGAAAGGGAATTAGGCTTACACCTATTTCCTAATTAATTTTGGTGGTTGAATTGCCCAACACAAATAATTGGACTAACTAGTTTGCTCTAGTCTATAAGTTATACAGGTGCCAAAGGTTCACAAAAGGCCAATAAAAGGACCAAGAAAAGGGTTCAAACAAAGAGAGCAAGGGATAACCGAAGGCAGCCCTGGTCTGGCGCACCGGACTGTCCGGTGTGCCACCGGATAGTGTCCGGTGCACCAGGGAACTCCAAGCTGAACTCTTCACCTTCGGGAATTTTCAGAGGGCTGCGCTATAATTAACCGGACTGTCTGGTGTACCACCAGACAGTGTCCGGTGCCCCAAGGAAGAGCAACTCTGAACTCGCCAGCTTCGGGAATCCGCTCCGCTATAATTCACCGGACTGTCCGGTGTGACAGCGGGGAAACGGCTAGTTCGCGCGCAACGGTCGACTGCAACGCATTAAATGCGCGCCAGCGTGCGTAGAGGAGCAGAGCACGCGCGGGTGGCACACTAGACAGCCTACAGGGCCTGTCCGGTGCACCACCAGACAGCCAGGCGGGTCCACAAGACAGAGCTCCAACGGTCAGAACCCTTCAGCCTGGTGACGTGGCTGGCGCACCGGACAGTGTCCAGTGGCGCACCGGACTGTCCGGTGCGCCCGTCGACTGCAGCCTTCACCAACGGTCATGTTTGGTGGTTGGGGCTATAAATACCCCCAACCACCCCCACATTCAAGTGATCCAAGTTTTCACCTTCCAACTACTTACAAGAGCTCTAGCATTCAATTCTAGACACACCAAAGAGATCCAATCCTCTCCCAAATTCCACTCAAAGCTTTAGTGATTAGAGAGAGTGATTGTTGTGTTCATTTGAGCTCTTACGCTTGGATTGCTTCTTTCTTTCTCATTCTTTCTTGAGATTCATTCACTTATAACCGAAGCAAGAGACACCAATTGTGTGGTGGTCCTTGCGGGGATTTTGTGTCCCATGTGATTGAGAAGAAGAAGCTCACTCGGTCCGAGGGACCGTTTGAGAGAGGGAAAGGGTTGAAAGAGACCCGGTCTTTGTGACCACCTCAACGGGGAGTAGGTTTGCAAGAACCGAACCTCGGTAAAACAAATCCGCGTGTCACACTCCTTATTCGCTTGCGATTTGTTTTGCGTCCTCTCTCGCGGACTCGTTTATATTTCTAACACTAACCCGGCTTGTAGTTTGTGATTAGTTGTAAATTTCAGATTCGCTCTATTCACCCCCCCTCTAGGCGACTTTCATTCCCATAATAAAAAATCTCCCTCATAAGAGACCGAATTTTGCAATAAGAACATCTTGGGCAAAATGCAAATTCTAACTCTACTATTTTCAAAATTCTTAAGTGGTTGGCTGATCCAGTTGCTTTAGCCTTAATTTCTCCCCCTTTGGCATTAAGCACCAAAACGGGATCATTTTTTGCCCTTTTAACCCCATTACCTCACCAAAATGTCAATTAAGAGCAAAAAGGCAATAAGATTGCAAGTATGAACATGGAAGTAAGTATACTAATACCGAAGTGTAGTGGAAGTCTTTTCATTGTCCAAGTTCACTTTCCCCTTTCAATGCCCCTTTGAGGCTACATCAAGTGTACTCAAACAAACAAGTTAGTCTCAAAGGGTCAAGTTGTATCACATCTCCCCCTTAATATGTGCATCATTCGCATATGGACTTGTGAGGTCTGGGGATCACTTGTACAACTTGAGCACCATAAATAACAATAATTGATTGAAATGCACAAAATAACATGATCAAAGGCATAGAACACATGTATGCTATAGATCAATCCAAGTTACGCGAATCTAAGACATTTAGCTCACTACACAACCTGCAAAACCTTTTCTCATCTAAAGGCTTGGTGAAGATATCGGCTAGCTGGTTCTCGGTGCTAATATGCTACACCTCAATATCTCCCTTTTGCTGGTGGTCTCTCAAGAAGTGATGCTGTATGTCTATGTGCTTAGTGCGGCTGTGTTCGACAGGATTATCTGTCATGCGGATTGCACTCTCATTGTCACTTAGGAGTGGGACTTTGCTCAGATTGTAGCCAAAGTCCCAGAGGGTTTGCCTCATCCAAAGTAGTTGCATGCAACACTGTCCTGCGGCAACATACTCGGCCTCAGCGGTGGATAGGGCAACAGATGTTTGTTTCTTGGAACTCTAGGACACCAGGAACCTTCCTAGAAATTGGCATGTCCCTGATGTACTCTTCCTATCAACCTTGCACCCAGCATAATCGGAGTCTGAGTATCCAATCAAGTCAAAGGTAGACCCCTTTGGATACCAGATCTCGAAGCAAGGCGTAGAAACTAAATACCTAAGAATTCGCTTAACGGCCACAAGGTGACATTCCTTGGGGTCGAATTGAAATCTAGCACACATGCAAACACTAAGCATAATGTCTAGTCTACTAGCACATAAATAAAGTAACAAACCTATCATGGACCAGTATGCCTTTTGATCAACGGACTTACCTCCTTTGTTGAGGTCAACATGCCCGTCGGTTCCCATCGGGGTCTTTGCGGGCTTGGCGTCCTTCATCCCAAACCGCTTGAGGAGATCTTGTGTGTACTTCATTTGGGAGATGAAGGTGCCATCCTTGAGTTGCTTCACTTGGAACCCAAGGAAGTAGGTCAACTCGCCCATCATCGACATCTCAAATTTTGTGTCATCACCCTGCTGAACTCCTCATAAGACTTTTGATTAGTAGAACCAAATATTATGTCGTCAACATAAATTTGGCACACGAAGAGATCACCATCAAAAGTCTTTGTTAAAAGAGTGGGATCAGCTTTCCCAACCTTGAAAGCATTAGCAATTAAGAAATCTCTAAGGCATTCATACCATGCTCTTGGGGCTTGCTTAAGTCCATAGAGCGCCTTAGAGAGCTTATATACGTGGTCAGGATACCTGTCATCCTCAAAGCCAGGGGGTGTTTCACGTATACCTCCTCCTTGATAGGCCCATTGAGGAAAGCGCTCTTCACATCCATTTGGAACAACCTAAAAGAGTGGTGAGCGGCATAGGCTAATAATATTGGAATAGACTCTAGCCTAGCCACAGGAGCAAAAGTCTCCTCGAAATCCAAACCTGTGACTTGGGCATAACCTTTTGCCACAAGTCGAGCCTTGTTTCTTGTCACCACACCGTGCTCGTCTTGCTTGTTGCGGAACACCCACTTGGTTCCCACAACGTTTTGCTTTGGACGTGGCACCAAGCTCCAAACTTCATTTCTTTTGAAGTTGTTGAGTTCTTCCTGCATGGCCAACACCCAGTCCGGATCCTGCAAGGCCTCTTCTACCATGAAAGACTCAATAGAAAAGACAAATGAGTAATGCTCACAATAATTAGCTAAGCATGAGCGAGTAGTTACTCCCTTACTGATGTCACCCAGAATCTGATCGACGGGGTGATTTCTTTGGATTGTAGCTCAGACTTGGGTTGGAGGGGCCCGTGGTGCTTCTTCCTCCATCACTTGTTCTTCATGTGCTCCCCCTTGATCATGTCTGTTTTCTTGAGATGCCTGTTCACCGTCTTGAGTTGGAGGATGCACCATTGTTGAGGAAGATGGCTGATCTTGTTCCTGTTGTTCCTGTGGTCGCACATCACTGATCGCCATCGTGCGCATTGCGGCCGTCGGAACATCATCTTCATCTATGTCATCAAGATCAATTTGCTCTCTTGGAGAGCCATTAGTCTCATCAAATACAACATCGCTAGAGACTTCAACCAAACCTAATGATTTGTTGAAGACTCTATACGCCTTTGTATTTGAGTCATACCCTAGTAAAAACCATTCTACTGCCTTGGGAGCAAATTTAGAATGTCTACCTTTCTTCACTAGAATGTAACATTTGCTCCCAAATACACGAAAGTAAGAGACATTGGGTTTGTTGCCGGTAAGGAGTTCGTAGGAGGTCTTCTTGAGAAGGCGATGCAGGTAGAGCCGGTTTATGGCGTGACAGGCTGTGTTCACAGCTTCTGACCAAAACCGCTCGGGCGTCTTGCACTCTCCAAGCATCATTCTCGCCATGTCGATTAGCCTCCTGTTCTTCCTCTCTACTACACTGTTTTGCTGTGGTGTGTAGGGAGCGGAGAACTCGTGCTTGACACCTTCCTCCTCAAGATACTCCTCAACTTGCAAATTCTTGAACTTGGACCCGTTGTCGCTCCTTATATTTTTCACCTTTAACTCAAATTCGTTTTGAGCCCTCCTTAGAAAGCGCTTTAGGGTCCCTTGGGTTTCTGATTTATCCTGCAAAAAGAACACCCAAGTGAAGCGGGAAAAGTCATCAATAATTACAAGACCATACTTACTTCCCCCGATGCTAAGGTAGGCAATGGGTCCAAAGAGGTCCATGTGAAGAAGCTCCAATGGTCTTGATGTTGTCATCACATTCTTGCTGTGACGAGTGCTTCCCACCTGTTTCCCTGCCTGGCATACTACACAAGGTCTGTTTTTCTCGAAACAAACATTGGTTAGTCCTAACACATGTTCTCTGTGGCGGAACCGCCCGAATTATTCCGACTTAAGTGCCTAAGTCCTGCCCCGAAGGCTAGACCACACTTAAATGGAAACAACTCGTCAATCCCTCAGATCAAGTCCGACTAGGCCACTGACAGGATCAAGTACCACAGTCTCACTCGATGGTGAGTCACAGAGCAAATACAATAAAACATAAGACCATGCATGTCGGAGTATTAAATTATTACATCATCATCATCGGAGTTTTGCAAAAGTGATCATCAGTGTTCGAAGTGCAGCGGAATAAAACTAACGGTAAATAAACAGAGAGATGGGGAAGCCTGTCCCATCACTCCTCATGCTCCTCCTCAGCCGAGGCAGGGTCCCACTCGACGGTCCAACCCGGTGGCAAGGTGGACGGCCACGTCACTCCAGCAACCATATCCTCCAAGGAACCTGTAAAAAATTATGCCACAAGCAAGGCTGAGTATACTAATACTCAGCTAGACTTACCCGGTGTGAGGAGTCTATACTCCTCTACCTCTAGACATGCAGCTGTTTGGCTGTGGGGTTTGGTTGCCAAAAGCACTAGCTGAGTTTCTAGTCAAGTTTTTAACTTGGTCAAATTTTAAGTGTGACTCTCTTAAGGCTAAATGTGTACTATCTACTCATACATAGTAGCAAGCATTTTTAGCAATCAACATCTTTTATCAACTCGTCATGTTTCCACTTGTTACTCAATGCAGTACAATGGATCAAGCAGTCTCATTAGCTGCGAGAAGCAGACGATTCGAATCGAGTTTTAACCTTGCAAGGTAAACCTAAACACACGACATGTAGGGGCACTCCGTCCCCACACATATCAACCGTCCCCATCGATTCCCCATCAGCAGATCAGGGCTCACCGCCTTGGCGTACAATGCCCCACTGACCCCAACTGCCGTCGTGCAGTGACCGCACTTGTACCCACCATAACCGGAATGGGAGACCACGTCTCAGGTCGCGTGAGGGGATATGTCCACTGCCAGGTTCACTCAGGTACTAGGCTTACCGATTTACCATATTTCTCGGCATGTGCTTAGTACGTTCAAACGCTTGACACAGGTATCCGCACGTTAATCCTTATTCCATTTTTCCATCTCATAGACAACCAATCCCCATGCATTGTTGTCTACCACTAGTATCATAATAGTATGAAGGTGAATACAGCCAATTCCTGATCTCGCGCGAGTGCTAGAAAAATCACTCGTCTTCTACCGAGATCCTAGTTAGGCAAAGCAGCTACTCGACCTATCATACTAGTATTCATCTCAAAAGGATTTCCTGAGATCATGCAACTAGTGTTTCAAACAATTCCTACACCTAAGTGCACAATCAATCCTACAATCATTAAGTGAAGTAAAATAGCATAAATAACAGGTTATGCATAAAACCGGGGCTTGCCTTCCAAAGCAGTGGCAGGCAGGTCCTCTGGTGCAGGCTCTAGTGCTGGATCCAGGGCAACCTCCTGGGCAGCTCCTTGCTTCGGTACGAGGACGTACTCTCCGTCAGCAAGATTACAGTCTATCGAATGCAATGAACATGTATGTCATGATTATGTAGGATTTAATAACATTATGCTAAAAGAAACTAAGTTAAGAAGTAACTTAGGGTTTCTCGGACATGCGGGGTTTTTAGTGGTTTATATTTATCACTTTTATATTCAAGTTTTTATTTGGGGTAAACATAGAGAATTGGTATTGCATTTATATATTTCAGGGGACAATTTACAAAGGTCTTAGGAGGGCACTAATTTCCATTATTCATTTTCCTTTCTTTAATTTCTATTTATGAATTCTAGTGGGGTTTGAACTACTAAGGTGAATTAACTTTTTCCAAAAATTCTACGAAAATTACAGTGGCTTGCCCTTGGTCAATATGGCCTGTCTTAAGAATATGGGATTCAAAATAAAAAGGCTATGCTGTATACAAAAATAACAAAAGTGGTGCAAATGAGCCACTTTGCACTACAAGTCTTCATTAAAGTGGGTCCTGACCTAAGGGTTATTTTTGTTGGCCTCTAATAGTGATAATAAGCTCTTGTACCAAAAATGACAGAGAGCCAAATGATGGTTATTTAATGGTGGATTTCTAAAGTTTGGTGCAAAAAGGGTGTTTAGAACTAACTTGTCATTTGAAAAATATCAAACAACAGATTTCAGATTTTTCCTAAGTTCTTATTAACAAAACATTAGTTATCCCAAGGGTTGGGGTGTTTTCACCCTGAGGTTATTTTTGTAGGGTTTTTCTAAGTTTTCCTTGTTTTCTTAAACTAAAAGGTATCCTATTTATTTTATACTAAACCAGGGTATGATAGATTTTTCCAGTGAACTATATTGATTAAGTACCCTAACAAAAATAGGGATGCCCTCTGGTTCACTATTTAAACCACATTTTCTATTTTTCTTAACTTTAAGCATAATGCAAAAGAAGGGGTAAAAACTAACTTAATGTAGTGGACAGAGAGGTTTAACATTTTTAAATAGGTCAGTAGGTAGATATAAACTTCTCCAAATTTTCCTAACCCTAGTTAAATAGTACAACCATTTTTCTTTCTATTATTGAGCTTTTGGTCAAAACTATAATTAAATCAGAATCTTATAGTTTTCTATAGTACCTATGGGGTTTTATATTTTTCTTAAGTAGGTTACATTATTTAGAGTCTGGCAAAATTGGTTTGACCAAATTTGGATAAACCAAACAGAAGTTATGAGTTTTTTTAAAGTTCCTATTCAATTTAAAAACAGATTTAATAAAGGTTTCCTAGAAAAAACAGTTTACACCGAGGTCCCTGGGTTTAAACTAAATCAACCTTCGCAGTTCTACCCTTGCGCCACTATTCCCCTGTGTCTCTGACATTTCACAAAACCCCCTGACCTTCTCTCCCTCTCACCCGCAGTCCTTCCCCCAATGGAAACAGTAACCGCGGGAAAGAAAAGGGTGGCGCGGCTTACCGGCGGCGAGGGAGGTCCAGCGAAGGGTGGGGTTGGCTTGGGGAGGTTCTGGCGGTCACGTCGAGGTATGGCTCGTCGTCGGGGATGGCCGGAATCGCCCGGTCCACGAGCGCAGACGGGCGAGCTCGTCGGCGGCGAGGGTACTGGCCAAACCACGGCGAACTGGTTTAATCCAAGGGCACGGCGAGCTTCATGGGGTAACGTAGTGACCGTGTGCACAAGGAATCGAAGAATGGCTGAGTGGATTACCCGGTCCACGTACTCCGGCGGGGTTTAGAGCTCCGGCGACCCTGGGCTGACCTCTCCGGTGAAGCAAACTCCGATTCCTCGCTCGGGGAGCTTCACGGAGGTGTGCACAGTCGTCTCCGAGGGCTGGACGGGGTTGGGAATGGCTGGGCTGGCCGGTCTACGGTGGCAGGGGGTTGGGTAGCCGCGGACTCGTCGCGCACGGGCAAACGGCGGTGAACTAAGCTCCGGCGAGGGTCGGGCGGGCGCGGAAGAGTACGGTCGAATCCTAGGAGGGTTTTATAGGCGCGAGCGCGGGCTAGGGCGCTGGCTCGACCGTTTGGCGCGACGCGAGGCACGCGGGGGCGCGCGGGGCGTGCTCTGGTGAGCTCAGAGCGCGTCGAACACGTGGCTCGTTGCTTCTGCCCGTGTTCTTCGCTCTGCTGAGCGGCCAAGCGTACGAATCTCGCCATGTCGCCTATGGGAGATCTCTTCCCTGTACCTAGAGCTACCTAGTTCATGTGAGTTCCAAGGGAGGATACGCCCTAGGTCAGGAGATAAACAGGCGCCAAGTTTGGTTTGTCTCATTGCCCACACCGCGACAAAACTGACGTCAAAACCTGTCAAACGTCCAAGTCTCGGTTTCCACTTTTTCCAGGGGGTTCCTTAGATAATTAGGCTCCTTTTTGCTATTTAGACCCTGGGGTTTTGGTGCTATTAGCTAGGTGAACACAACTGATCTTCAAATTGGGTTAATTCTGCACTTAGAGAGAAATAGAGAGCTCTAGCTCTCTCTCTACTTGGAGATTTGATTTAGGGTTTCCCCAGGGGTCTTTTTGCAACATTATCCTCCCCTAATTGATGGTTATCAAGTTGCTTAGGGTTTTGCTAAGGATCACTCATGTTTTGCACATTGTTCACACACTCTTCCCCCCCCCTTTAACCAAGATTTGGGAGATAGGGTTTAGGAGGGCCTAGGGTTCTTTTTCCCCTCTATCCAAGTAAAAAGTGTGCAAGGGCTTGATTAATACTTCTTAGGCCATTTACAACTTGATTAACTCAATAACTCCAAGGTTCTTATATGTTCCCTTAAGTCTCTACCACTTGTGATCACAGCCTTTTTAGTGCCAAGGTGGGCTCTAGCCAAGGTAACACCTGGGGTGTTACAGCCCTCCCCCCTTAAGGGAATCTCGTCCCGAGATTTAGGGAGAGTCCTTACAAGGGTACCTTGAAGGTGAGCTGGTGTAGGGTTTCTGCTTTCAAGCTCCTTTAATCAACTGTTCTTCGAAGGTCATCCTCTTTGCAACTTCAGAAGGAAGCCCTTCATAAGTTAAATCCACAACTTAGACTATCCTTGTTATCTAAGTTTTTCTTATAATTGTATTCAAAGGGCAGGTGGGGGGTGGGGTTTTGGGGTTACGTACCGGCTTCTTTGGGCAGAAAGTCGGGGAAGCGAGAGCATAGAAAATCCTCGGTCTCCCATGTAGCTTCTTCTGCTGAATGGTGACTCCACTGAACCTTATACATTCTGATCGATCTTGCCCGCGTTGACCTTTCTTTTTGGTCCAAGACCCTGATGGGGTACTCCTGATAGGACAGGTCTGGTTCTATCTCAATGTCTGGCTCAGGTAGCACTTCAGTAGGTAAACGGACACATTTTCGCAGCTGCGATACATGGAACACATTGTGAACTGCTGACATGTGAGTTGGCAATCCCAATTGATAGGCTACTGGTCCACAACGTGCTTTGATCTCATAGGGTCCAATGTAGCGAGGGGCTAACTTGCCCTTGCTTCCAAATCTTTGGACACCTCTAGTGGGGGATACCTTAAGGTAAACATGGTCTCCTACTTCAAACTGTAGAGGTTTCCGCCTCTTATCATGATAGCTCTTTTGCCTGGCCTGGGCAGCTTCTAAGTTCTTCCTAATGACTCTGACCTTTTCCTCTGCTTCTATTACTAAATCTGGCCCAAATGTTTCCCTCTCTCCTGCTTGAGACCAATTCAGCGGGGTTCTGCATCTCCTCCCATACAAAGCTTCAAAAGGTGCCATCTTTAGACTGGACTGATAGCTGTTATTGTAAGAAAACTCTGCCAAGGAAAGACACTTGTCCCAATCCTTCCCATAATGTAGCACACATGCCCTCAACATGTCTTCCAAGATCTGATTTACTCTCTCCGTCTGACCATCAGTCTGAGGATGGTATGCTGAGCTTCGTATTACCTGGGTCCCGAGTGATTTTTGCAGCTGCTCCCAAAAGCGTGCCACAAACAGTGCTCCTCTATCAGATACAATGGTCTTTGGAATACCATGCAACCTCACTATTTGGTCAACATAAATTTCTGCATACTTCTCTGTCTTGTGGGTGGTATGCACTGGCAAGAAATGAGCGGTCTTGGTCAATCTGTCCACAATAACCCAAATGGAATCATGGTGCCTGGAGGTATTTGGCAATCCCACGATAAAATCCATGCAAATGTCTTCCCATTTCCAAGATGGTATGGGAAGGGGTTGCAAGGGGCCTGCTGTCTTCAAGTGACTGGCCTTGATTCTCTGGCAAGTGTCACACTCTGATATGTACTTGGCAATTTCCCTCTTCATCCTGGTCCACCAATACAAAGATCTGAGATCATGGTACATCTTGTTGCTGCCAGGGTGCATGGAGAATTTGGAAAGGTGAGCTTCATCTAGTATCTTCTTTCTGAGCTCAGGGTCTTTGGGAACAACCAATCGATCTCCAAACCATAGAATTCCCTTGCTGTCCTGCCGGAAGCACTTGTATTTTTCTGCCTTTTGTTTGACCATTTCTTTGATAATCTGAACACCCTTGTCTTCAATTTGTGCCATGATTATTTGTTCCTGTAAGGTGGGCTCCACCGAGATATAATTTAACTTACCGAAAGGAACGACTTCCAGGTTTAGCTTACACAACTCATCACACAGGGTGGTAATTCTTGCATTCATGCTTACACAATTGCACTGGGCCTTTCTGCTCAAGGCATCTGCCACAACATTAGCCTTACCGGGATGGTAGTGCACCTCCAAATCATAGTCCTTGATTAACTCCAACCATCTTCTCTGCCTCATGTTCAGATCTGCCTGGGTGAAAATGTACTTGAGGCTCTTGTGATCAGTGTAAATATTACAGTGAGCTCCCATCAAGTAGTGTCTCCATATCTTGAGGGCATGAACTACGGCTGCCAACTCCAGATCATGTGTCGGGTAGTTCTGCTCATGGGGTCTGAGTGCTCGAGAAGCATAAGCAATCACCCGACTATCTTGCATTAAGACACATCCCAATCCGGTGCCAGAAGCATCACAATAAACTTCAAATGGCTTGGTGCTGTCAGGTTGAGCCAGCACTGGGGCTGTTGTCAAATGCTGCCTCAAGGTGTGAAAGGCATCCTCGCACTTTTGGCTCCAATCATACTTGGCTCCCTTCTTTAACAGTTCAGTCATTGGTTTGGCAATTCTGGAGAAATCCGGAATAAATCGTCGATAATACCTTGCCAATCCCAGAAAACTCCGAATCTGCCTCACAGTAGTCGGGGGTTTCCAATTCATCACCTCTTGCACCTTCTCAGGATCAACTGATATCCCATCCTGAGAAATTGTGTGACCCAAGAATTTGATCTCCTTGAGCCAGAACTCACATTTAGACAACTTAGCATAAAGACGGTGATCGCGCAATCGTTGAAGCACGATGTGCAGATGCTCAGTATGCTCGTCTTCATTCTTGGAATAGACCAGAATATCATCAATGAAAACGACCACGAACTTGTCCAACTCTGGCATGAATACTGAGTTCATCAGGTACATGAAATAAGCCGGGGCATTAGTTAGCCCAAAAGACATCACCAAAAACTCATAGAGCCCATATCTGGTAGAGAAGGCCGTCTTGGGAATATCACTGGCTCGAATCTTGATCTGATGGTAGCCCGAGCGAAGATCTATCTTGGAGAAAACCTTGGCTCGCACCAACTGATCAAACAGGACATCAATGCGGGGTAGCGGGTATTTGTTCTTGATGGTCACCGCATTGAGAGGGCGGTAATCAACACACATTCTCAAACTCTCATCCTTCTTCTTCACAAACAAGGCCGGACATCCCCAAGGTGAAGTACTTGGGCGAATGAACCCCTTGTCTAACAGCTCTTGCAGTTGCTTTTTCAGTTCTGCCAATTCTGCGGGAGGCATCCTATAGGGTCTCTTGGAAATAGGAGCAGTCCCGGGTTGCAATTCAATGGCGAACTCAATGTCTCGGTCAGGTGGCATTCCTGGCAATTCGTCGGGAAAGACATCTGGGTAGTCACAGACTACTGGGATCCTCTCAACTGGGGATTCTATCAGGGTGAAGGCATAGGAACGGGTACAACCCTGGTCGGGCAAATATAACGTGGTTTCACCACAAGTTGGTGAGTGCACTTCAATGGCCCTAGCTGCAACATCAATCACAGCCTGGTGTTTGGTCAACCAGTCAGTTCCCAATATAATATCCACACTGTCCAAGCCCAAAATAAGGAGGTTTGTTTTAATTATCAGACTACCAAACTTTATTGGCACATTCTTGTTGATTTGGTTAGTGGCAATCCTGCCTCCGGGTGTTGAAATCATAATACCCCCATTGGTGTGATGAAAAGGTAACTGACACTTGGCACTAACTTTGGCACTGATAAAACTATGAGATGCACCAGAATCAAATAGAATAATAACAGGATAATTCGAAACCGTAAAGGTACCAGTCATGACGGGTGCTCCCTCTGGAATGTCAGCCATGGTAGTGAAGTTCAGCTTGCCTTGCCTGACTTGCACCTTCTGCCTCTTGCCTTGATTCTGATTCAGAGTCTGTCCTGGCCTCTGCTGGTTCCTGGGGCAATTCTTGGCATAATGTCCGGTGTTGCCGCATGTGAAACACCTGTTGTCATTTGCCTGGCGATACTGCTGCTGCTGCTGCTGGTTGTTCCTCTGAGCTGGAAACTGGGTGCGGTTGGGTGCCTGCTGCTGCTGCTGTGGTCGGATCACCCAACGCCCTTGCTGCTGCTGGGGTCCCCTGCTCTGGGTGTCGGACACAATCCTGAAGCGCTGTGGCTGAGCTGAAGGTCCTGCCACAGGGGTCTTCCTCTTCTTTTCTGCCTGTCGAGCTATAATGCAGTCCTCCTGGGAGATAGCCATGTTGACCAACTCATTGTAGCTGTTGGCCCTGACGGTGTTGAGACGGTCACGGAGCTTAGTGCTGAGCCCCCTCCTGAACCTGTCTCGCTTCTTCTCATCTGTATCTGCATGATATCCAGCATACTGACACAAGTCATTAAAAGCCTAGGCATACTGCAACACTGTCCTGTTGCCCTGAGTGAGTGCTAGAAACTCGTTGAGCTTTCGGTCCATGATGCCAGCTGGGATATGGTGTCCTCTGAAAGCTGCCTTGAACTCCCTCCATTCCACCTCTCTACCTTCTGGCTGCATGGCAAGAAAATGGTCCCACCAAGTCCTCGCGGGTCCGCGAAGCTGCTGGGTGGCGAACCTGACCTTGGCGACTTCTGAGCAAGCTCCATGGAGTAGCGGAAATTTGGATTCCACCACCCTCAACCACACATCTGCATCAAGCGGGTCCTCCGCCTTGGTGAACAATGGTGGCTGAGTACTGAGGAACTCCTGGTAGGTAGCAGCCACGGGGTGACGCTGATGGTCTCCACCATAATGCTGAGGTGGTGGCTGACGCTGAGCTAGCTGTCTCAGGATCTCATTCTGCTGGGCCATGAGCTCCTGCAGAGTGGGAGGCGGTGGCGGCGGTGGAGGAATGCGCTCATTCTGACCACGACGCGCTCTCCCAGCCATCTGAAAAGCCACATATATACTTAACACCATATCTTCAAGTTCAAGATTTAATAGCGGTTAAAAGAGTCCAAAGCAAAATGACAGACTCCAACTTCAACAAAAAGGATTTAAAAAGGCATAAAATTTTTCCTTCCAAATTTTAAAACTGATAACCGCATCCATCAAACATGCTTCCAAGAGAGTTTACCACAATTACATCAATTGCTCCAAAAAGACTCAACTCTATCTAGCCTAGTACCCCAAGGGTGCAAAAGCTAAGCTAGCGGCGAGGAGTCCAACTACCACCAACCTCTATTACTATCCCTGACATCTAGTGAGCAAACGAGGCAACGCTTGACTCGGGGGAAGGTGGTCTCCCTGAGCCAGCGGTGTCTACACTGGAAGTAGGCTCCTCCCCTCCCTCGATGTCGATGTCCTCATCAGCCTCCTCATCATGGATCTCTTGATGATGCATATCTAGATGCTCATTAGCCTCTGCTAGCTGCTGCTGAGTGTTGAGGAGCTGATCCTCGAGAACCTCAATGGTGTTCTCCCTGGTGCCCACAAGTTCCTCCAACTCTTGGACATCAGTGGATAGCTGCTCCACCTGCAAATCTTTTTCCACCAGCTCCTGGGACAAATCCACCACGAGCTCCTCCCTGTGGTCCAGGGTGATCTTGGTTGCCTCCAATAATGCCATCAGATGAGACATTGCCTCTCCACGCAGCACTTGCAGACGATACAGAGCGTTCATGCATCGTACCGACAAGTGAGCAGTGTGGCCTGGGTAGAGGGCCCAGATGTCCTTGGCATGCTCCACCCGGTCCTTCCACATTGGGTCGTCCTCCTTCTCTGCGGGGAACAAGCCAATGGGGTGGGTGGAAAGCTCCAAGGGGTGAAATCCACAGAAAGTGGTCAACCCGTGTAGAGCAATAGCCTCAATCGTGTCCTCAGCCCGGTATCCATAAGACTCTAAGTCCAGAGAGCGCCAGCCTGGCTGTAGGGGATGAGGCTCCAAGGTCATCCTCACCCTACAACGGGGCACTCGGTGCTTCTCAAACTGCTGCACTGCGTACTGAGGAGGTGTCAAGTATCCGGCCCCCTGAAGTACCTCCCACAAAATGCGGGGAAATCCCTCTCGTGCTAACCCGTCAGTGTGGGATAACGCATTCCCGTCATCTGAGGATCCGTGGGAAGTCATCTGTGCACGGTTAAACGTAAGTAAAAGAAAAGGAATTATAAACGAACCAGAAAAATAAAACTCAGCCTTTCTCTAGTTAGTTAAAAAGACACTGCGGACCTAGTGGGTTATTATCTTGTTTTTACGGCTTTGCTCAGTTATCCATTTACTTAATTAAGAATGCATGCATGCTCGTCCTGAACGACCTCACCACAAGATAAAGGATTAGGGAAGAACTCCCATCCTATAAAAATGGCCTATAGGGCCTAATTACTTAGCCACCTAGCTACCCATCTATTTCCTAAGGCTTCACGTCCTAGGTCTATCCTTATCGTTCTACTATCTATCCAACATTGTTTCTATCAAATTTTATTTTGGGAAAATGATGGTACTCACGATTTATTGATTCCTCTGTGGTGGTACAAGCTCCGATACCAGCTGTGGCCGAACCGCCCAAATTATTCCGACTTAAGTGCCTAAGTCCTGCCCCGAAGGCTAGACCACACTTAAATGGAAACAACTCGTCAATCCCTCGGATCAAGTCCGACTAGGCCACTGACAGGATCAAGTACCACAGTCTCACTCGATGGTGAGTCACAGAGCAAATACAATAAAACATAAGACCATGCATGTCGGAGTATTAAATTATTACATCATCATCATCGGAGTTTTGCAAAAGTGATCATCAGTGTTCGAAGTGCAGCGGAATAAAACTAACGGTAAATAAACAGAGAGATGGGGAAGCCTGTCCCATCACTCCTCATGCTCCTCCTCAGCCGAGGCAGGGTCCCACTCGACGGTCCAACCCGGTGGCAAGGTGGACGGCCACGTCACTCCAGCAACCATATCCTCCAAGGAACCTGTAAAAAATTATGCCACAAGCAAGGCTGAGTATACTAATACTCAGCTAGACTTACCCGGTGTGAGGAGTCTATACTCCTCTACCTCTAGACATGCAGCTGTTTGGCTGTGGGGTTTGGTTGCCAAAAGCACTAGCTGAGTTTCTAGTCAAGTTTTTAACTTGGTCAAATTTTAAGTGTGACTCTCTTAAGGCTAAATGTGTACTATCTACTCATACAAAGTAGCAAGCTTGGTGGAGCTGGTGGTGGTGGTGGAGGTTGTTGTTGTTGTTGTCTCTCCAACCGTGCTTGCCTTATTTCTTGGCGGACCTGACGTATTTCCTCGCGTTCTTGTCTTATCTGATTTTGCATCTCGGTCACCAGGTCTGTTAATTGTTGTATTACCAGTCTTTGGGCAGCAACCACTTGATCGATTTCAACAGGTGGAGGATTTAGAGGATTCATTTCTGTTTGCTGTTACGTGATAATCTTTCCTTTCCTGGTATTGACCATGAAAGTTAGAGGCACATGGTAATAGTTTTGCAAAGGAAATTGTTCACTAAGCGGAATGAATAAGCTAGTAGTTGGTTATAATCTATAGATTTCTTTGGTAGGGCTTAATCTTTGTTTTACGTTCAGATTGGGGTAGCCAGTTGTATAAGGTGAATATCCAAGGGTAAGATGGAATCTGTCAAGATGAGAGATATATATGGGTGAGATAGACTACAAGGTGTAGGTTAAAAGTTTGTTTGTTATTAGGTGGGAATAGAAAGGTTATACCATTCATCATGGCACTATGGGTTGGGTTAGCTCATGGTTGAATTGATCCAATGTGCTAAGATAAGTTAATACATGGCTAGTGGGGTCTAATCTCTTCTACTAGTGTCATTAATCTGTTTAAGTGAACCACATTAAGTTAGATAACATTAGACCACACTGGATCAGGTCACATTAGGTAAGATAAGATCTAGATTAAATTGGATATGACTAGATTAGACTAGTTTAGGTTAGATAGGTCCAACAGGGTAAAATATGTTAGGATGTTTTGAGATTAGTTAGATATGTTATGAATAGATAGAGTCTCTTGCTAGTTTATAATTGAGAGGTTATGCAACTATCAGATGGTTAAGGTAGTTGCATATGGCCAAGTCGATCTGTCCTTCTTAATTTAGTACAGGGTGAACTAAGTTAAGACCTGTTCTATAGGGGTAGAGTCTAAACTATTTCATCAGTATTATCTAACATGTTTGATAAGTCACTTTAGATTTGATCAGATCTAGGTCAGATTGGTGTGACTTGTTTGACTAGATAAGATCTAATTAATTTGCATTAGATCATGGTTGTTTAAACTAGGGTGGGTAAGTATGCTTATTAGGATAAGATGGATCCATAAAGATAAGATAGAATCTTTTGAGATCAGTTAGATCTATTAGGATGAGATAAAATCTTTTCAAGATAAGATGAGTATCTTTTAAGATGAGATTGATCTGTTAAGATAAGGGAGAATCTTATAAGATGAATTGACTAGAATGGAATCTTTTAGGATAAGATAAATCTCTTAAGCTAGATATGTTCCAATGGGGACAATCTAGATTGTCTAGTTATTTTATAAATATATTTTTATACCTATGTGTATATGCAGATGCAATTGTGGACATTATTCCACAACTCATCACACTCAATCAAAGATCCAAATCAGGCAAGTATCATAAGAACAAACATTCAAATACATAGACACTTATAAAAATAGTTTTGTTTTTGTTCCTAGGATTAGGTCTCCTATTCTTAAAGGTCACTTTAGGCACAGGATTTCAGGGTGTGAAATCCACATTTGTCTTTAGAAAAGAAAGATAAGAATAATCAGAGTAAAGCGGAATTAGATGAGAAAAGATTAAGAAAAGTTTAGAAAGAAATCAGAGTAAGGTAAGTAGGTAATGGTTGTCCAGTTCTATCTAGGTTTCGTCCTACAGTCAACATTCCTCTGATACCACTTCTGTAACACCCGGATTTTAGGGGTCCAAAACCCGGGCGCTAACATAAACACCAGGTATGCTGGGACCAAGTCTCACACATATGATGTATAGTGGCACAGGATCGAATGTCACATCTTTATACATAACAGGAGTTCTATACAAAATAAATAATTACATTATAAGGAGACAACGGTCCAGCAACCCAAAAGTTGACTGGGAGACGACGGCCTAGACCACTCACGAACTCATCACAGCATCCTCCATGAGCATCATCCTGCAGTACCTGGTCTTGACCTGTGGTGTATGTGAGACAGCAAGAGTGAGCTCACATACGTTCATCGCTCAACAAGTTGTGGGGAATAATGTGCATGAACTCGCCAAAGGTGGGAGCTCACGTGAAGTGTAAGGCTTACCAAAGAAGATGGTTAGAGCTGAGCATTGCTTTTAAAGTTGGTCAAAATTTTATTAGCAGTTACTAAGTATAAGTAAATACCAACCCAGTTAAATAGTAGAACAAAAGTAATAACTTCACCTGCGATGCAATGCATATGACAAATTGAGTTTAAGTTCCATAATTTAATCATGTGAGGGTCCGAGCTGCTCATGACCGTGAGCACGGCTAGTATACCAGTTTTACACTCTGCAGAGGTTGCGCATCTTTACCCACAAGTCGTGTATCCCATGTCGCCAGGGTTTGCAAAGCCCTTAGACACTTCCGAGGTGAATGGCTAGGGATCCACTACGAGGCCTTTACAAAGTTCCACTAGCTTCCGAAAACCCGCTACAGTTTATAGGAAGATCCAGTGCAGGAATCCCTTGCAGGACCGCCATCGCAGCAAAATCCTCCCGAGGGCCTCCCTACACTGACCTCTCCCCTACTGCCCTTGCCCCTTTCGGGTAAGGTAGTCTTCCACTAGCTTTCCTAATTAATCAGCCAAGGGCGTCCCATTCCACCCTTGTGGTAGCACTGTTTTCCCGGGTGGTTCTCCATGTTCCAATTAACATAATGATCTTAACATGAACCATAAATAACAATTGATAACAAAAGTATAATCATGAATGGTGTATCTCCATACCCAAAACCACATATAGCACTAGCAAGTACTACCCAGAAAGTTCAGTGGTAAACAAGGTATAAAGATAGACAAACTAGGGTAACCTATTGGGTCCCATCAAAATTAACCTATGCAGATCATTATGATTAATCAGAACTTGGCTGGGTAAAAAGAAGTGATCAAGGGCACAACTTGCCTGGGCCTTGAGATTCCAGGTACCAGGATGATCTTCAGATCCTCGTGACCTCACTGCTAATCGTAGCAATACAAACAAACATTGTATAGGCAGATTTAACATTACACCAAAAATACACATTAGTAATATACATATTAAAATAAGATCATAGGAACAGGATTCATTAATTTTTGAGTTATAGAATTCAAGTTATGAATTTCCTAAGATTTAAGGTGATTATAATAGGATTAGATGATAAATTAATTTCCTAACAGAGTTCATGTCAAAACAGTGACACTAAATGATGAAGAATATTATTACAAAATTTTAGAAACTGGAATGGTTCAATTTGGAGCTAAAATGAATTTTCTATGAATTATCTAAGTTCTAGCAATTATTTTCATATTAAAAATCTATTTTCTATTTTATTTATTCAAATTAAATGATCTCAGAACCGGGCCTCAATATCAATGAAGCACAGGGGCTGGCGCGTAAAAATTCCTAAGACTCAGAAAATCCCAAGGTGGACGGCGGGTTAGTTTCAAAGGAACTGAGGGTCTTGTTTAGAAAACGGCCACCATGAAGGGGTATGATTGTATCCCGGTTGTTGGATCACCAATCAACGGATCAGATTAGATCCAACCCTTCTGAACCGTTACACGCTGCTGGCCGATCGATCCGCAAGGCACGGCTCGGATTTAAAACACCGGACTCACTTCGTAGCCACCCATCATCCGATCGACGGCCACAAAGGTTCTGGCTGAAACGTTATTCCCGCTTCTAATCATGGCCGTCCAATGATGATCCAACAATCGACGGTGCGTCTTCCTCCCAACATAGGCCCGGCGGCGGTGCAGAGGCTCCCAACGGTGGCGCCATTGACGGCCGACAGCCCCACCCGCGCACAGTCGCAAGAACTCCGATCCCGACGATGCTACGTGACGCACTATGCAAAACGAATAGGATGGACGGGTGCTTACCCCACAATTCCCTGCGTACTGGCGCGGCGACGGTAAGCGGCGGCCCGGACGTCAATAGGGGACTCCGGTGAGGAATTCCTGAAGTGGCCGAGACAAATACCACCCGCGATACGGCGGCGGACCTTCCTTCAAACTTGGTGAAGGTTATGTGCACCACACCGGGCGTGGACGACGGATCAATCGCGAGTTCCCCTACGACGGCGATGCTTCACCCATATCCGCCCCCGAGAAGCCAACCGGGTTTCGAGGTTGGGTCGAGGGTGTCGCGGAGCTTGACTTTTATACACCACGGACAAGTCCGCGCGAGGGGGGTGAAAAGTCAGCGTCAATCGATTCCTATGAACTCGCGGAACGAGATCCCCGGAGCGCTCCCGTCCGCAGCGGCGAAGTCGTTGAAGAAGACGACCTGACGAGGCGGCCCCGCGTGTCATCGGTAGGGCGAAGGACCGGGGAGACTGACAGGGCAGGCCTTCCTGTCAGCCGCGAGCGCGCGCGTTAGAGGCTGCACGTGGGACCCGCCCGTAAGTGACCGGCGCTTCCTTCAGCTGGTTGGGCCGCGCGCGTGAAGTGAAGCCGGGCCGAGCGAGTAAGTGGGCCGAAATGGCTTAGTCCGGCCCAGGTGAGGTTTTTCTCTTTTTTCCATTTTATTTTCTATTTCTTTTCTTCATTTCCAAGTTAAATTCGAATTCAAACTTAAATTCAAACTTCTATGGCTCATCATTTCAACTTATTTTTGTGAAGTTAGAGATATTAATTCTGAATATATTTATTTATATATATATTATTTATATTTTTGTTTTATATCCCTTCTCTTTTTTTTTCTTATTTCCCCTTTCTTTCCTATTTCCAAATTTAAATTTATACTTCTATTTTTAGTTTTCAGATTTTCTTTCAAAATGTATCAATTGAAACCCAAAGGTGAATATAAACCATAATATTTTAATATTACTTATTTAAGTTTTATTCTCCTTGTTATTTATTCCATGGGAGGAATAGAAGGGCTCCATAAACATTTTCTTTCTCCTATTTGTTGTTTCTAGTTTCAATTTAAACCTTTAAGTTCAAATTTGGATCCCAGTTTTAAATTACCACACCACTGTAACAATATATTTGTTTATTTTATTATTATTATTACTATCATTATTTATTTATTTATTTATTTTCTTCTCCAAATTTTGGGCATTACAAATCCTACCCCCCTTAAAAATAATCTCGTCCTCGAGATTTGTAAGAAAAGGGATGTATGCCCATATTGTTCTCGGAACATATGCACAAACAAAGAAATCTCGGCATGATGCATAATTCTTTAACAAAACATAGGGTCAATAGACCTTATTATTCCTTCTAAAATAATATCATATCATCTACTAACTAAAGTAACATCTAGATCTTACAAATCATCATAATTTATATTTATGTAGCTTGGTGGAGCTGGTGGTGGTGGTGGAGGTTGTTGTTGTTGTTGTCTCTCCAACCGTGCTTGCCTTATTTCTTGGCGGACCTGACGTATTTCCTCGCGTTCTTGTCTTATCTGATTTTGCATCTCGGTCACCAGGTCTGTTAATTGTTGTATTACCAGTCTTTGGGCAGCAACCACTTGATCGATTTCAACAGGTGGAGGATTTAGAGGATTCATTTCTGTTTGCTGTTACGTGATAATCTTTCCTTTCCTGGTATTGACCATGAAAGTTAGAGGCACATGGTAATAGTTTTGCAAAGGAAATTGTTCACTAAGCGGAATGAATAAGCTAGTAGTTGGTTATAATCTATAGATTTCTTTGGTAGGGCTTAATCTTTGTTTTACGTTCAGATTGGGGTAGCCAGTTGTATAAGGTGAATATCCAAGGGTAAGATGGAATCTGTCAAGATGAGAGATATATATGGGTGAGATAGACTACAAGGTGTAGGTTAAAAGTTTGTTTGTTATTAGGTGGGAATAGAAAGGTTATACCATTCATCATGGCACTATGGGTTGGGTTAGCTCATGGTTGAATTGATCCAATGTGCTAAGATAAGTTAATACATGGCTAGTGGGGTCTAATCTCTTCTACTAGTGTCATTAATCTGTTTAAGTGAACCACATTAAGTTAGATAACATTAGACCACACTGGATCAGGTCACATTAGGTAAGATAAGATCTAGATTAAATTGGATATGACTAGATTAGACTAGTTTAGGTTAGATAGGTCCAACAGGGTAAAATATGTTAGGATGTTTTGAGATTAGTTAGATATGTTATGAATAGATAGAGTCTCTTGCTAGTTTATAATTGAGAGGTTATGCAACTATCAGATGGTTAAGGTAGTTGCATATGGCCAAGTCGATCTGTCCTTCTTAATTTAGTACAGGGTGAACTAAGTTAAGACCTGTTCTATAGGGGTAGAGTCTAAACTATTTCATCAGTATTATCTAACATGTTTGATAAGTCACTTTAGATTTGATCAGATCTAGGTCAGATTGGTGTGACTTGTTTGACTAGATAAGATCTAATTAATTTGCATTAGATCATGGTTGTTTAAACTAGGGTGGGTAAGTATGCTTATTAGGATAAGATGGATCCATAAAGATAAGATAGAATCTTTTGAGATCAGTTAGATCTATTAGGATGAGATAAAATCTTTTCAAGATAAGATGAGTATCTTTTAAGATGAGATGGATCTGTTAAGATAAGGGAGAATCTTATAAGATGAATTGACTAGAATGGAATCTTTTAGGATAAGATAAATCTCTTAAGCTAGATATGTTCCAATGGGGACAATCTAGATTGTCTAGTTATTTTATAAATATATTTTTATACCTATGTGTATATGCAGATGCAATTGTGGACATTATTCCACAACTCATCACACTCAATCAAAGATCCAAATCAGGCAAGTATCATAAGAACAAACATTCAAATACATAGACACTTATAAAAATAGTTTTGTTTTTGTTCCTAGGATTAGGTCTCCTATTCTTAAAGGTCACTTTAGGCACAGGATTTCAGGGTGTGAAATCCACATTTGTCTTTAGAAAAGAAAGATAAGAATAATCAGAGTAAAGCGGAATTAGATGAGAAAAGATTAAGAAAAGTTTAGAAAGAAATCAGAGTAAGGTAAGTAGGTAATGGTTGTCCAGTTCTATCTAGGTTTCGTCCTACAGTCAACATTCCTCTGATACCACTTCTGTAACACCCGGATTTTAGGGGTCCAAAACCCGGGCGCTAACATAAACACCAGGTATGCTGGGACCAAGTCTCACACATATGATGTATAGTGGCACAGGATCGAATGTCACATCTTTATACATAACAGGAGTTCTATACAAAATAAATAATTACATTATAAGGAGACAACGGTCCAGCAACCCAAAAGTTGACTGGGAGACGACGGCCTAGACCACTCACGAACTCATCACAGCATCCTCCATGAGCATCATCCTGCAGTACCTGGTCTTGACCTGTGGTGTATGTGAGACAGCAAGAGTGAGCTCACATACGTTCATCGCTCAACAAGTTGTGGGGAATAATGTGCATGAACTCGCCAAAGGTGGGAGCTCACGTGAAGTGTAAGGCTTACCAAAGAAGATGGTTAGAGCTGAGCATTGCTTTTAAAGTTGGTCAAAATTTTATTAGCAGTTACTAAGTATAAGTAAATACCAACCCAGTTAAATAGTAGAACAAAAGTAATAACTTCACCTGCGATGCAATGCATATGACAAATTGAGTTTAAGTTCCATAATTTAATCATGTGAGGGTCCGAGCTGCTCATGACCGTGAGCACGGCTAGTATACCAGTTTTACACTCTGCAGAGGTTGCGCATCTTTACCCACAAGTCGTGTATCCCATGTCGCCAGGGTTTGCAAAGCCCTTAGACACTTCCGAGGTGAATGGCTAGGGATCCACTACGAGGCCTTTACAAAGTTCCACTAGCTTCCGAAAACCCGCTACAGTTTATAGGAAGATCCAGTGCAGGAATCCCTTGCAGGACCGCCATCGCAGCAAAATCCTCCCGAGGGCCTCCCTACACTGACCTCTCCCCTACTGCCCTTGCCCCTTTCGGGTAAGGTAGTCTTCCACTAGCTTTCCTAATTAATCAGCCAAGGGCGTCCCATTCCACCCTTGTGGTAGCACTGTTTTCCCGGGTGGTTCTCCATGTTCCAATTAACATAATGATCTTAACATGAACCATAAATAACAATTGATAACAAAAGTATAATCATGAATGGTGTATCTCCATACCCAAAACCACATATAGCACTAGCAAGTACTACCCAGAAAGTTCAGTGGTAAACAAGGTATAAAGATAGACAAACTAGGGTAACCTATTGGGTCCCATCAAAATTAACCTATGCAGATCATTATGATTAATCAGAACTTGGCTGGGTAAAAAGAAGTGATCAAGGGCACAACTTGCCTGGGCCTTGAGATTCCAGGTACCAGGATGATCTTCAGATCCTCGTGACCTCACTACTAATCGTAGCAATACAAACAAACATTGTATAGGCAGATTTAACATTACACCAAAATACACATTAGTAATATACATATTAAAATAAGATCATAGGAACAGGATTCATTAATTTTTGAGTTATAGAATTCAAGTTATGAATTTCCTAAGATTTAAGGTGATTATAATAGGATTAGATGATAAATTAGTTTCCTAACAGAGTTCATGTCAAAACAGTGACACTAAATGATGAAGAATATTATTACAAAATTTTAGAAACTGGAATGGTTCAATTTGGAGCTAAAATGAATTTTCTATGAATTATCTAAGTTCTAGCAATTATTTTCATATTAAAAATCTATTTTCTATTTTATTTATTCAAATTAAATGATCTCAGAACCGGGCCTCAATATCAATGAAGCACAGGGGCTGGCGCGTAAAAATTCCTAAGACTCAGAAAATCCCAAGGTGGACGGCGGGTTAGTTTCAAAGGAACTGAGGGTCTTGTTTAGAAAACGGCCACCATGAAGGGGTATGATTGTATCCCGGTTGTTGGATCACCAATCAACGGATCAGATTAGATCCAACCCTTCTGAACCGTTACACGCTGCTGGCCGATCGATCCGCAAGGCACGGCTCGGATTTAAAACACCGGACTCACTTCGTAGCCACCCATCATCCGATCGACGGCCACAAAGGTTCTGGCTGAAACGTTATTCCCGCTTCTAATCATGGCCGTCCAATGATGATCCAACAATCGACGGTGCGTCTTCCTCCCAACATAGGCCCGGCGGCGGTGCAGAGGCTCCCAACGGTGGCGCCATTGACGGCCGACAGCCCCACCCGCGCACAGTCGCAAGAACTCCGATCCCAACGATGCTACGTGACGCACTATGCAAAACGAATAGGATGGACGGGTGCTTACCCCACAATTCCCTGCGTACTGGCGCGGCGACGGTAAGCGGCGGCCCGGACGTCAATAGGGGACTCCGGTGAGGAATTCCTGAAGTGGCCGAGACAAATACCACCCGCGATACGGCGGCGGACCTTCCTTCAAACTTGGTGAAGGTTATGTGCACCACACCGGGCGTGGACGACGGATCAATCGCGAGTTCCCCTACGACGGCGATGCTTCACCCATATCCGCCCCCGAGAAGCCAACCGGGTTTCGAGGTTGGGTCGAGGGTGTCGCGGAGCTTGACTTTTATACACCACGGACAAGTCCGCGCGAGGGGGGTGAAAAGTCAGCGTCAATCGATTCCTATGAACTCGCGGAACGAGATCCCCGGAGCGCTCCCGTCCGCAGCGGCGAAGTCGTTGAAGAAGACGACCTGACGAGGCGGCCCCGCGTGTCATCGGTAGGGCGAAGGACCGGGGAGACTGACAGGGCAGGCCTTCCTGTCAGCCGCGAGCGCGCGCGTTAGAGGCTGCACGTGGGACCCGCCCGTAAGTGACCGGCGCTTCCTTCAGCTGGTTGGGCCGCGCGCGTGAAGTGAAGCCGGGCCGAGCGAGTAAGTGGGCCGAAATGGCTTAGTCCGGCCCAGGTGAGGTTTTTCTCTTTTTTCCATTTTATTTTCTATTTCTTTTCTTCATTTCCAAGTTAAATTCGAATTCAAACTTAAATTCAAACTTCTATGGCTCATCATTTCAACTTATTTTTGTGAAGTTAGAGATATTAATTCTGAATATATTTATTTATATATATATTATTTATATTTTTGTTTTATATCCCTTCTCTTTTTTTTTCTTATTTCCCCTTTCTTTCCTATTTCCAAATTTAAATTTATACTTCTATTTTTAGTTTTCAGATTTTCTTTCAAAATGTATCAATTGAAACCCAAAGGTGAATATAAACCATAATATTTTAATATTACTTATTTAAGTTTTATTCTCCTTGTTATTTATTCCATGGGAGGAATAGAAGGGCTCCATAAACATTTTCTTTCTCCTATTTGTTGTTTCTAGTTTCAATTTAAACCTTTAAGTTCAAATTTGGATCCCAGTTTTAAATTACCACACCACTGTAACAATATATTTGTTTATTTTATTATTATTATTACTATCATTATTTATTTATTTATTTATTTTCTTCTCCAAATTTTGGGCATTACAATGATTATGTAGGATTTAATAACATTATGCTAAAAGAAACTAAGTTAAGAAGTAACTTAGGGTTTCTCGGACATGCGGGGTTTTTAGTGGTTTATATTTATCACTTTTATATTCAAGTTTTTATTTGGGGTAAACATAGAGAATTGGTTTTGCATTTATATATTTCAGGGGACAATTTACAAAGGTCTTAGGAGGGCACTAATTTCCATTATTCATTTTCCTTTCTTTAATTTCTATTTATGAATTCTAGTGGGGTTTGAACTACTAAGGTGAATTAACTTTTTCCAAAAATTCTACGAAAATTACAGTGGCTTGCCCTTGGTCAATATGGCATGTCTTAAGAATATGGGATTCAAAATAAAAAGGCTATGTTGTATACAAAAATAACAAAAGTGGTGCAAATGAGCCACTTTGCACTACAAGTCTTTATTAAAGTGGGTCCTGACCTAAGGGTTATTTTTGTTGGCCTCTAATAGTGATAATAAGCTCTTGTACCAAAAATGACAGAGAGCCAAATGATGGTTATTTAATGGTGGATTTCTAAAGTTTGGTGCAAAAAGGGTGTTTAGAACTAACTTGTCATTTGAAAAATATCAAACAACAGATTTCAGATTTTTCCTAAGTTCTTATTAACAAAACATTAGTTATCCCAAGGGTTGGGGTGTTTTCACCCTGAGGTTATTTTTGTAGGGTTTTTCTAAGTTTTCCTTGTTTTCTTAAACTAAAAGGTATCCTATTTATTTTATACTAAACCAGGGTATGATAGATTTTTCCAGTGAACTATATTGATTAAGTACCCTAACAAAAATAGGGATGCCCTCTGGTTCACTATTTAAACCACATTTTCTATTTTTCTTAACTTTAAGCATAATGCAAAAGAAGGGGTAAAAACTAACTTAATGTAGTGGACAGAGAGGTTTAACATTTTTAAATAGGTCAGTAGGTAGATATAAACTTCTCCAAATTTTCCTAACCCTAGTTAAATAGTACAACCATTTTTCTTTCTATTATTGAGCTTTTGGTCAAAACTATAATTAAATCAGAACCTTATAGTTTTCTATAGTACCTATGGGGTTTTATATTTTTCTTAAGTAGGTTACATTATTTAGAGTCTGGCAAAATTGGTTTGACCAAATTTGGATAAACCAAACAGAAGTTATGAGTTTTTTTAAAGTTCCTATTCAATTTAAAAACAGATTTAATAAAGGTTTCCTGGAAAAAACAGTTTACACCGAGGTCCCTGGGTTTAAACTAAATCAACCTTCGCAGTTCTACCCTTGCGCCACTATTCCCCTGTGTCTCTGACATTTCACAAAACCCCCTGACCTTCTCTCCCTCTCACCCGCAGTCCTTCCCCCAATGGAAACAGTAACCGTGGGAAAGAAAAGGGTGGCACGGCTTACCGGCGGCGAGGGAGGTCCAGCGAAGGGTGGGGTTGGCTTGGGGAGGTTCTGGCGGTCACGTCGAGGTACGGCTCGTCGTCGGGGATGGCCGGAATCGCCCGGTCCACGAGCGCAGACGGGCGAGCTCGTCGGTGGCGAGGGTACTGGCCAAACCACGACGAACTGGTTTAATCCAAGGGCACGACGAGCTTCATGGGGTAACGTAGTGACCGTGTGCACAAGGAATCGAAGAATGGCTGAGTGGATTACCCGGTCCACGTACTCCGGCGGGGTTTAGAGCTCCGGCGACCCTGGGCTGACCTCTCCGGCGAAGCAAACTCCGATTCCTCGCTCGGGGAGCTTCACGGAGGTGTGCACAGTCGTCTCCGAGGGCTGGACGGGGTTGGGAATGGCTGGGCTGGCCGGTCTACGGTGGCTGGGGGGGTTGGGTAGCCGCGGACTCGTCGCGCACGGGCAAACGGCGATGAACTAAGCTCCGGCGAGGGTCGGGCGGGCGCGGAAGAGTACGTTCGAAGCCTGGGAGGGTTTTATAGGCGCGGGGGCGCGCGGGGCGTGCTCTGGCGAGCTCAGAGCGCGTCGAACACGTGGCTCGTTGCTTCTGCCCGTGTTCTTCGCTCTGCTGAGCGGCCAAGCGTACGAATCTCGCCATGTCGCCTGTGGGAGATCTCTTCCCTATACCTAGAGCTACCTAGTTCATGTGAGTTCCAAGGGAGGATACGCCCTAGGTCAGGAGATAAACAGGCGCCAAGTTTGGTTTGTCTCACTGCCCACACCGCGACAAAACTGACGTCAAAACCTGTCAAATGTCCAAGTCTCTGTTTCCACTTTTTCCAGGGGGTTCCTTAGATAATTAGGCTCCTTTTTGATTTTTAGACCCTGGGGTTTTGGTGCTATTAGCTAGGTGAACACAACTGATCTTCAAATTGGGTTAATTCTGCACTTAGAGAGAAATAGAGAGCTCTAGCTCTCTCTCTACTTGGAGATTTGATTTAGGGTTTCCCCAGGGGTCTTTTTGCAACATTATCCTCCCCTAATTGATGGTTATCAAGTTGCTTAGGGTTTTGCTAAGGATCACTCATGTTTTGCACATTGTTCACACACTCTTTCCCCCCCCTTTTAACCAAGATTTGGGAGATAGGGTTTAGGAGGGCCTAGGGTTCTTTTTCCCCTCTATCCAAGTAAAAAGTGTGCAAGGGCTTGATTAATACTTCTTAGGCCATTTACAACTTGATTAACTCAATAACTCCAAGGTTCTTATATGTTCCCTTAAGTCTCTACCACTTGTGATCACAGCCTTTTTAGTGCCAAGGTGGGCTCTAGCCAAGGTAACACCTGGGGTGTTACATTCTCCCTTTAGAAGTTTATGAAGGTTCTTCATCCCAACATGTGCTAGACGGCGATGCCAAAGCCAACCCATACTAGTCTTAGCTATTAAGCATGCATCTAGATCGGCCTCCTCTTTCAAAAAATCAACTAAGTAGAGTTTGCCGTCTAATACACCCTTAAAAGCTAATAAACCATCACTCCTTCTAAAGACAGATACATCAGCATTTGTAAAAAGACAATTGTAACCCATGTGACACAATTGACTTACAGATAGAAGGTTGTATCCAAGCGACTCTACCAGAAATACATTCGATATGGAATGCTCGTTAGTGATGGCTATCTTGCCCAAGCCTTTGACCTTGCCTTGGTTTCCATCTCCAAAGATGATCGTCTCCTAGGAATCCTTGTTTTTGACGTAGGAGGTGAACATCTTCTTCTCCCCTGTCGTGTGGTTTGTGCATCCGCTGTCGATTATCCAGCTAGAGCCCCTGGATGCATAAACCTGCAAGGAATTTAAGCTTGGGTTTTAGGTACCCAACTCTTGTTGGGTCCTACAAGGTTAGTCAAAATAGTTTTTCGAACCCATATGCAACTTTTGTCTCCCTTGCATTTAGATCCCAACTTCCTGGCAACTACTTTTGTATTCTTACATGAAAGAACAAAAGAAGTGTTGCAAGCATGAAAAATAGTAGTGGGTTCATTACACATTTTCCTAGGCACATTAGACACAACATGATTTCTCCTAGGCCTACTTCTACCATGAACAAAAGTAGAACTAGAGGCAAACATAGCATGTGAATTATGAGTAGCATGATTATAACTCTTATTGTAATGAGAACGATTAGCAACTTTCCTATCATAAATAAATGCATGGTTCCTTTGAGGACTACTAGCCATAGGGGCCTTCCCTTTCTCCTTGTTGAGAACTGGAGTCCCTTGGCTTGTTAAGTTCTTGGTTTCCTTTCGAAAACCAAGTCTATCCTTAATTGAGGGGTGTCTACCAACAGTGTAGGCATCCCTAGCAAATTTTAGTTTATCAAAATCAACCTTGCAAGCCTTAAGTTGAGCATTAAGACTTGCTATCTCATTGTTTAGTTGAGCAATAGAAGTAAGATGTTCATTACAGGCATCAACATCAAAGTCCTTACATCTATTACAAATAATGACATGCTCAACACATGATCTAGTTTCATTTGCTTCCCCTAGCTTAGCATTTAATTCATCATTTAAACTTTTTAAACTAGAGATAGATTCATGGCAAGCAGATAACTCAGAAGATAGCATTTCATTTCTCTTAGTTTCTAAAGCAAGAGATTTTTGCACGCTAACAAATTTGTCATGGTCCTCATACAAAATGTCCTCTTGCTTTTCTAACAATTTATCCTTTTCATTTAGAGCATCAATCAATTCATTAATTTTGTCTCCTTTGGCTCTATCTAGTCCTTTAAACAGATCAGTGTAGTCTATTTCATCATCAGAATATTCTTCATCACTAGATGAAGTGTACTTGGGTGTGTCACGAATACGTACCTTTTTCTCCTTGGCCATAAGACATGTATGGCGTTCGTTGGGGAAGAGTGAGGATTTGTCGAAGGCCGAGGCAACAAGTCCTTCGTCATTGGAGTCGGAAGAGGAGCAATCCGAGTCCCATTCCTTTCCAAGGTGCGCCTCGCCCTTTGCCTTCCTGTAGTTCTTCTTTTTCTCCTTCTTCCCACTCTTTTCTTGTCCCTGGTCATTATCATTATCGGGACATTGAGCAATAAAGTGACCAGTCTTACCGCATTTTAAGCAGGAGTGTTTTCCCCTTGTTTTATTCCTGTTGGGGTACTCCTTGCGTCCTTTGAGTGCGGTCTTGAAGCGCTTGATGATAAGCGCCATCTCATCTTCATTTAGCCCAGCAGCCTCCACTTGTGCTACCTTGCTTGGTAGCGTCTCCTTGTTGCTAGTTGCCTTGAGAGCAACGGGCTGTGGCTTGTAGACGGGTAGTGGACCGTTTAGAGCATCATCCACGTATCGAGCCTCCTTCACCATCATGCGCCCGCTTACGAATTTTCCAAGGATCTCCTCGAGCGTCATTTTGGTGTACTTGGGATTCTCACGAATAAGATTGACAAGATGGGGGTTAATTACAGTAAAAGACCTTAGCATGAGTCGGACGACATCATGATCCATCCATCTTGTCCTTCCGTAGCTTCGTTTCTTGTTGACCAGGGTCTTGAGCCTGTTGTAGGTTTGTGTTGGCTCCTCTCCCCTGATCATCGTGAACCTCCCCAGTTTGCCTTCCACTAGTTCCATCTTTGTGATAATAGTGGCATTGTTTCCCTCATGAGATATCTTGAGGGTGTCCCAGATTTGCTTGGCGCTGTCCAAGCCACTCACCTTATTGTATTCATCCCTGCAAAGTGAAGCTAGCAAAATAGTAGTAGCTTGGGCAGTTTTGTGAATTTGCTCATTTATGAAAATGGGATTGTCAATACTATCAAAATGCATTCCGTTTTCAACAATCTCCCAGATACTAGGATGGAGGGAAAATAAATAACTATGCATTTTATGACTCTAGAAAGAGTAGTCTTCTCCATCAAAGTGTGGAGGTTTCCCAAGTGAAATTGATAGCAAGTGAGCATTTGAATTGAACGGAATACGGGAATAATCAAATGAATAGTTTTGATTAACCGTTTTCTTCTTTGAAGAGTCGTCGTTGTTGTCGTCCATTGGTGAAGAAGAAGATGTATCACTGTCGTAGTAGATGATCTTCTTGATGTGTCTCTTCTTCTTCCCATCCCTCTTTTTGTGACTTGAGCCTGAGTTGGTAGGCTTGTCGTCTCTTGGCTCGTTGAGGAGGGACTCCTTTTCCTTGTTGTTAATCACCATCCCCTTACCCTTAGGATCCATCTCTTCGAGTGGTTAGTCCCTTAAGTGAAGAGTACGGCTCTGATACCAATTGAGAGCATCTAGAGGGGGGTGAATAGGTGATCCTGCAAAATTAAACGCTAAATAGCCACAAACTTGATTGTTAATCAGTTAGAGTAATCAAGTAGCTATGGAACAAGCTCGTGCGAACAAAGCAATCACAAGAAGCAACACACGAGACACGCGATTTTTATCCCGTGGTTCGGCCAAGTAACACTTGCCTACTTCCATGTTGTGGCGTCCCAATGGACGAGGGTTGCACTCAACCCCTTTCAAGCGATCCAATGATCAACTTGAATACCACGGTGTTTTATCTTAAAGTACTCTTCCCGTTTGCGAGGAATCTCCACAAGTTGGAGCCTCTCGCCCTTACAATAGAGATCACAAAGAAAGCATGAGAGTAAGGTTAGGAGAGCAACACACACAAGACCCATATATGTAGCACAACCACGCACACAAGTGAAGAGTTGAGCTCAAACGACAACACAGGGAGTTCACAACTCGAATGAAGCTCAAATCACTAACACGATGAATCAAAAGCGTGGGAGCGAAGTCTGGATGTCTTAGTATGCTTAGAGAGTGCTTGTGTATGTCCTCCATGCGCCTAAGGGTCCCTTTTATAGTCCCAAGGCAGCTAGGAGCCGTTGGAGATCAACATGGAAGGCTATCCTTGCCTTCTGTCGAGTGGCGCACCGTACAGTCCGGTGCGCCACCAGACAGCCACTGTAGCTTGTCCGGTGCATGATTTCCTTCCAAATCAGGTAAAGTCGATCGTTGCTCCCATGGGTCAGATGGCGCACCGGACAGTCCGGTGCACCCAGCCGACCGTTGGAGTAGCCACGTGTCACACGTTGATCACGCGGACGACCGTTGGCTCACCGGATAGTCTGGTGTGCCACCGGACAGTCCAGTGAATTATAGCCACGTCGCCCCGTTCCTTTTCTTGAGAGCAACGAGTTCATCGCGGATGACTCACCGGACAGTCCGGTGCACCACCGGACAGTCCGGTGAATTATAGTCGTACGACTCCGTCGATTCTCGAGAGTAGCTAGTTCACCAGAGACCAGTCTGGGGCACCAGACACTGTTCGGTGCACCACCGGACACTGTCCGGTGCACTATCAGACAGTCCGGTGTGCCAGGTGAAAGGGAAATGTGCCCTTGGGCCATTTCTAAATGTTTTGGTGATTTAGTGTCAAACATATGTGCCTAAGTGTTAAATGGTGGACAAAATACAAATCAAGTGTAAAGGTATGTTTCTCAGACTTAGTACATTATTTTATGGACTAATGTATTGTGTCTAAGTGCTGGAAATAGGAAAAGATCAATTGGAATTGTCTTGGCTCGAGCAGCCAAGACTTTGCTCAGTCTGGAAGCATCGGACTGTCCGGTGGTGCACCGGACAGTGTCCGGTGCGCCAGGCTGGCTCGAGCGAACTGGCCGCTTTCGGGAATTCACCGGCGACGTACGGCTATAATTCACCGGACTGTCCGGTGAGCCAACGGTCGGCCGGGCCAACGGTCGGCCGCGCGATCTGCGCAGAACACGTGGCCGAGCCAACGGCTAGAAGAGGGCACCGGACTGTCCGGTGTTCACCGGACAGTGTTCGGTGCGCCAACGGCTCTCGGGCGCCAACGGTCGGCTTCACCATTTAAGGAAAGGAATCGGGCACCGGACATGTCCGGTGCGCCAGTCGACAGAAGGCAATATCAGCCTTCCTAGAATGCTCTCAACGGCTCCTAGCTGCCTTGGGGCTATAAAAGGGACCCCTAGGCGCATGGAGGAGAATAACAAGCATTCCTACAACATTCCTAAGCACCAAGACATCATTTTCGCGCATTGATTTCATTGTGATAGCACATAGAGCTCTAGTGGAGTTGTGAACTCATTTGGGTTGTGTTGCGAGCTCTTGTTGCGACTTGTGTGCGTGTTGACTCTCTGATTCGTGTGTCTTGTGTGCGTTGCTAATCCCTCCCTTGCTCTGTGTTTCTTGTGAATTTCAAGTGTAAGGGTGAGAGGCTCCAAGTTGTGGAGATTCCTTGCAAACGGGATTGAGAAAAAGTAAGCAAAACACCGTGGTATTCAAGTGGGTCTTTGGACCGCTTGAGAGGGGTTGATTGCAACCCTCGTCCGTTGGGACGCCACAACGTGGAGTAGGCAAGCGTTGGTCTTGGCCGAACCACGGGATAACCACCGTGCCATCTCTGTGATTGATTTCTTGTGGTTATTGTGTTTTGTTGAGATTCCTCTCTAGCCACTTGGCAATTATTGTGCTAACGATTAACCAAGTTTTGTGGCTTAAGTTTTAAGTTTCACAGGATCACCTATTCACCCCCCCCTCTAGGTGCTCTCAATTGGTATCAAAGCCGTTCTCTTCACAAAGGGACTAACCGCCTGAAGAGATGGATCCTAAGGGGAAGGGTATCGTGATCAACGATAAAGAGAAGGAATCCTTCGTCAACGAGCCGAAGGACGACAAGCCTACCGACTCCGGCTCGGGCCATAGACGGAAAGAAGGGAAGAAGAAGAAGACGAGACGCATCAAGGAGATCATCTACTACGACGACAGTGATGAGTCCACTTCTTCCCAAAAGGATGACTACGACTACGAGAAACAAAAGACGGTCAATTCAAATTTTTTCTTTTGATTATTCTCGTATTCCTCAAAGTTCAAATTCGCATTTGCTCTCCATTCCTCTTGGCAAGCCCCCACACTTTGATGGAGAGGACTACGGATTTTGGAGCCACAAAATGTGTAGTCACCTGTTCTCTCTCCATCCGAGTATATGGGAGATTGTGGAAAGTGGAATGAAGTTTGATAGCTCGGATAGTCCCACTTTTATTAATGAACAAATTCATAGAAATGCACAAGCTACTACTGTGTTGTTAGCCTCATTGTGCAGGGACGAGTATCACAAGGTGAGCGGCTTGGACAATGCCAAGCAAATATGGGACACCCTCAAGATTTCTCATGAGGGGAATGACGTCACCTTGCTCACCAAGATGGAGTTGGTGGAGGGCGAGCTTGGACGGTTCGCAATGATAAGGGGCGAGGAGCCGACACAAACATACAACCGGCTCAAGACCCTTATCAACAAAATAAGGAGCTACGGAAGCATGCGATGGACGGACCACGACGTCGTCCGACTGATGCTAAGGTCCTTTACCGTTCTTGATCCTCATTTGGTGAATAATATTCGTGAGAATCCCAGGTACACCAAAATGTCGCCCGAAGAAGTCCTTGGAAAATTCGTGAGCGGGCGGATGATGATCAAGGAGGCGAGGTACATGGACGACGCTTTGAATGGTCCGATCAACGAGCCGCAACCCCTTGCTCTCAAGGCAACAAGAAGCAAGGAGGCGCTACCTAGCAAGGTGGCACAAATTGAGGCGGCCGGACTTAATGATGAGGAGATGGCCCTCATCATCAAAAGATTCAAGACGGCGCTAAAGGGACGCAAGGGGCAGCCAAGCAAGACCAAGACAAAGGGGAAGCGCTCATGCTTCAAATGTGGTAAGCTTGGTCATTTTATTGCTAACTGTCCCGATAATGAAAGTGATCAGGATCAAGGGAACAAGAGGGAGAAGAAAAAGAACTATAAGAAGGCAAAGGGCGAGGCACATCTGGGCAAGGAGTGGGATTCGGATTGCTCCTCGTCCGACTCCGACAATGAAGGACTCGCCGCCACCGCCTTCAACAAGTCATCCCTCTTCCCCAACGAGCGCCATACATGCCTCATGGCAAGGGAGAAGAAGGTACGTACTCGAGACTCTACTTATGCTTCTTCAAGTGAGGATGAATCTAGTGATGAGGATGAAATAGATTATTCTTGTTTATTTAAGGGCCTAGATAGAACCAAGGTAGATAAAATTAATGAATTAATTGATGCCTTGAATGATAGGAATAGGCTTTTAGAAAAACAACAGGACTTGTTGTATGAAGAACATGACAAATTTGTAGAAGCTCAAAAATCTCATGCACTAGAAGTTAAAAGAAATGAAATGCTTTCTTGTGAATTATCTTCTTGCCATGAGACAATTTCTAACTTAAGGAGCATTAATGATGATTTGAATGCTAAACTAGAAATAGCTAGTAAATCAACATCTTGTGTAGAAATTGTTGCAACTTGTAATAGGTGTAAAGATTTTGACATTGATGCTTGTGGTGAACACCTAGTTGTAATTTCTAAACTTAATGATGAATTGGCTAGTCTTAATGCTCAACTTAAGACTAGCAAGAGCGATTTTGATAAACTAAAATTTGCTAGGGATGCCTACACGGTTGGTAGACACCCCTCAATTAAGGATGGGCTTGGCTTCAAGAGGGAGGCCAAGAACTTAACAAGCCATAAGGCTCCCATTCTCGCCAAGGAGAAAGGGAAGGCCCCTATGGCTAGTAGTGCTAAGAAGAACCATGCTTTTTATGTATCATGATAGGAGATATGCTAGAAATGCAATTAGAAGTTATGATTCACATGTTTATGATTCTCATGCCATGTTTGCTTCTAGTTCTTCCTATAAGCATGATAGAGATATGTCTAGGAGAAATGTTGTTCATATGCCTAGGAGAAATACTGGTAATGTTCCTAGGAAAGTTACTAGACCTTCTACAATATATCATGCTTTAAATGCTTCCTTTTCTATTTGTAGAAAGGATAGGAAGATTGTTGCTAGAAAATTAGGAGCAAAATGCAAGGGTGATAAAACTTGCATTTGGGTCCCTAAGGATATATGTGCTAACCTTGTAGGACCCAACAAGAGTTGGGTACCTAAGACCCAAGCCTAAATTTGCCTTGCAGGTTTATGCATCCGGGGGCTCAAGCTGGATTATCGACAGCGAATGCACAAACCATATGACGGGGGAGAAGAAGATGTTCACCTCCTACGTCAAGAACAAGGATTCCCAAGAATCAATAATATTCGGTGATGGGAATCAAGGCAAGGTAAAGGGGTTAGGTAAAATTGCAATATCAAATGAGCACTCTATTTCTAATGTGTTTTTAGTAGAGTCTCTTGGGTATAATTTACTATCTGTTAGTCAATTATGCCAAATGGGATATAATTGTCTATTTACAAACGTAGATGTGTCTGTCTTTAGAAGGTGTGATGGTTCACTAGCGTTTAAGGGTGTACTGGACGGCAAACTTTATTTAGTTGATTTTGCAAAAGAGGAGGCCGGTCTAGATGCATGCTTAATTGCTAAGACTAGCATGGGCTGGCTGTGGCATCGCCGCTTAGCACATGTGGGGATGAAGAACCTTCACAAGCTTCTAAAGGGAGAACACGTGATAGGTTTGACTAACGTACTGTGGCGGAACTGCCCGAATTATTCCAACTTAAGTGCCGAAGTCCGACCTTAGAGGCTAGACCACACTTAAATGGGAATAACCCGTCAATCCCTCGGATCTAGTCCGACACGGCCACTGACAGGATCAAGTACCACAGTCTCACTCGATGGTGAGTCACAGAGCAAATACAATAAAGCATAAAACCAGGCCTGGAAGAGTATTAAATTATTACATCACCATTGTCACCATCGGAGTTTTCGCAAAAGTAACCACCATTGTTTTTGAAGTGCAGCGGAAATAAACTAACGATAAATAAATGGAGAGATGGGGAAGCCTATCCCATCACTCCTCATGCTCCTCCTCAGCCGAGGCAGGGTCCCACTCGACAGTCCAACCCGGTGGCAGGGTGGATGGCCAAGTCACGCCAGCAACCATGTCCTCCAGAGAACCTGTAAAAATTATGCCACAAGCAAGGCTGAGTATACTAATACTCAGCTAGACTTACCCGGTGTGAGGAGTCTATACTCCTCTACCTCTAGACATGCAGCTGTTTGGCTGTGGGGTTTGGTTGCCAAAAGCACTAGCTGAGTTTCTAAATCAAGATTTTAACTTAATCAAAATTAAGTGTGACTCTCTTAAGGCTAAAAGTGTACTATCTATTCATACATAGTAGCAAGCATTATTAGCAATCAACAGTTTGTATCATCTCAACCAGTTCCACTTGTTACTCAATGTAGCAGCATGGATCAAGCAGTCTCATTAGCTGCGAGAAGCAGACGATTCGAATCGAGTTTTTATCCTTGCAAGGTAAACCTAAACACACGACATGCAGGGGCACTCCGTCCCCACACATATCAACCGTCCCCATCGATTCCCTGGCAGCAGATCAGGTCTCACCGCCTTGGCGTACAATGCCTCACTGACCCCGACTGGCCGTCGTGCAGTGACAGCACTTGTACCCACCATAACCGGAATGGGAGACTACGTCTCAGGTCGCGTGAGGGGGTATGTCCACTGGCAGGTTCAATCAGGTACTAGGTTTACCGATTTACCATATTTCTCGGTATGTGCTTAGTACATTCAAATGCTTGACTCACGGTACCACACCTTAATCCTTAATCAACTTTTTATCCCGTGAACAACCAATCCCCATGGATTGTTGCCCACAAACCAACCTCAATATGATAAGAAGGTGGATACAGCCAATTCCTGACCTCACGCGAGTGCTAGAAAAATCACTCGACTTCTACCGAGATCCTAATTAATAAAGCAGCTACTCGACCTAGCATACTAGTATTCATCTCAATAGGATTCCTGAGATCATGCAACTAGGGTTTCAAACAATTCCTACACCTAAGTGCACAAACAATCCTACAAACATTAAGTGTAGTAAAGTAGCATAAATAACAGGTTATGCATAAAACCGGGGCTTGCCTTCCAAAGCAGTGGCAGGCAGGTCCTCTGGTGCAGGCTCTGGTGCTGGGTCTGGGGCAACCTCCTGGGCAGCTCCTTGCTCCGGCACGAGGACGTACTCTCCGTCAGCAAGATTACAGTCTATCGAATGCAATGAAAATGTATGTTATGAATGCAAGATCTAAGAACATTAAACTATAGAATTTAAGTCAAGAATTAACTTAGGGTTCCCTGGCTATGTGGGTTTCCCAGTGGTTTATATTTGGTACTTTCATAATTAAGTCTTTACTTGGGGTAAACAAGGAGAATTTGTATTGCATTTGTAGATTTCTATTTCTGGGAACAACTTACAAGGGTCTTAGGGGGATATTAATTTCTATTGCTCATTTTCCTCTCTTTAGTGTTCATTTATGAATTCTAGTGGGGTTTGAACTACCAAGGTAATTTAACTATTTTCAAAAATTCCCCAAAAATTACAGTGGCTTGCCCTTGGTCAAAATGGCCTGCCTTAGGAATATGGGATTTAAAATACAAAGGCTAGGTTGTATACAAAAATAACAAAAAGTGGGGCAATTAAGCCACTGTGCACTACAAGTCCTTTATTAAAGTGGATTCTGACCTAAGGGTTATTTTTGTTGGCCTCTAGTAGTGATAAAAAGCTCTTGTACCAAAAATGGCAGAGAGCAACATGGTGGTTAATTAATGATGGATTTGTAAAGCTTGATGCACAAAGGGTGATTAGAACTAACTTGTTATTTGAAAAATATCAAACAACAGATTTCAGATTTTTCCTAAGTTCTTATTATCAAAACATTAGTTATCCTAAGGTTTGAGGAGGTTTCACCTTAGGGTTATTTTTGTAGGGTTTTTCTAAGTTATCCTTGTTTTATTTAATTTAAAAGGTAGCTTTCTTATTTTATACTACAACAGGGGGTGATATATTTTTCCAGTGAACTACATTGACTAAGTATTTCAACAAAAATAGGGGTGCTCTTTGGTTCATTATTTATATTACTTTTTCTATTTTCCTTAAACTTAAGCATATTATGGAATAAGGGGTAAAACTAACTTAATGTAATGGACAGAGAGGTTTAACATTTTTAACTAGGTCAGTAGGTAGATATAAACTTCTCCAAATTTTTCTAACCCTAGTTAAATAGTACAACTATTTTTCTTGCTATTATTAAGCTTTTGGCCAAAACTGAAAATAAATCAGAACCTTATATTTTTCTCTAGTACTTATGGGTTTTATATTTTTCTTAGACAGGTTATATTATTTAGAGTCTGGCAAAATTTGTTTGACCAAAATTGGGTAAACCAAACAGAAGTTATGGGTTTTTAAAGTTTCTGTTTGAATTTAAAACAGGTTTCAATTAGGTTTTTCTGAAAACGCAGTTTGCACCGAGACCCCTAGGTTTAAACTGAATCAAACCTCGCAGATCTACCCTCGGGCCACTATTCCCTTGAGTCTTTGGCTTTACACTTAACCCCCCAGGGTTTCTCTCCCTCACACCCGCGGTCCCTCCCCCAACTGGAACAGTAACCGCGGAGAAGGAAAGAATGGCGCGGCTTACCGGCGGCGAGGGAGGTCCGGCGAAGGGCAGGGTTCGCTCGGGGAGGTTCTGGCGATCACGTCGAGGTACGGCTCGTCGTCGGGGATGGCCGGAATCGCCCGGACCACGAGCGCAGGCGGGCGAGCTCGTCGGCGGCGTGGGCTCCGGCCTATCCACGGCGGTACAGTTCAATCCAAGGGCATAGGGAGCTTCATGGAGGTCTAAGGAATCTAACCGTGCAAGGAATCGACGAGAGACTCACCGTGTACCTCGGTCCACGGTGGCCGGCGGGCGGGCGAAGTCCGGTGACCGTGATTCGGCTACTCCGGTGACGCAGAGCCCGATTCCTTGCCCGGGGAGCTTTACTGGTGGGTGCACACTCGCGTCCGAGGGTTGGACGGGATTGTGGAGGGCTGGGCTGGCCGGTCTACGGTGGCGGTGGCTCGAGTGGCCGCGGGCACGTCGCGCACAGGCAGACGGCGGCGAACTGAGCTCCGGTGAGACTTGGGTGCGTGCGGAGGGGTACGGCCAAGGTTCTTGGGCGTTTTATAGGCGCGGACGCGGACCAGGGCGCTGGCTTGGCTCGGGCGCGGCGCGGGGCTCGCGGGGGCGCGCGCGGGCGTGCTCTGGCGCGGCAGAACGCGTCGAACACGTGGCGGTTTGTTTCTTCCAGTGTTCAAATGTCGACAGAGGTCGCAAACGTGCGAATCTTTGCAAAGGTTCGGCGCAGACCTCTTCCTGGCACCTAGGGCTGTCACTCAACTGTGAAAAGTCGGGGCAGATACGGCCTAGGGAGGGAGATCTTTGAATGCCAAAACAGGTGTGTCACACTGGGCACTTCGCGACAAAAGCCATGCCATGGCATGTCAAACGTCCGAGTCTCGGGCTCAACTTTTTCCAGTGGGTGCCCTAAGTAGTATGCCACATTTTTGGTATAGATCACAAGTGGATTTGATGCCATCTTCAAGGTGAACACGGCTGATCCTTAAACTAGGGTCAAAAATGGACTTAGAGAGGAATAGAGAGCTCTAGCTCTCTCTCCACTTAAAGATTTGATTTGGGGTTTTACCAGGGGCCTTTTTGCAATATTTCCTTCCCCTAAATGCTGGTTACAAAGTCACTTAAGGTTTGGGTAAAAGTTACTCATGTTTTGCACACTTGCTCACTCTCTTTTCCCTCCTTAACTAGGGTTTTGGGAGATAGTGTCTAAGAGAGGTCTAGGTTTCTTCTCCCCTCTCATCCAAGGTAGTAAGTGTGCAAGGATTAGAGTAATGCTTTTGGTTGCTCACAATCCTTGGTTAACCTCAACTTTCCAAGGCCCTTATGCTTCTATTCATTAAGTTCTTCCACAGGGGGTCATACCCTTTAAAAACAAGGTGGGCTCTAGCCATGGTAACACCTGGGGTGTTACAGCCCTCCCCCCTTAAAGGAATCTCGTCCCGAGATTTTAGGTGGAGTCCCTTGGAGGGATGCTTTGAAGGTGTGTTGGTGCTACTTCCCCCCTTAAACTCAAGTTCCACTTTCCTAACTGCTCTTCGAATGTCATCCTCTTTGCAACTTCAGAAGGAAGCCCTTCTTAAGTTAAATCCATAACTTAGACTAGTCTTGTTATCTAAGTTTTTCTTATAATTGACTTCAAAGGGCAGGTGGGGGTGGGGTTTTGGGGTTACATACCGATTTCCTTGGGCAGAAAGTCGGGGAAGCGAGAGCGTAGAAACTCCTCCGTCTCCCATGTAGCTTCTTCTACTGAATGATGACTCCACTGAACCTTATATATTTTGATTGACCTTGCCCGAGTTGATCTTTCCTTCTGATCCAATACCTTGACGGGGTACTCTTGGTTGGACAAGTCTGGTTCTATCTCAATGTCTGGTTCTGGTAGCACTTCAGTGGGTAGACGAACACACTTCCGCAGCTGAGATACATGGAACACATTGTGGACTGCTGACAAATGGGATGGTAATTCCAATTGGTAGGCTACGGGTCCACAACTTTCCTTGATCTTATATGGTCCAATGTAGCGAGGGGCCAACTTGCCCTTGATCCCAAATCTCTGGACACCCTTGGTTGGTGATACCTTAAGATAGACATGATCTCCCACCTCAAACTGTAGAGGCTTCCGCCTCTCGTCATGATAACTCTTTTGCCTGGCCTGAGCAGCTTCCAAGTTCTTCCTGATGACTCTGACCTTTCTCTCTGCTTCAATTACCAAATCTGGCCCAAATATTTCCCTTTCTCCTGCTTGAGACCAATTCAGCGGGGTTCTGCATCTTCTCCCATACAAAGCCTCAAAAGGTGCCATTTTCAGACTGGACTGATAGCTGTTATTGTAAGAAAACTCTGCCAAGGAAAGACACTTATCCCAATCCTTCCCATAATGCAGTGCACAAGCCCTCAACATATCTTCTAAAATCTGGTTCACCCTTTCTGTTTGGCCATCTGTTTGAGGGTGATACGCTGAGCTTCGGATTACGTGGGTCCCAAGTGATTCTTGTAATTGCTCCCAAAAGCGTGCCACAAAAGGTGCTCCTCGGTCAGAGACTATGGTCCTTGGTATCCCATGCAGACGAACTATCTGGTCGATGTAAATTTCCGCATACTTCTCCGTCCGGTGGGTGGTGTGCACTGGCAAGAAATGAGCAGTCTTGGTCAATCTGTCCACAATAACCCATATGGAATCATGGTGCCTGGAGGTATTGGGTAATCCCACTATGAAGTCCATGCAAACGTCCTCCCATTTCCAAGATGGTATGGGAAGGGGTTGCAAAGGGCCTGCTGCTTTCAGATGACTAGCTTTTACCCTCTGACAAGTGTCACATTCTGAAACGTACGTGGCAATTTCCCTCTTCATCCTGGTCCACCAATAAAGAGGCCTGAGATCATGGTACATCTTGTTGCTACCCGGGTGCATGGAAAACTTGGATAGGTGAGCTTCATCCAATATCTTCTTTTTGAGCTCAGGGTTCTTGGGAACAACCAATCGATCTTCAAACCATAAAGTTCCCTTGCTATCCTGACGGAAACACTTGTATTTCTCGGCCTTCAGCTTGATCATTTCCTTAATAACCTGAACTCCCTTATCCCCAAACTGTGCCTGAGCTATTTGTTCTTGCAATGTGGGCTCCACTGCAATATATTTCAATTCACCGGAAGGAACAACTTCCAGGTTCAGCTTGCACAACTCATCACACAAGGTGGTAACTCTTGCATCCATGTTCATGCAATTACATTGGGCCTTTCGGCTCAAGGCATCTGCCACGACATTGGCCTTGCCAGGATGGTAATGCACCTCCAAATCATAGTCCTTGATTAATTCCAACCATCTTCTCTGCCTCATGTTCAGATCTGCCTGAGTGAAAATGTACTTGAGACTCTTGTGATCAGTGTAAATGTTACAGTGAGCTCCCATCAAGTAGTGTCTCCATATCTTGAGGGCATGAACTACTGCTGCCAACTCCAGATCATGGGTTGGGTAGTTCTGCTCATGGGGTCTGAGGGCTCGGGAAGCATACGCAATGACCCGGTTATCTTGCATCAAGACACAACCCAATCCTGTACCAGAAGCATCACAATAAACTTCAAATGGCTTGGTGTTGTCGGGTTGGGCTAGCACTGGAGCTGTTGTCAATTGTTGCCTCAAGGTATGAAAAGCATCTTCACATTTTTGGCTCCACTCAAATTTGACTCCCTTCTTCAGCAGCTCAGTCATTGGCTTGGCAATTCTGGAGAAATCCGGAATAAATCGTCGGTAGTATCCTGCTAATCCCAGAAAACTTCTGATCTGCTTCACTGTAGTCGGGGGTTTCCAGTCCATCACTTCTTGCACTTTCTCAGGGTCAACTGATATCCCATCCTGAGAGATTGTGTGACCCAAGAATTTTATTTCTTTCAGCCAGAACTCACACTTGGACAACTTAGCATACAACTGATGGTCGCGAAGTCTCTGAAGCACGATATGCAGATGTTTAGTGTGCTCAGCCTCATTCTTGGAATAAACCAGAATGTCATCGATGAAAACAACCACGAACTTATCCAATTCTGGCATGAATACTGAGTTCATCAAGTACATGAAATAAGCCGGGGCATTGGTTAGCCCAAAAGACATTACCAAAAACTCATAGAGCCCATATCTGGTAGAGAAAGCCGTCTTGGGAATGTCACTGGCACGGATCTTGATCTGATGGTAGCCCGAGCGAAGGTCTATCTTGGAGAATACCTTGGCTCCTACCAACTGATCAAACAGAACATCAATGCGGGGTAACGGGTACTTGTTCTTGACAGTCACCGCATTGAGAGGGCGGTAATCAACACACATCCTCAAACTCTCATCCTTCTTCTTCACGAACAAGGCGGGACATCCCCAGGGTGAAGTACTTGGACGAATAAACCCCTTGTCCAATAATTCTTGCAGTTGCTTCTTCAATTCTGCCAACTCCGCGGGAGGCATCCTATAAGGTCTCTTGGAAATAGGAGCGGTCCCGGGTTGCAGTTCAATGGCAAACTCAATATCTCTGTCAGGTGGCATTCCTGGCAATTCATCCGGAAAAACATCGGGGTAGTCGCAGGCTACTGGGATCTGCCTTACTGGGGATTCTGCCATAACAAAGGCACAAGACCGGGTACCACCCGGGTTGGGTAAATACAAAACAGTCTCGCCATAAACAGGGGAATGAATTTCAATGGCTCTGGCTGCAATGTCCAATATTGCCTGATGTTTGGTCAACCAATCAGTCCCCAAGATGATATCCACACTATCCAGTCCCAAAATAAGAAGGTCCGTTTTAATTATCAAACTACCAAACTTTAGAGGTACCTTCATGCTGATTTGGTTAGTGGCAATCCTGCCTCCTGGGGTTGAAATGGTAATAGCCCCGTGGGTGTGGTGAAAAGGCAACTGGCACTTGACACTAAATTTGGCACTGACAAAACTATGCGATGCACCAGAATCAAAAAGAACAGTAGCAGGAAAATTTAAAACTGTAAAGATACCAGTCATGACGGGTGCCCCCTCCGGAATGTCAGCCATTATAGTGAAGTTCAGCTTGCCCTGCCTCACTTGCACTTTCTGCCTCTTTCCTTGGTTCTGATTAACATTCTGCCCCTGCCTCTGCTGATTCTTGGGGCAATTCTTGGCATAATGCCCAGTGCTGCCACAAGTGAAACACCTGTTATCATTGGCCTGGCGGTACTGCTGCTGCTGATTGTTCCTCTGAGCTGGAAACTGGCGCGGTTAGGTGCCTGCTGCTGCGGTGGCCTGATCACCCACCTCCCTTGCTGCTGCTGAGGTCCCCTGCTCTGTGAGTCAGACACAATCCTGAAGCGCTGTGGCTGAGACGAGGGTCCTGCCACAGGGGTCTTCCTCTTCTTCTCCGCCTGCCGAGCCAAGATGCAGTCCTCCTGGGAGATAGCCATGTTAACCAACTCATTGTAACTGTTGGCCCTGACGGTGTTGAGACGGTCACGGAGCTTGGTGCTGAGCCCCCTCCTGAACCTGTCTCGCTTCTTCTCATCCGTATCTGCATGATATCCAGCATACTGACACAAATCATTGAAGGCCTGGGCATATTGCAACACTGTCCTGCTGCCCTGAGTGAGTGCCAGAAACTCATTGAGCTTCCGGTCCATGATGCCAGCGGGAATATGATGCCCTCTGAAAGCGGCCTTGAACTCCCTCCACTCCACCTCTCTACCATCTGGCTGCATAGCAAGAAAATGGTCCCACCAAGTCCTTGCGGGTCCGCGAAGCTGCTGGGTGGCGAACCTGACCTTGGTGACCTCTGAGCAAGCCCCATGGAGCAGTGGGAACTTGGATTCTACCACCCTCAACCACACATCTGCATCAAGTGGGTCCTCCGTCCTGGTAAACAATGGTGGCTGGGTGCTGAGAAACTCCTGGTAAGTAGCAGCGACGGGGTGACGCTGATGGTCTCCACCAAAATGCTGAGGTGGTGGCTGACGCTGAGCTAGCTGCCTCAGAATCTCATTCTGCTGGGCCATGAGCTCCTGCAGAGTGGGAGGCGGTGGCGGTGGAGGAACGTGCTCATTCTGACCACGGCGCGCTCTCCCAGCCATCTGAAAAAGTCACATGGTTGCTCAATAACACATCTCCAAGCTTAAGGTTCGAACATGGTAGGGGAGTCAAAGTAATTTGATAGATTCCAAATAAAACAAACGAAAACATAATCCTTCCGTCCAAATTTAAATTACCATTAATCATCCCTAAACATCCAAAAGAGTTTTAACACTGGTTACATCAAGGATCAAAAGACTCAACTCTACCTAGCCTAGTACCCTAAGGGTGCAAAAGCTAAGCTAGCGGCGAGGAGTCCAACTATCGTCAACTTCTAGTATTAGCCGGGCATCTAGTGAGCGAACGAGGCAACGCTAGACTCGGGGGAAGGTGGTCTCCCTGAGCCAGCGGTGTCTACACTGGAGGCAGGCTCATCTCCTCCCTCGATGTCCACGTCCTCGTCAGCCTCCGCATCATGGATCTCTTGGTGATGCATGTCCAGGTGCGCATTAGCCTCTGCTAGCTGCTGCTGGGTGTTGAGGAGCTGATCCTCGAGGACCTCGATGGTATTCTCCCTGGTGCCCACTAGCTCCTCCAACTCATGAATCTCGTCAGTCAGCTGCTCCACCTGTAAATCTTTCTCCACCAGCTCCTGGGATAAATCCACCACGAGCTCCTCCCTGTTGTCCAGGGTGATCTTGGTGGCCTCCAGTAATGCCATCAGGTGGGACATGGCCTCCCCACGCATCACTTGCAGACGATACAGAGCGTTCATGCATCGTACAGACAAGTGAGCGGTGTGGCCTGGGTAGAGAGCTCAGATGTCCTTGGCATGCTCCACCCGGTCCTTCCACATCGGGTCGTCCTCCTTTTCCGCGGGGAACAACCCAATGGGGTGGGTAGCCAGCTCCAAGGGGTGAAATCCACAGAAGGTGGTCAGTCCATGCAGAGCGATAGCCTCAATAGTATCCTCAGCCCGGTATCCATAGGACTCAGAGTCCAGTGAACGCCAGCCTGGCTGCAGGGGATGAGGCTCCAAAGTCATCCTCACCCGACAGCGAGGTACCCGGTGCTTCTCGAACTGCTGCACCGCGTACTGAGGGGGTGTCAAATATCCTGCCCCCTGAAGTACCTCCCACAAGATGCGGGGAAAACCCTCTCGTGCAAGTCCATCAGTGTGGGTCAGTGCATTTCCGTCCTCGGAGGATCCGTGGGAAGTCATCTGTGCACGGTTAAGCGTAAGTAAAGAAAAAGAATTACAAAAAGAACAAAGAAAATAAAACTCAGCCTGCCTCTAACTAAAAGAAAAAGGCACTGGGGACCTAGTTGGCTGCTATCTCATTTTTAAGTCCTTTTACTTAGTTATTCATTTACTTAATTAAGAATGCATGCATGCATGTCCTGTACGACCTCTCCAAAAGATAAAAAGGAATAGGGAAGGACTCCCATCCTTTAAAAAGTGGCCTATAGGGCCTAGTCACTTAGCCACCTAGCTACCCTTCTATTGTCCTAAGGCTTCACGTCCTAGGTCTATCCTGCTCGCCCTACTATCTATCCAACATTGTTTCTATCAAGTTTTACTTTTAGAAAAGGGATGGTATTCATGTCTTATTGATTCCTCTGTGGTGGTACAAGCTCCGATACCAGCTGTGGCGGAACTGCCCGAATTATTCCAACTTAAGTGCCTAAGTCCGACCTTAGAGGCTAGACCACACTTAAATGGGAATAACCCGTCAATCCCTCGGATCTAGTCCGACACGGCCACTGACAGGATCAAGTACCACAGTCTCACTCGATGGTGAGTCACAGAGCAAATACAATAAAGCATAAAACCAGGCCTGGAAGAGTATTAAATTATTACATCACCATTGTCACCATCGGAGTTTTCACAAAAGTAACCACCATTGTTTTTGAAGTGCAGCGGAAATAAACTAACGATAAATAAATGGAGAGATGGGGAAGCCTATCCCATCACTCCTCATGCTCCTCCTCAGCCGAGGCAGGGTCCCACTCGACAGTCCAACCCGGTGGCAGGGTGGATGGCCAAGTCACGCCAGCAACCATGTCCTCCAGAGAACCTGTAAAAATTATGCCACAAGCAAGGCTGAGTATACTAATACTCAGCTAGACTTACCCGGTGTGAGGAGTCTATACTCCTCTACCTCTAGACATGCAGCTGTTTGGCTGTGGGGTTTGGTTGCCAAAAGCACTAGCTGAGTTTCTAAATCAAGATTTTAACTTAATCAAAATTAAGTGTGACTCTCTTAAGGCTAAAAGTGTACTATCTATTCATACATAGTAGCAAGCATTATTAGCAATCAACAGTTTGTATCATCTCAACCAGTTCCACTTGTTACTCAATGTAGCAGCATGGATCAAGCAGTCTCATTAGCTGCGAGAAGCAGACGATTCGAATCGAGTTTTTATCCTTGCAAGGTAAACCTAAACACACGACATGCAGGGGCACTCCGTCCCCACACATATCAACCGTCCCCATCGATTCCCTGGCAGCAGATCAGGTCTCACTGCCTTGGCGTACAATGCCTCACTGACCCCGACTGGCCGTCGTGCAGTGACAGCACTTGTACCCACCATAACCGGAATGGGAGACTACGTCTCAGGTCGCGTGAGGGGGTATGTCCACTGGCAGGTTCAATCAGGTACTAGGTTTACCGATTTACCATATTTCTCGGTATGTGCTTAGTACATTCAAACGCTTGACTCACGGGACCACACCTTAATCCTTAATCAACTTTTTATCCCGTGAACAACCAATCCCCATGGATTGTTGCCCACAAACCAACCTCAATATGATAAGAAGGTGGATACAGCCAATTCCTGACCTCGCGCGAGTGCTAGAAAAATCACTCGACTTCTACCGAGATCCTAATTAATAAAGCAGCTACTCGACCTAGCATACTAGTATTCATCTCAATAGGATTCCTGAGATCATGCAACTAGGGTTTCAAACAATTCCTACACCTAAGTGCACAAACAATCCTACAAACATTAAGTGTAGTAAAGTAGCATAAATAACAGGTTATGCATAAAACCGGGGCTTGCCTTCCAAAGCAGTGGCAGGCAGGTCCTCTGGTGCAGGCTCTGGTGCTGGGTCTGTGGCAACCTCCTGGGCAGCTCCTTGCTCCGGCACGAGGACGTACTCTCCGTCAGCAAGATTACAGTCTATCGAATGCAATGAAAATGTATGTTATGAATGCAAGATCTAAGAACATTAAACTATAGAATTTAAGTCAAGAATTAACTTAGGGTTCCCTGGCTATGTGGGTTTCCCAGTGGTTTATATTTGGTACTTTCATAATTAAGTCTTTACTTGGGGTAAACAAGGAGAATTTGTATTGCATTTGTAGATTTCTATTTCTGGGAACAACTTACAAGGGTCTTAGGGGGATATTAATTTCTATTGCTCATTTTCCTCTCTTTAGTGTTCATTTATGAATTCTAGTGGGGTTTGAACTACCAAGGTAATTTAACTATTTTCAAAAATTCCCCAAAAATTACAGTGGCTTGCCCTTGGTCAAAATGGCCTGCCTTAGGAATATGGGATTTAAAATACAAAGGCTAGGTTGTATACAAAAATAACAAAAAGTGGGGCAATTAAGCCACTGTGCACTACAAGTCCTTTATTAAAGTGGATTCTGACCTAAGGGTTATTTTTGTTGGCCTCTAGTAGTGATAAAAAGCTCTTGTACCAAAAATGGCAGAGAGCAACATGGTGGTTAATTAATGATGGATTTGTAAAGCTTGATGCACAAAGGGTGATTAGAACTAACTTGTTATTTGAAAAATATCAAACAACAGATTTCAGATTTTTCCTAAGTTCTTATTATCAAAACATTAGTTATCCTAAGGTTTGAGGAGGTTTCACCTTAGGGTTATTTTTGTAGGGTTTTTCTAAGTTATCCTTTTTTTATTTAATTTAAAAGGTAGCTTTCTTATTTTATACTACAACAGGGGGTGATATATTTTTCCAGTGAACTACATTGACTAAGTATTTCAACAAAAATAGGGGTGCTCTTTGGTTCATTATTTATATTACTTTTTCTATTTTCCTTAAACTTAAGCATATTATGGAATAAGGGGTAAAACTAACTTAATGTAATGGACAGAGAGGTTTAACATTTTTAACTAGGTCAGTAGGTAGATATAAACTTCTCCAAATTTTTCTAACCCTAGTTAAATAGTACAACTATTTTTCTTGCTATTATTAAGCTTTTGGCCAAAACTGAAAATAAATCAGAACCTTATATTTTTCTCTAGTACTTATGGGTTTTATATTTTTCTTAGACAGGTTATATTATTTAGAGTCTGGCAAAATTTGTTTGACCAAAATTGGGTAAACCAAACAGAAGTTATGGGTTTTTAAAGTTTCTGTTTGAATTTAAAACAGGTTTCAATTAGGTTTTTCTGAAAACGTAGTTTGCACCGAGACCCCTAGGTTTAAACTGAATCAAACCTCACAGATCTACCCTCGGGCCACTATTCCCTTGAGTCTTTGGCTTTACACTTAACCCCCCAGGGTTTCTCTCCCTCACACCCGCGGTCCCTCCCCCAACTGGAACAGTAACCGCGGAGAAGGAAAGAATGGCGCGGCTTACCGGCGGCGAGGGAGGTCCGGCGAAGGGCAGGGTTCGCTCGGGGAGGTTCTGGCGATCACGTCGAGGTACGGCTCGTCGTCGGGGATGGCCGGAATCGCCCGGACCACGAGCGCAGGCGGGCGAGCTCGTCGGCGGCGTGGGCTCCGGCCTATCCACGGCGGTACAGTTCAATCCAAGGGCATAGGGAGCTTCATGGAGGTCTAAGGAATCTAACCGTGCAAGGAATCGACGAGAGACTCACCGTGTACCTCGGTCCACGGTGGCCGGCGGGCGGGCGAAGTCCGGTGACCGTGATTCGGCTACTCCGGTGACGCAGAGCCCGATTCCTTGCCCGGGGAGCTTTACTGGTGGGTGCACACTCGCGTCCGAGGGTTGGACGGGATTGTGGAGGGCTGGGCTGGCCGGTCTACGGCGGCGGTGGCTCGAGTGGCCGCGGGCACGTCGCGCACAGGCAGACGGCGGCGAACTGAGCTCCGGTGAGACTTGGGTGCGTGCGGAGGGGTACGGCCAAGGTTCTTGGGCGTTTTATAGGCGCGGACGCGGACCAGGGCGCTGGCTTGGCTCGGGCGCGGCGCGGGGCTCGCGGGGGCGCGCGCGGGCGTGCTCTGGCGCGGCAGAACGCGTCGAACACGTGGCGGTTTGTTTCTTCCAGTGTTCAAATGTCGACAGAGGTCGCAAACGTGCGAATCTTTGCAAAGGTTCGGCGCAGACCTCTTCCTGGCACCTAGGGCTGTCACTCAACTGTGAGGAGTCGGGGCAGATACGGCCTAGGGAGGGAGATCTTTGAATGCCAAAATAGGTGTGTCACACTGGGCACTTCGCGACAAAAGCCATGCCATGGCATGTCAAACGTCCGAGTCTCGGGCTCAACTTTTTCCAGTGGGTGCCCTAAGTAGTATGCCACATTTTTGGTATAGATCACAAGTGGATTTGATGCCATCTTCAAGGTGAACACGGCTGATCCTTAAACTAGGGTCAAAAATGGACTTAGAGAGGAATAGAGAGCTCTAGCTCTCTCTCCACTTAAAGATTTGATTTGGGGTTTTACCAGGGGCCTTTTTGCAATATTTCCTTCCCCTAAATGCTGGTTACAAAGTCACTTAAGGTTTGGGTAAAAGTTACTCATGTTTTGCACACTTGCTCACTCTCTTTTCCCTCCTTAACTAGGGTTTTGGGAGATAGTGTCTAAGAGAGGTCTAGGTTTCTTCTCCCCTCTCATCCAAGGTAGTAAGTGTGCAAGGATTAGAGTAATGCTTTTGGTTGCTCACAATCCTTGGTTAACCTCAACTTTCCAAGGCCCTTATGCTTCTATTCATTAAGTTCTTCCACAGGGGGTCATACCCTTTAAAAACAAGGTGGGCTCTAGCCATGGTAACACCTGGGGTGTTACACGTACATTTCGAAAAGGATAGACCATGTGCAGCTTGTCAAGCAGGGAAACAGGTGGGGAGCTCACATCATTCCAAGAATGTGATGACCACATCAAGACCACTGGACATGCTTCATATGGACCTCTTCGGACCCGTCGCCTATCTGAGTATAGGAGGAAGTAAGTATGGTCTTGTTATTGTTGATGACTTTTCCCGCTTCACTTGGGTATTCTTTTTGCAGGATAAAACTGAAACCCAAGGGACTCTCAAGCGCTTCCTAAGGAGAGCTCAAAATGAGTTTGAGCTCAAGGTGAAGAAGATAAGGAGCGACAACGGGTCCGAATTCAAGAATCTTCAAGTGGAAGAGTTCCTTGAGGAGGAGGGGATCAAGCACGAGTTCTCCGCTCTCTACACACCACAGCAAAATGGTGTGGTAGAGAGGAAGAACAGGACGCTCATCGATATGGCGAGGACTATGCTTGGAGAATTCAAGACCCCCGAGCGTTTTTGGTCGGAAGCCGTGAATACGGCTTGCCACGCCATCAATAGGGTCTATCTTCACCGCCTCCTCAAGAAGACTTCATACGAGCTGCTAACCGGTAACAAACCCAATGTTTCATATTTTTGAGTTTTTGGGAGTAAATGCTACATTCTAGTGAAGAAGGGTAGAAATTCCAAATTTGCTCCCAAAGCTGTAGAAGGGTTTTTATTAGGTTATGACTCAAATACAAAGGCGTATAGAGTCTTCAACAAATCATCGGGTTTGGTTGAAGTCTCTAGCGACGTTGTATTTGATGAGACTAATGGCTCTCCAAGAGAGCAAGTTGTTGATCTTGATGATGTAGATGAAGAAGACGTTCCAACGGCCGCGATACGCAACATGGCGATTGTAGATGTACGGCCTCGGGAACAATTGGAGCAAGATCAACCGTCTTCCTCAACTATGGTGCATCCCCCAACCCAAGATGACGAACAGGTACCTCAAGTGGAGGCGCATGATCAAGGGGGAGCACAGGATGTTCAAGTTGAAGAGGAAGAAGCACCTCAGGCACCTCCAACCCAAGTTCGAGCGACGGTCCAAAGGGATCATCCCGTCGACCAAATTTTGGGTGATATTAGCAAGGGAGTAACTACTCGTTCAAGATTAGTTAATTTTTGTGAGCATTACTCTTTTGTCTCTTCTATTGAGCCTTTCAGGGTAGAAGAGGCCTTGCTAGATCCAGACTGGGTGCTGGCCATGCAGGAGGAACTCAACAACTTCAAGCGCAATGAAGTTTGGACACTGGTGCCTCGTCCCAAGCAAAATGTTGTGGGAACAAAGTGGGTGTTCCGCAACAAACAGGACGAGCACGGGGTGGTGACGAGGAACAAGGCTCGACTTGTGGCAAAAGGTTATGCCCAAGTTGCAGGTTTGGACTTTGAGGAGACTTTCGCTCCTGTGGCTAGGCTAGAGTCCATTCGTATTTTGCTAGCATATGCCGCTCACCATTCTTTCAGGTTGTACCAAATGGATGTGAAGAGCGCTTTCCTCAACGGGCCAATCAAGGAGGAGGTGTACGTGGAGCAACCCCCTGGCTTCGAGGATGAACGGTACCCTGACCACGTGTGTAAGCTCTCTAAGGCGCTCTATGGACTTAAGCAAGCTCCAAGAGCATGGTATGAATGCCTTAGAGACTTTCTAATTGCTAATTCTTTTAAGGTTGGGAAAGCCGATCCAACTCTTTTTACTAAGACTTGTGATGGAGATTTATTTGTGTGCCAAATTTATGTCGATGACATAATATTTGGTTCTACTAATCAAAAGTCTTGTGAAGAGTTTAGCAGGGTGATGACGCAGAAATTCGAGATGTCGATGATGGGCGAGTTGAACTACTTCCTTGGGTTCCAAGTGAAGCAACTCAAGGACGGCACCTTCATCTCCCAAATGAAGTACACACAAGATTTGCTAAAGAGGTTTGGGATGAAGGACGCCAAGCCCGCAAAGACTCCGATGGGAACTGACGGACACACCAACCTCAACAAAGGAGGTAAGTCCGTTGATCAAAAAGCATACCGGTCCATGATAGGTTCTTTGCTTTATTTATGTGCTAGTAGACCGGATATTATGCTTAGCGTATGCATGTGTGCTAGATTTCAATCCGATCCTAAGGAGTGTCACTTAGTGGCTGTGAAGCGAATTCTTCGATATTTAGTCGCTACGCCTTGCTTCAGGATCTGGTATCCAAAGGGGTCTAACTTTGACTTGATTGGGTACTCAGTTTCCGACTATGCTGGATGTAAGGTCAATAGGAAGAGTACATCGGGGACGTGCCAATTCTTAGGAAGGTCCCTGGTGTCGTGGAATTCTAAGAAACAAACCTCCGTTGCCCTATCCACCGCTGAGGCCGAGTACGTTGCCGCAGGACAGTGTTGTGCGCAACTACTTTGGATGAGGCAAACCCTCCGGGACTTTGGCTACAATCTGAGCAAAGTCCCACTCCTATGTGACAATGAGAGTGCTATCCGCATAGCAGAAAATCCTGTTGAGCACAGCCGCACAAAGCACATTGACATCCGGCATCATTTTTTGAGAGACCACCAGCAAAAGGGAGATATCGAAGTGTTTCATGTTAGCACCGAGAACCAGCTAGCCGATATCTTCACTAAGCCTTTAGATGAGAAGACCTTTTGCAGGCTGCGTAGTGAGCTAAATATCTTAGATTCGCGGAACCTGGATTGAAATATAGCATACCTGTGTTTATGCTCTTGATCATGTTTCTTCTGCATTTGTTGCTTATGTTTGGTGCTCAAGTTGTACAAAATCTCCCTGGACCTCACAAGTCCTTTTTGCAAGTGATGCAAATATTTAGGGGGAGCTGTGCTACAACTTGACCCTTTGAGACTAATCGTGTGCTTGAGTTTACTTGTTTTAGTCTCAAAGGTGGATTGAAAGGGAAAGGTGGACTTGGACCATCAAAGACTTCCACTGCACTCCGATGAGGGGTAATTACTTCCAAGTTCATCTTGTGAACTCTTATTGCCATTGAACTCTTATTTGAAGATTTGGTGAGGCAATGGGGTTAAAAGGCCAAGATTGATCCCGTTTTGGTGCTTGATGCCAAAGGGGGAGAAAATAAAGGCCAAAGTGATAAATGGATCAGCTACCACTTGAGAGATTTTGAAAACAGTAGAATAGAGCTTTTGGTTTGTCAAAACTCTTTTGTTGTCTCACTTGTCAAAAGTTGGCTTCTTGTGGGGAGAAGTGTTGATCATGGGAAAACATGGGAAAAAGGGGGAGTTTTTGAAATCTTGAATCAATTTCTCTTGGAATGACTCTCCTTATGTTTTAACAAGTGTGTTTGACTTAGAGATAGGAATTTGAGTTTGATTTGCAAAAACAAACCAAGTGGTGGCAAAGGGTGATCCATATATGTCAAATTTGAATCAAAACAATTTGAGTTCTTATTTGAAGTGTTTTTGTAATTGTTCCACTTGTTTTATATTGTGTTGGCATAAATCACCAAAAAGGGGGAGATTGAAAGGGAAATGTGCCCTTGGGCCATTTCTAAATGTTTTGGTGATTTAGTTTCAAACATATGTGCCTAAGTGTTAAATGGTGGACAAAATACAAATCAAGTGTAAAGGTATGTTTCTCAGACTTAGTACATTATTTTATGGACTAATGTATTGTGTCTAAGTGCTGGAAATAAGAAAAGATCAATTGGAATTGTCTTGGCTCGAGCAGCCAAGACTTTGCTCAGTCTGGAAGCACCGAACTGTCCGGTGGTGCACCGGACAGTGTCCGGTGCGCCAGGCTGGCTCGAGCGAACTGGCCGCTCTCGGGAATTCACCGGCGACGTACGACTATAATTCACCGGACTGTCCGGTGTGCACCGGACTGTCCGGTGAGCCAACGGTCGGCCGGGCCAATGGTCGGCCGCGCGATCTGCGCAGGACACGTGGCCGAGCCAACGACTAGAAGAGGGCACTGGACTATCCGATGTTCACCGGACAGTGTCCGGTGCGCCAATGGCTCTCGGGCGCCAACGGTCGGCTTCACCATTTAAGGAAAGGAATCGGGCACCGGACAGTGTCCGGTGGTGCACGAGACATGTCCGGTGCGCCAGTCGACAGAAGGCAATATCAGCCTTCCTAGAATGCTCTCAATGGCTCCTAGCTGTCTTGGGGCTATAAAAGGGACCCCTAGACGCATGGAGGAGAATAACAAGCATTCCTACAACATTCCTAAGCACCAAGACATCATTTTTGCGCATTGATTTCATTGTGATAGCACATAGAGCTCTAGTGGAGTTGTGAACTCATTTGGGTTGTGTTGCGAGCTCTTGTTGCGACTTGTGTGCGTGTTGACTCTCTGATTCGTGTGTCTTGTGTGCGTTGCTAATCCCTCCCTTGCTCTGTGTTTCTTGTGAATTTCAAGTGTAAGGGCGAGAGGCTCCAAGTTGTGGAGATTCCTCGCAAACGGGATTGAGAAAAAGTAAGCAAAACACCGTGGTATTCAAGTGGGTCTTTGGACCGCTTGAGAGGGGTTGATTGCAACCCTCGTCCGTTGGGACGCCACAACGTGGAGTAGGCAAGCGTTGGTCTTGGCCGAACCACGGGATAACCACCGTGCCATCTCTGTGATTGATTTCTTGTGGTTATTGTGTTTTGTTGAGATTCCACTCTAGCCACTTGGCAATTATTGTGCTAACGATTAACCAAGTTTTGTGGCTTAAGTTTTAAGTTTCACAGGATCACCTATTCACCCCCCTCTAGGTGCTCTCACCAGGCCCGAGTAGACTTTTTCTGATGCTTTTCTTCTTTTGTAGGCCCTATTTCTAGCACTTAGACAAACACATTAATATACAAAATCTCTACTGCTCTATAAGCATGGTGTGTAGGCGTCCACATCGTGCACTGCCTCTCGCCCCCAACCACCTCCGTAATCATCGACACTCCCACACCGACATCTCGCACCCGTAGACACCGTGCCGGTGCCCCTGCCTCATCGCGCCCTGGCCAGTCGCGTGATCTTCAGCCCCCGCCGTGTGCCTTCGTAAATCCTGTCCGCCGCGCCCGCCAGATTGAGCAGATCCGCCATTCCGCGCCCTCGCCATGACACGCGCTCACCTTAGCCCTGTAGCCCCGTGCCGCCATACCCTCGGCCTCACCCCATCCTCCCCTGCCCCAGCATCGCATCCAACGCGCAGATCCAGCGCCGTCGCCGTGATGCCTACCCATACCACCGCGAGCGCAGCCCCCACCCCAGCGTGATCTCCACCCGCCCCCATCCCCATCGCATCCTTGGTGCCCCCGTCATCCACATACTTGTGGCCGTCTCCGGTGGAGAGAGGATCACGTCGTCCGGGGTGGTGGTCGCAGAAGGAACTGCTCCCCGTCGAGCCAGGCGATGGCCCTCGACCACCCTGTGAGGCCCGATAAGCCCCCTGTGGTACACCCTCTTGTGCTGCTCGTGCACCTCCTCCCTCCGATCCTTGTCTTAGGATCAGCATTTCATCAAGCAGGAGGCGATGGGTGACCTGGGCGTTGTCGCTCTCCTATGTGCAGGTGACGTAGAAGGAGATTACCAGACACAAGTAGATGGGTGTGTCGCTCAACGAGTACATGCTGCACAACCTGGCACACGTCGAGCTCAACACCATTGACCTCGGCCTGTGGTCTCCTTATGTTCACCCTGTGTTCACCCATCTTGCGCTTTGGTGGGGAGCCATACGAACAATGGCCTTCCACACAAGGGAAGTCGGGTTTGCCTCCTTCTAGGGAGCCAGCAATTTCTCCACACATAAGCAATTGCTTAAACTGTTTTGCAAAATTTAGTTGCAATATCTTCCTCAATTTCAACTTCAACCATGTGTCTTGTTGTGTCAGGATCTGATTCAGTTCTACTTACTGCATATAAAACTGAATAGAAATCTACACATTTTGCAAACAGCAAAAAGCCCCAGATGTAGGAATGAGCTGGCCATATAGGGTCTAATTCAGTTGTACTTCCTCCTGATAAAACTAAATAGACTAGAGAATATCTGAGAACATGGACTAATTTGATTAGCTTGATGCGTGTGTCAATTTTTGGTGTCAAACAATGTAATCCATTGCTTTCTAAACCATAGCAGCAGTAGCCTGAAGTACTATGTAATTCAGTTTTAGTGCAACAACTATGGATAAGTACTATGTAATTTTGTGAAATTAAAAATGAATAATAGGTTTGTTTTCTAAAATGAACTAAAAGAAAGGACAACAATTTGTTTTCTAGGCATCAGTCAACGTTTAAGATCTATAGAAATCAACAATATTTCTAACTATTAAGTGTTAATTATCTAATGTATTTAATGAAGTAAAACAGTTAGACTTGCCTAAAGAGTCCAGTCGAAGCTTCACTGGCTGCATAGAGAAGTAATTTTTTATTATCATGTAAATGCATGGTTCTTTGGAACCATTTGGCCTATCTGATTAATTATTTCTATCACTCATTCTTGAAATTTGAGGGCTTTGTCATTGACCTAGCATCATTTTGTATTGTTTGCCAAAAGTTGACTGCTTTGCTAATTCAAGTACTATTTTGGTTTCAACATATTTCTATATCTTTACTACTCTATAAGACTCCAGTGTAGGCGTCCACCACACTCATCGTGCCCCCGCCTCCGATATTCTCGCCCCGCCTCACTCGCCCCATCTAGCATCGATGCCTGCATCCCGCCATCCTTCTATGGAAGGCGCGCTCGGCATCCTAGCCATCCTCACCCCCAAGCGGTCGCACCCCACCATCCTCGCCCCTAAGCTCGCAATCCCTTCCATCCTCGCCCATGCGGCCGCGCACCACGTCGATGGAAGGCGCTCATGTGAGTATTCTTTTTTTTAGACCTACCTCCGGCTGCACAAGTCTAAACTATTTGTGCTTAGGATAGAATAGATAGTGCATTTCTATTTTTACTAGGTGTGTGCCCGTGCGTTGCCACGGCCCACGGGTGTTAAAATTAGTATAAAACATAGATACGAAACAACAAACATCACTTTAATATGTAAAATCTGTGTGGCAAAATATTACTGTAACTAATATTATACTAAAATTGAATGTAGATATCAAACAAACATTATAAGAAGTCGAACCATGTCAAAACATTTATTCATGAGTACCACCAAATACAATTCAAGGAACGGATAATAATCTCTTCTCATGAAATGAAATTAAAAAAGGGTAACACATAGAGACCTGACCGGACTTCAGAAGCTGCTCCAGCTTAAACCAACAATGGAACTCACCACCTCTCATCATGTTGATCATCAATAACTGCCCTGTCAAATGCACATCTTTGAACCCTGTTACTACGATCCTGCAAACTAAACATGTACACTATTAGCCAATTGCCTCTACCTACACTCTTCATATAGACAGCTCCACTCCTAAAGTATAATCGTGTTTCAACAGTCATTTGTGGTCACATGCGTTCTGGTTGAACATTGCATGCCTCTGTGTTGCAATGTACAAAATTTCAGCTCCGGTACCATATGCACTATCAGTCATATTTAATAAAAAATGGAACTGCAAACCATTACCTCTTCAGTCCAAAAATATATAGATGTTTGAAGTAGCATCTAAACTGGGGTATATATGGAATCATGCTAAACAATAACTCAAGTTACTGGAAATCCTATAACAAAATACACTTCTAAAAATCTAAGCAACAATTTTCAAAATGAGAATTTCCCTTGCCATAAATTTCACGCTCTTAGGTTTCAAATTATCAAATCACACTTTCTTCAAAGAAACAATCTTCTCATTTTCAAGATCATGGGCTTTGTAAACATTATTATATGTATCCTGACCAATCTGAATAAACCAAAGAATAATTCTTGAAAACAATTTCCAAGGCAATAAAATTTACATGTGGCAATCTTCACAATGAGTTAGTTCCATCAAAAGTACCCCCACAACACTCATGAACACGTCTGAGCACATAATCTCGATAATTCAGTCCAAACCAAATTCTATAAAATGTTTGAAATATATTAGCCAAATAACAGTCCTCGCCTTTCATAGTTCAATGTCTAGACTTAAAGTCTGAATCCAGAACACAACAAATAGAACAATACTCTTTGTTATATTGCCGTCTTATTTCTAGAAATTCAGGAAAACTGAGTAGTCTTTGTCGCTATCAACAGAAATATTCTACTATTTCTAATTAAACAACATTTGCAGGGAAAAGTCAAAAGGAATATGAAAAGCAGTAGTCTACGGTTTAATTTCATTCCTTGTAAAAGAGCAAACTTCGGCACGTCTTAATTAAACAACATCGTCACCTTGACTGCACCATCATCGTCAGCCTAGGCCAGGGCCTAGGCCTCCGCGTCGAGTAGGAGCAGGATCGTGGGCTCCTCCTATAGTACCTCGCCCGATGACAAGGGGGATTCGTGTGGTGGCGAGTTGGGTCTTGCTTGTCTACCAGAGCCTCTCTTAATTCAGATATTTGTTATTCAAATTGTTCAACCTAAAAGAAAAGGTGCAAATATGTAACAGTGTCCACCTTGATACATAGTAGGATAAGCAGTACACACAAAAGTTAGTTTTCTTAACTAAAATTATGCTTCAAACAAGAATTCGGTTTCAGCTATGCATATGCTTCAGTTTAAAAGATTAGTTTCTCCTCCATCCGTCATAAATTATAAGTGGTTTTGGCTTTTCTAGGTACATATATTTTGCTATGAATCTAGACAACGTGAATACATAGGTGCATAGTAAAAGCTGTGCTAGAAATGCCAAAATAGCTTATAAAGTGAAACATAGTATAAAGCAATGCCAGAATAGTAAAACCATAAACTGACAGCTAGCTTGAAAAAATAAGATCCTACAATCCTCTCTTCAGGTAAAAAAGAAACGCTGACAAGTCCTATACATAGCCATGTACGAAATTTTTTCTAAAACATGTGGTTTATTGGTAGAGGATCATTTCTTGCTAACAAATGCAACCAAAGGTTACTGAGCACCTCTGCAATTTTAGCAGCAATATTCACAAAGGTACAACAAAGTACTCGAAACAACACTATAGAGCATGGTAAACACAAGAACCGGTAGCTATAATTTCCTTGATAGCTTGTATAAATAAATTTTCTGAAATCTGGTTCACTGTAAATAAACTGACCATCGATAGTAGATAAGAACACATCACTACATGGGGACATTTGTTGTACAATAAGACTTCTCTATTAACAGGTGAACATTTAATCTATTGACTGGTTTGAGTTTGGTTGATACCTTCAATTTTGCTATTATATTTATGCACAACAGCATAAGTGGTTCATGCACAATTTCTTCAAACCTAAAAATACCTTAGAATAACTAAGAAGCACAACAGCTTGTCAGATCGTATTGAACATTTTCTGCTAAGTTCAGCCTGTTAGTTTGTTTAGTGTAGTATATAAATAAGTTTACCATGAAACTCAACCATCTTTTATTGGGAAGGTCTGAATGTTTATAACAGGTACTATTGGATCTAAGGTGTCATCCCACGACACTTCCCACTCTTGAATTAGTGTAGGTAGCCTTTTCCAAGAACTGGACGTAGAGAATCAAATTAGCTACCGTGGGTGCCCCTCCACGCCATCCCCCACGGTTCATGTTCTCAATTGTTGTGACAAGAGCGCATAATAATAGCTAGTAAGTATAATATTAGCATGTGTTCGGATTGTAGCCCTCACCTGGAGCGTAAAAGCTGAGCACCCTGTTAGCATGGTACCTGTCAGAAGATGTCGAAACCCCGCCAAGAATCAGGACGAGGAAGAGTTGTCAGATACAATAGGAGTATGTTCCAAGCATCATGTTGTTGCTAGACCCGCCTAAATTCTGGCCTAGGTTCAACATCCACGATGCTTTATCCCAGTCACAGCAAGAGAAGAGCAAGGGAGCTAGTAACATCAATAAGTGAGGTGGCGCACACACCAGGGGATGACAGGATCAGCGACAAAATTCAAGCTTCAGAACCCTCTTCTTCAGCTCCTGATCAGTTCTCCTGTGCTTTTTTAATTGATCAAAAATCAATAAATCTCATGTAAATATACTTCAGTTCAATGTTATAGGAAACAAAGCATTTGTAACCAAGTTATGGGGGCCTCTTATGAACAAATAAAAGAAATATAGAATACCTGTGATTCAAGGTTCTTGGTTTTGTTCATCCAGTGAGCAGACAATATTCTGATTTCCCCTCTCAACATCGCAATTTCAAAAGCTTTGGCAACTTCATCCATGATGTCAGTCTTGATCCTTATAGCTTTATATTTAAGTTGCATTTGTGAGACCTCCCTTGCTTGTACATCCTTCTGGAGAAGATCAAGCTGCTCACCTAGATTGTTCACTCGAAGTCTATGCTCTTTGGGTGAACTGTCCTTCTCATTCAGATTTTTCAGCAATGACATGCACTACATCTGAGCTAACTTAGCTGATGCAACACCTGTTTCTCCTGTAGCTTGAGTAAATGACAGTTGTGTTCTAAGATCATCCAACTCATGATGGTATTGTACTACTGTATATAATTAGAAAACATATTATTAAGGAACTGCATTTGGCTTGCTTGAGTAAAGGAAATTTTTTGTTCTAACCAAAATCATTAGCCACTAACACATTGACACACACGGTAGGAATTCAGTACTCATGAACATTCGATCAAGTTAATTAGTAAAGAAGCGAATCTGGAAAACAATGTAAGTCAAGCTAATATTTATTTCCTGACCAAAAGTTTTTTTATAACAAAAGACTGCAATTCTGCAAGAAAAAATATTGACTCCAAATTATTGTTGTTGTATTACAGTCAACCTTTTTGGCAAAAATCAACAGTTTAGTTTTCACAGGACAAAAATAGAAAATTTATCTTACCATCTTGAAAAGTTGCATGGCAGATCTACAAAAGGAAGTCAAAGGAAAGTTCATCAAAATTATCCTTGCATTTCATAGGGAAACCAAGATATAAGTGTATTAACTGAATTTACCAGTTTCATTGAGCTCATGTCAAGTACAACGGGATCATCTCCATCTGGCTCATCAAAGTATCTCTGGCATGGCAGTGAACATAGTGACACCGAGGGTGAGGGTTGCAACCAAAACTGAACAAAATCTATAGTGCTCGTATTCGTGGTTCAACTTACCTTATACCAAGTGGCTGCCCGGTCGTTCTCAGCCGGTTTCCACTGAACTTTGCCCAAACCTTTTTCTGAGTAGATCTCCTTTAACTCACCTTCTAGTGCAGCCTATTTGTAAAGAAGCGTAGAGGTGATCAGGTCCCACACGATGGCATTCGTGCTTGCGAGGAAATGGCTTTACTTTTGGAGTTAAAGATAACAACCTTACTTTATGGCCCCAGCCATTGACTTGTAAATCCAACGTCCCAGTGTTGAGACCTTGGATTAGGCACTCCTGAATGCCGCCCTTTACTTCAGCAAGTTCACCACCACTATCCTGCAGAAGATAGTGAAACATGCAAATTTAGAGCTGATGGGCAGGATTATTGCATTATCTGAGAACATGGGCCACCCTTCTATTTATGATATAAACTATATATGTCTGCCTTTCAAAAATGAAGTGTTTGTCTATTGCAATAATACAACCACAATTTTTTCACCTGGATATCGGACAGGATAGTATAATCAGCCATCTTACATTCCAAACACATTCCACAATTCCGACAAAATTTTACCTTCATTCCCATAGTTGATGACAGCAATACGACATGGTTCACACCTACTTTCAGATCAACCGGTTTTTCAAACATGAAACCCTTCACCTGCTTGTTTCCGTGCGCGCATCCTACATGGAGAGGGATTTTGATTTGTACAATAGTTTTACTTGCATTCATGCAACAAGCGAGTGTCTTTGGAGGAACAAGATTGTTACAGAGTTGGTCCAAGTTACCTACGAAAGCATCATTAGCAAATCCCATCATTGCGTGTGCACTACTTTTGACCTGAAGCACAGGCCGGATGTCATTTCTAAAGGGCAAATCATCCGACTCCAAGCGAAAGCTGAAGATGGTAACAAATAAAAATATAGTCAAGTGAATTTTATGATCGAGAAAGATGAAGATGGTAACAAATAAAAATACCTGTACCTACCTCTCTCTCTCTCTGCTGCATGATTGGAAAACGACAGCGGCGACCTGGACTGGCTGGCGATCGATCCATCTGGCTCATCCACCATTCCATTTCATATGCCGACGGCACAGGACGAGCAGGAGTACAGCATGATGCCGGCCGGACGAATGGGCATGCCCGCTGCGCCTGCGGCCGGTCGCCGTCCTTCGAAATACAGCTGTACTCCTGCTCGTGAGTTTAGATCCAAATACCGTTGAAAGTTGAAATACAACTGAAATTAAGTATGACGCCATTCCCATGGATACCTAAATCCTACACAGCAACGGGAGGCAGAGTGATCGGGTGTGAGTACCTGCGGGCTGGGCGTCCCGTTGGCCTCCGCATCCGCTCGCGAGGCCGGCGTGCCGCAGAAGGCCCTGGCGAACGGCCGGATCCGGTTCGCTGCCGCCGTGAAAGAGGCGGGGGCACAGTGTTCCTGCTGTGCGGGACGAGGGGGTCACGGAGGCACGGTCTCCATTGCCATACCGAGGGATCCGATGTTGAAGGGGGTAAGGGAGAGGTGGTCTCCGGCCGCCACTTCACTCCATCTCTCCACTGCGCAACCGTAGCTCCATGAGGCGACCCCGGTGACCAGTAAGGTGCCTCCCACGGTCGCCCCTCCACGCCTAGCCTCGACCACCTGCCACAGTCGCTTGAGCTGCCGGTTCCCGCAGCAGCACAGGAGAATTCCGCCCGAGCCGCCAGCGCCCGCGGCGGCGCATGAGGTCGCCGGACGCCAGGAAGACAGAGCAGTCGGGAGAAGCCGACCCGATGGGAGAGGCGCTCCCGCTCGTCGCTTGACGACCGCGGCCCAGCTTCGTTAACAGGGCGTGCGGGGAGCAGGTCGCCGGTGGCTGGCCTGCCAGGCTCTTCGTCGTCGCCGATGAAGGGACTGAGATCGAGCGACGATGTCGGGATGCGTGCCACCGTCGGCGAGCCGTAGTCTAGTGCGCTGCACCTGGTGGGGATGGTGGGAAGGTCTCCATCACTGCCTTCATTCGAGATAGAGCGAGCGCCGGATCCGGTGGGGAAGGTGGGAAGGGCGCCGTCTCCGGCGCCATACCGAGGGATCCAGTGTTGAAGGGCCAAGGGAGAGGTCTCCGGTGGGCGCCATGGATCCGCACCGCCATGCCGGATCCGGTGGGGAAGGTGGGAAGGGCGCGATCTCCAGCGCCGTACCGAGGGATCCGGTGTTGAAGGGGGAAAGGGAGAGGTGCGCCATGGATCCGGGCTTGAACAGGAGAGGAATTGGTGTGGCGCTGGTGACGTCTACGGGAATGGGGCGTTGATGGCGGCCTCGGCAACCTTCCATGACAGGCGGTGCTGATATCGCGTAAGGGTCCGATGGCGGGCGTTGATGGCGGGGATACTCGGCCACCTTCCGCTATTGGAGACGGTTGTTAATGGCAGAGCAGAGGAGGGTTCCATCGACGGTGGGGAGGAGGGTGGGCCGGATCGGCGTGGGGAGGACGGTGGGGATCCTCGGCAACCTCGGCAGAACCGTGCACCAAACGATTGTGACGTCTACAGTAGTGTCTTATGTAGTAGTAGAGATAAGGTGGGTTGAAAATGTTTGTGGTTTAGTAGCTCCATAGGTTCATTTAATTAACCCGAGTGGAAAAATGGCAAAAGCCTATATATCAAAACATCATATTCAGTTTCCTTCTTGAATTCTTGGTCATATTCTTCTCAAGGTGGTAATCATTTACTCGTGATATCCCTTTAATATGTTAGGAGAGCTAAGTAGTATTACCTGAGAGACAAGATGAACGTACTTAGAAAATGAGTTTTCCAGCTTGTTTCTAGGACTTAACCACAAACGATCAGCATGGTTTCTGAGGACGCCCAACGGTTGCAGCCTGAGAATCACCGTTGTGTGGTTCCATCGTTGTAAAGAACATTGTTTTTCTGCAGAAAAAGAGTATTGTATATCAGAACAATGCATTGTTGTTGCAACCGTGCTGCTGAAAAGTCATGGATGCAGTATCACGTTTCCAGCAGCCTGAGAATCCTTAAGCAAACACCTCTTTTTCTGCTGCAAAGAACATGTAGTATCATGTTCTACTATCACGGCTTTTCAGCAGCACGGTTGCGACAGCAATGCATTGTTCTGATATACAATACTTGTGTTCGTTCTTCTAATAGTCCTATTCATTTCTAACCATATGTGTTTGCAACTGAATACTGACACTATTTTTTTCTTTTTGAGAGCAGACCATTGGTTCTTTGTATTTCTAGGTTACCCATTTGGCTGGTCCAGTATGGGGTCTGTTGGCATCTTGGTGCTGCGTTTGGCTGGAGGCCATCGACCTCATTGCTGGGCTTGGCACACAGAGGTACTCTCTATTTGTTTATTACTACTAATCTAGCCACATGTTGTAACTAACTGTCTATAATAGGCTACAGTCAGTGCAGTGATCTTCCTCCATTCTGAATTTCATCTATTCTTTACACTACAAAAGGGAATTCCTAGCTACCCATTTCCTTACTCTCTGTTCATAGTTGGGTTTCTTGCAGGAATCTTCATATGCTCTGGTGTGCATTTTCCATTTAATCCTTAAGCCAAAATAATGGCAACTGATAACTCTCGATTTCACTGCTCATAGATAATAAATCATACACGTTGTCTATACAACTCATAGTAACTCGTAATGCACCAAATTAAATGTTCTATTTTACCCTGTAATATCCTATTTGATTAGGTCTTTCAAAAATTTCAGCTTGATCCGAACAATGGAAACTTATTATGCACTTCAGTACTCAGATGAACTTAAACCAATCACATAACTTAATATGCCTAACTCATCTTGCCTGTCTCTTTTGCAATTACAGGCATATGCGAGATTCCATGTGGTGGTAGGTAACCGCTGCCACATTTGGAGAGCCATTCCTCTCTTGGGGCTCCATGCTCCTGTTTGTTGCCCAGCTTTCAGCTTCAGCTTCAGCTGATGTTTGGTGCTTGCATGCAGGTGATCGGTGACACCGTCATTGTGGTGATGCTCCTGCTGGTGGGACACAACCGGTGTCGTAGGTGTTCACCCACTTCTAGATGTCGCTCTACATGACGGGGATCAGTAGCAATGCGGTGCCTACGCCGTCATCCTGTCCTTCCTGGTGAGCCAGAATTCGTTGTACGTGTACGCGGCAACGCACTGTGCACCTGACAGAGGAGACCAAAGGCGTCGAAAAGAACGACCATCGCCATCCTCTCCAGCATCGGCATCATCTCCGTGTTTGGTTGGGCGGACATCTTGGCCCTCACCTTCAGCATCTAGGTGCTTTGGTGGTGAGGCTGTTGTGCTGGTTCCTCCTCTCAGAACTGTCATCCCATGTTAGATTGATTAAATAAAAAAACATGTGCTTTCTTTACCTGCGTAGGACTTCATCCCATGGTTGCTACATGATGCCAACAAGCAATTCAATGACAAGAAGCAGTTCATGGTTGCTACTTATACTTTGAGTGGTAGAAAGTAATTATTTAAGAGTAAATAAATTCTAATAATTATGTTTTTATCATCTATTGTTTTGTCTACCTTCATTAATTACAATGTGTATTTTTTTCTAAGCTAAAATTTTCTTGTCAACATGAAGATAAAGTAGTTTACTTGATTGAAGAGTCAAATTATTTTTGAATTGCAAAAAATAATAGTAGAAATTATGAAGTCAAAGGGCAGACTAAAGGTGAAATAAAAAAGGGAATGATATTACCATTTCAACCACTAACAATGATGTTTCACAAAATTAACTATTTTGTTTATATGCCAAAGGTTGTTCTTCTAAAACTTTTTATTTATATTTTTATAGTTGATCACCAGCCAAGATTGTTTCTACATGCATATAGGAAATAAAATCATAGGTGTAACTGATAAAAGACTACATTTGCTATGTGAAGAAAGTGGAGTATTTAGGCCATGTGTCTTAACGGCACTGGTTGGCTCAAGTAGTGCTGGAAGGACGACCCATCTTGATGTTTTAGCTGGTAGAAAAACAGGTGGATGTATTGAAGGTGATATCAAGATTTCTGGCCATAAGAACAAAGAACTTTTGCCAAGATAGCTGGTTATGTTGATCAAAATGATATACAGTCGCCACAAATAACAACTGAAGAGTCCTTGTGGTTTTTATCAATCTTACGACTTTCGAAAGATATAAGTACAAAAACAAGACATGAATGACTTGTACTAACTCTTTTTAATCTAGGGGCAAGTGGTTATTTTAGATAATGCACACTTTGAGCTATTTTGCAGGAATTTATCGAGGAGGTTATGGCTCTGGTAGAGCTTGATCAGCTGAGATATGCATTAGTAGGGAAGCAGGGTTCTACTGGGTTATCAACAGAGCAAAGGAAGCACCTTACTAATTTTTCAAATTCTGTTGCTTACTGTAGCAGATTGCCAGAGTTACCTTACTTTTTTCCTATAAAATAACTATTTTGTTTGTTATTGAATCTCAATTTAGGGGGAATACTTCCGCAACTATCTGCCCATGATATCATTAAATGTTTTTCTAAGATACTTGTTCTCCACACAAGGCCCTTTTTATCTGATACTAATATTGTATCATCCAATGCAGGTAATTTCAATCTTTTGGAGGATCGTGCTTTTCTTTTGGATTTTGTCTTCAACTATCCTTGTAAGGGTTGTGTTTAGTTGAGTTGTCCTGAATTATTTGGAGGTCATGGTTCTCTTTTTCTCTTCCTTTTCAGCATTAACCTTTAGATTTGTGTAATGGATTTCTGCAACATCAAGATTGATACTGGCAACTCCATTGATAAGACTGCATGCTCAAATAAAGCTTGGACCATGAAGTGAGATTGAGCTCATGGACAAGTAGCGATCATCTTTTATCCAATCTTAGTGTATTCCCAATAGAGCACACATGAAGAAGAATATTTTGTTTGATTACTGTAAATGTTTAAGGCAATGGAAATTTACAAATCTGAAATAGTCGTGGTATATACATGTTATTCAAAGGAGACTTCATCTGGAGTTTACTATTTCCTTCGGTTGCACACATGCGAACTTACAAGTGCCACACTTATGGTTCTGAATTCTGATCACATGAGGTGCAATGCAACAATTTAATATTGCATCTATGGTCTGAAATGTTACCTTTTCTTTGCCCCTATTTACTTAGTTATGTTACGTGTTCAGTTAGTGATGGCATAATCTGACTTTCCTACAATGTAGGGACTAAGGTTATGATAATTTGATGACTTTGAGAATCAATAGATTTTATTTTAAATTTGGTCCATGAGTGGTTTTAATGCCTTCTTAAGTGGTTTTCATTAATAGGTGGTTGGATATGCAAGTTTTGTGATGATAGTCTTTCAGATTTACAAGTTTGTTTACTTCTCATGCTCTATGGATTTGCAGCATATGTGTGCTTTATGAGTTCGATTCATCAAGCTCGATGCTTGCTCCCTCCCATCCAACCACACCATTACTTGTGCTGCCGGGCATATTTTATTGATATTAATGACATGCTGGGGGTTTCTGTCAACAAGCAAGTTGTAAAGAAGAAAAGAACAGATCAGGTGTATCCGTTTGAATTATAAGACCTTGTGTAGTTTTTGAAGGTTTGTATAAGTTTGTAATTTATTGTAATAGTCTTAGCATTAAAATGATGCAACTGACATGACATTTTTAAAATCATGTATAGAAGTCTGCATGGTACTGTTGGTTGCAACGTAGTGATGAAATAGCTGGATTGAAATAATAAAATTTATGTATGGCTAGGATCACAAATTAATTACGAAACATTTTCACATAACAGTATAACACATTTGTTCATAAGCTATCATAATATTTTATGTTTCCATTGCAATGCACGGGCACTCACCTAGTAATATACCAAGTCTAGAAACATACCTTACACTTTGATTTGCACTCTTCATACATTTTGCACATAAGTACTCAATTAATGTGTTGGGCATCTAATCACCAAAATACTTATAGAAATTGCCCAAGGGCACATTTCCCTTTCACAAGGCCTGCTGGAATTCCATCGGTATGACGCCTCCCAGAATTACTAATCCCGAGGAGGCTTCGGCCAATCTCAAACAGCAACTCAACGTCCCCTTCTCTATGGAGATAGTTATCCTCATGACATGGAGCATATGGAAGTGCTGAAATGCATGGTTATTTAAGAACAAAGACCCAACGGTGCAACAATGCAAGCATGATTTCACAACGGAATTACTTTTGGTCATCCACAGAGCGCGGGAAAGATATGATTCCTCCATTCCCAACTGGCTTGAACAATGATAGCCTTAATTAGAACTTCCTTGTGTAATTTGCACATTGTATTTTTTATGAACTGTAATTTTTCATTAATAATAAAAAAATCTACAGTAGGGATTCCCCTCCTGATCTTTCAAAAAAGCTAGGCCACCTGCGCCTGGCGTCTGCTGAGCGCGTCGGGGGAGAAGGTAAATTTCTAAACCCTATTTTTTCCTTGCAAATTTGATTAGTGATGTTTAGTGATTTTATAAAAAAATATTTATTTTAATGTATACACTTATAGACTTAAATATTAAATATGTAGTTTTATATACCATTCTTATCTTTATACTCTGAATTATATACAAACCATTATAGATTATGCTAAATTATTTATGAAAAGTTTTCAATGACATATCTTATAAAAATTTCTAGCTACGCCAGACCAAAATCAAGAAAAAAAAACTGAAACAAACATGTTGACCAAAATCAAGAAAAAAAACTGGAAACAAACAGTCCCTAGTCACTAGCTCGGCCGCGCTGGCTTCATCTGCTTGTTCACCAACTAGGCAAACGGGAGTAGAGACTAAGGAGTGCGCAGGCAGGAAGTCGTGACTCGTGCGGATGCTTTTATTTAGTTTTTATTTACTACTAGGTATAAACCCGTGCGTTACAACGGAGGACATTTATGCACACATAGGTCATTGTTTTGTGATGCTATCAAGAATCAACTCAACAATCATAACAAATGTTGAAGTCTGATATTCCGAACAACCAAAATTTGGCTCAATGTCACTATTAATCGAAATAGGTAAATTCTAAGTTGATAATACAAGAACGAAATAAAGAAGATATTCCTATTGAAAACATTTATTGTTTAGAGAAGATATTCCTATTAAAGGAGCAACAACCTTCATTATCTAGTATTATATAACATCCAAAGCACATATGGTATACAAATACAGACATAGCAAAACATACTCTATCCATACCAATTATATAGCAACACACCACAATACATCTCTCGTGCACATCACAAAATGGCAATGGTCGTCTGGCTTAGAATGGCTCAGATGTGAAGACAAGCGCCCGCGCATCACGGCCTACACGACAATCTCCAGTGTCCACCAGTATAGCTCGTGCTCCGGCACGAGCAGGTCGACAGACACGAGGCTGATGTCGGCGTCGTAAATAAACTCCACTTCCGCCGAGTCCAGCAAGCACTTTGTCGGCTGTCACGAGTAGTAGGTGTCGAACTGGTCGCACCCACGGACCCTAAGCGCCATGGCCCTGTTGTCAGCACCGCCGGTCACAACGCACTCCTCGACAGCAAACATAGTTAGATGATCATGCAACAGGAAAAGATCGAAACTCAAAAACAAGTATGTGGTATCCCTCATCTTTTCTTTATCAACATTATCTACAATCCCATACACTTATAAGCATCATAATCAATATTGTCCCTTTCTAGTGTAATCAAAATCAGCAAACCAGCTACCAATAAACAAGTGGTGGACTACATTTCACAATGGCTTTGTTAGGATGCATGCAACAATCCTAAAAAACATTAAGGGAAAACACTGATATTTGACACAAAGATAATATATATTCAACATGAACTTGACAATCTGATGAACATAAATTTCACATTTCCAAAGATAATGCAAAAAATAGGTAAAATATTTATCTTTGCAAGACAGCAGGCTTTATACTGATCCATATGGTCCTGACAGCTTTCCATATATCACAATCAAGTACTTATAACATTGATGAAATCGGTTGGATCTCAGTGCCATATAGAACTATGATGTTTCAAAAATGTCATAATTTTAGAGTTGATTATACACTACACTCATTTTAGGCTCTATTATTATATCTGAGACTGTATCACTAAAGAATTAACAAGAAAGTAAATGGAATACCTCCACTCTTATAATACCAAAGTCTACTTTGAAGTTGCTAACACATGAGTATCAAAACAATGCAAAACATCATTTCAATTAATAGGCACAATGCTCTTCACTGACAGATGAAACGATTATTCATTTGGCATTCAAAGCCACAATACAAAGACATGCTTAACACAAAAAAACATTCATACACGAAAAGGAGAGGAATTCTTCTATGTAGTTGAGTCGTCCCTCAAAGAACAACATAGTATATCACAGAATCGACCCTCGCATCTATCATAGAATCGACCCTGAGTAGCGATGACCTCACCTTGTGCGCCGTTGAGGACACCACGTCCCGCTTGAGTGTTTCGTCGAACAGATTGTGTGTGTCCCACACACGCCATCAGTGAAGCAACACAACCATGCTTACCCAAATCATCAATTGAAACCGCAGCAGTGGTGTCTCCTTTATAAACTCCAGAGAGCTGTGCATCATTGCAAAGAGAAGAGCGTATAAGATACAATGCACACACAACAACACTGAATAAAATGAAAAAAACAAACTAACTTCTGAGGATACTATAAGTTAAATTTGTGAAAATACATTCTACGTAAATTGCACAGAAGTATATGCATCACTTGCAAATTACTCAGAATCTTCTCAAACCAAATGGAGTGTGATTCTGCAAATCGATCATTTATGCACTCTGGGAAAGTCACATCGAGAAAGCAAGTACCCAACCAACAATTGTATGTCTAATAAATTGTCACCGAGAGAGGCAAGCATATTAGTAAAAGCTCTGAGCTCCAATTCTTCTATGATAAAGCATAAAATGTGAAGGCAACAAGGGAAATAGCTATAATAGATCAACAATACAATTTTCAGAACTAACTTGCACTAAAAACAAAAAAAGGACAATATATGCAAATAAATGAAGTTAAGCAATATAAACAACATCCTTCTGAATCACCTATTCAGTTAACTGTGGTTGGGTCATTTTCATTGGCGCCATCAAATTTCAACCCAAACTGAAGCACTTGATTTTGCTTAATACACAAACCTAATTTCATCTGACTGCAATTCATGACCATGGAATCTAACTACTTCCATCACACCATCCTATGTGATTTCTCTACATACAATTATCAGACACTTAACAAAGAGTGGGCATATGTCCATGGATGAAAGAAGAGACATGTTTCATTAGAGCTAGATGGACAGACTATATAAGATAAAATTGTAGTTCCTGGAGACCTGGACTGATTCGTGTTTTTCTCTACCTCAATTTTCGGAGGGTTGCCTATATCAGCAATAAAATCCATTGAAGTCCTCTTAGGTGCATATCCATGAAATATGATGAGAATAAATTCCATAAATGTAATAATATAAAAAGGAAAAACCGCACATAGAAATTTATTGACCTGCTAAATCACTTTATATAACTTATCTTCATGATTGCACTGAATAAAGAACCACTGCAGTAACAAGCAAATCACATTCAACATTCCAAGGGCTTTGCTATTTCTTTTTACCTCAAATACAACAGCTCCAAGTGCAACCCATTTTGCAATTCTCCAATTCTCTTTCAGAAAGTTGTACATCATGTCAAAGTTTCCAGTTTTGTCAACTCAGATAACTTGCAATGCGGAACCAAATTCAATAATAAAAAACAAATCTTGTACAATGGACTCATAGAGGCATGAGGCATGTTTAGAAGCATTAACAATTAAAAGTCTGTGATGGAAGCAGAGCAACATATCAAAACCAGATGCTTGACAGTTTACCGTCGCCGAGGTTCAGCAAGCAATATAATATAACCGGATGTATTGTCTCTCAATGTTAATTCGTTTACCAAGGGATGAAGATCTTACTCTTCTGGCAGTTCTCGACGCTCGTCGGTGGTGAAGTCCAAGTCGAAGACGACGTAGTGGCACTCGCTGTCGGGCTTGGTGCTGGCGAAGTCGTCGTAGGTGTCGCCCGGTTGCTTGATCAAGCACGTCCCTCCAGCATGCGCGCGACATGCTCCCTATGACAGAGTAGTTCAAGCACCCTTGCACCAACAGCATGACCAGCATCCTCCAGCCTGTGCGTGAAACAAAACCAACAGATGTAGCACAGAGAGATTTATAAATCAATTTACTGAAAGAATTTATCTGATCTGGGTACAAGTTAGTAGCATCCGGTGACTACTAAGAGCTACACGCCTACACCCGCATATCCCCATATCAATTAGAGCAAAATAAACAAAGGGACATGGTAGAAAATAATCAATCAACCTCAATACAGATTCATCAAACAAGATCAGAAAAATAGATACACAATAGAGTTACCTCCGTTCCAGCTTAGTAATGTTGTCAACATGAGTCTGGTTGTACTGAACCAACTCAGAGAACAAGAATGCAAATGCACTCAAACTGACCTACAATAGGCAAAATACTAAATAAGCTTGTATGGTAAGAAAAAGGCAATGAGAGAAAGCAAACTTCCTAGAAAACTTAGAGATCATCAAGCATATCAGGAAAGCTCATCATAGTCTTTGACCTCTCATTTGAAAAAATTGACAGGAACTTTAAAAGGGGGAGTAACATCGACATTCAACAAAGGACCCAATTCAGATATCAGTTTCTTGTGGAAAGCAAAACAATCTCAGATGGCTGGGATTGGGAATGAATAATAAATTTGACAGCAGGGATCAGGAGCCAGGGTGTGAATGCAACATGGCAGTCAAAACTCCAATAAATCATTGTTTCCAGAGTACTATGGTAAAGACGACCCTTTACCCTAGCTATATAGATGCAAAAAACTTATTTTATATATCAGAAAAATGAAGAAAAAAATGTTGCTAGCGTTCTTCCACCTGACAGGTCATGCATTAACATGGTTTATGTGCCTATATGAGAGAACTGCTTCATGGTCCTTTTTTCTGAAACTACTAAATGGTTCAAACTTTTGCCAAGAAAGAACTCTCTGGGATAAACTCATGGGCTAGGATGACAGAAGGAATAAACAGATCCATTTTTAACCTAGATCTATCAGGCGAAAATTCTATGGATGGCCCAACAATTAATGCTATTCACACTAGAATTAACAGATCGCTAGCATCTCACAGAAGTCAGGCTCTACGGATCAGTAACCTTGCCACTGCTTATAAAACTGATCAACAGTGTTCCACACGTCCCACGAAAGTGCAACTACATCTCACGCCACTGCTCCCATAGGCATAAAGATTGTTCAAGTCCAAGTCGAAGACGACGTAGTGGCACTCACTGTCGGGCTTGGAGCTGGCGAAGTTGTCATAGGTGTCACCTGGTTGCTTGATCAAGCACGTCCCCTCCTTCGTGCACAGCCAGCATGCGCGCGACAACGACCACCCTCACGTGCAGTTGCTTCAACTAACAACTCTAAGGGTGTTGTTAGCATTAATAAACTTTTTTAGAGCAACAACAACAAAAACCTGCATAATGTAACCATCACTTTCCAGCCAAAGCAAACACACCACTGGAAGGCAATTTAATCTATGAATAATGATATCCAACATGTTAACTAAAACTCGCAGTGATCTATCACATCTGCTACCTAAGCTATCATGTATCAGCAGCAAAATTGATCTATGATATCAAGCATACAGGTTGGGATTGACACAAATGAATAATGTATTCTCTGATAGGGGACTGAATCAAGCATACAGGGGAAGACGGACTCCTAGATCCTCTCGACAACGTTAGAAAGCTGCGGCTTCGTGATTACAGGAAGAGACGAGATCTGCCAGCGGGGGAACGACAGCGGTATACCTTGAGGTAGGTGGTGCCATTGGGCTCGACGACCTAGCCGACCTAGTTGCATAGCACCTTAAGCAGCTCGTTATTGTCTAGTGCTTGTAGCCACCGTGCGCGCGGAGGCCTGCGAAGATCTTGGCGGCGACGCTCCTGGCACTTGTTGTTCTCGTGCTCCCTCCACGTGGGCATCCGATCCCCCACGGGGGGAGGGGCGAGCAGCAAGGGCCCTGTTGCGGCTCGCCCACAGAGGATGGCACATAGGGTGCGACAGCGGAGGAGGGGGGTCTGACCAGATCGAGGATGGAACCCTAATTTTGTGGCTGCTTCACATGGATGGGTATCACGAGTTGGTGGTGAGGGGGAGGGGGCGCAGGATCACCGCCCGGCTACGCGAGGTGGCTAGGGCTGCGAGGGAGGGGGAGGGGACACGCGGGCGAGGGCACGGAGGGGCTGAGCGGGGGGAAGGCAGGGGTGACGCAGCGGCGGACGCGAGCGGGGGCAGGGCATCGCGACAACAAAGGAAGGGGATACGCGGGACAGGGGCGAGGATCGCGGGAGCGGGGGCGCGGTGAAGCCCTGGTGGACGCCTACGTTAGAGACTTATGGAGTAGTAGAGATTAGAGTAAACCATATCGACGGTTCTTGAATTTGTACGCCATATTATTCCAGTCCTAAACTCGTACTCGAACTGTTAAGAACAAGTATAATAAAAGACTGGCTAAATGTTGAGTGGATAAGAGAAGATGAGAGGGAAAAAGGTGTGTTGTAAACTTAGCGTCGGCTTAGACACAAGAACTAAGAAGGTTTATAAGAGAGATAAATAAGGTCCTGCATTTATAATACAGAGATTAACACTATACAAATGGGCTAAATGCCTAAATAGTAGGCTACAAGAATCCTTATAGTCAATGGTTGACCTAGTTTTTTTGTAATTTAGTCATTCTTTCGAAGAAAAAAATCATGTTTTGTCCCTAGACGACTTAATAGGTTTTTGGATCCTTTGCTCGACACCATATACCATGGCGTCGAGATAATATGGCTCGACATCGTGACCTATGGTGCCGAGATATTGACCGCGCTGGCGTCTACATGTCGCGCTGGATGTTGATGTATACGACCTGTAGCGGCGAGATCTGCCACGTCAGCGTCCAGTGTAGCATGTAGATGTCGGCGCGGTCGAGACCTCGGCGCCATAGGTCACGGCGCCGAGCCATATTACCTTGGCGCCAAAGCATATGGCGCCGAGCAAAGGGTCCAAAAAAGCTATTAAGCCATTTAGGGGATCAAAGGTAAATCTTTTCGAAAAATGACTAAATTTCAAAAAAAAGGCGATTGACTCTATTATTGAACTTGCTCTAAACCGGTCATTTAGGTCTATAAACCATGTTTGGTTTCAAAATAATTCAAATGAATCTAGATATGTCCAATATACTCCTCTCTCCCATCAGCTCCCTCAAACTCCAGCTCGTGGGGTGATGTGGCCAAGGGCGAGGAGGGTGATGGGTAGGGTTGGAAATAGGAAATTCTCTGTTGAGAAATAGATTCTCATCTCTGTTCCCGCGACGAAAATATTTTCTCACGGGAATCACCACGAACGCTTGTGGAGACATTTCTTCCCCGTCTTTGTTTCCCACGAGGATAAATCCTCGACAGGATTCCTCATCCCCTCTAATTAGGACGTATGTCACTTATACACATTGTCAGATATAAGAAATCACTATATATACACCAAAACAAACACATTTGTACATTGACTGATGATCTCTTGACAAAGTAATTATTTATTTTTATGATTTACATTACACAAAACTTCATCACATGCAAGTTTAACGGGTACCCGAGGAACATAGATGTGGATTGTTTCCCGTACCCATCCATCAGGAGAGAATTTTTCTCCCGTTTACATCTTCATGAGGGAAGAAACTTTCAAATCCCCTAAGGGCTAGTTTGGTGACAAGGGAATTGGAGGGGGTCATGGTGGGAGAACCCCCTTTCTATTTATTTTAAATATCAAAGGGATTTGTCCTTCATGGATCCTCTCCAATTCCTTGTTCACCAAATCAGCCCTTATAAAAAATACCTATGAGAAAACAGAAACCGGGTCCCTATTACCATCTCTAGGGATGGGCAGCTAGTGACGGGTATCAGAGCAAGTGTGGAGGCGCAAGAGCACAACCGTGGCCCAGGGGTAGCAGACTGGGAGCAGGAAGATGAGGGGTGACCCTACGAAACTTCCTACATTTATAGATCTCAAGTCCTCAATTCCTATATCAAAGAACTTTATGATTCAAAACTTTACATTTAGAAATTAGAAATTTTAAAACTACTGTACTATATTGTAAACTTTATACTTGTTGGTACTTGATTTCAATCCCCTGAAGGTATCGAAAATCAAGGTAACACAAAGTTACATATAAAGACTTTTGTCCTTTTATATAACACTTCTTCGGAGTGTTAGAACGAACGATGAAGTTTTTTCAAGAGAGGCATAATGAAATAATATGAAATAGACAATGTGAAGCTCTATATGACACTCATCTCATATGCCTTAGCGTTTTATTCTATCTCTCCTGATATCAAACAAGTCTACAAGCATACCTTCGGCTTCTTAATACGGGATGGCACGAAGGTTCTTTGAAGGCTAAGCAGCACGGAGTTATGGACCTCAAAAAAGGTATTTTATACATAACATTGTTCACCTATTTATAGGAAAGATGAACCGCTTTTGTACAAAATTACAATCATACCCGTCAAGATTTTACACACATTGTTTATAAATAACATCAAGGCAGTAATGTTTTTTATTTTTTCTTCGCTACGCAGGTCTTGGCCTTCGTCACGTAAGAGCTTCTTCGCCATCTTTGTCGGCGTTCCGAGACCGGGGGGTCCCTAAGCCGACGAGTGAATGTCGCCGCGTGCCCCAGCCCAGATGGGTCGACGCGAGGCCGAGCGCGAAGGGGGGAAGTGAGGTGGCCGGAGATGGGCATGAGAGAGGTGGAAATCCCGCGGCCTTCGTGTTCGTCCCGCGCCCAGGTCGGGTGCGCTTGCAGTAGGGGGTTACAAGCGTCCACATGGGAGAGGGAGCGAGCGGCCTCACGCGAGCGCCTGTCTCGTCCTCGTCCCCGCGCGGCCAACCCTCTCTAAGAGGGCCCTGGTCCTTCCTTTTATAGGCGTAAGGAGAGGATCCAGGTGTACAATGGGGGGTGTAGCAGAGTGCTACGTGTCTAGCGGGGGAGAGCTAGCGCCCTAAGTACATGCCGTTGTGGCAGCCGGAGAGATTTTGGCACCCTGCTGGCGTGATGTCGTGGCCGTCGGAGGAGCGCTGGAGCCTGGCGGAGGGACAGCTGTCGGAGCTGTTGAGTCCTTGCTGACGTCCTCTTGCTTCCGTAAGGGGGCTGAGAGCCGCCATCGTCACTGGGTATGTGGGGCGCCATCATTGCCTATCTGGTGGAGCGAGCCAGATGGGACGCCGGTCTTGTTCCCCGCGGCTCGAGTCAGCTCGGGGTAGGGTGATGATGGCGCCTCCTGTTGACGTGGCCGGTCCGCGCCCTAGGTTGGGCAATGTGGAAGCTCCTCCGAAGCCGAGGTCGAGTCTGTCTTTCGTGGCCGAGGTCGAGTCCGAACCCCTGGGTCGGGCGAGACGGAGATCGTCGGCTGAGGCCAGAGCGGAGTCCGAGCCCTGGGGTCGGGCGAAGCGGAGTTCGTCGTCTTCTGGGACTTAGCCCGAGTCCGAGCCCTGGGTCGGGCGGGGTGGAGTTCGCCGTCTTCCGGGACTTAGCCCGAGTCCGAGCCCTAGGTCGGGCAGAGCGGAGTTCGCCGTCTTCCGGGACTTAGCCCGAGTCCGAGCCCTGGGTCGGGCGGAGCGGAGTTCACCGTCTTCCGGGACTTAGCCCGAGTCCGAGCCCTGGGTCGGGCGGAGGGTCGGGCGGAGCGGAGTTCGCCGTCTTCCGGGACTTAGCCCGAGTCCGAGCCCTGGGTCGGGCGGAGCGGAGTTTCCTATGGTGCCTGCGGCCAGGCCTGACTGCCTGTCAGCCTCACTCTGTCAAGCGGCACCACAGTCGGAGTGGCGCAGGCGGCGCTGTCTTTCTGTCAGGCCAGTCAGTGGAGCGGCGAAGTGACGGCGGTCACTTCGGCTCTGTCGAATGCAGGGCGCGCGTCAGGATAAAGGCGTCAGACTGTCTTTGCATTAAATGCTCCTGCGATTTGGTCGGTCGGCGCGGCGATTTGGTCAGGGTTGCTTCTTGGCGAAGATAGGGCCTCGGGCGAGCCGGAGATACGTTAGCCGCTGGAGGGGGCCTCGGGCGAGGCGGAGATTCTCCGGGGTCGGCCGCCCTTGTCCGAGGCTAGGCTCGGGCGAGGCGTGATCGCGTCCTTCGAATGGACCGATCCCTGACTTAATCGCACCCATCAGGCCTTTGCAGCTTTATGCTGATGGGGGTTACCAGCTGAGAATTAGGAGCCTTGAGGGTACCCCTAATTATGGTCCCCGATAGTAGCCCCCGAGCCTCGAAGGGAGTGTTAGCACTCGCTTGGAGGCTTTCATCGCACTTTTGTGCAAGGGGACCAGCCTTTCTCGGTTGCGTTTGGTTCCGGGGGGTGCGCGCGAGCGCACCCGCCGGGTGTAGCCCCCGAGGCCTCGGAGGAGTGGTTTTACTCCTCCGAGGTCTTAATGCCTCGCGCAATGGTTTGGCTGGTCTGGTGTTCCCTCATGCGAGCTGGCCGTAGCCCGGGTGTACGGTCGGGTCCAAGTTCTCGGGCTGGTATGTTGACGCCGTCAACGGTTCGGCCGGAGCCGGGTTTGCGAGAGAAGCCCCCGAGCCTCTGCACAGGGCGAGAGGGCGATCAGGGACAGACTCGACTTTTTTACATACGCCCCTGCATCGCCTTTCCGCAAGGAGGAGGGGGAAAGCGCCATGTTGCCCTTGATGGGCGCCAAACATGGTGTCTCCGGTGAGCTACAGGCGGGTAATCCGAGTGGACGCCCGTGCCCCATTCGTTAGGGGTCAGCTAGGGGCCCAGAGGCGCGCCCAAAAGTACCTGCGGGTGATCTGCCGGACCCGGTCCCCTGGCGACGGGGTCCGAGGGCTCGATGCCTCCCTCTAATGGGATTCCGTTACAAGATCGTTCCCGCTGGTCTCGGAAATGTCCTAGGGTACCTCGGGAGCGTAGCCCGAGCCTTGGTTATGTATCGAACGAACACATGGTCATCCCTCACTCTGTGTCTGAGGCGGCTGTGAACCCTTCGGGGGCCAGCCTTCGAACCCCTGATCAGTAGTGGGCGCGGAGCCCGAATAGCCTGAGGCGGTCGTGGAACCCTTTCGAGGGGCCGGCCTTCGAACCTCTGATCAGTAGGGAGGCTCGGAGCCTGGTTCCTTCACGGAGAAGGATCCTTTTCGGGGTATCCCCCTTTCCCAGTCCCTGTTGCAAGAGAGAGAAAGAGGAAAAAGGGAAAAGGATACGAAATCGAACGACGTGGCGTACCTTTTTTGACGCGGTTATTGTGGCGAAGGCGAAGCGTCGCTCGCTTCTCCTGCCAATGGCGCCGCCTGTCCCGCCACGGAGTTAATGCTCGGGGCGAGTGGTTCGCGGGGCGGTCGTTGCGCGTGCGCGAGCCGTTCGAGGAACGGAACACGGGCGCGTTGTCTTCACGCCGTGGGAGAGGGTTCTCTCGTCGCCCCTGGATGGGACGTAGGCTTGGCTGGCGACGTGACTGCTGCCCCTGCCCGCCTGCCACCGCCATTACTGCCGGCCCGTTTTTGGCTATATTGACCGTCGCGCCAGGCTGGCGCCGCTGGGTCGTGCTCTGGGTCGCCTCAAGTCGCGGTCGGTTCCGCAGTCGAGGAGGCGCGGCAGTGGCGCGAGTGGCGGTGCAGTTTCTTGCATGAAGCATTCGGCGCGCCGGTTGCATGACGCGTGGGCCTGGGCCTTCATGCCGGGCGTGTTGGGAGTTGGAGAAATGCGCCCACTTGGCGTGGTCGCATGCCGCCTGCATGGCTGCCCGCCCTTTCGCCCGCTGGTCTGGGCAAAAGTGGAGAGCCGCTTGTAACCGCTGGGAGGTTGCACGCACCACGCGCGGCGGTTTGACTTCTTCCACCTTGGGCCAGCTTGCATGACGTGTGGGACCCGGCCCCGCGTCGTGGGGGGAGGATCTTGGGGCGTGTTGGAGAAGACTCTGCCTGTGATGGCTGAGGACGCAAGTGGGGAGAGTTGCCTTTAAAAGGAGGGCGACCCCTAGGAAGGCAACCATGTCTTCGTGCTCCCCTATGCATTGTGCCTTTCCACCATCCAAGCCCCCGGATGGGGGATGCTTGCAGTCTTTCCGCCTCGTCGTTGGAGGGACGCAACTCCGTGGGAGTTGGTACCTTTCAGCCATCGTTCGGCTTCAAGGATTTTCATCATGCAGCCCGGCTGTACCCCCCCGTCGGCGGTCACCCGAGACGGTGACCACCAGCTCCTGGGTGGGGAGAAGCAAGCCGGGCTGCAATATCGGTCCCACCCCCAGCTTCAAGGATGTTCATCATCCTCACTGGGGTGGGGGCGAGGCGAGCCGGGGCTCTACCTCCTGCACGGGCCGTCCGGCCACCTCTTCTTCCAGCTTCTGGTGGTGGCAACCATCCCCCAGCTCTGCGGAGGAGACGTCCTCCAGCCACGCCGGGGAGGGCGAACTGTTGCTGCCCAGCTAGGATGCAACATTCCGCCCTCTTCCTCGCTTTTGTGGAGAGGACGGGAGCGAGGACCTGCCGGTGCGCTTCGGAGCAGCCCGCTCTTTGGCTTTAATAGCTGGTTCGCGTCCCTTGAGCGGGGACGCGAACGAGAGCCCTCCGGCGGCCACGTCCGTCTGGGACCATGGCTGCTGCTGTAGAGGTCGCTGATGGGGCCCCCGGTGCTCGTTGCCCCGCAAGCTCCCCGGTGTGGAGGCTGTTCATACCTGCGGGGCCAGAACCAGAGTTCCGTCTGTAATGGCACTTCGAATGCCAGTGTTTTTGTTCATTGTGGCTGTCGAGGCCTGAACATGTATGTAATTTCGGCACGGAGCCATGTTTTTTCCTCATTTCCGAGCGCTAAGACTCGCCTGTTGATTGCTTGAACCGCTTCACCAAGCGTGAGTCGCCCCATGTAAAGGTGACGAGTGAGGTATCCGTATCCCGGAGGCGTAGGAGTCCCTCGGCTTGGTCAACCTTGTTGTCCGAGGCTTCCCTTGCTTAGTTAGAGGAACCCCTCGGCCGCTCTTCGATGAGCCGAGGCCAGGGGTAGCGGTGTCAGCGCGAACAGAGGCAGAGTTGGCTCGAGAAGAAGACCTGGTCGGCCGGAGCCTGGCCGGGTCGTCCGTTAGCAGGACCGACGCTGGAATTGACCTGCCGAAGGTGTTGTCGATGCCGAGGGTGTTGCTACTCCCTTCAAGCGTCAAGATCCGTGCCTGCAGGGTCGGACCATCTTGTAGCGCGTGTTTTCTGCAGCCGCCGAGGCCAAAACACACCCTCGCCGTGTTGCAAAGCTGTGTCTCCTTTCCTCTTATTTCGAGTATCTGGACCTTTCTGTCGGTAACAGAATTGCTTGTGCGGGCGAGAGTTGCTTCTCACAGAAGGCGGCGAGTGAGGTATCCGTATCCCGGAGGCGTAGGAGTCCCTCGGCTCGGTCGGCCTTGCTGCTTACGCGCACTCTTACCCGTACATGGGGTTCTATCATCGACGCAGTCGAGAAAGCTCGAAGAATCATTTCGGCAGAAGAGCTTCCGAACGTGAAGACTTGTTCGGTCCGCGAAATCACTTATCCGAACGTGAGTTACTTATCGCAGAAGGTGATGAGTGAGGTATCCATATCCCGGAGGCATAGGAGTCCCTCGGCTCGGTCAGCCTTGGCTGCTTACGTGTACTCCATCGTTTTTAGGATCTGCTTTCGAAGTAGTCAAAAAGCACGAAAGACATTCTGGCAGAAAGGATCTTTTTTCGAGGAAAAAATTCGACGCAGAGGGGGTTCCCCCCTTTTAGCCCTCGAGGGAGGGTCGGACTTTGCCGAGGCAAGGTTGACCCTTCCTTGATGACTAAACTTTGCGTAGGAGCGAGGTATATGAACAATGTGAAAACATCTTAAGGGTAGAAGCGACGTAGCTATTGGATGTTCCAAGCGTTGCCGTAGACCTCGCCTTGACTGTTGGCCAGCTTGTACGTTTCGGGCTCTAGAACCTTGGCGATGACGAACGGCCCCTCCCAGGGGGGCGTGAGCTTGTGCCGCCCTCGGGCGTCTTGTCGCAGCCGAAGCACCAGATCGCCCACCTGGAGGTCTCGGGACCGGACCCCTCGGGCGTGGTAGCGTCGCATGGACTGCTGGTACCGCGCCGAGTGTAGTAAGGCCCTGTCCCGAGCCTCTTCCAGCTGGTCCAGTGAGTATTCTCGACTAGCTTGGTTGCTTTGGTCGGCATAGGCCCTTGTCCTCGGGGAACCGTATTCTAAGTCTGTGGGCAAGATGGCCTCGGCCCCATAGACTAGAAAGAACGGCGTGAAGCCCGTCGCTCGGCTCGGTGTTGTCCTCAGGCTCCAGACCACCGAGGGGAGTTCCTTCATCCATCGCTTGCCAAACTTGTTGAGGTCGTTGTAGATCCGAGGCTTGAGTCCTTGTAGAATCATGCCGTTGGCACGCTCTACTTGCCCATTCGTCATGGGATGAGCCACGGCGGCCCAGTCCACCCGGATGTGGTGATCCTCACAGAAGTCCAGGAACTTTCTGCTGGTGAACTGGGTGCCATTGTCGGTGATGATGGAGTTCGGGACCCCGAAACGATGGATGATGTTGGTGAAGAACGCTACCGCCTGCTCGGACCTGATGCTGTTTAGGGGTCGGACCTCGATCCACTTGGAGAATTTGTCGATGGCGACCAACAGGTGCGTGTAGCCCCCGGGTGCCTTCTGCAAGGGGCCGACGAGGTCCAGACCCCACACAGCAAAAGGCCAGGTGATGGGTATCGTCTGCAGAGCCTAAGCAGGCAGGTGGGTCTGCCTTGCGTAGAACTGACACCCCTCGCAGGTGCGGACAATTCTAGTGGCGTCGGCCACCGCCGTCGGCCAGTAGAAACCTTGTCGGAAAGCGTTTCCGACAAGGGCTCGAGGTGCTGCGTGATGGCCGCAAGCCCCCGAGTGTATCTCTCGAAGGAGTTCCTGACCTTCGGTGATGGAGATGCATCGCTGGAGGATGCCTGAGGGGTTGCGGTGGTAGAGCTCCTTCCTATCTCCCAGCAAGACGAAGGACTTGGCGCGCCGCGCCAACCGCCAAGCTTCGGCTCGGTAGGGGGGTAGTTCTCCTTGGTGGAGATACTGCAGGTACGGGGCCTGCTGTAACACCCTAAAGTTCAATTTTGTGAAGACAAGGAAAAATTCTCAAAAATTTTAAATCAAAACACCTTTCCTTAAAGATAATCATAATTTAGAAGTTTCCACTCATGAATATGTTAAAAATACATAATTAAAGATACTTAGATAATCTAAATTGCCTTTGGGTTAGGTTATACAGGAGAATTATGATTAAACTATTTCTTAATATATATAAGTCTACAATATAAATTTGATTTCCCTAGAACTAATAAGGTATGGATTATTCTCTACTATATGATTGAAAGCTTGTCTAAAAGAACTAAAATAAATAAAGAAGTATATAAAATATGTTTTTGCACAGATATGGTTTGCAAATGAACTAGTCACAAGCTTGAATTTAAATTTGAATTCAAAATTTAAAATAGGAAAGAAAGGGGAAATAAGAGAAAGAGAAGGGATATAAAACAAAAATATAAATAATATATATATAAATAAGTATATTCAGAATTAATATCCCTAACTTCACAAAAATAAGTTGAAATGATGAGCCATAAGAGATTTGAATTTAAGTTTGAATTCAACTTGGAAATGAAGGAAAGAAATAGAAAATAAAATGGAAAAAAGAGAAAAACCTTAACCGGGCCTCAGGTTCAGCTTTCGGCCCATCTCCACTCCTACCACGCGCAGCCCACCTAAGCCCACACTTTGCGCCGTGCCTCTTCCAGGCGGGGCCCGCGCGCCAGCCGATCATTTCTTATCACGCGTCACTGGGTGCTCGGGCCCACTGGCCAGGAGCTCCTTCCACGCGCTCGGACTTCTTCTTCTCGGCCGCGGCTTCTACGGAACTTCAACGAACTCCGCCGGGATTTCGGTGCTAAGCTGTTGCGGGCACCCAGGTGGCCTCCAGGGAGTATAAAACCGTAGCCCTAGGACCCGATTGTCCCTCTCGTCCTCGTAGTCTGGCGGCCGCCGTCGTGAATCGATTGGGGGAAGAGCTTGCGCCGCCGCGGGAGAAAGCTCCAACCCCGCCATCATCTGCAGCAACGGCGGTGCCCGTGACCCTCCTTCCAGCTTGGGGTGGCGTCCTAGCGGCCGTATAACCCTGGGTTGCCCGTCTGCGCCGCCGGAATCGCTCGACGTCGGTACCGTGCCGCCGCCGTTCCGCCTACCACCGCGACCATCAACACCTAAGCCTCGATTTACGGTACGAAGTACCCCAATCGATCCGTTACGAATCGCTGTTTGCGTTGCGCTAGATGAACACTGGGGATTAGGCCCTAGGGTCCCGGATTGCCAGCTCCGGCGAGGTGCGCCGCCATGGGTACTATGCCGTCGTGTCGGGAGGAAGAAGAGGGTGGTGACCGTTGGATCCCAGCCGACGGTCCCGATTGAACTTGAGTATATTTCTTCGGTGATTGAACCTGGGCCGTTGGATCGCGGATGAAGGTTTGGGATCAAATTAAGGCATGGTCATCCCTCATCCATCGATTTCGGATCTGATGGCCAGCGCGAGTTGTAATGTGTCTACAGTGCCGTGTTCTAATCTCGTCCGATCGGTCGTGATCGGACGGCTCTCGATGGCCGATACCCCTTCGTCATGCAGTTTTGTAAAAGAAACCCCGAGAAACCGAGGAATCAACCCGCCGTCCACCGCGGGTGTAGTCTGAGTCTGTGGAGTCTTACACCATAGCCCCTGCGCTTTCTGGAAATTGAGGCCCAGTCCAGTGAATAGGAAAAATCATAGAAAATGATTTAGAAAATGATTTTTAGTGTTAAAATAAATCAGAAACTTATTTAATTCATAACTAATTCATTTTAGCTCCTTTTTGACCCATTCCAGTTGCAATAATTTTGTTTTAATATTATCTACCACCTAGAGCCTCTGTTTTGTCATGAAAACAATTAGAAATTTAATCTCTCACTTAATCCATTTTAAACACATAAAACCTTTGAAAATCCATAACTTAAAATCTACAACTCCAAAATTAATAATTCCTTTTCCTGTGATCTTATTTTAATATGTAGATTATTAATATGTATTTTTGCATATATGTTTGGTGTAATGTTAATTTTGCCTATACACTGTTTGTTTGTATTACTACGACTAGCAGTGAGGTCACGAGTCACCTGAAGAATCATCCTGGTACCTGGAATCTCAAGGCCCAGGCAAGTTGTGCCCTTGATCACTTCTTTTACCTAGCCATGTTCTGATTAATCATAATGATCTGCATAGGTTAATTTTGATGGGACCCAATAGGTTACCCTAGTTTGTCTATCTTTATACCTTGTTTACCACTGATCTTTCTGGGTAGTACTTGCTAGTGCTATATGTGGTTTTGGGTATGAAGATTACACTATTCATGATTATACTTTTGTTATCAGTTGTTATTTATGGTTCATGTTAAGATCATTATGTTAATTGGAACATGGAGAACCACCCGGGAAAACAGTGCTACCACAAGGGTGGAATGGGACGCCCTTGGCTGATTAATTAGGGAAGCTAGTGGAAGTCTACCTTACCCGAATGGGGCAAGGGCAGTAGGGGAGAGGTCAGTGTAGGGAGGCCCTCGGGAGGATTTTGCTGCGATGGCGGTCCTGCAAGGGATTCCTGCACTGGATCTTCCTATAAACTGTAGCGGGTTTTCGGAAGCTAGTGGAACTTTGTAAAGGCCTCGTAGTGTTACCCTGCCTCGCTTCCTTGGTAGAGGTGTATGGGATTCATGACCCCTTGGCAGATGGGTAACACGGCTTGTGGGTAAAGATGCGCAACCTCTGCAGAGTGTAAAACTGGTATACTAGCCGTGCTCACGGTCATGAGCAGCTCGGACCCTCACATGATTAAATTATGGAACTTAAACTCAATTTGTCATATGCATTGCATTGCAGGTGAAGTTGTTACTTTTGTTCTATTACTTAATTGGGTTTGGTATTTACTTATACTTAGTAACTGCTAATAAAATTTTGACCAACTTTAAAAGCAATGCTCAGCTCTAACCATCTTCTTTGGTAAGCCTTACACTTCACGTGAGCTCCCACCTTTGGCGAGTTCATGCAAATTATTCCCCACAACTTGTTGAGCGATGAACGTATGTGAGCTCACTCTTGCTGTCTCACATACACCACAGGTCAAGACCAGGTACTGCAGGATGATGCTCATGGAGGATGCTGTGTTGAGTTCGTGAGTGGTCTAGGCCGTCGTCTCCCAGTCAACTTTGGGTTGCTGGACCGTTGTCTTCTTATAATGTAATTATTTATTTTGTATAGAACTCCTGTTATATATAAAGTTGTGACATTCGATCCTGTGCCACTATACATCATATGTATGAGACTTGGTCCCAGCATACCTGGTGTTTATGTTAACCCCGGGTTTTGGACCCCTAAAATCCGGGTGTTACAGAAGTGGTATCAGAGGAATGTTGACTGTAGGACGAAACCTAGATAGAACTGGACAACCAATACTTACTTACCTTTGCTACTCTGATTCATTTCTAAACTTATCTTAATCTTTTCTCATCTATCTCCGCTTCACTCTGATTATTCTTACCTATTTATTCTAAAGACAAATGTGGATTTCACACTTTGAAATCCTGTACCTGAAATGACTTTTAGGAATAGGAGACCTATTCTTAGGAACAAAAACAAAACTATTTTTATAGGTATCTATGGACTTGAATGTTTGTTCTTATGATACTTGTTTGATTTGGATCTTTGATTGAGTGTGATGGGTTGTGGAGTAATGTCCACAATTACGTCTGCATATACATCTAGGTATAAAGGATAGCATTTGTAAGATAACTAGACAAACTAGATTATCCCCTTAGAAAATATAGGTAGTATTCCGTATCTATCTCATCTTAACATATTCTATCTTACCTTTGGACATTCACCTCGTACAACTAATTACCCTAGTCTTGACATATAATATCTGGCCCAGCCCTGCCAAAGAAGTTTCAGTACATAACCAACTATTAGCTTATTCATTCTGTCTACTAAATGATTCCCTTGCAAAGCTATCTTACCATATGCTTCTAACTTAGATGGTCAATACCAGGCGGGGAGGTGGAATTGATTTACCTGCTAACCAACAACCTCAACCACAGTCAGCAGGGATGAATCCTCCTAATCCTCCACAAGGCGGAGTTGATCCACTAGTCGCAGCTCAGATGAGAATGATGCAGCAAATGGCGGACACTATGGCAGATATGCGCACCCAAATGCAGCAAGAACGCCAAGAAATGCACCAGGAAAGAGAGGATGCACGTCGGGAAATGCGCCAAGAACGGGAAGAGATACGCCAGGAAAGAAGGGTACAACAACAGCAGCTGCAGCAACAAACAGCAGCAGCAACAACAAGTGCCATTTCCTCCACCTCCACCACCAGTTCCACCCCGGGACAAACACCGGGAATTCATGAGCCACAAACCACCAACCTTCTCCAACTCCGCAGATCCACTGCAAGCAGATGACTGGTTAAAGTCCATAGAGAAGATGCTCAACATAGCCCAGTGCTCGGACCAAGAGAAAGTACTCTATGCATCGGGTCGTCTTGCTGGTCCCGCTGCGGATTGGTGGGATGCGTACTGTGCAGCTCATGCTGCTGCCGATACCATTACCTGGGAAGAATTCTCCACACAATTCAGGAATTACCATATTCCTGCTGGACTCATGAAGATTAAGAGGAAGGAGTTTCTATCTCTCAAGCAAGGAAGTATGTCCGTGAGTGAATATAGGGACAAATTCATTCAGTTATCTCGATATGCTCCCAGAGATGTTGAGAATGATGAGCAAAAGCAGGAGCTCTTTCTGGACGGATTGATTGGACCCTTGCAATATCAACTGGTATCGCACACATTCCCATCTTTCCAAAGGCTACTTGACAAAGCTATTGCTGTAGAAAACAAGAGGAGTATATTTGGGGAGAAAAGAAAGGCTGTCAACCAAGGGCAGGCTGGAAGTAGTTCCCGTCCTCGCTATACTACCACCCCAAGTACACCAGCTAGTGGCAGTTCCGGACAACAAACTCAACAAGCTCCAACTGCTCCTTCAAAGGCAAGCACTCCAGTAGGAACCGTTGCTCCCAACACAACCGCCATCAGAACATGCTTCAAGTGTGGACAACCGGGACACTACGCCAACTACTGTCCCAACAGGGCTGCCTACACTACACCGGCTCCGATGAAACAAGGACAAGCCTCGGCAGGAAAGAGTCAGCCCCTATCTATCAACCGGGGATATGCCCATCATGCAGAAGTAGAAGCTGAACCCGGTGAACTTGAAATTCAAGAAGAAGAGCCAGTTGGAGATGAAGTAGTCGGTGAAGAAGTCAACGAGCAACAAGAATAAAGAGATAAACATAGATATAGATACATATATATATATATATATTTTACTATTTGTAAGACCTAAATATTAGTTTAGCCAGTAGTAGTATTTTACTATTTTAGTAATAATAATAAGGTCCATTTGACCCTGTGTTTTGCTAATAAGATATGCATCATGCCGAGATTTTGTTTATGCATATGTGTTGAATCAATATGAACATGTACCCTTTTTCCTTACAAATCTCGAGGACGAGATTATTTTTAAGGGGGGTAGGATTTGTAACACCCTAAAGTTCAATTTTGTGAAGACAAGGAAAAATTCTCAAAAATTTTAAATCAAAACACCTTTCCTTAAAGATAATCATAATTTAGAAGTTTCCACTCATGAATATGTTAAAAATACATAATTAAAGATACTTAGATAATCTAAATTGCCTTTGGGTTAGGTTATACAGGAGAATTATGATTAAACTATTTCTTAATATATATAAGTCTACAATATAAATTTGATTTCCCTAGAACTAATAAGGTATGGATTATTCTCTACTATATGATTGAAAGCTTGTCTAAAAGAACTAAAATAAATAAAGAAGTATATAAAATATGTTTTTGCACAGATATGGTTTGCAAATGAACTAGTCACAAGCTTGAATTTAAATTTGAATTCAAAATTTAAAATAGGAAAGAAAGGGGAAATAAGAGAAAGAGAAAGGATATAAAACAAAAATATAAATAATATATATATAAATAAGTATATTCAGAATTAATATCCCTAACTTCACAAAAATAAGTTGAAATGATGAGCCATAAGAGATTTGAATTTAAGTTTGAATTCAACTTGGAAATGAAGGAAAGAAATAGAAAATAAAATGGAAAAAAGAGAAAAACCTTAACCGGGCCTCAGGTTCAGCTTTCGGCCCATCTCCACTCCTACCACGCGCAGCCCACCTAAGCCCACACTTTGCGCCGTGCCTCTTCCAGGCGGGGCCCGCGCGCCAGCCGATCATTTCTTATCACGCGTCACTGGGTGCTCGGGCCCACTGGCCAGGAGCTCCTTCCACGCGCTCGGACTTCTTCTTCTCGGCCGCGGCTTCTGCGGAACTTCAACGAACTCCGCCGGGATTTCGGTGCTAAGCTGTTGCGGGCACCCAGGTGGCCTCCAGGGAGTATAAAACCGTAGCCCTAGGACCCGATTGTCCCTCTCGTCCTCGTAGTCTGGCGGCCGCCGTCGTGAATCGATTGGGGGAAGAGCTTGCGCCGCCGCGGGAGAAAGCTCCAACCCCGCCATCATCTGCAGCAACGGCGGTGCCCGTGACCCTCCTTCCAGCTTGGGGTGGTGTCCTAGCGGCCGTATAACCCTGGGTTGCCCGTCTGCGCCGCCGGAATCGCTCGACGTCGGTACCGTGCCGCCGCCGTTCCGCCTACCACCGCGACCATCAACACCTAAGCCTCGATTCACGGTATGAAGTACCCCAATCGATCCGTTACGAATCGCTGTTTGCGTTGCGCTAGATGAACACTGGGGATTAGGCCCCAGGGTCCCGGATTGCCAGCTCCGGCGAGGTGCGCCGCCATGGGTACTATGCCGTCGTGTCGGGAGGAAGAAGAGGGTGGTGACCGTTGGATCCCAGCCGACGGTCCCGATTGAACTTGAGTATATTTCTTCGGTGATTGAACCTGGGCCGTTGGATCGCGGATGAAGGTTTGGGATCGAATTAAGGCATGGTCATCCCTCATCCATCGATTTCGGATCTGATGGCCAGCGCGAGTTGTAATGTGTCTACAGTGCCGTGTTCTAATCTCGTCCGATCGGTCGTGATCGGACGGCTCTCGATGGCCGATACCCCTTCGTCATGCAGTTTTGTAAAAGAAACCCCGAGAAACCGAGGAATCAACCCGCCGTCCACCGCGGGTGTAGTCTGAGTCTGTGGAGTCTTACACCGTAGCCCCTGCGCTTTCTGGAAATTGAGGCCCAGTCCAGTGAATAGGAAAAATCATAGAAAATGATTTAGAAAATGATTTTTAGTGTTAAAATAAATCAGAAACTTATTTAATTCATAACTAATTCATTTTAGCTCCTTTTTGACCCATTCCAGTTGCAATAATTTTGTTTTAATATTATCTACCACCTAGAGCCTCTGTTTTGTCATGAAAACAATTAGAAATTTAATCTCTCACTTAATCCATTTTAAACACATAAAACCTTTGAAAATCCATAACTTAAAATCTACAACTCCAAAATTAATAATTCCTTTTCCTGTGATCTTATTTTAATATGTAGATTATTAATATGTATTTTTGCATATATGTTTGGTGTAATGTTAATTTTGCCTATACACTGTTTGTTTGTATTACTACGACTAGCAGTGAGGTCACGAGTCACCTGAAGAATCATCCTGGTACCTGGAATCTCAAGGCCCAGGCAAGTTGTGCCCTTGATCACTTCTTTTACCCAGCCATGTTCTGATTAATCATAATGATCTGCATAGGTTAATTTTGATGGGACCCAATAGGTTACCCTAGTTTGTCTATCTTTATACCTTGTTTACCACTGATCTTTCTGGGTAGTACTTGCTAGTGCTATATGTGGTTTTGGGTATGAAGATTACACTATTCATGATTATACTTTTGTTATCAGTTGTTATTTATGGTTCATGTTAAGATCATTATGTTAATTGGAACATGGAGAACCACCCGGGAAAACAGTGCTACCACAAGGGTGGAATGGGACGCCCTTGGCTGATTAATTAGGGAAGCTAGTGGAAGTCTACCTTACCCGAAAGGGGCAAGGGCAGTAGGGGAGAGGTCAGTGTAGGGAGGCCCTCGGGAGGATTTTGCTGCGATGGCGGTCCTGCAAGGGATTCCTGCACTGGATCTTCCTATAAACTGTAGCGGGTTTTCGGAAGCTAGTGGAACTTTGTAAAGGCATCGTAGTGTTACCCTGCCTCGCTTCCTTGGTAGAGGTGTATGGGATTCATGACCCCTTGGCAGATGGGTAACACGGCTTGTGGGTAAAGATGCGCAACCTCTGCAGAGTGTAAAACTGGTATACTAGCCGTGCTCACGGTCATGAGCAGCTCGGACCCTCACATGATTAAATTATGGAACTTAAACTCAATTTGTCATATGCATTGCATTGCAGGTGAAGTTGTTACTTTTGTTCTATTACTTAATTGGGTTTGGTATTTACTTATACTTAGTAACTGCTAATAAAATTTTGACCAACTTTAAAAGCAATGCTCAGCTCTAACCATCTTCTTTGGTAAGCCTTACACTTCACGTGAGCTCCCACCTTTGGCGAGTTCATGCAAATTATTCCCCACAACTTGTTGAGCGATGAACGTATGTGAGCTCACTCTTGCTGTCTCACATACACCACAGGTCAAGACCAGGTACTGCAGGATGATGCTCATGGAGGATGCTGTGTTGAGTTCGTGAGTGGTCTAGGCCGTCGTCTCCCAGTCAACTTTGGGTTGCTGGACCGTTGTCTCCTTATAATGTAATTATTTATTTTGTATAGAACTCCTGTTATATATAAAGTTGTGACATTCGATCCTGTGCCACTATACATCATATGTATGAGACTTGGTCCCAGCATACCTGGTGTTTATGTTAACCCCGGGTTTTGGACCCCTAAAATCCGGGTGTTACACCTGCCAGTTTTGATCAGGCGCGACCCCGCTCTGCTTCCCCTCAACGTGAAGCGTCTCGACCTCGGGGGCCGAGGGTACCTCGGGCCGAATCGAGGGTGCCTCGGGCCGAGCCGAGGGTGCCTCAGTCTGAGCCGAGGATACCTCGGGCTGGACCGAGGGTGCCTCGGGCTCGGGCGTGTCGTCGGTCTTGACGGAGGGTTGATGCAGGTCTCGGGAGAAGACGTCCGGGGGAACCGTTGTCCGCCCCAAGGCTATTTTAGCCAGCTCGTCCGTGGTCTCGTTGTAGCGTCGGGCGATGTGGTTGAGCTCGAGCCCGTAGAACTTGTCTTCCAGGCGCCGAACCTCATCGCAATAGGCCTCCATCTTCGGGTCGCGGCAGTGGGAGTTCTTCATGACTTGGTCGATGACGAGCTGCGAGTCACCACGAACGTCGAGGCGTCGGACCCCTAGCTCGATGGTGATCCGCAACCCGTTGACCAGAGCCTCATATTCGGCCACATTGTTGGGCACCGAGAAATGGAGGCGTAGCACATAGCGTATGTGCTTCCCGAGGGGCGAGATGAAGAGTAGGCCTGCTCCGGCTCCCGTCTTCATTAGCGACCCGTCGAAGAACATGGTCCAGAGCTCCGGCTGGATCGGAGCTGTTGGGAGCTGGGTGTCGACCCATTCAGCTACAAAGTCCGCCAAGACCTGGGACTTGATGGCCTTCCGAGGGGCGAACGAGATTGTCTCGCCCATGATTTCCACTGCCCACTTTGCAATCCTCCCCGAGGCCTCCCGGCACTGGATGATCTCCCCCAGTGGGAAGGATGAGACTACAGTTACTGGATGAGACTCGAAGTAGTGTCGCAACTTCCGTCATGTCAGGATTACCGCATACAGCAGCTTCTGAACCTGTGGGTAGCGGATCTTGGTTTTGGACAGTACCTCGCTGACGAAGTAGACTGGCCTCTGAACGGGCAATGCATGCCTTTCTTCTTGCCTCTCGACCACAATCGCGGCGCTAACCACCTGAGTGGTCGCGGCGACGTAGACCAAGAGGGCTTCTCCGGTGGCTGGGGGCACCAAGATAGGCGCCTTTGTGAGAAGCGCCTTCAGGTTCCCGAGGGCTTCCTCGGCCTCAGGGGTCCAAGTGAAACACTCGGCCTTCCTTAAGAGGCGGTACAGAGGTAGACCTCTTTCGCCGAGGCGTGAGATGAAGCGGCTCAGAGCCGCGAGACATCCCATGACCCTCTGTACGCCTTTCAAGTCCTTGATGGGCCCCATGCTGGTGATGGCTGCGATCTTCTCCGGGTTGGCTTCGATGCCCCGCTCGGAGACGATGAACCCCAAGAGCATGCCTCGGGGCACCCCAAAGACACACTTTTCGGGATTGAGCTTGACGCCTTTCGCCTTGAGACATCGGAATGTCACTTCAAGGTCGGAAAGGAGGTCGGAGGCTTTCCTTGTCTTGACTACGATGTCATCGACGTAGGCCTCGACCGTGCGGCCAATGTGTTCGCCGAACACATGGTTCATGCACCACTGGTACGTCGCGCCCGCATTCCTTAAGCCGAACGGCATGGTGACATAGCAGTACATGCCGAAGGGTGTGATGAAAGAAGTCGTGAGCTGGTCAGACTCTTTCATCCTGATTTGGTGATACCCTGAGTAGGCATCGAGGAAAGACAGGGTTTCGCACCCAGCAGTGGAATCCATGATTTGATCGATGCGAGGCAGAGGGTAGGGAACCTTCGGACATGCTTTGTTCAGACCAGTGTAGTCTACACACATCCGCCATTTCCCACCTTTCTTTCTCACAAGCACAGGGTTGGCAAGCCATTCGGGATGGAATACCTCTTTGATGAACCCTGCCGCCATTAGCTTGTGGATTTCCTCGCCTATGGCTCTGCGCTTCTCCTCGTCGAATCGGCGCAGAGGCTGCTTGACGGGTCGGGCTCTGGCTCGGATGTCTAGTGAGTGCTCGGCGACATCCCTCGGTATGTCGGGCATGTCCGAGTGACTCCACGCGAAGACGTCGGCGTTCGCGTGGAGGAAGTCGACGAGCACTGCTTCCTATTTGGGATCGAGCCCGGAGCCGATCCGGGCCTGCTTGGAGGTGTCGCTGCTAGGGTCGAGGGGGACGGCCTTGACCGTCTCCACTGGCTCAAAGTTGCCGGCATGACGCTTCACGTCTGGCACCTCCTTAGATAGGCTCTCCAGGTCGGCGATGAGGGCTTCGGACTCGGCGAGGGCCTCAGCGTACTCCACGCACTCCACGTCGCATTTGAACGCATGTTTGTACGTGGGGCCGACGGTGATGACCCCGTTGGGGCCCGACATCTTGAGCTTCAGGTAGGTGTAGTTGGGGACGGCCATGAACTTCGCGTAGCATGGCCTTCCCAGTACCGCGTGGTAGGTTCCTCGGAACCCGACCACCTCGAACGTTAGGGTCTCCCTTCGAAAGTTGGAGGGTGTTCCGAAGCAGACGGGAAGGTCGAGTTGTCCGAGGGGCTGAACGCGCTTCCCGGGAATGATCCCATGGAAGGGCGCAGCGCCTGCCCGGACGGAGGACAGATCGACATGCAGGAGCCCGAGGGTCTCGGCGTAGATGATGTTGAGGCTGCTGCCTCCGTCCATGAGGACCTTGGTGAGTCTGACGTCGCCGATGACGGGGTCGACGACGAGCGGGTATTTCCCCAGGCTCGGCACATGGTCGGGGTGGTCGGCTTGGTCGAAGGTGATGGGCATGTCGGACCAGTCTAGGTAGACTGGCGCCGCTACCTTCACCGAACAGACCTCCCGGCGCTCTTGCTTGCGGTGTCGAGCCAAAGCATTCGCCGCCTATCCACCGTAGATCATGAAGCAGTCGTGGACCTTGGGGAACTCTCCTGCTCGGTGATCTTCCTTCTTATCGTCGTCATGGGCCCTGCCACCCTCCGCGGGTGGCCCGGCCCTGTGGAAGTGGCGCCGGAGCATGACGCACTCCTCAAGGGTGTGCTTGACGGACCCCTGGCGATAGGGGCATGGCTCCTTGAGCATCTTGTCGAAGAGGTTGGCACCTCCTGGGGGTTTCTGAGGGTTCTTGTACTCGGCGGCGGCGACAAGGTCCGCGTTGGCGGCGTCGCGCTTCGCTTGCGACTTCTTCTTGCTTTTGTTCTTGGCGCCGCGCTGAGTTGACGCCTCGGGGGCATCTTCCGATGGGCGGCCCTGGGGCTGCTTGTCCTTCCGGAAGATAGCCTCAACCGCCTCTTGGCCGGAGGCGAACTTGGTGGCGATGTCCATCAGCTTGCTCGCCCTGGTGGGGGTCTTGCGACCCAGCTTGCTCACCAGGTCGCGGCAGGTGGTGCCAGCGAGGAACGCGCCAATGACATCCGAGTCGGTGATGTTGGGCAACTTAGTGCGCTGCTTCGAGAATCGCCGGATGTAGTCCCGGAGAGGCTCTTCCGGCTACTGTCGGCAGCTTCGGAGGTCCCAGGAATTCCCGGGGCGCACGTACGTGCCCTGGAAATTGCCGGCGAAAGATTGGACTAGGTTGTCCCAGTTGGAGATCTGCCCCGGAGGCAGGTGCTCCAACCAGGCGCGAGCGGTGTCGGAGAGGAACAGGGGGAGGTTGCGGATGATGAGGTTGTCATCGTCCGTTCCACCCAGTTGGTAGGCCAGACGGTAGTCCGCGAGCCACAGTTCCGGCCTCGTCTCCCCCGAGTACTTTGTGATGGTAGTCGGGGTCGAAACCGGGTCGGGAACGGCGCCCGTCGTATGGCCCGGCTGAAAGCCTGCAGATCGGGTGGTTCGGGCGAAGGACTCCGATCCTCCCCGCTGTCATAGCGTCCCCCACGCCTGGGGTGGTAGCCTCGGCGCACCCTTTCGTCGAGGCGGGCCCGACGGTCGCGGTGAGGGTGCTCGTTGCCGAGGCGACCCGGGGCCGCAGGCGCTGTGTGGCGCGTGCGCCCGGTGTAGACCGAGGCTTCCCGCGTGAATCGGGAAGTCACGGCATGATGTTCTGAGGGGTACTCCTGCCTTCGGGAGGCGGAGCTCTCGGCCCGTCGGACCGCGGCGCCTTACAGGAGATTCTTGAGCTCTCCCTGGATTCGCCACCCCTCGGTGGTTGATGGCTCCGGCATCGCGCGGAGGAGCATTGCTGCTGCAGCCAGGTTCTGGCCAACCCCACTGGATGCGGGTGGCGGTCTGACCCTGACATCGTCGGCGATGCGGTGCTAGAAGCCCTAGGGTAGATGACGTATTTCTCCGGCTGGAGGTTGGGCCACCCACGCCTGCCCGACGTCCTGGCGGATCGGCTCAAGCGCTCCTGCTCCCTCGTCGAGCCTGGCCTGCACCCCGTGGACTTGCTCGAGCTGTGGGTCACGGCCCCCCGCCTGAACGGGGACCACAGCTAGCTCCCGTGGGATGTCAACGCGAGGCACCGGCCCAGGGAGATCACCGCCCTTCGGCATGCCGAGATGGTTGCCTTCGAAGGGACACCCTAGATCGATGTGGAAACATTCGCGGCTTGGGCCGCAGTCCTCGTCGTCGAGGCTGCGGCTACCGTCGGAACAGTCGGAAAGGCAGTAGTCGCATGCGGTCATAAAGTTCCGCATGGCACTGGGGTTGCCAAGTCCAGAGAAATCCCAACAGAAGCTAGGCTCGTCGTCTTCCTCGGACCCAGAGGTCCCGTAGGTCGAGACGTCCGTTAGCCGGTCCCAAAGTGACCGCATACGAAACTCCAAAGGGTTTGGACTCGCCTCTACGAGAGCGTCCGCCAAAGCGAGGCCGCTTGGCAGGTCGAGGCTGAATCCGAAAGGCGCGAGATGGGAATCGGTCGGTACCTCTTGGTCGACGGGTGGTGATGAAGTCACGTCGGGGACTGACTGCACCGTCGTCCTAGGTACGAAGGTGACGCCCAGCAAGCCTTCCGCGAGCGTGCCGGCGTCGTCCGTTTGCTTGGAGTTGGCGTGTCGCAGGGAGACGGCGCTCGCCTCCGTCTCAAACGTGAGGTCGATGCCCAACGCGCCCCCCGTTGGAGCGCTGGGGCCGTCGACTCGCTCGACAGTCGACGAGGCGCTGCCTCCCGCTTGGCCTTGGTTGCCCCGGCTCCTCCTCCGTTGGTGGGGGAGAGGACGGGGCGAGCTCGAAGGTTGTTCTTCCACCCCGCGGGGAAGACGTCGTCGATTTCGCCGCCGGCGGGCGGGCTGTCGGCCGCCATTGCTGTTGTCGCCCGACGGTGGAATGAGTACCATGTCGTAGCCGCCGTCGAGGGACATGAACTCAAGGCTCCCGAAACGGAGCACCGTCCCGGGTCGGAGAGGTTGCTGGAGACTGCCCATCTGGAGCTTGACGGGAAGCTGTTCGTCAACACGCAGCAGGCCCCTAACTGGCGCGCCAACTGTCGGCGTTCCGAGACTGGGGGGTCCCTAAGCCGACGAGTGAATGTCGCCGCGTGCCCCAGCCTAGATGGGTCGACGCGAGGCCAAGCGCGAAGGGGGGAAGTGAGGTGGCCGGAGATGGGCGTGAGAGAGGTGGAAATCCCGCGGCCTTCGTGTTCGTCCCGCGCCCAGGTCGGGTGCGCTTGCAGTAGGGGGTTACAAGCGTCCACACGGGAGAGGGAGCGAGCGGCCTCACGCGAGCGCCTGTCTCGTCCTTGTTCCCGCGCGGCCAACCCTCTCTAAGAGGGCCCTGGTCCTTCCTTTTATAGGCGTAAGGAGAGGATCCAGGTGTACAATGGGGGGTGTAGCAGAGTGCTACGTGTCTAGCGGGGGAGAGCTAGCGCCCTAAGTACATGCCATTGTGGCAGCCGGAGAGATTTTGGCACCCTGCTGGCGTGATGTCGTGGCCGTCGGAGGAGCGCTGGAGCCTGGCAGAGGGACAGCTGTCAGAGCTGTTGAGTCCTTGTTGACGTCCTCTTGCTTCCGTAAGGGGGCTAAGAGCCGCCATCGTCACTGGGTATGCGGGGCGCCATCATTGTCTATCTGGTGGAGCGAGTCAGATGGGACGCCGGTCTTGTTCCCCGCGGCTCGAGTCAGCTCGGGGTAGGGTGATGATGGCGCCTCCTGTTGACGTGGCCGGTCCGCGCCCTAGGTTGGGCGATGTGGAAGCTCCTCCGAAGCCGAGGTCGAGTCTGTCTTTTGTGGCCGAGGTCGAGTCCAAACCCCTGGGTCGGGCGAGACGGAGATCGTCGGCTGAGGCCAGAGCGGAGTCCGAGCCCTGGGGTCGGGCGAAGCGGAGTTCGTCGTCTTCTGGGACTTAGCCCGAGTCCGAGCCCTGGGTCGGGCGGGGCGGAGTTCGCCGTCTTCCGGGACTTAGCCCGAGTCCGAGCCCTGGGTCGGGTGGAGCGGAGTTCGCCGTCTTCCGGGACTTAGCCCGAGTCCGAGCCCTGGGTCAGGCGGAGCGGAGTTTCCTATGGTGCCTGCGGTCAGGCCTGACTGCCTGTCAGCCTCACTCTGTCAAGCGACACCGCAGTCGGAGTGGCGCAGGCGGCGCTGTCTTTCTGTCAGGGCAGTCAGTGGAGCGGCAAAGTGACGGCGGTCACTTCGGTTCTGTCGACTGCAGGGCGCGCGTCAGGATAAAGGCGTCAGACTGTCTTTGCATTAAATGCTCCTGCGATTTGGTCGGTCGGCGCGGCGATTTGGTTAGGGTTGCTTCTTGGCGAAGACAGGGCCTCGGGCGAGCCGGAGATACGTTAGCCGCTGGAGGGGGCCTCGGGCGAGGCGGAGATTCTCTGGGGTCGATCGCCCTTGTCCGAGGCTAGGCTCGGGCGAGGCGTGATCGCATCCTTCGAATGGACCGATCCCTGACTTAATCACACTCATCAAGTCTTTGCAGCTTTATGCTGATGGAGGTTACCAGTTGAGAATTAGGAGCCTTGAGGGTACCCCTAATTATGGTCCCCGACAATCTTACACTCGAAGCACATCTCCTTTTTCGAAGCTACTGATTTCAGCTCGCACCTTCGTTACTTTGCGCGTACAGGCGAAGCTTCTTTATATATCATTTCGACCGAAGGTCAGCTTCATCTATCAATTGAAGTATACCTGAAACACACTTATTTATCCCGAATTGAAGATTAAATAATGATCTTCAGCCCCCAACAATACTGCTCTCTTTCCTGTCCAGTTAACACCTCCCTTTCTGTGTTAATTGCCTGGCATCCACACCACTTCACGGCAGCACAGTAGAAAACCACGGCAGCGAGGAGGGGGAGGGGAACTGGCCAGAGCCAACATCCAAGCCATGGCGCGATATCGCCGAAGCTGGGGCCGGCTAGCTGGCTCGGTACTTGGGCCGACAGCTCGGGTTCATGCTTGTGAGTTTCGTGTAAGAAAGAAGGCTGGCGCTTGTCTCAAAAAACGAGGAGAAGCCTTGGGCCTGCCGTGACTGGGCCGCTGGCCACTCGTTTTTAGGCCGAGACATAAGAATAGCTTATGGCCTGCTAGGTCCAGAGTGGTCGGTCGCGACTCGCGATCGCGGTGGAGTGAAGTGACGACTGATGTAGTGATGACTGGTGACGCATGATGACAGAGATAGAGATACCTGTGATTACACCCAAGCGGCTAGTGATAACAAACGATAAGCGCCAGCACGTTAATGACGTAGTATGCCTCTTCATTGTAGTCGCCGCACACACCTCCTTATTAGACGAACTTATAGTGCCAAAAACAATCTGCGACGTAGCCTTGCCACGTATCTTGATCTCTTACGATGTTGAATTACAAGCAGGAATGTAAGCTGGTACATAGGAAAAAAATTGACATTTGTTTTGAAAAGATACATGTTTGTTTTAGTCTTAATCCATGTGGATATGAATTAGAGAGGATTGCGTGAGTTTAAATCCATAACCAGCTAAGCTATCTTCTAATCTCTCCCTCCCAAGTCCCAATTCACTCTACTGTACATACGGGATGGGAATAACATGTCGTGTGAGAAATGAAGGGACGTTTTTGCATGATCAATAATTTTATAATTATATTAAGGGTGTTTGGATGCACTATAGCTAACAGTTAGCTACTAAAATTAGTTGAATGCATCTAAACAATCTATCTAATAGTTCAACTATTATTGTCGGGGACCATAATTAGAGGTACCCCCGAGGTTCCTAATTCTCAGCTGGTAACCCCCATCAGCATAAAGCTGCAGAGGCCTGATGGGTGCGATTAAGTCAGGGATCGGTCCATTCGAAAGACGCGATCACGCCTCGCCCGAGCCTAGCCTCGGACAAGGGCGGCCGATCCAGGAGGATCTCCGCCTCGCCCGAGGCCCCCCTTCAGCGGCTAACGCATCTCCGGCTCGCCCGAGGCCCTGTCTTCGCCAAGAAGCAATCCTGACCAAATCGCTGCGCCGACCGACCAGATCGCAGAAGCATTTAATGCAAAGGCAGCCTGACGCCCTTATCCTGACGCGCGCCCTGCAGTCGACAGAGCCGAAGTGACCGCCGTCACTTTCGCCGCTCCACTGATCTGCTTGACAGAAAGACAGCGCCACCTGCGCCACTCCGACTGCGGTGCCACTTGACAGTGAGGCTGACAGGCGGTCAGGCCCGGTCGCGGGCGCCATAGGAAGCTCCGCCTGACCCCAGGGCTCGGACTCGGGCTAAGTCTCGGAAGACGGCGAACTCCGCTCCGCCCGACCCCAGGGCTCGGAATTGGGCTAAGTCCCGGAAGACGGCGAACTCCGCTCCGCCCGACCCCAGGGCTCGGACTAGGCTACAGCCTCGGAAGACGGCGAACTCCGCTCCGCCCGACCCAGGGCTCGGACTAGGCTACGGCCCCAGAAGATGACGAACTCCGCTCCGTCCGACCCCAGGGCTCGGACTCGGGCTAAGTCCCGGAAGACGGCGAACTCCGCTCCGCCCGACCCCAGGGCTCAGACTAGGCTACGGCCTCAGAAGACGGCGAACTCCGCTCCGCCCGACCCAGGGCTCGGACTCGGGCTACGGCCTCGGAAGACGGCGAACTCCGCTCTGCCCGACCTAGGGCTCGGACTAGGCTACGGCCCCAGAAGATGACGAACTACGCTCCGCCCGACCCCAGGGCTCGGACTCCGCCCTGGCCCCAGCCGACGGTCTCCGCCTCGCCCGACCCAAGGGTTCGGACTCGACCTCGGCCACGGAAGACAGACTCGACCTCGGCTTCGGAGGGGCTTCCACATCGCCCAACCTAGGGCGCGGACCGGCTACGTCAACGGGAAGCGCCATCATCACCCTACCCCGAGCAGACTCGAGCCACAGGGAACAAGACCGGCATCCCATCTGGCACACTCCACCAGACAGGCAATGATGGCGCCCCGCATACGCAGTGACGATGGCGACTCTCAGCCCCCTTATGGAAGCAAGAGGACGTCAGCAAGGACTCCACAGCCCCGACAGCTGTCCCTCCGCCAGGCTCCAGCGCTCCTCCGGCAGCCACGACATCGCACCAGCAGGGTACCAACATCTCTCCGGCCGCCACGATGGCATGTACTCAGGGCGCTAGCTCTTCTCCGCTAGACACGTAGCACTCTGCTACACCCCCCATTGTACACCTGGATCCTCTCCTTACGCATATAAAAGGAAGGACTAGGGCCTTCTTAGAAAGGGTTGGCCGCGCGGGGACGAGGAGCAGACAAGGCGCTCGCGTGAGGCCACTCGCTCCCTCTCCCGCGTGGACGCTTGTAACCCCCTACTGCAAGCGCACCCGACCTGGGCGCGGGACGAACACGAAGGCCGCGGGATTCCCACTCCTCTCTCACGCTCGCTTCCGACCACCTCTCTTCCCCCCTTCGCGCTCGGCCTCGCGTCGACCCATCTGGGCTGGGGCACGCAGCGACATTCACTCGTCGGCATTAGGGACCCCCTGTCTCGAAACGCCGACAGTTGGCGCGCCAGGTAGGGGCCTGCTGCGTGTTGACGAACTGCTTCCCGTCAAGCTCCAGATGGGCAGTCTCCAGCAACTTCTCTGACCCAGGACGGTGCTCTGTTTTGGGAGCCTTGAGTTCATGTCCCTCGACGACGGCTACGACATGATACTAGTTCCACCGCCGGACGACAGCGACAATGGCGACCGACAGCCCGCTCGCCGGCAGCGGAATCGACGACGTCTTCCCCACATGGCGGAAGAGCTACATTCGAGCTTGTCCTGTCGCCTCCCCCGCCGACGGAGGAGGGGCCGGGGCAACCAAGGCCAAGTAGGAGACGGCACCTCGTCGGCTGTCGAGCGAGTCGACGACGCCGGCGCTCCAACAGGGGGCACATCGAGCGTCGCCCTCGCGTCTGAGACGAAGACGAGCGCCGTTTCCCCGTGACACGCCTACTCCAAGCAGACGGGCGACGCCAGCACCCTCGCGGAAGGCTTGCTGGGCGTCACCCTCGTGCCTGGGACGACGGTGCAGTCAGCCCCCGACATGACTTCATCACCGCCCGTCGACCAAGGGGTACCGACCGATTCCCATCTCACGCCTTTCGCAATCAGCCTCGACCCGCCAAGCGGCCTCGCTTTGGCGGATGCTCTCGTAGAGGCGAGCCCCAACCCTTTGGGGTTTCGCATGCGGTCACCTTGGGACCGGCTGACGGACGTCTCGACCTACGGGCCCTCTGGGTCCGAGGAAGATGACGAGCCCAGCTTTTGTTGGGATTTCTCTGGACTTGGCAACCCCAGTGCCATGCGGAACTTTATGACCGCATGCGACTACTGCCTCTCCGACTGTTCCGACGGCAGCCGTAGCCTCGGCAACGAGGACTGCGGCCCGAGCCGCGAATGTTTCCACGTCGATCTAGGGGGCCCCTCCAAAGGCAACCATCTCGGCATGCCAGAGGACGGTGATCTCCCTAGGCCGGTGCCTCACGTTGACATCCTTCGGGAGCTAGCTGTGGTCCCAGTCCCCGCGGGGGGTCAGGACACACAGCTCGAGCAATTCCGTGAGGTGCAGGCCAGGCTCGATGGGGGAGCAGGAGCGCTTGAGCCGATCCGCCGGGACGTCGGGCAGGCGGGGGTGGCTCAACCTCCAGCCGGAGAGATACGTCATCCACCCCAAGGCTTCCAGCACCGCATCGCCGATGATGTCAGGGTCAGGCCGCCACCCACATCCAGTGGGGTTGGCCAGAACCTGGCTACAGCAGCAATGCTCCTCCGCGCGATGCCGGAGCCATCAACCACCGAGGGGCGACGAATCCAGGGAGAGCTCAAGAATCTCCTGGAAGGCGCCGCGGTCCGACGGGCCGAGAGCTCCGCCTCCCGAAGGCACGGGTACCCCTCGGAACATCATGTCGCGACTTCTCGATTCACGCGGGAAGCCTCGGTCTACACCGGGCGCACGCGCCACACAGCGCCTGCGGCCCCGGGCCGCCTCGGCAACGAGCACCCTCACCACGACTGTCGGGCCCGCCTCGACGAAGGAGTGCGCCGAGGCTACCACCCCAGGCGTGGGGGACGCTACGACAGCGGGGAGGATCGGAGTCCTTCGCCCGAGCCGCCCGGTCCGCAGGTTTTCAGCCGGGCCATACGACGGGCGCCATTCCCGACCCGGTTCCGACCCCCAACTACTATCACCAAGTACTCGGGAGAGACGAGGCCGGAACTGTGGCTCGCGGACTACCGACTGGCCTGCCAACTGGGTGGAGCGGACGATGACAACCCCATCATCCGCAACCTCCCCCTGTTCCTCTCCGACACCGCTCGCGCCTGGTTGGAGCACCTGCCTCCGGGGCAGATCTCCAACTGGGACGACCTAGTCCAAGCCTTCGCCGGTAATTTCCAGGGCACATACGTGCGCCCCGAAAATTCCTGGGACCTCCGAAGCTGCCGACAGCAGCCGGGAGAGTCCCTCTGGGACTACATCCGGCGATTCTCGAAGCAGCGTACCGAGTTACCCAACGTCACCGACTTAGATGTCATCGGCGCGTTCCTCGCCGGCACCACCTGCCGCGACCTGGTAAGCAAGCTGGGTCGCAAGACCCCCACCAGGGCGAGCGAGCTGATGGACGTCGCCACCAAGTTTGCCTCCAGCCAGGAGGCGGTTGAGGCCATCTTCCAGAAGGACGAGCAGCCCCAGGGCCGCCCATCGGAAGAAGCCCCCGAGGCGTCAACTCAGCGCGACGCCAAGAAGAAGGGCAAGAAGAAGTCGCAAGCGAAACGCGACGCCGCCGACGCGCACCTTGTCGCTGCCGCCGAGTACAAGAACCCTCGGAAACCCCCAGGAGGTGCCAACCTCTTCGACAAGATGCTCAAGGAGTCGTGCCCCTATCATCAGGGGCCCATCAAGCATACCCTTGAGGAATGCGTCATGCTTCGGCGCCACTTCCACAGGGTTGGGCCACCCGCGGAGGGTGGCAGGGCCCCCGACGATGATAAGAAGGAAGATCGCCAAGCCGGAGAGTTCCCTGAGGTCCGCGACTGCTTCATGATCTATGGTGGGCAAGCGGCGAATGCCTCGGCTTGGCACCGCAAGCAAGAGCGCCGGGAGGTCTGTTCGGTGAGGGTGGCGGCGCTAGTCTACCTAGACTGGTCCGACAAGCCCATCACCTTCGACCAAGCCGACCACCCCGACCATGTGCCAAGCCCGGGGAGATACCCGCTCGTCGTCGACCCCGTCATCGGCAACGTCAGACTCACCAAGGTCCTCATGGACGGAGGCAGCAGCCTCAACATCATCTACGCCGAGACCCTCGGGCTCCTGCGTGTCAATCTGTCCTCCGTCCGGGCAGGCGCTGTGCCCTTCCATGGGATCATTCCCGGGAAGCGCGTTCAGCCCCTCAGACAACTCGACCTTCCCGTCTGCTTCGGAACACCCTCCAACTTCTGAAGGGAAACCCTGACGTTCGAAGTGGTCGGGTTCCGAGGGACCTACCACGCGGTACTGGAAAGACCATGCTACGCGAAGTTCATGGTCGTCCCCAACTACACCTACCTGAAGCTCAAGATGCTGGGCCCCAACGGGGTCATCACCATCGGCCCCACGTACAAACACGCGTTCGAATGCGACGTGGAGTGCGTGGAGTACGCCGAGGCCCTCGCCGAGTCCGAGGCCCTCATCGCCGACCTGGAGAGCCTCCCCAAGGAGGTGCCAGACGTGAAGCGCCATGCCGGCAACTTTGAACCAGCGGAGACGGTCAAGTCCGTCCCCCTCGACCCCAGCAACGACGTCTCCAAGCAGGTCCGGATCGGCTCCGGGCTCGATCCCAAATAGGAAGCAGTGCTCGTCGACTTTCTTCGCGTGAACGCCAACGTCTTCGCGTGGAGTCCCTCGGACATGCCCGGCATACCGAGGGATGTCGTCGAGCACTCGCTGGACATACTAGCCGGGGCCCGACCCGTCAAGCAACCTCTACGCCGATTCGACGAGGAGAAGCGCAGAGCCATAGGTGAGGAGATCCACAAGCTAATGGTGGCAGGGTTCATCAAAGAGGTATTCCATCCCGAATGGCTTGCCAACCCTGTGCTTGTGAGAAAGAAAGGTGGGAAATGGCGGATGTGTGTGGACTACACAGGTCTGAACAAAGCATGTCCGAAGGTTCCCTACCCTCTGCCTCGCATCGATCAAATCGTGGATTCTACTGCTGGGTGCGAAACCCTGTCTTTCCTCGATGCCTACTCAGGGTATCACCAAATCAGGATGAAAGAGTCCGACCAGCTCGTGACTTCTTTCATCACACCCTTCGGCATGTACTGCTATGTCACCATGCCGTTTGGCTTGAGGAATGCGGGCGCGACGTACCAGTGGTGCATGAACCATGTGTTCGGTGAACACATTGGCCGCACAGTCGAGGCCTACGTCGATGACATCGTAGTCAAGACAAGGAAAGCCTCCGACCTCCTTTCCGACCTTGAAGTGACATTCCGATGTCTCAAGGCGAAAGGCGTCAAGCTCAATCCCGAAAAGTGTGTCTTCGGGGTGCCCCGAGGCATGCTCTTGGGGTTCATCGTCTCTGAGCGGGGCATTGAAGCCAACCCGGAGAAGATCGCAGCCATCACCGGCATGGGGCCCATCAAGGACTTGAAAGGCGTACAGAGGGTCATGGGATGTCTCGCGGCTCTGAGCCGCTTCATCTCGCGCCTCGGCGAAAGAGGTCTGCCTCTGTACCGCCTCTTAAGGAAGGCCAAGTGCTTCACTTGGACCCCTGAGGCCGAGGAGGCCCTCGGGAACCTGAAGGCGCTCCTCACGAAGGCGCCAATCTTGGTGCCCCCAGCCGCTGGAGAAGCCCTCTTGGTCTACGTCGCCGCAACCACTCAGGTGGTTAGCGCCACGATTGTGGTCGAGAGGCAAGAAGAGGGGCATGCATTGCCCGTTCAGAGGCCAGTCTACTTCGTCAGCGAGGTACTGTCTGAAACCAAGATCCGCTACCCACAAGTTCAGAAGCTGCTGTATGCGGTGATTCTGACACAGCGGAAGTTGCGACACTACTTCGAGTCCCATCCGGTAACTGTTGTGTCATCTTTCCCCCTGGGGGAGATCATCCAGTGCCGGGAAGCCTCGGGGAGGATTGCAAAGTGGGCAGTGGAGATCATGGGCAAGACAATCTCGTTCGCCCCTCGGAAGGCCATCAAGTCCCAGGTTTTGGCGGACTTCGTGGCTGAATGGGTCGACACCCAGCTCCCAACAACTCCGATCCAGCCAGAGCTCTGGACCATGTTCTTCGACGGGTCGTTGATGAAGACGGGGGCCGGCGCAGGCCTACTCTTCATCTCGCCCCTCGGGAAGCACATACGCTATGTGCTACGCCTCCATTTCCCGGCGTCCAACAATGTGGCCGAATATGAGGCTCTGGTCAACGGGTTGCGGATCGCCATCGAGCTGGGGGTTCGACGCCTCGACGCTCGCGGTGACTCGTAGCTCGTCATCGACCAAGTCATGAAGAACTCCCACTGCCACGACCCGAAGATGGAGGCCTATTGCGATGAGGTTCGGCGCCTGGAAGACAAGTTCTATGGGCTTGAGCTCAACCACGTCGCCCGACGCTACAACGAGACTGCGGACGAGCTGGCTAAGATAGCCTCGGGGCAAACAACGGTTCCCCGGACGTCTTCTCCCGAGACCTACATCAACCCTCAGTCAAGACTGACGACTCGCCCGAGCCCGAGAAGGCCACGGTCCAGCCCGAGGCACCCTCGACCGAGCACGAGGCGCCCTCGGCTCTGCCCGAGCCACCCTCGGCTCCCGAGGGTGAGGCACTGCGCATCGAGGAGGAGCGGAGCGGGGTCGCGCCTGATCAAAACTGGTAGACCCCGTACCTGCAGTATCTCCACCAAGGAGAACTACCCCCCGACCAAGCCGAAGCTCGGCGGTTGGCGCGGCGCGCCAAGTCGTTCGTCTTGCTGGGAGACAGGAAGGAGCTCTACCATCACAGCCCCTCAGGCATCCTCCAGCGATGCATCTCCATCACCGAAGGTCAGGAGTTACTACAAGAAATACACTCGGGGGCTTGCGGTCATCACGCAGCGCCTCGAACCCTTGTCGAAAAAAGCTTTCCGACAAGGTTTTTACTGGCCAACGGCGATGGCCGACGCTACTAGGATTGTCCGCACCTGCCAAGGGTGCCAATTCTACGCAAGGCAAACCCACCTGCCCGCTCAGGCTCTACAGACGATTCCCATCACCTGGCCTTTTGCTGTGTGGGGTCTGGACCTCGTCGACCCCTTGCAGAAGGCACCCGGGGGCTACACGCACTTGTTGGTCGCCATCGACAAATCTCCAAGTGGATCGAGGTCCGACCCCTAAACAGCATCAGGTCCGAGCAGGCGGTAGCATTCTTCACCAACATCATCCATCGTTTCGGGGTCCTGAACTCCATCATCACCGACAACGGCACCCAGTTCACCGGCAGAAAGTTCCTGGACTTCTGCGAGGATCACCACATCTGGGTGGACTGGGCCGTCGTGGCTCATCCCATGACGAATGGGCAAGTAGAGCGTGCCAACGGCATGATTCTACAAGGACTCAAGCCTCGGATCTACAATGACCTCAACAAGTTCGGCAAGCGATGGATAAAGGAACTCCCCTCGGTGGTCTGGAGCCTGAGGACAACACCGAGCCGAGCCACAGGCTTCACACCGTTCTTTCTAGTCTATGGGGCCGAGGCCATCTTGCCCATGGACTTAGAATACGGTTCCCCGAGGGCGAAGGCCTATGCCGACCAAAGCAACCAAGCTAGTCGAGAAGACTCGCTGGACCAGCTGGAAGAGGCTCGGGACAGGGCCTTACGACACTCGGCACAGTACCAGCAGTCCATGCGACGCTACCACGCCCGAGGAGTCCGGTCCCGAGACCTCCAGGTGGGCGATCTGGTGCTTCGGCTGCGACAAGACGCCCGAGGGCGACACAAGCTCACGCCTCCCTGGGAGGGGCCTTTCGTCATCGCCAAGGTTCTGAAGCCCGGAACGTACAAGCTGGCCAACAGTCAAGGCAAGGTCTACGGCAACGCTTGGAACATCCAACAGCTACGTCGATTCTACCCTTAAGATGTTTTTAGGTTGTTCATATACCTCGCTCCTACACAAAGTTTAGTCATCAAGGAAGGGTCAACCTTGCCTCGGCAAAGTCCGACCCTCCCTCGGGGGCTAAAAGGGGGGACCGCCTCTGCGTCGAATTTGTCCCGCAAAAGGATCCTTTCTGCCAGATTGTCTTTCGTGCTTTTTGACTACTTCGAAAGTGGATCCTGAAAACGACGGAGTACACGTAAGCAGCCAAGGACGACCGAGCTGAGGGACTCCTACGCCTCCGGGATACGGATACCTCACTCGTCACCTTCTGCGATAAGTAACTCACGCTCGGATAGGTGACTCCGCAGACCGAACAAGTCTTCACGTTCGAAAGCTCTTCTGCCGAAGCGTTTCTTTGAGCCTTCTCGATTACGTCGGTGACAGAACCCCATGGACGGGTAAGAGTGCGCGTAAGCAGCAAGGCCGACTGAGCCGAGGGACTCCTACGCCTCCGAGATACAGATACCTCACTCGCCACCTTCTGTGAGAAGCAACTCTCGCCCGCGCCAGCAATTCTGTTACCGACAAAAAAGTCCAGATACTCGAAACAAAAGGAAAGGAGACGCAACTTTACAACACGATGACGGTGTGTTTAGGCCTCGACGGCCGCAGAAAACATACACACACTACAAGACAACCTGATCCTGCAGGTTCGGACGTCGACAGCCGAAGGGGGCGGCAGCACCCTCGGCATCGGCTACACCTTCGGCGGGGTCTGACCTAGCCTCGGATGGCGACGTGGTCGGAGGGCCCCCACTCGGAAGGACGACATCAGCACCACACCCGGGCCATCGCCGCCAGGGTGTTCTTCAAGAATCCGGCCTGAGCAGGCGGCTCGGCCAGCCACCCCGAGGCCTCGGCCAGCTGACCCCCAAAGACAGCAGCTCGGCTCGTGGACTCGGCAGCTCGACTCCGGCGTCGGTTCCGCCAGTGGACGACCCGGCCAGGCTCTGGCCAACCACACCTCCTTTTCGGAGCCAACTCTGCCTCCGTCCGTGCTGACACCGCTACCTCCGGCTTCGGCTCATCGAAGGGCGGCCGAGGGGTTCCTTTAACCAAGCAAGAGGGGCCTCGGACAGCAAGGCCGACCGAGCCGAGGGACTCCTACTCCTCCGGGATACGGATTCCTCACTCGTCACCTTTGCACGAGGCAACTCGTGCTCGGTGAAGTGGTTCAGATAATCGACAGGCGAGTCTTAGTGCTCGAAGTGAGGAAAAAAACGCGGCTCCGTGCCGAAGTTACATACATGTTCAGGCCCCGAAAGCCACAATGAACAGACACCGGCACTCAAGGTGCCATTACAAACGGAACTCCGGTTCCGCCCTCCGTAGGTACGAACAACCCCCCACGACGGAGGGCCTGTGGAGCAACAGAAGGCCGACGGATGGCTCGCTGACGCCCGCTCCGACAGCATCGACAATGACCTCCGCTCCAGGCGGCCAGACAGCAGCAGTGATGACCTCAGGGCAAACGCTGCTGCTGCGAGCTCCTCGTCCACGTCCCCACTCGAGGGGCAAGGACAAGCTATCAAAGCCAAAGAGCCGGAGATCCGGAGCGCGGATGGTGGCGGCGACCCCGTCGTCGACGAAGACTTCTTCGACCGGTACTACCCTAGCGGCGACAACGGAAGTCGTCTGCCCCTCGGCAGATCCCCACTCGGATCCTCCCGGACGAGCGAGCGCCGACCCCCGCGTAGGGGCGTTGTACCGGGGCAAAGGCAGGATAGCCCAAGAACACGAACGCCGCTCTAGCAGCGCGCGACGTCTTGGGTGGCCCTCCAGTGCGCGTGGCACGACGACCACTCACACCGCGGGAGGTAGAGCTCCGGCTCAGCCCGCCCTCCGCCCCAGCAAGGATGACGAAGATCCTTGAAGCTGAGGGCGGGACCAAGATCGCAGCCTGGCTCGCTCCTCCCCGCCAGACCAACCACCGACGAGGGGATGCGGCCAGGCTGCATGATGAAAATCCTTGAAGCCGAACGATGGCTGAAAGGTACCAACTCCCACGGAGTTGCGTTCCTCCAACGACAAGGCGAAAAGACCGCAAGCATCCCCCATCCGGGGGCTTGGAAGGTGGAAAGACACGACGCATGAGGGAAGCACGAAGACATGGCCGCCTTTCAAGGGGGTCACCCTCCTTTTAAAGGTGACTCTCCCCACTTGCGTCCTCGACCGTTGCGAGCCGAGTCTTCTCCAACACGCTCCAAGGTCCTACCCCCACGGCGCGGGGGCTGGGTCCCCCACGTCATGCGAGCTGGTTCGAGGTGGAAGGAGTCAAACCGCCGCGCGTGGTGCACGTAACTACCCAGCGATTACAAGCGCTCCTCCCCTTTTCCCAGACCAACGGGTGAAAGGGCGGACAGCCATGCAGGCGGCATGCAACCGTGCCAAGTGGGCACACCCCTTCGACTCCAACGAGCCCAGCATGGAGGTCTAGGCCCACGCGTCATGCAACCGGCGCGTCGGTTGCTACGTGCAAGAAACTATACCGCCACTCACGCCACTACCGCGCCTCCTCGACTGCGGAGTCGATACCGCAACTCGAGGCAACCCTGCAGTGCCAGCCCGGCGCGACGGTCGAAAGCGGTCAAAAATGGGCCGGCAGTAATGGCGATGACAGGCGGGCAGCAGCAGCGGTCACGTCGCCAGCCGAGCTCACGTCCCATCCAGGGGCAGCAAGGGAGCCCTCCCTCACGGCGTCAAGACAACGCGCCCGTGTTCCGTTCCTCGAACGGCACGCGCACGCGCAACGGCTACCCCGCGAACCACTTGTCCCGTCGCATTAACTCTGTGGCAGGGCAGGCGGCGCCTCTGGCAGGAGAAGCGAGCGACGCTTTGCCTTCGCCACAATAACCACGTCGAAAAAGGTACGCCACGTCGTTCGATTTCGTATCCTTTTCCTTTTTTCCTCTTTCTCTCTCTTGCAACAGGGACCGGGAAAGGGGGATACCCCGAAAAGGATCCTTCTCCATGAAGGAACCAGGCCCCGAGCCTCCCTACTGATCAGAGGTTCGAAGGCTGGCCCCTCGTAAGGGTCCGACAGCCGCCTTAGATCGCGTGGGCTCTACACCCACTACTGGTCAGAGGTTCGAAGGCCGGCCCCTCGAAGGGTTCAACGACCGCCTCAGGCTACTCGGGCTCCGCGCCCACTACTGATCAGGGGTTCGAAGGCTGGCTCCCGAAAGGTTCACAGCCGCCTCAGACACAGAGCGAGGGATGACCATGGGTACGTTCGATACATAACCAAGGCTCGGGCTGCGCTCCCGAGGTACCCTAGGACATTTCCGAGACCAGCGGGAACGATCTTGTAACGGAATCCCATCAGAGGGAGGCATCGAGCCCTCGGACCCCGTCGCCAGGGGACCGGGTCCGGCAAATCACCCGCAGGTACCTTTGGGCACGCCTCTGGGCCACAGCCGACCCCTAACGAATGGGGCACGGGCGTCCACTCGGATCACCCGTTCGCAGCTCGCTGGAGACACCATGTTCGACGCCCATCGAGGGCAACATGGCGCTTTCCCCCCCCTCCTCCTTGCGGAAAGGCGACACAGGGGCGTATGTAAAAAAGTCGAGTCTATCCTTGATCGTCCTCTCGCTCTGTGCGGAGGCTCGGGGGCTGCTCTCGCAAAATCGGCTCCGGCCAAACCGTTGGCAGCGTCAACATACCAGCCCGAGAACTTGGAACTCGACGGTGCACCCGTGCTACGGCCAGTTCGCATGAGGGGACAACCAGACCGGCCAAAGCATCACGAAATGCACTAAGACCTCGAAGGAGTCTAACCACTCCTCCGAGGCCTCGGGGGCTACACCCGGCGGGTGCGCTCGCGCGCCCCCGCCGGAACAAACAGCAACCGGGAAAGGCTGGTCCCCTTGCAAAAAAGTGCGACAAAAGCCTCCAAGCGAGTATTAACACTCCCTTGGAGGCTCGGGGGCTACTGTCGGGGACCATAACAGTTAGCTACTAAAATTAGTTGAATGCATCTAAACAATCTATATAATAGTTCAACTATTATTGTCGGGGACCATAATTAGAGGTACCCCCGAGGTTCCTAATTCTCAGCTGGTAACCCCCATCAGCATAAAGCTGCAGAGGCCTGATGGGTGCGATTAAGTCAAGGATCGGTCCATTCGAAGGACGCGATCACGCCTCGCCCGATCCTAGCCTCGGACAAGGGCGGCCGACCCAGGAGGATCTCCGCCTCGCCCGAGGCCCCCCTTCAGCGGCTAACGCATCTCCGGCTCGCTCGAGGCCCTGTCTTCGCCAAGAAGCAACCCTGACCAAATCGCTGCGCCGACCGACCAGATCGCAGAAGCATTTAATGCAAAGGCAGCCTGACGCCCTTATCCTGACGCGCGCCCTGCAGTCGACAGAGCCGAAGTGACCGCCGTCACTTCGCCGCTCCACTGACCTGCTTGACAGAAAGACAGTGCCACCTGCGCCACTCCGACTGCGGTGCCACTTGACAGAGTGAGGCTGACAGGCGGTCAGGCTCGGTCGCGGGCGCCATAGGAAGCTCCGCCCGACCCTAGGGCTCGGACTCGGGCTAAGTCCCGGAAGACGGCGAACTCCGCTCCGCCCGACCCCAGGGCTCGGACTCGGGCTAAGTCCCGGAAGACGGCGAACTCCGCTCCGCCCGACCCTAGGGCTCGGACTAGGCTACGGCCTCGGAAGACGGTGAACTCCGCTCCGCCCGACCTAGGGCTCGGACTAGGCTACGACCCCAGAAGATGACGAACTCCGCTCCGCCCGACCCCAGGGCTCGGACTCGGGCTAAGTCCCGGAAGACGGCGAACTCCGCTCCGCCCGACCCTAGGGCTCGGACTAGGCTACGGCCTCGGAAGACGGCGAACTCCGCTCCGCCCGACCCAGGGCTCGGACTAGGCTACGGCCCCAGAAGATGACGAACTACGCTCCGCCCGACCCTAGGGCTCGGACTCTGCCCTGGCCCCAGCCGACGGTCTTCGCCTCGCCCGACCCAAGGGTTCGGACTCGACCTCGGCCACGGAAGACAGACTCGACCTCGGCTTCGGAGGGGCTTCCACATCGCCCAACCTAGGGCGCGGACCGGCTACGTCAACGGGAGGCGCCATCATCACCCTACCCCGAGCAGACTCGAGCCACAGGGAACAAGACCGGCGTCTCATCTGGCACACTCCACCAGACAGGCAATGATGGCGCCCCGCATACGCAGTGACGATGGCGACTCTCAGCCCCCTTACGGAAGCAAGAGGACGTCAGCAAGGACTCCACAGCCCCGACAGCTGTCCCTCCGCCAGGCTCCAGCGCTCCTCCGGCAACCACGACATCGCACCAGCAGGGTACCAACATCTCTCCGGCCGCCACGATGGCATGTACTTAGGGCGCTAGCTCTTCTCCGCTAGACACGTAGCACTCTGCTACACCCCCCATTGTACACCTAGATCCTCTCCTTACGCATATAAAAGGAAGGACCAGGGCCTTCTTAGAAAGGGTTGGCCGCGCGGGGACGAGGAGGAGACAAGGCGCTCGCGTGAGGCCGCTCGCTCCCTCTCCCGCGTGGACGTTTGTAACCTCCTACTGCAAGCGCACCCGACCTGGGCGCGGGACGAACACGAAGGCCGCGGGATTCCCACTCCTCTCTCACGCTCGCTTCCGGCCACCTCTCTTCCCCCCTTCGCGCTCGGCCTCGCGTCGACCCATCTGGGCTGGGGCACGCGGCGACATTCACTCGTCGGTATTAGGAACCCCCGGTCTCGAAACGCCGACAATTATTTAACAGTTAGCTAGATATTTATTAGCTAACTAATTTACTAGCAATATTTTAGCTAACTAACTATTAGCTCTAATATATTTAAACAAGATGTCAATGTCGTGGTGATCAATGGAATGACGAACCACCACAACTAACGGGAGAATCCATTCCCTACGGACGAAGGTGAGACCAAGATCTTTTAGCAGTAAAAAATGATTTATATTGTCTGTTTTTAAAAGTAAACCGTAAAAATACACGATTTGTATTTACGTTTTTTTTAAGAAAACCCGCCCGTACAAAGGTAACGGGTCTTAAGTTGAGCCTGCCATTTTATTTTTATCGACTCGATAACCGAAACCATATGTACACAAGTTTAATGCTGTTTTGTTATAGTGTTGGGCGCATTATATGTGCCACATCGGCGATCGACGACACGCCCGCGCAAACAAAATTAGTACGTACACGTTTATTGCACATCATAAAGCACAAGCACACGTGGGCGACACCCCATTAGCACGTAAATAAACTAACTAGCACCAAAACGCACCTACTAGTAAGCAACACACATGACAAGGTAACATTAGCACAGGTTCGTTATTATTGCACGACAGTCACTCAGAACTCGGCCGCCGCCGCCGGCAAGTACGCGGCGGCGGGGTCCGTGACAGCGTCGGAAGTCAGCGAGGACGAGGACGACGACATGGAGGAGTTGACCATGTTCAGTATGCTGCTCCAGTAGCCCTTGTCCTCTTCCTCCTGCTGCTGCTCACAGACGCTGGCGTCCGTCGACGAGGCCGCGAACCCCTTCTCCGCGCCGGCGACGGAGCAGCCGAGAAGGACGCCTGCAAGGAAGCCCGGCGCGGCGGCGGCGGCGGCGGCGGCAGTGTCAGCGAAGCGCTGTTGCTGCTCCCCGAACGCCTCTGCGTAAGCGCGTGTCGTCAGGGCGTGGGTGTCGTGCGCCGCACTGGCGAACAGCACGCTCTCGGAGAAGCTCAGAGTCGATGTCGGCGACTCGAGCCCGCTAAACGCGGGCCCCGGCCCTGGCGGCGGCGAAGCAAGGGCACGCAGCCTGGCCTCGCGCGCCAGACGCGCCTCGGCCTCGAGGCGCGCGCTCTCCCACTGCGCCGTGTGGCTGAGGTGCGCGGCGGCCCTGTAGCGCGCTCCAGAGTTGTTGCCGGCGCCAGAGGAGCCCCCCACGTCGGCGCGGGCCTTGTGCGTGACGGGGTCGATGCCCATCTTGGCGAGCCGCTTCTTGAGGTGCGTGTTCCAGTAGTTCTTGATCTCGTTGTCTGTGCGCTTGGGCAGGTGCGTCGCGATCGACGACCACCTGCGGGTTGCGCGAGGGCATGCACTGTCAGTCATTTTTTTTCATCTGGGTCTAATTCTTTTATCTGATGAAGCAAGCAAGCAATGTTACTAGTAACTCGAACAGTAAAGAAGGTTTGGCGTAATGGTTAGAGGCGTGGGGGGGGGGGGTGCATTGAAGGAGCTCGTGGTGGAGTAGGACGGACAGCAATGATGGGGGCGTGGCGAGGTCAACATGGCATGGCCAGAGCGACAAGCGGGCGGTGCCGGTGACGATGGTCCAACGCCCTGACATGGATGGCGAGGCACAGCGAGGCAAGCGGGCTCGCCAACATTAATGACAAACGTGACAAGACCAATAAACTGGCCCGTGCGATGCGAGTGCTCTACTCTTTTTGCCACACCTCAGTTTCACCCATGCACGTTGTTACAGACAAGATGTATAGTACTCTTTTTGCCACGACGGCCTCAGTTTCACTCACGACATTCCTGCCGACGCGAGCACGAGGCACACGAGCTGTGCTGTGTCATGCATGGCAAGCGAAACAAGTGCATGATGATGAAGAATGATCACCTGTTGCCGAGGAGAGCGTGGAGCTGGATGATGGTCTGCTCCTCCTGCAGCGTGAACTTGCCCCGCTTGATGTCCGGCCGCAGGTAGTTGGTCCACCGGAGCCGGCAGCTCTTGCCGCACCGCCGCAGACCTGCAGAGAGACGCGCGCACACGCGACAGCATGCATGCATATAGATGATGAGCATTCTGCTGGATGCATGGCAAATATAATAAAACGAATGGAATGCGAAGAAAACGTGAGGTCGATGGATATATCGTCGAGCTCCGTCGTCGGACCCTCACCGGCCTTAGCCGGCAGCGAGCGCCAGCAGCCGTGTCCGTGCTGCTCGATGAAGGCCAGCAGTTTCTGGTCCTCCTCGGCCGTCCACGGCCCCTTCTTCAGCCCGGCCTCCTTCTCGCAGCACGGCGACCGCCCCATCGCAGCGCCGCGCGCGCGAGGCGACCACAGGAGCGAGAAGGGCGACAGGACACGCAGCTCGCCCAGAGGTAGTAGACGATAGCTCCTCTCCACAGTCAGTCGGTCTAGCTAGTGACAAGGGAATGAAGTGACCTGGTCGGTGTCGCTAGCTAGCGGCATAAATAGAGCGGGGGCCGGGGCGGGGCGTGCGCGGTGCCCTAGGCCCTAGCTAGCTGGGGCCTGGGCGACTGCCCGTACGTGCGTGCAGCCGAGAGTACCCCAGTAGTAGTAGTACTGACTGAGTGACTGAGCAGTGCGCAGTGCGCCAGCGCCGGCCGGGTTGGCGAGAATCTTCCTGGCTTTCCGTGCGGCCACGGCCAAGGGTGGCCCAGACGTCAGGCGCACGGCGCCTTTCCCGTCCCCCTCGTCATGCGCGCTGCACGTGCAGTGCGCCACCGTTGGGCCCGGCGGCCGACCGAGGCCCGGGCGCCAGCAAACGAACCAAAGGTACGCGGTGGTGGTACGTCCTCGGCCCGATAGATGGCGACAGCGGTTGGTGCGCGGCCGGCCGGCTTGGATCGCCGCGGGCTACGGGAGAGCGCGGCGGCTAGGTCGCCGTCGTCGTACTCGTACCGATGGAGAGTGACGGCGCGCCGGCCGAGCTGCTTGTTGATGCATGCGCTTAAACTCCCATGGCTCTCGCCCGTGCCGCATTCTCCGGTCGTCGTCTCCTGGCCGCGTCGGCCGCCGTGCTGCTGCTGCCTAGTCTAGTAGCAGGTTTTTTAAATTTTCCTGGCGGTACGAATCTGGATGTTTGACTGCATCTGGCGCGACTGCCGGAGCAGCCACAGCTGAGAATTGGGATGTTGGTCTGGGCAGTTTACTGTGCCTGGCAGTGGCAGTGGCAGGCGGCAGCGTCCTGCTCCTGCTCCGCTCTTCATCTGGCCCTACACTGTTCCGGCCGATTGCCGCTTGCAGGTGAAAAGGACGCTGCGCAATTGATCTGACCCTCTGGGCATTTTCAGCAACTCGTTCCTTCCGCTCTGCTCCTCGGTTTTCTGATGAAGAGATGAGCAGCGTTCTTTCCCTCTCTGAATCCTGAAAGCACAACTGTCTGAGCAGCGTTCTTTTCCCTCTGTTGTTATATATGGAAAAAAACAAAGATAGGCAAAAAGAAAAGAAGAAAAAAAAAAGACTCTGAGGTCAGAACTTTGCAGATGACGAGGAGGAGGCCTCTGTGAAAACTATGCCCAGTTACAAACAATACAACGCATACAGTGGAGCCATGGTAGGAACAGTGGATCAGTTAGGCCATTAATTGTGCGGTTTCCATGGCAAATGGCCACAGGACCACCACCCTGTGGAGACTGGAGTGTAAACAGATCTGTCCGGAAGCCCATGTGCATTCCTAATCCTACCCAAGGAATTACCGACCGGTCTCAGTTTCGTTTCTGGCTGGGTTTTCGACGGTCGTCAGCGTGGAAGACATGCACATACATGCCCAAGGAGAATTGCCATCTCTACTCTGTCTATCCCCTCAGAATTCTACTCAGCGGACATCTAAAGCTTCGCTTGTACATATGAAAGCAGAAATAACGAAGCTTAGTAGTACAAGTTCTGTACCGAAATCCCATGCATCCATGCATAACAGACTAGCTGTCAGCGTGATCATAAACCCAATAGCGACCTAGCCGCCGATGGCGACGCGACGGTCAGCGTCACGCCGCCTGAGCCCAGGGGACGTGACCTGCCACCCGATCAGGAGGCGGCGCTCCTCGGATGCCCGTAGGCGCTCTGCACACCCCCGCACGCTGCTCAACAGTCCAAGATTATTAAAGTGCTCATGTGAAATGTCAGCGAGAGAGAGAGAAGATATCAGCCACGCTAGTTCTCGACAAGAACAAAAAAAATCACCCAGCAAGAAAAACTGATTGACTGGTTTAAGTTACTGCTGTGCTGGCTAGCACTACCATGATCGGGTACCTCTCCTGTTTCACGCACCAAGAATGAGCACCAACCTAACAGTCCGGTACGGACCTCGCCTCGCATTGATGAGGATCCGCCGCAGCAGGTCGCAGAGTTTAACCCTGAGCCGAGCGCTGCGCACGGCAGCTGTCCGTAAACTGCAGAGGTGAATGCGATGCGAGACTAGCTCGGGGGAGAAGGAATTCAGCAGGGGTGGTGACTGACTGGTGGTTAGTGACCCACTGGCCACTGGCACTGGCACGGTCAATGCTCGCTCGTAGGAGCAGCGTGGACCGGCACGCGTGCATTTATGGCCCGTAAAGATCGAACTGGAATGGCGCTACTGTGGTTGTATTGTACCGTGTCCTGTGTAGTAGTACATGGGAGAAGAAGCAGAGCATTTTTGTGGTCTGGTAAGACATGAGCACGGCACGTGCTGCTGCTCTGGTAAAGAAATGAGCACGAACTCATTAACTGAAATGTCTTTTGGCTTGGCGGCTTAGGTTAGCTGCATATATATCGACCAGAGATATAGTTTACGTCGAGAGAAACAATGCATTGGACTAAGCCATTTATTTGATCGACGGAGGCTTGAAAAAAGCCTGCATCGCTCATCAGTGGCTTTATTATTATTATTATTACTACTATTGCATTATAGGAAGCCATACGCCCTTACCCGCCATAGCTTTTATCTATTGCTTGGCATGAGATGAGAGTTCTTCTGCTCCGGGGTTTCTTCCTCGACCACACAATCGGTTGCGCACATAATAGGGGTTTTGCCAGCGGTTTTTTCATGAAATGATTTGCTGAGAGAGCCTGACGAACCGTGGGCTTCTTTCTGATGAGAGTGCAGTGGCTGTAAAGAGCTACCTAGCGAGCAAGAAAACGTGGAGCGCGTGTCCTCAGGTCCCTTTTGGTGCAGACATTCTGCCATGCAACTGAACGTTTTTTTTTTTTGCCGAGGCAAGAGCCTCAGCAAAAACAGGAACGCCCTTCTTCTTTTGCCTGCAGCCTAAGATTTCGACGCGTCGTTGTTGAAATCATGGTTTCCTTTCCTCCATGTCGATGGCCGCCACCATAGCTAGCGCTCTTGTTGTAGCTTATGGTCAGTCCCGTTGCGTCAGCAAAGAGATCTGCTCAAGTCTCAGAACCCCTCTTAGTTACTCCTTTTACTGCAATAATGAGCGTGTCGTCACCAGATCGAAGCGCAACGCACAGTCTGTCGTGGTGTCAGTTGGGTGACTGGCCTCGTTTGCGAGAAATCCTGTTTCTAGGGCAGCCATCTGCCACAACAACAGAACGTGAGGACTCTCTCTAGGATGGACTGAACCGAATTTTCTCCATTCGGCAGAGAAAGAAATTAACATTTAGCTTGTAGAACTAGAACATGGTCGTCCAAGGCAGACCGATCCACCAGCATGCCAAACACCAAGTCGAGCAGAAGTGTTTGCTAGAGGAGTTCTCGCTCAGCTTGGGCAACACAGCAGCTCAACCTGACGGAGCTTGGGTTGCCCGGCAGCGGCAGCTCTAACTAAGGCGGGGTCGAACATTTTGCCGCAGGGAGGAGGCGATCTTCATTCGTTCTGAACCATGAAACAGTGAAACTGCACGACGAAAGCGATTTTCCGCTGCACCCAATTCCGGAACGCAGAGGTTCCAGGCCGCATGTATGGGTGGGCCGACGCATGCAGATCAGGCAGCTGTTGGTCGCCTCGCCGTCGTTCGCGCGCGCGAACGGGCCGAATAGACGGCGCAACCACCGGGCGGCGACAGGGACACGTGGTTCCTTCAATAGGGGACGCGGATTAGGATTATTCCCTGAAAAAGCCCGCCCGTGCCGTGTCCGCAGCCGCCAGCGTGCGATCCTGATCCTGGTCCTGACCCTGATCCTCGCGCGGCGCGGCTGGCTCGCCCGGCGCCGGCGGCCACCGCCCGCGTCGAGTGTGTGCAATGAAGGCGCCGCCCGGGCCGGGAGCGCGTCGCGCGGCTAGCTACGGAGGAGTAGCTAGGTTGGGCGAGCTACCGTGTCGCGGCGCGCGATTGGACGGGCGGGGTCGTGTTTAGCCGGCCGGCAGGCAGGTTAGATCGGATGGCGGTACCGCCCGCCAGCCAGCGTGATTACGCCGTGACAAACGCCGGTACGGTTCCGATCGCCGCCGGCCGGGACAACCCGTAGTTATAGCCGTCGATGCGGGGTGTCTTGTAGTACATGTCGACTCGAGATGGATTGGATCGGATCGGACCGGGCGTGCATTCATGAGCGTGCAGCATTTGCTAGCCTAGCGGCCTACTCGATCGTTAAGTTGATCGCGCGTCGCTATAATAAACCTTGGGCATGCGACGTAGTAGCACGTACTGTACGTCGTCCTAGGTACCACCGCCACGTACTTTGGCTTAATTAAGTAGTAGTACCACCAGAGCTAAGCTAAGACCCACCCAACACGATGCCGGTGGTCGTTCACTTGTGCCGGTGCACTAGGCGTCTGGTTTTCGGATATCTGGGCTAGTATCTATCCATCATGAGTCATGACCCAAACAGTTTCTATGGGTGTCGAAATGGTCTGGTAGCATAACGAGAAAAAAATATATAATATCGTCAACAAGTTCAGCACAGCCGGATCCGTGGCGCAATGGTAGCGCGTCTGACTCCAGATCAGAAGGTTGCGTGTTCGATTCACGTCGGGTTCAATACCCCCGATTCTAGTCCGGAATTCTTTTTTTTTTGTTTGGGCTCTGCCGCAAGCACTTTGTTGTGTATGGGCTTACGCGCGCGGCCCTTGTGGGCTTTTTATTTTATCGTGGCTCTAGTATACTAGTGTCTTGCGCGCGCCCATGCGCGCGTAGTATTATGTGTGTGTTTTGTAATTTTGTAATGTTTAAATTTAATTTATAATTTATATGGAATGCAAACAAAAGGTGCATTGTGTTTCTTACATGCATTTAATTAGATGCATGTACAAGCTAGTATTATTTCCATGTCACAAATAACATTCATAGTTTCATAGCCTCCAGCATAGTTCTTGGGTGCAAATAAGATAAACACATGAATTATTAAAGATGACGGGTAAGGTTGCAGTTCGTATTTTTCCTAAATTTTGGTTCTTGATTTGGAGCTGGTACCTTCTGGTAGAGGCACGATGTTGTCGGCATCGAACATTCCTACAAAGCAAGTATGAAATAGTTAAGCATACTGACACTCGTAAAATAGCAAAGCTAAAACAAATTGGTTACTCCTATAAACATTTAATTATACAATCAGGACATGTTTGGCTTCAAACTAATAATGAGGATGTAGCAATCTGCTAAACTTAAGCTCTATGGATATAAATAGGTCTAGATAACAGATGGGAATAAACTTTAGATTGTTTCTAAATCCTCATTATCTTACTATCTACCCAAATAATGGGGGCTAACAGGAACATTACTCTCCACTTATTAATTAATCCATTAGTTATGGATCTGAACACCACAACCTACTATCCACTCTGCTAGGTAGTAGTTAGCAAATATTAGCTAAATAATGATAATATGTACTACATCCAATAGATCCAAAGAAAGGTCGGGACAACCAAATAGCAAATAGCCATGCATGGTAATCCACATGCAATCAGAAACTTGGAAGGAATAGCTCATCAACATTATGTGATGGTCATGGCACCAATTAAAAAAATGTAGGTTAGTAAATGTTGGGTATTTATAGAATCTGACTCCAACAATTTGATTGTTGTGAAAGCTTATATTATGAAATAAGAAAACACTTCTTAGGCCATAAGAATTGAAATCTAGAGCTTGAAGAGGCTGCAGAGTTAGTTCTTACTTTAGGTAAGGATTTTTTGCGACATATGCTAGGGTTCGTAAAGCATGAGCACATAAGTTAGCCCTGTTTTAAATATACGAATCACCGTACGAAAGTTAGAAAGTGTGGGTGTAAATAAAAGGAATTCATGACATAAGGAATAAATCAAGATCGGCTCCCAGTTACTGTACCAATTCTTGCTCGCCCATCCCTCCCATCAGCTCACTGCATCTCATCTAGGTCGGCCTAGCCCTAGCGAGCCGTGGTGGCTGCTGCTGTGGACCAGGCGCCGCTGTTGCTGGTCTCTGCCAAACCGAGGCGACGGACACTGGAGCACCTGGGATCGTTTCCCAGCCTCATTACATGATGTTTCTAGACAGCAGCCTAAAAGACTGAGAATATATGGGGGTGAGATGCCTTTTAGGCTTCCACGGGGAGGAGGTCGTGGAACCGTGGGTTCCTCATTCCCAGATCCGGCCAACGCGAGCAGAACTGCGGCATTGGGGCGGGGATGGGATTCCTGGCGAGGAGACAGGGAGGGGATGGCGATGCGAGCACAGTTGCGGCGTCGTGGAGAGGGGGAGAGGAGGGGTAGGATTGGGGATCCCGACACCTTTAGATTCGGCCGGAGCAGGCACGGTTGTGGCGTCGTGGAGGGGAAAAGGACGTAGGGAGGAGGAGAATGGCTCGCATCTGTTGGGAGCGTCAAGCTGCTCCATCGTCGTCGTTGTAGCCATCGCGGTCGACACCCTCTTCACCGAGTCCCCTCTTCACCATGGATAGTGCCGCCCAGGCAGCCGAGAGGGAGATGTATCCTCTGGAAGCGTCGCGATTTATCCAGCATGAGGAGGCCGCCTGGTCCATGGTGCGTGAGAACAATCGTGTAGCCGTTGGAATCCGATCCTACGGTCGAAAGATTAATGGACGACGTGGATAGGCTCAGAAGCCACTTTTTGGAGCTGGTTTCATAATAAGGAATTCCTCGCTCGAATGTTCCGTATCCTGAAATTCATTGGAACACCTTTTTTTTTGGTTCACAAGTTGGGCTCTATTTTTTATTAACAAAGACAAAGAAAAAGGCGTCGTGTTCCGGAACGACCACACACCCCAAAGACAAAGAGAAAAACAACCAAAACAGCTAGCTGCAACGAAGAGGCACGGTTTTGCTTTTGCCTTGCCACTTGGACACGCAGATGTGTTCGAGATATCGGCTGAGGGTGTGATAGGCTTTGATGGTATCATCTTCTCGCACGCAGAGTGGGATGGCTGCTGCCCCCAAAATTCTGTGTGGATGGCTGCTGCCTTGGTCGTGGGCCAAAAAACAAACGGGAACATGCATTCACATCCAGCCAATAGCTTTGCACATCCCATTCCGGAGCCCTTCCCCAGCAGGCCAGGATCCCATACGAAGAGGAAGAAATGGATTTGATCTCTGCTTTTTTAGTCATAATTAGGTATGTGCTCGTGCGTTGTAACGGCGTACAAAATATTCCACAAAATATGAGTGTTAGAGCAACTCCAACAAATGTCTCAAACATGCTCGTTTGTTATCTAGGAAGTGGATGTGAATCAAATCTTGTAAAAACAAGCAAAACAAAAAGACTTCATGTCAGAAGATACCCCTTAAATTGAAAGAATATACGTTTTTAGCGTTATTCTTATAACAGATCATACCATTTCGACAGCTTTAAACTTCTCAATATTGTAAAAAAAAATCAGAGATGAGTTTAAGCAGATTAAAAGGTGATATCAAATTATTATTTTGATAGCTTTAAACTTTTGATACCGTAATAAAAAAGAGGTCAATTTGAGCAAATTAAAAGGTGATGTCAAATTACCATTTTCGTTTTAGGACTACATGTTATGTCTTTGATCTTGGCCACCGTGGTCTCTTCACCCTTCTTGGCAGTCTTTGTATTCTTCAGCTGATACATGTATCTGCTCGGCACCTCCTGGCACGCCTGCTTGATGATTTTGTACCTGACAAACAATAGTCACATTACCTTGTCACATATAACACCTCCGCTGAAATATGTATATCTTCACACAAAAGAAAAAATAAATCCTAAAACAATACAATGTTCTTGAAATAAGAAGTTGTTTGTGTGTGGTTGTAAGCTTGCTTGCAAAAAACATGTGGAGCTTTGTAGGGTCGTCACAATCTGTCCAGCTAGAGATTCTATACTGCTACGAGTCTACGACAAGACAAACACATGCTCAACACTAAACTTGATTCGATTTCCCTTTCCATCTCCAGCTACACCTCATTGCAAAGAATCTGATAAAAGAAACAAAAATCAAACAATCCCAAACGACTAGGCTAGTTGCCTCCCTAAACCGAAAGCAGCTGGAGCAGCTCCTGAGCTCAAGCAGCTTGTTCAGTGTGTTCCCCTTGCTCTGCTTGGACTCGACCTTGTCCTGGTTGTCCTTCTTCACATGCGGGAGTAGAGACAACACGTCCTCCATCAGATGCCTATACCTACATCGAGCACGTACACGTGAATAAAATGGAAATCAAAAGGCTGTAATGAAAAAAGAGGGAGCACTCAAATATACGTGATGCGGTGGAAGGATTAAGTTTCTTTTACTACATGTGATTAGTATCATTTTTATACCCTGTTAATTTATCTATCTTATTCTTGTAGGGTGGTGCTTCATTGGAATCATTGGCTAAAGGAGTTGTACGCTTCTCCCATAAATTCACCCTTTCAGGATTGCAGGATCGCTGGTTTTCATTGTTATATGGCTAAAGGAGCTACATCGAAGTTACGGGGAAATGGCATGCCCTTGTATGAATTAAAGGGTCTACAGACCTTAGGCTCAATCTTGAGCATAGCTGTTCACGACTGCCTCTATAGATTTCTCGAATTGTTCAATCCAGTGGTTTCACATACAACCTAAAGGATGGAAGAAATAAATTATTTCAGGTTGAACAATTTTCATCCTATGTCGTACTAATATTTTCTGGAGATGAAGATATATTTCTGATGTGAATCCAAACTATATTGCTTAAAGACAGGACTAATATGATGCAATGAATCATTGAAACCAATCTGTATATTGCCCTTGCTTAACGCTACAAGACATAATTAGTACCAAAGAATAGAATTGAAGGAGAAATATAACTAAAAACATGATTATTCGACATAGCATAGATAATGTGAGTAATAATAACATCAGTATGTCATATATGTCATAATAGAACCACAACCGATATGCCATCGAAACAAAGTATTTATTCTCGCTATCTCGAGCAGAAATAGCAACCATCTCCCACTCTGGTCTTCCAAGGCGGAGCAACCAAGATAGATAGTGTGACGCAACAGCTCAGATCGTTATTGTGTTGCATGGATAGCAGCCAAGGATACGTAGGAAACTTGCAACTTCCTGTAAAAACTCATAAACTCATGGGTTAATAACTTAGGAGAAGGATGCAAACACTCTCAACACATGCTTAACACTTATTTAAAACAGATGTTTGATACTGATTATGTTTCAGAAGAAGGATTGTAAATAAATCGAGTCATCCCTAGACTATAGGGTATGTAGATGGCACAACACTAACCTCCAGACCCTTCAAGGAATTTTGTGTGCGGACATCCGCCATCGTCGCTTCGAAATAGACGTAGAAAATGTAATTGAACAATCTGCAACCAAGACCCTGAGTTAGTGGCCAATTTAGCCATGTACAAAGCATGCAATTGTCATCTGGGTGAATATTTTGAGAATGCATTTGCAAAATATGTTTGAATTTTTAGATGCACATATTTCCCCCACTTTCCAAATGGCACGCCAGACAGTAAAAAATTATGCAAAAGACGGATACCAACTTGTCCTCATGGTAGCCAAGAATATCGTAATGTCCTCATGGTAGCCAAGAATCCCATTATGTCCTCATGGTTGCCAAGAATCCTAATATTGTGAAAACCAGTGAACCACGATGATTCAAACCACCACCGTTTAGGATTGGCACAACCAAGGTTGATGACAAAATATGCTCCACGTCAGGCATCGCCACTGACAAAAGTATGAAAGCAAGAAAAAGGGAAGAGTTTCAGTCAGAAACTAAATTTCTGGGCGGAGGCACATGACTCCATCAGTGGCATGAAAGGCTCCAAGCAAAGTTGAAAGGAACTCCAAAGCACAGTAGACAAGATAAACCATTATGGAGGGTGTCCCATATGTTTATATGGCATAAATACACAAAGATGGCATATAATAGTCCAAAATGATGTAGATGCATCGATAGTACAGCTATCTCTAAGGTAGTGTTTGGTTGAAGAGCCAAGTAGAACGGAATCGTTCTGTCCCAGTTTTATTGCTGTTTGGTTACAAAGGAACTAGAACGGAATGGATCCAATTAGGGAATATTCTCCTCAGATCCGGAACCATTCCACTCCAAAAAATCAACCGGACGGAGCCGCTCCGTTCCCATCCCGCTCTCACAGTCACGCTCCGTTCCGTTCACTCTACAACCAAACAAAAAACAGAGCCGCTCCGTTCCAGATTACCAAACACAGAATAGAGCGGCTCCATTCCTAGAATCAGGGATGGAACGGCTCCGTTCTACTTGGCTCCTCAACCAAACACTACCTAAGTAGTCCATTCTGCATTTTTTCACCTTGTTTCAGCAATGGCAGATTTCAGCTGATGGCTACTTGAAACTGGTGCTTTAAAGGAGCAACCAACTTCTACTTTCTATGCCCTCTTTGTTAGGTCAAAAACATTTGTGGTATATCTTCTGTTCCTACCATCAGGTGAACAAAAGTATTAAAAGAGTTTACCTGCAATAATCAAACAAAGAATTGAAAATATATAAAAATGGGCCCAGTCCATGCACAAAGTGATGATATTTTTAGCTGCTATAAATTCTAAAAACGAAAATTATACAGTAAGACGAGTAGATGCATAGGTGAAATTTGTAAAGATAGGATTGCAAACCTGTTTGTAGCATCAAGGACCTGAAGCATATGTTTGTTTGTTGTGTGTTCAAGTTTGCTGCAGCAAGTCACCTACTAATACCTTTAGAAATGTTCCAGCTACAACTCGCAGCTCGAAATAGTTGCAGCGACTTCCCATTCTGTACGTTCACTCATTCATAAGGGACGGTACATGAAGAACGATAAATGTAATGCAGGGGGTGTGCATTCTCTGAGTTGAGCCTGATTGTTCCTTCAAATTGTCATCAGATCAGAGTCAGGTTTCTCCTCTAAATCCTACAACTATTTCAATCCTAGCAATCGTACAACTATTTCAATCCTAGCAAGTCGGCTAAACCAATCCCAAAACCATAAGCCATTAAACCATGCGATTGTCGATGACATCGTAGAAAAAATTGAAGAATCTAGCACCCACGAAACCCCTTGGTTTCATAGACAAAGTGAAAAATATTGAGCGACAATACATCTATGGCCTATCCTAGCACAATTGCTTCTTACTCATTCTCAGTAACCAGTGATCAGTCCTTGGTCATCTCGCTGCCCACCCACAATATCAGTTATTCAGCCTAGTGTCGTATGGTGCTACACGGTCACTTGTTCTTCTTAAAATAAGTAAGGGATCCCAATAAGTAAAGAGAAATTTCCTCAGGTTCTATCATATATATAGAGAGAAATTAAATCAGTCTAATTTTACAAAACATCATTCCATTACTGAGCTAACACCTTTAGACACCAATTGACAAAAATAAAATCCATGAGCACCTTTTTCATATCTAGCTCTCCTAGTATCCTTTCTCCTAGTTCCTCTTTATAATCAGCACAGAAAACATCTAACACCAAGAACATTTGTTTTTTTGAAGATCAGGAGGGGCAACGCCACTACAAAGTTTTATTAAAGAACAGACACAATGCATGAGTTATAAGAGAAACAAAAGAACTTTAAAACTGACCAAACCATGTACTAACCCTCTGGTACAAGTCATTTAACTTGTACATATCAAAACATTACAGAAAATAGTTACTAACCCATAGTTACCAAAGGTTGCACCAAGAGATTCATCACTGTAAGATAGCAGCAAACCTTGGCATAGTGATCGCCAGTGCAACCACATAAACTCCAACAATAAGTAGAAAAACTGGTGTTGGGGTCAGTCCTTGCATCATACAAAAAATATAGGATCTCCTAAACAGACAAAATTACAGTTAAATTTGACTCACTAACATATTTACATTCTAGTACACTTGACACTTCATTCAAGTATGCAGGCATCAGATCAAAATCAGAACGAATGAGTAGTGAATTGATCTATTTACCCCACCAGTCCCCAACAACATCCAGACTACCTAAGCTTCCTTTTGATCTCTTGAGGGGAGCCTTCCGCTTATTTTTATTTGATTTATCTATCGATGTACCACCAGCACCAGATGTCTCACAACATAACCCAATCAAAAAGAAAATCTTATCTGCTTTGAGGAGACAAATGGCATAAACATGACTCAAACAAATAATTTCCTATGTAATAAATATAAATGACAAATAACAGTTGAGATGGAAAGCTTTAGAAAGGAAACAGTGAAATTATGCATCCATTCTGCAACAATCAATAGATCAAATAAAAGGCGCCCATTAACTTACTGGAGTTTGAACTGTGTCATTTGCATAGGATAAGGACTGTATGGGTGTGAACACTGACAAAAAAACAAGGACATTTTAGTTCATTACTATATCAAACACGCGACGCACCAACCGCTCCGACGCTAGCCTGGCGCCAACGACCACCTCGAGGATCTTGTTGAACACCGCCTGGAAGTCGGTGTTCATGCCCCAGGCCATGCTTTGGATGAACCTTGTCTTCTCGGAGAGGGTCTCGCCGGCGATCCTGTGGAGCTCCGGCCGCCTGTTGAAGGTGACCACGCGGTCGCGCCATGGGTCGTCGCTGAGCTCGGGCACGAGGAGGCCGAGGGCCACACACACCTCCATGGGAAGGCCGTACATGCTCCCGGACACGTCGCACATGGCGACACAGTTGCTCAGCTTGCCGAGCGCGCGCATGTCGTCGACCATGCGCTGCCACTGCAGGTCAGCCGCGACGTGTACAGAGCTTTGGCTAGGGTGCCAGCATTTGATTTATCCCTGCCAACATTGTTATCTGCAGCTCCGTAGGGGACGAGATTGTACCCATAGACATGCTCGGCTAGAAACCCAACAACTGGTGGAGCGAATGAAGCTAGAACTCACTCAAAAGAACGGTCCAATGAATAGATGCTTGTCCTTGACCTCTCAGGTACAATCTCAGCAAATACCGGGCTGCACGTTTGTAACGCCCTGAATTTGGGGGTAGATTTTTTTCTTCTTTTCCCTCACCAAATTGAAAGGGAATTAGGCTTACACCTAGTTCCTAAATAATTTTGGTGGTTGAATTGCCCAACACAAATATTGGACTAACTAGTTTGCTCTAGTGCATAAGTTGTACAGGTGCAAAAGGTTCACTCTTAGCCAATAAAAAGATCAAGTTTTGGATTCAACAAAGGGGCAAAGAGGCAACCGAAGGCACCTCTGGCTGAAGGCACCGGACTGTCCGGTGTACACCGGACAGTGTCCGGTGCGCCCAGAGGACTCCAACTCAAACTCTTCGCCCTCGGGAATTCTCGGAAGCCGGCACACTATAATTCACCGGACTGTCCGGTGTACACCGGACAGTGTCTGGTGCTCCAAGGAAGCACGGCCTCCGGAACTCGTCAGCCTCGGGTTCGCGCGGCAGCTGCTCCGCTATAATTCACCGGACATGTCCGGTGTGCACCGGACTGTCCGGTGTACCAGCGGGGCAACGGCTATTTCGGCGCCAACGGCTACCTGCGGTGCATTTAATGCGCGCGCAGCGCGCGCAGACGTCAGGCGCGCCCATACCGGCGCACCGGACAATGAACAGTTGCTGTCCGGTGTGCACCGGACACCCACGCGGGCCCAGAAGTCAGAAGCTCCAACGGTCAGAATCCAACGGCATTGATGACGTGGCAGGGGCACCGGACTGTCCGGTGTGCACCGGACTGTCCGGTGCGCCATCGAACAGACGCCTCCAGCCAACGGTCAAGTTTGGTGGTTGGGGCTATAAATACCCCAACCACCCCACCATTCATTGATCCAAGTTTTCCAACTTCCAACCACTTACAAGAGCTAGGCATTCAATTCTAGACACACCAAAGAGATCAAATCCTCTCCAATTCCACTCAAGCCATTTAGTGACTAGCGAGAGAGATTTGCCGTGTTCTTTTGAGCTCTTGCGCTTGGATCGCTTTCTTTCTTTCTCACTTGTTCTTGTGATCAAAACTCAATTGTAACCAAGGCAAGAGGCACCAATTGTGTGGTGGCCCTTGCGGGGAAGTTTTGTTCCCGTTTGATTGAGAAGAAGAAAAGCTCACTCGGTCCGAGGGACCGTTTGAGAGAGGGAAGGGTTGAAAGAGACCCGGCCTTTGTGGCCTCCTTAACAGGGAGTAGGTTTGCGATAACCGAACCTCGGTAAAACAAATCCGCGTGTCACACTCTTCATTTGCTTGCGATTTGTTTTGCGCCCTCTCTCGCGGACTCGTTTATATTTCTAACGCTAACCCGGCTTGTAGTTGTGATTATCTTTGTGATTTTCAGTTTCGCCCTATTCACCCCCCCTCTAGGCGACTTTCAATTGGTATCAGAGCCCGGTGCTTCATTAGAGCCTAACCGCTCGAAGTGATGTCGGGAGATCACACCAAGAGGGAGATGGAGACCGGCGACAACAAGCCCACTACAAGCCAAGGGAGCACTTCATCGGAAGAGTCCCGCACCAAGAGAAGGGAGAAGAAGAAGAACTCCTCCAAGCGGAAGGAGAAATGATCTTCCTCTTCTCACCACAAGGAGAAGAAGGAAAAATCTTCTTCTCACAAGCCGCATCGGAGTGGGGACAAGCACAAGAAGATGAGGAAGGTGGTCTACTACGAGACGGACACTTCATCAACATCCACCTCCGACTCCGATGCACCATCCGTAACTTCTAAGCGCCAAGAGCGCAAGAAGTTTAGTAAGATCCCCTTAAACTATCCTCGTACATCTAGACATACTCCTTTGCTTTCCGTTCCATTAGGCAAACCGCCGACTTTTGATGGCGAAGATTATGCTAGGTGGAGTGATTTAATGAAATTTCATCTAACCTCACTCCACAAAAGTATATGGAATGTTGTTGAGTTTGGAGTACAGGTACCATCAATAGGGGATGAGGATTATGACACGGACGAAGTGGCCCAAATCGAGCACTTCAACTCCCAAGCCGCAACCATTCTCCTTGCCTCTCTAAGCAAGGAGGAATACAACAAAGTGCAAGGGTTGAAGAACGCAAAGGAGATTTGGGACTTACTCAAGACGGCGCACGAGGGTGATGAACTCACCAAGATCACCAAGCGGGAAACGATCGAGGGGGAGCTCGGTCGCTTTCGTCTTCGCCAAGGGGAGGAGCCACAAGACATGTATAATCGGCTCAAGACCTTGGTGAACCAAGTGCGCAACCTCGGGAGCAAAAAATGGGATGACCACGAGGTGGTTAAGGTTATTTTAAGAGCACTTATTTTCCTTAACCCCACTCAAGTTCAATTAATTCATGGTAATCCTAGATATCCACTAATGACCCCCGAGGAAGTTATCGGGAATTTTGTAAGCTTTGAATGCATGATTAAGGGCTCAAAGAAGATCAACGAGCTTGACGAACCTTCCACATCCGAGGCGCAACCGATAGCCTTCAAGGCAACGGAGGAGAAGAAGGAGGAGTCTACACCAAGTAGACAACCAATTGACGCCTCCAAGCTCGACAATGAGGAGATGGCCTTAATCATCAAAAGCTTTCGGCAAATCCTCAAGCAACGGAGGGGGAAGGACTACAAACCCCGCTCCAAGAAGGTTTGCTACAAGTGTGGTAAGCCCGGTCACTTTATTGCAAAATGTCCTATGTCTAGTGACAGTGACAGGGGCGACGACAAAAAAGGAAGAAGAAAGGAGAAGAAGAAGTACTACAAGAAGAAGGGCGGCGATGCTCATGTTTGTCGGGAGTGGGACTCCGAGGAAAGCTCAAGCGACTCCTCCGACGACGAGGACGCCGCCAACATCGCCGTCACCAAAGGCCTTCTCTTCCCCAACGTCGGCCACAAGTGTCTCATGGCCAAGGACGGCAAAAAGAAGGTAAAATCAAGGTCCTCCACTAAATATGAAACATCTAGTGATGAGGATGATGATAAAAATGAGGAGGATAACTTGCGCATTCTTTTTGCTAACCTCAACATGCAACAAAAAGAAAAACTAAATGAATTGATTAGTGCTATACATGAGAAGGATGATCTCTTGGATTCTCAAGAGGACTTCCTTATTAAAGAAAATAAGAAGCATGTTAAGGTTAAAAATGCTTATGCTCTAGAAATAGAAAAATGTGAAAAATTGTCTAGTGAGCTAAGTACTTGCCATGAGACTATAGACAACCTTAGAAATGAAAATGCTAATTTGTCAGCTAAGGTTGATTCACATGTTTGCAATGTTTCAACTTCCAGTTCTAGAGATAATAATATTGATTTACTTGCTAGAATTAATGAGTTGAATATTTCTCTTGCTAGCCTTAAGACTGAGAATGAAAAATTGCTTGCTAAGGCTAAGGATTTTGATGTTTGCAATGCCACTATTTCCGACCTTAGAACTAAAAATGATTTATTACATGCTAAGGTTATTGAACTAAAATCTTGCAAACCCTCTACATCTAATGTTGAACATGTTTCTATTTGTACTAGATGTAGAGATATTAATGTTGATGCTATCCATGATCACCTAGCCTTAATTAAAAAACAAAATGATCATATAGCACAACTTAATGCTAAGATTAGTGAGCATGACTTAGAAAATGAAAAATTTAAGTTTGCTAGAAGCATGCTCTATAATGGGAGACGCCCTGGCATTAAGGACGACATTGGCTTCCAAAGGGGAGACAATGTCAAAATTAATGCCCCTCCAAAGAACTTATCTAACTTTGTTAAGGGCAAGGCTCCCATGCCTCAGGATAACGAGGGTTACATTTTATACCCTGCCAGCTATCCTGAGAGCAAGATTAGGAAAATTCATTCTAGGAAGTCTCACTCTGGCCCTAACCATGCTTTTATGTATAAGGGTGAGACATCTAGTTCTAGGCAACCAACCCGTGCCAAGTTGCCTAGAAAGAAAACTCCTAATGCATCAAATGATCATGCCATTTCATTTAAGACTTTTGATGCATCTTATGTTTTAACTAACAAATCCGGCAAGGTAGTTGCCAAAATTGTTGGGGGCAAACACAAGGGCTCCAAGACTTGTGTTTGGGTACCCAAAGTTTTCGTTTCTAATGCCAAAGGACCCAAAACCGTTTGGGTACCTAAAATCAAGAACTAAAATTGTTTTGTAGGTTTATGCATCCGGGGGCTCAAGTTGGATACTCGACAGCGGGTGCACAAACCACATGACTGGGGAGAAAAAGATGTTCTCCTCATATGAGAAAAACCAAGATCCCCAACGAGCTATCACATTCGGGGATGGAAATCAAGGTTTGGTCAAAGGATTGGGTAAAATTGCTATATCACCTGACCATACTATTTCCAATGTTTTTCTTGTAGATTCTTTAGATTACAATTTGCTTTCCGTATCCCAATTATGTCAAATGGGCTACAACTGTCTTTTTACTGATATAGGTGTTACTGTCTTTAGAAGAAGTGATGATTCAATAGCATTTAAGGGAGTGTTAGAGGGTCAGCTATACCTGGTTGATTTTGATAGAGCTGAACTCGACACTTGCTTGATTGCTAAGACTAACTTGGGTTGGCTCTGGCACCGCCGACTAGCCCATGTTGGAATGAAGAATCTTCACAAGCTTCTAAAGGGAGAACACATTTTAGGACTAACCAATGTTCATTTTGAGAAAGACAGGATTTGTAGCGCATGCCAAGCCGGGAAGCAAGTTGGCATCCATCATCCACACAAAAACGTCATGACTACCGACAGGCCACTGGAGCTCCTACACATGGATTTATTCGGCCCGATCGCTTACATAAGCATCGGCGGTAGTAAGTATTGTCTTGTAATTGTGGATGATTATTCTCGCTTCACTTGGGTATTCTTTTTGCAGGACAAATCTCATACCCAAGAGACCTTAAAAGGATTCTTGAGACGAGCTCAAAATGAGTTCGGCTTAAGGATCAAGAAAATTAGAAGCGACAATGGGACGGAGTTCAAGAACTCTCAAATTGAAGGCTTTCTTGAGGAGGAAGGCATCAAGCATGAGTTCTCCTCTCCCTACACTCCACAACAAAATGGTGTAGTGGAGAGGAAGAATCGAACTCTATTGGACATGGCAAGAACCATGCTTGATGAGTACAAGACACCGGATCGGTTTTGGGCCGAAGCGGTCAACACCGCTTGCTACGCCATCAACCGGTTATATCTTCACCGAATCCTCAAGAAGACATCCTATGAACTCCTAACCGGTAAAAAGCCAAATATTTCATATTTTAGAGTTTTTGGTAGCAAATGTTTTATTCTTGTCAAAAGAGGTAGAAAATCTAAATTTGCTCCTAAAACTGTAGAAGGCTTTTTACTAGGATATGACTCAAACACAAGGGCATATAGAGTCTTTAACAAGTCCTCAGGACTTGTTGAAGTTTCTTGTGACGTTGTGTTTGATGAGACTAACGGCTCTCAAGTAGAGCAAGTTGATCTTGATGAGATAGGTGAAGAACAGGCTCCATGCATAGCGCTAAGGAACATGTCCATTGGGGATGTGTGTCCTAAGGAATCCGAAGAGCCTCCACATGCACAAGGTCAACCATCCTCCTCCATGCAAGCATCTCCACCAACTCAAATTGAGGATGAGGCTCAAGACGTTGAACAAGAAGATCAAGAAGATGAGCCACCTCAAAATGACGGCAACAATCAAGGGGGAGATGCGAATGATGAAGACAAGGAGGATGAACAACCAAGGCCGCCACACCCAAGAGTCCACCAAGCAATACAACGAGATCACCCCATTGACACCATCCTCGGCGACATTCATAAGGGGGTAACTACTCGATCTCGTGTTGCACATTTTTGCGAACATTACTCTTTTGTTTCCTCTATTGAGCCACACAGGGTAGAGGAAGCACTTCAAGATGCAGATTGGGTGATGGCGATGCAAGAGGAGCTCAATAATTTCACAAGGAACGAGGTATGGCACTTAGTTCCACGTCCTAATCAAAATGTTGTAGGAACCAAGTGGGTCTTCCGCAACAAGCAAGACGAGCATGGTGTGGTGACAAGGAACAAAGCTCGACTCGTGGCCAAAGGGTATTCACAAGTCGAAGGTTTGGATTTTGGTGAAACCTATGCACCCGTAGCTAGGCTTGAGTCAATTCGCATATTATTGGCCTATGCTACTTACCATGGCTTCAAGCTTTATCAAATGGACGTGAAGAGTGCCTTCCTCAATGGACCAATTAAGGAGGAGGTCTATGTTGAGCAACCTCCCGGCTTTGAAGACAGTGAGTACCCTAATCATGTTTATAGGCTCTCTAAGGCGCTTTATGGGCTCAAGCAAGCCCCAAGAGCATGGTATGAATGCCTTAGAGATTTCCTTATTGCAAATGGCTTCAAAGTCGGCAAGGCCGATCCTACTTTATTCACTAAGACTCTTGACAATGATTTGTTTGTATTCCAAATTTATTTTGATGATATTATATTTGGGTCTACTAACAAATCTACATGTGAAGAATTTAGTAGGATCATGACACAAAAATTCGAGATGTCAATGATGGGGGAGTTGAAGTATTTTCTAGGATTCCAAGTCAAGCAACTCCATGAGGGCACCTTCATTAGCCAAACAAAGTATACTCAAGACATTCTAAGCAAGTTTGGAATGAAGGATGCCAAGCCCATCAAGACACCCATGGGAACTAATGGGCATCTCGACCTCGACACGGGAGGTAAGTCCGTGGATCAAAAGGTATACCGGTTGATGATTGGTTCATTGCTTTATTTGTGTGCATCTCGACCGGACATTATGCTTTCCGTTTGCATGTGTGCAAGATTCCAAGCCGACCCTAAGGAATCACACCTTACGGCCGTAAAACGAATATTGAGATATTTGGCTTATACTCCTAAGTTTGGGCTTTGGTACCCTCGGGGATCCACTTTTGATTTGATTGGTTATTCGGATGCCGATTGGGCGGGGTGTAAGATTAATAGGAAGAGCACGTCGGGGACTTGCCAGTTCTTGGGAAGATCCTTGGTGTCTTGGGCTTCAAAGAAGCAAAATTCGGTCGCTCTTTCTACTGCCGAAGCCGAATATATTGCCGCAGGCCATTGTTGCGCGCAATTGCTTTGGATGAGGCAAACCCTGCGGGACTACGGTTACAAATTAACCAAAGTCCCCTTGCTATGTGACAATGAGAGTGCAATCAAAATGGCCGATAATCCCGTTGAGCATAGCCGCACTAAACACATAGCCATTCGGTATCATTTTCTTCGGGATCACCAACAAAAGGGGGATATCGAGATTTCATACATTAACACTAAAGATCAATTAGCCGATATCTTTACCAAACCTCTTGATGAACAATCTTTTACCAGACTTAGGCATGAGCTTAATATTCTTGATTCTAGGAATTTCTTTTGCTAAACTTGTACACATAGCACATAATAATACCTTTGATCATGTCTCTTTCATATGCTATGACTAATGTGTTTTCAAGTATATTCCAAACCAAGTCATAGGTATATTGAAAGGGAATTGGGGTCTTCGGCGAAGACAAAGGCTTCCACTCCACTCGACTACTCATCCTTCGCCGTCTCTCCAAGCATCTCTCCAACTTTGGTATAATCTTCACTCATTCATTTTATGACCAAAGGGAGAGAAAGTACTTTATTGGGCTCAAATGATTCCGTTTTTGGCGATTACTGCCAAAGGGGGAGAAAATATGAGCCCAAAGCAAAAGGACCGCACCACCACCATAATTTTTAAATTTGATGATTTTCGATTTGTAAATTTCAAAATTGGTATTTCTTTGTGTTCTAAAGGGGGAGCAAGTAGTATTTTCAAAACTGATGTCTCAAAACCCTCTTGAACACTAAGAGGAGACTTTATTTGAGGGGGAGTTTTGTTTAGTCAAAGGAAAAGCATTTGGGACAAAGGAAGAAAATTTCAAAACTTGAAAATGCTTTGCAAAATCTTATTCAATTACCTTTGACTATCTTGCAAAAGAACTTTGAAAAGAATTTACAAAAGAATTTGCAAAAACAAAACCTGTGGTGCAAATGTGGTCCAATATGTCAAAAACAAAGAAAACAATCCATGCGCATCATGTAAGCATCTATATTGGCTCAATTCCAAACAACCTTTGCACTTACATTATGCAAACTAGTTCAAAATTTTGCACTTCTATATTTGCTTTGGTTTGTGTTGGCATCAATCACCAAAAAGGGGGAGATTGAAAGGGAATTAGGCTTACACCTAGTTCCTAAATAATTTTGGTGGTTGAATTGCCCAACACAAATATTGGACTAACTAGTTTGCTCTAGTGCATAAGTTGTACAGGTGCAAAAGGTTCACTCTTAGCCAATAAAAAGATCAAGTTTTGGATTCAACAAAGGGGCAAAGAGGCAACCGAAGGCACCTCTGGCTGAAGGCACCGGACTGTCCGGTGTACACCGGACAGTGTCCGGTGCGCCCAGAGGACTCCAACTCAAACTCTTCGCCCTCGGGAATTCTCGGAAGCCGGCACACTATAATTCACCGGACTGTCCGGTGTACACCGGACAGTGTCCGGTGCTCCAAGGAAGCACGGCCTCCGGAACTCGTCAGCCTCGGGTTCGCGCGGCAGCTGCTCCGCTATAATTCACCGGACATGTCCGGTGTGCACCGGACTGTCCGGTGTACCAGCGGGGCAACGGCTATTTCGGCGCCAACGGCTACCTGCGGTGCATTTAATGCGCGCGCAGCGCGCGCAGACGTCAGGCGCGCCCATACCGGCGCACCGGACAATGAACAGTTGCTGTCCGGTGTGCACCGGACACCCAGGCGGGCCCAGAAGTCAGAAGCTCCAACGGTCAGAATCCAACGACATTGATGACGTGGCAGGGGCACCGGACTGTCCGGTGTGCACCGGACTGTCCGGTGCGCCATCGAACAGACGCCTCCAGCCAACGGTCAAGTTTGGTGGTTGGGGCTATAAATACCCCAACCACCCCACCATTCATTGATCCAAGTTTTCCAACTTCCAACCACTTACAAGAGCTAGGCATTCAATTCTAGACACACCAAAGAGATCAAATCCTCTCCAATTCCACTCAAGCCATTTAGTGACTAGCGAGAGAGATTTGCCATGTTCTTTTGAGCTCTTGCGCTTGGATCGCTTTCTTTCTTTCTCACTTGTTCTTGTGATCAAAACTCAATTGTAACCAAGGCAAGAGACACCAATTGTGTGGTGGCCCTTGCGGGGAAGTTTTGTTCCCGTTTGATTGAGAAGAAGAAAAGCTCACTCGGTCCGAGGGACCGTTTGAGAGAGGGAAGGGTTGAAAGAGACCCGGCCTTTGTGGCCTCCTCAACGGGGAGTAGGTTTGCGATAACCGAACCTCGGTAAAACAAATCCGCGTGTCACACTCTTCATTTGCTTGCGATTTGTTTTGCGCCCTCTCTCGCGGACTCGTTTATATTTCTAACGCTAACCCGGCTTGTAGTTGTGATTATCTTTGTGATTTTCAGTTTCGCCCTATTCACCCCCCCTCTAGGCGACTTTCACAAATTCAGGCGTTACCCTTTCCTTTTCCCTTTTCTCCTCGCTAAACCTTGATCTTTTCCAAAGTATAGCGGGATTCGGCTTGAGATCCCATGTAAAGCAAAACCCTAAAATATTTTATTTTGTGTGATGCACCATGCCGAACCTTGCATGCCTTTTGATTGTTTAAAAATGTGAAGGCATTCATCTAGAGGAAAATAGATTTTTGAAAAAGAAAAAACCTTTTTCTTCTCCTCTCCCCCCTCCTTCCCCATTTTCGGCCCAGCCGCCCCCCTTCCCCCCCCCCCCCCCCGCGTGGGCCTCGCGGCGGCCCAGCCGCCCCCCTTCCCCTCCCGCCGTGGGCTGCCTAGAGGCCCAGCCGCGCGCCCCCTCCCCCTTTGGGCCCAGCCGGCCCAACCGCCTCTCCCCTTTCTTTTTCCAAAAATCCCCTCCCCGCGGGTTCGCCCGTCATCCCTCTCTCTCTCTCCCTCACCCTAACCCTAACCCTAGCCGCCGCCGCCCCTCCCCGGCGCCGCCGCCGCCGTCCTCCCCTCCGGTGAGGCCCTCCCTCCTCCCTCCCCCTCCCTCTTTCCTCCCCTCCCTCCTCCTTCCCTCCCGTCGGCGCCCGGCCGCCCGCGCCCCTCCCCCACGCCGCCCCGCCTTCGGCCGTCCCCGGCGAGCCCGCCGCGCCGACCTCGCCCCGCTCGGCCCCGCCCCCGGCCGCCCTCGGCCACCCCATCCCGCGCCCCCTCGACCCCGCCCCCATGCCCAGCGAGCTCGCCCCCCCGGCGACCTCGGCCGCTCGACCCCGACCTCGGCCGCCCCCGCCCGGCTCGGTCGCTCGCGCCCGGCCTCGGCCGCCCCTGACCCCGGCTCGGCCGCCTCGCCGCGCCCGGCCCCGACCTCGCCCAACCTCGCCGCGCCCCGCCCGGCTCGGCCGCCCCGCGCCCCGGCCCTGGCCCGGCCGTCCCCGCCCGGCTTGGTCGCCCCAGCCTCGGCTCGGCCGCCGGCGCCCCGGCCCTGGCCCAACCGCCCCGCCCCGCGTTCGGCCGCCCCCCGGCGAACCCGCCTCTGTCCCCGCCCCGACGTGGTGACCGACCGTGTCCTCGCTCGCCCGTGCCCGCTTGCCCCGGCGTGCTTGCCCGCTCGCCCCGCCGTGCCTTGCTCGCGTCGCGACGGCCCTCGGCGTGGCCTCGAGCTCGGCCCAGCGTACGGCCCCGACGCGTGCGCGACTCGTTCGCAGCACGTTAAGTGTGGCTTTGCGCGTGCGCGTGTTCGCGCAGCGTTCTGGCGTAGCTCGTCGTGCTCGCGACGCGACGCATAGCGCCCTGTCGCGCTCGCGACACGATCGTCTACCCCCTAGCCCCCGTATCCTATGCGCGCTAATCACGTTGTTTATATTAATAAGATATGAGTCTCAATTCAGAAATTGGTTACGTTGGTTAGTTTGTATAGCTAATCGTCTATCTTATTCGATGTTAATCTACTAAAAATGGTCACGTTTACATTAGTGCATGTAGCTAATTCTTATCATTGAAGCTAAGTAGACCTGGAGCACGTTGCATTTAGTTGTTCGTCTACCCGTAGTGCGTCTCGGGCATAAGCTTTAACCCTCGCGAGACCTTTCCCCGCCTCTTTCTAACCTTGGTAAATTCATCATCGTATGTGATATTCTATGCATATTTACTTTATTTGTTCTTTTGTAATGGTGTACTGTTTGTTTCCTAATTTGAATGGATGGATGTATGTATGCTTGCAATCGCATAGAGAACGATCCGGTCGAAGAGCCCGAGGAACTCACAGGAGAAGCCCCTGAGCAGCAGTCGGTTGGTGGAGGCAAGTGTCCTTTGACCTATCTCTGTCCTATTCATTCTTTAATTCACCTCCCGCATTACACATTTATACTTAAGGATTGACTAGCTTTTGTTATCCATGTCCTTGTTTACCTATTTGGGTCGGATTATTATTGTTTAGCTTTATGCTATTGCTCAACTCTAATCAATGAACATGATGAGATTATATATGATACGCTGTTTTCCCTTCTCTTATTATGATGTTGTACTTGTGGCCTTTAAGGGGGCTCGAGCGGTTTCTCGAGTGCCTCTCCGTAAGGACCTGTTCTATGGATGACCGCCTGGGAAAACAGTGCAACCATGAGGGTGGAGTGGGACGCCCTTAGCTAAGTAATTAGAGGATCCGGGGTGTAGTTCGCTTCGCCGTCGTGCCGTCAATGGGGCTTGGTGTACGCGGCTCGCTCTGCCAAGGTCGATTTGTCCCTTGGGGAGGAGTGCAGTACATTTAGGAAACCTAACGGGCGGCTACAGCCCCGGAGAATCTTTGTAAAGGCTACGTAGTGAAACCCTGCCTATTCACCTTGGTAGTGTTTAAGGGTTTGATCGGCCCGAGGCAAGAGGGAATCACGGCTTGTGGGTAAAGTGCACAACCTCTACAGAGTGTTTGAAAACTGATATATCAGCCGTGCTCGCGGTTATGAGCGGCCAAAGGAGCTCCAATGATTAGTGGTACTTGATCAGAGACATTTTGGTTTACACATGGCAATGAGACTGATGGTTTTGGTTATGTCTATGGTGCTGGTAAGTGGTATTCTTTCCGTTTGGAAAGGGTACATCGGGCTAATAACTTGGGCTAATGTTAAAACCTGGCTTTCTACTAGTAAATAATAATCTGACCAACTAAAAGCAACTGCTTGACTTACCCCCACATAAAGCTAGTCCACTACAGCCAAACAGGATACTTGCTGAGTATGTTGATGTGTACTCACTCTTGCTCTACACACTAAACCCCCCCCAGGTTGTCAGCATTGCAACCACTGCTCAGGAGAAGATGAAGCTGTGGAAGGAGACTTCCAGGAGTTCCAAGACTACGACGAGTTCTAGGTGTGGGTTAGCGGCAACCCCCAGTCGGCTGCCTGTGAAGGCCGCGGTTATCTACGTTTCGTTTTCGCACTTTGATTTATTGTAAGGACTATGTGGACGTCTCAGACGTATGATGTAATCGACTATTATTTCCCCTTTTAATACTATTTGAGCACTATGTGATGATGTCCATGTTATGTAACTGCTGTGTACGTGAATTGCTGATCCTGGCACGGACATGGTTCACATTCGGTTTGCCTTCTAAAACCGGGTGTGACATAGGTGGTATCAAAGCCGTGCTGACTGTAGGACCGCTAACCTAGAGTAGAATGGTCGTTCTAAGGGCTATAGACCTCTGTCCCTGCCTTGACTTTGGTACCCCTTCAAAAGTTGGTCATATCGACCAAACCTATGTTCTACTATATATTATACCTTGCTGAAAATTTTGTTTTATTCTAATCCTTCATTTATTTATGATTCATTATTTGCTGGTCATATTAATTCTGTTCTCACTCTTTTGCTTGCGGTGTCTTTTGTAGATGGCTCGACTTAGACACACTGCACGAAAGTCCATCATCCCCTTCTTACCCTCCTGCCTTGCGGAGCGTCCGCTTCGCCGTCCCGTGGCCGGTCAGTCCAGCCACTTGGAGAGACTGCACCACCGCCTGCATGAGGAGCAGGAACGTCGACGACAGGAGCAGCAGGGCTCTTCTTTCTCGCTCCAGCAGGAGATAGAGTCCGTGAGGAGCTGCTCCCCTGTGCTTCCCCTGGAGGCGCCCCCTGCACCACCACTGGGCGCCCCAGCCCCTGGAGTAGCTGCTGGAGGAGACCCAGACGACGGAGGTGGCGACGATAGCTCGAGCCACGACACCGACTTCTCTACTGACCATGAGCCGGAAGGATGGGTTGCTCGACCCATCACTCGTGACGCTGCTCGCGGGTGTCACTTCCACGATGCGCTCGACACCCTGCTACGTCGGGCACTTAACCGGCGTATTTGGTCCATCGAGTATCGCTGTGTGGTCTACCAGCATAGTCGCGGGGTCTACCCGGACCGCTGGGAGGCGACCTGCTTGGTGCGCCGTCCGGAGAACAGTCTCCAGGGTGCAGAGGCCTGCTCAGAGCACTATTCTATCTCTGAGCGGGACTCAGCTGAGGCAGCCATGCAAGATGCTGCACGGCGTGCGCTTTCGCACTACTGCTCGGTTCTCGGTGGGGTAGCTGACGGTCTCGACCTGAAGTATTACCCCCGCCGTCCATCTGGCAGCACAGGAGGCGTGATTGTTTCACCTGCTGGCGAGGACAATCCTAGGTTGAGCAGCACAGTCAACCTAGCCGCCGTGCTAAACACGGAGCTGGACCATGCACTAGACGAGCTGAGTAGGGCTCGTGCTGAGATCGCCCTGCTGCGGGCTGAGCGCGCGAAACGTCGTCACCTGGATGATGGTTCCCCCGCTCCCGTTGGGACTCAGCACCCGTACCGCTCACCTCGGTGTGGACGCCAGTCTTATGGCAATCCCGACTGCAAGACCAAGATAAATCTAGAACCATAGATCGCTAGAGTCGGATCTTGTAATTAATACAAAATATATACGTAGAAGCTACAGTCTTAGCGTTAGTCTCGCTTTTAGTTAGTCTTAGTTAGACAGGGTAGTTTGCTATATCCTGTGCATTTATGCTTGTCATGATGAACTATGTTTGGTTTGGACCTTTGTAATGACTGTCACCAGAGTGTGGGTATCCCCTGCATTATGGTTTACCTGTTATATGTTAATGGAGTTAGTTATATAGTTGGGAAACCTTTTATTCCACTTTCCTCTTTATCTGAGAAGCTGTGTGGTCTGTGTTGGAGATCAGTGAAGATGCTCATCTGTTCAGTGTTGTTGAAGAATTCTATACTCTTTTCTTATGCTGCAAGATTTGCAAGATCAGTTCTGATGTGTGGTTGCATTCTGCAGATGTCAGAGAACAGGCGCAGAGGAGGAAGGCGTGCTCAGCAGGAGCGAGCCGCTCCGCAGGATGAGGTGCCCCAGCAGCAGCACCTGCCGCCCCCGCCCCCGATGTCCATCGAGCAGATGTTTTTGATGCAGACTCAGGCAGTTCAAGCCATCGGTCAGACTCTGGCTGCCATTCAGCAGCAGCAGCAACAACAACAGCAGCAGGCTCCACCTCAGCCTCAGATGCCTCAGATGCCCAAAGACAAGCGTGCTGAGTTCATGAGAGATCATCCACCAACGTTCGCTCACTCTTCTGACCCCATGGATGTTGAAGACTGGCTGCGCACTGTGGAGCGAGAGTTGCATACCGCTCAGTGCGATGACAGAGAGAAAGTTCTGTATGGTCCCCGTCTGCTGAGAGGAGCAACCCAGTCATGGTGGGAGTCTTATCTCGCCACCCATGCCAACCCCGACGCTATCACTTGGGAAGAGTTCATAGGTAGCTTTCGTCAGTACCATGTGCCTGCAGGTCTGATGACAGTGAAGAAGGAGGAGTTCTTGGCTCTTAAGCAAGGGTCATCGTCTGTCAGTGAGTACCGGGACAGGTTTCTGCAGTTGTCTCGCTATGCTCCTGAAGATGTCAACACCGACGCCAAGTGACAGTACCGTTTCTTGAGAGGCTTGGTTGACCCTCTGCACTATCAACTGATGAATCACACCTTCCCGACATTCCAACACCTGATTGACATAGCAATCATGACAGAGAGGAAGCGTAAGGAGATGGAGGATCGCAAGCGCAAAATCAGTGGACCCCAGCCTAGAAGTAGCAGTCGTCCTCGTTTCTCAGGCAATCAACCTCAGCAGTTCAGGCAGAACCAGCGTCCACCTCAGCAGCGTCAGCAGTTCCAAAGGCAGTACCCTCAGCACCAGTATCAGAACCGTCAGAGCAATCAGTCAGGAGGTCAGTTTTAGAGGCAGAATCAGCAGGCACCTCGTCTTCCTGCCCCAGCAAGCCAGCAGAACAGTCAGGCAGCACCAGCTCAGGTTGGAAACAGAGCATGTTTCCACTGTGGAGAGCAAGGCCATTGGGTGATGCAATGCCCGAAGAAGGCAGCCCAACAGCAGTCAGGCCCCAATGCCCCAGCAAAGCAGAATGTGTCTCAGCCTGGAGCAGGCAATCGCCCTCAGCCGCGCTATAATCATGGGAGACTGAACCACTTGGAGGCTGAAGCAGTTCAGGAGACCCCCGGCATGATAGTAGGTATGTTCCCGGTCGACTCCCATATTGCAGAAGTGTTATTTGATACTGGAGCAACGCATTCTTTCATTACTGCATCATGGGTAGAAGCACATAATCTTCCAATTACTACCATGTCAACCCCCATTCAAATTGACTCAGCCGGTGGTAGAGTTCGAGCTGATAGCATTTGTTTGAATGTAAGTGTGGAAATAAGGGAGATAGCGTTTCCCGCTAACCTTATAGTAATGGGTACTCAGGGAATAGATGTCATCCTAGGGATGAATTGGCTAGATAAGTATCAGGCAGTTATCAGTTGTGATAAAAGGACAATCAAGTTGGTGTCCCCACTAGGAGAGGAAGTGGTGACCGAGTTAGTCCCGCCTGAGCCGAAGAGAGGAAGTTGTTATCAGATGGCTGTCGATAGCAGTGAAGCAGACCCAATTGAGAGTATCAAGGTTGTGTCTGAATTTCCAGATGTGTTTCCAAAGGATTTACCGGGTATGCCACCAGAGCGGAAAGTTGAGTTTGCCATAGAGCTTCTTCCTGGAACCGCCCCTATCTTTAAGAGAGCTTACAGAATATCCGGACCAGAGTTGGTTGAGCTTAAGAAGCAGATTGACGAACTATCAGAGAAAGGTTACATCCGGCCAAGCACCTCGCCTTGGGCTGCCCCTGTCCTATTTGTGGAAAAGAAAGATGGCACCAAAAGGATGTGTATCGATTATCGAGCTTTGAATGAAGTCACGATCAAGAATAAGTACCCTTTTCCCAGAATAGAAGATCTGTTCGACCAGTTGAGAGGAGCCAGTGTGTTCTCCAAGATTGATCTGAGGTCGGGTTATCATCAGCTCAGGATTCGACCTTCGGACATTCCGAAGACGGCATTCATTACCAAGTATGGTTTGTATGAGTTCACTGTGATGTCTTTTGGTTTGACAAATGCACCGGCCTTCTTTATGAATCTGATGAACAGTGTATTCATGGATTATCTTGATAAGTTTGTGGTGGTATTCATTGATGACATTCTTGTTTATTCTCAAAGCGAAGAAGAACATGCAGATCATTTGAGGATGGTATTGCAGAGATTGCGAGAGCACCAGTTGTATGCAAAGTTGAGCAAATGTGAATTCTGGATCAATGAAGTCCTGTTCTTGGGTCACATAATCAACAAAGAAGGATTGGCTGTGGATCCGAAGAAAGTGGCAGACATTCTGAACTGGAAAGCGCCAACGGATGCTCGAGGAATCAAGAGCTTCATTGGAATGGCCGGATATTATCGACGATTCATTGAAGGGTTTTCGAAGATTGCGAAACCAATGAAAGCGTTGCTAGGCAACAAGGTTGAGTTCAAGTGGACCCAGAAATGTCAAGAGGCCTTTGAAGCGCTGAAAGAGAAGTTGACAACAGCGCCTGTCCTAGTCTTGCCTGATGTGCACAAGCCCTTCTCTGTGTACTGTGATGCTTGTTACACAGGTTTGGGATGCGTATTGATGCAAGAGGGAAGAGTTGTGGCTTACTCGTCCCGACAGCTGAAGATTCATGAGAAGAATTACCCAATCCATGACCTAGAGTTGGCAGCAGTGGTTCACGCACTGAAGACATGGAGGCACTACCTGTATGGACAGAAATGCGATGTTTACACAGACCACAGGAGTCTGAAGTACATATTCACTCAGTCAGAGTTGAATATGAGGCAACGAAGATGGTTAGAGTTGATCAAAGACTATGAGTTGGAGATTCACTACCATCCAGGTAAAGCGAACGTAGTGGCAGATGCTTTGAGCAGGAAGAGTCAGATCAATCTGATGGTCGCTCGTCCGATGCCTTATGAGTTGGCCAAAGAGTTTGACAGGTTGAGTCTCAGGTTTCTGAATAATTCGCGAGGAGTCACAATTGAGTTAGAACCTACCTTGGAGCGAGAAATCAAAGAAGCACAGAAGAATGATGAAAAGATCAGTGAGATTCGGCGACTGATTCTAGATGGCAAAGGCAAAGATTTTCGAAAAGATGTAGAAGGTGTGATATGGTTCAAAGACCGCTTGTGCGTTCCCAATGTCCAGTCTATTCGGGAGTTGATTCTTAAGGAAGCTCATGAGACAGCCTATTCGATTCACCCTGGTAGTGAGAAGATGTATCAGGATCTGAAGAAGAAATTCTGGTGGTACGAAATGAAGAGGGAAATCGCAGAGCATGTGGCTATGTGCGATAGTTGTCGAAGAATTAAGGCAGAGCACCAGAGACCAATTGGATTGTTGCAACTGTTGCAAATTCCTCAGTGGAAATGGGATGAAATCGGTATGGATTTCATAGTCAGATTGCCTCGCACTCGAGCCGGCTACGATTCCATTTGGGTAGTGGTGGACCGCTTAACCAAGTCAGCCCACTTCATACCTGTCAAGACCAACTACAGCAGTGCAGTATTGGCAGAGTTATACATGTCTCGGATCGTTTGTCTTCATGGTGTGCCAAAGAAGATAGTGTCAGACAGAGGAACACAGTTCACCTCTCATTTCTGGCAGCAGTTGCATGAGGCCTTGGGCACACATCTGAATTTCAGTTTAGCTTATCATCCACAGACAGATGGTCAGACTGAAAGGACCAATCAAATTCTTGAAGATATGTTGAGAGCCTGTGCGTTGCAAGATCAGTCCGGATGGGATAAGCGATTGTCTTATGTAGAGTTTTCCTATAACAACAGTTACCAGGCCAGTTTGAAGATGTCACCATTTCAAGCGCTCTATGGGAGGAGTTGTAGAACTCCGTTGCAATGGGATCAGTCTGGGGAAAAGCAAGTGTTCAGGCCAGACATTTTGCTTGAAGCCGAAGAGAACATCAAGATGGTTCGAGAGAACCTGAAGATAGCGCAATCAAGGCAGCGAAGCTATGCAGACACAAGAAGAAGAGAGCTGAGTTTCGAAGTCGGAGACTTCGTCTATCTGAAAGTGTCACCGATCAGAGGAGTCAGAAGATTCGGAGTCAAAGGCAAGCTAGCACCCCGCTATATTGGTCCGTACCAAATTCTCTCAAGGCATGGAGAAGTGGCCTATCAGCTCAGCCTACCAGAGAATTTGTCCGCAGTGCATGATGTCTTTCATGTGTCTCAGTTGAAGAAGTGCTTGCGTGTGCCAGAAGACCAGTTGCCAGTGGAAGGTCTTGAAATCCAGGAGGACTTGACCTACGTTTAGAAGCCAGTGCAAATCCTTGAGGTTGCAGACAGAGTCACCCGAAGGAAGACCATCAGAATGTGCAAAGTTAGGTGGAATCACCATTCAGAGGAAGAAGCAACCTGGGAGCGTGAAGATGATCTGTTGGCTAAATACCCTGAGCTCTTTGCTAGCCAACCCTGAATCTCGAGGGTGAGATTCTTTTAAGGGGGATAGGTTTGTAACGCCCTGAATTTGGGGGTAGATTTTTTTCTTCTTTTCCCTCACCAAATTCAGGCGTTACCCTTTCCTTTTCCCTTTTCTCCTTGCTAAACCTTGATCTTTTCCAAAGTATAGCGGGATTCGACTTGAGATCCCATGTAAAGCAAAACCCTAAAATATTTTATTTTGTGTGATGCACCATGCCGAACCTTGCATGCCTTTTGATTGTTTAAAAATGTGAAGGCATTCATCTAGAGGAAAATAGATTTTTGAAAAAGAAAAAACCTTTTTCTTCTTCTCTCCCCCCTCCTTCCCCATTTTCGGCCCAGCCGCCCCCCCTTCCCCCCCCCCCCCCGCGTGGGCCTCGCGGCGGCCCAGCCCCCCCCTTCCCCTCCCGCCGTGGGCCGCCTGGCGGCCCAGCCGCGCGCCCCCCTCCCCCTTTGGGCCCAGCCGGCCCAACCGCCCCCCTCCCCTTTCTTTTTCCAAAAATCCCCTCCCCGCGGGTCCCGCCCGTCATCCCTCTCTCTGTCTCTCTCCCTCACCCTAACCCTAACCCTAGCCACCGCCGCCCCTCCCCCGCGCCGCCGCCGCCCCTCCCCGGTGCCGCCGCTGCCGTCCTCCCCTCCGGTGAGGCCCTCCCTCCTCCCTCCCCTCCCTCTTTCCTCCCCTCCCTCCTCCTTCCTCCCGTCGGCGCCCGGCCGCCCGCTCGGCCGCCCGCGCCCCTCCCCCGCGCCACCCCGCCGCGCCGGCCTCGCCCCGCTCGGCCCCGCCCCCGGTCGCCCTCGGCCACCCCGTCCCGCGCCCCCTCGACCCCGCCCCCATGCCCAGCGAGCTCGGCCCCCCCCGGCGACCTCGGCCGCCCGACCCCGGCCTCGGCCGCCTCGCCGCGCCCGGCCCCGACCTCGCCCGACCTCGCCGCGCCCCGCCCGGCTCGGCCGCCCCGCGCCCCGCGCCCGGCCGTCCCCGCCCGACTCGGCCGCCCGCGCCCCGGCCCCGGCCCAACCGCCCCACCCCGCGTTCGGCCGCCCCCCGGCGAACCCGCCTCCGTCCCCGCCCCGACGTGGTGACCGACCGTGTCCTCGCTCGCCCGTGCCCGCTTGCCCCGTCATGCTTGCCCGCTCGCCCCGCCGTGCCTTGCTCGCGTCGCGACGGCCCTCGGCGTGGCCTCGAGCTCGGCCCAGCGTGCCTTCGGCGCGCGGCCTCGAGCTCGGCCAGCGCACGGCCCCGACGCGTGCGCGACTCGTTCGCGGCACGTTAAGTGTGGCTTTGCGCGTGCGCGTGTTCGCGCAGCGTTCTGGCGTAGCTCGTCGTGCTCGCGACGTGACACATAGCACCCTGTCGCGCTCGCGACACGATCGTCTACCCCCTAGCCCCCGTCTACCCCCTAGCCCCCGTATCCTATGCGCGCTAATCACGTTGTTTATATTAATAAGATAGGAGTCTCAATTCAGAAATTGGTTATGTTGGTTAGTTTGTATAGCTAATCGTCTATCTTATTCGATGTTAATCTACTAAAATGGTCACGTTTACATTAGTGCATGTAGCTAATTCTTATCATTGAAGCTAAGTAGACCTGGAGCACGTAGCATTTAGTTGTTCGTCTACCCGTAGTGCGTCTCGGGCATAAGCTTTAACCCTCGCGAGACCTTTCCCCGCCTCTTTCTAACCTTGGTAAATTCATCATCGTATATGATATTCTATGCATATTTACTTTATTTGTTCTTTTGTAATGGTGTACTGTTTGTTTCCTAATTTGAATGGATGGATATATGTATGCTTGCAATCGCATAGAGAACGATCCGGTCGAAGAGCCCGAGGAACTCACAGGGGAAGCCCCTGAGCAGCAGTCGGTTGGTGGAGGCAAGTGTCCTTTGACCTATCTCTGTCCTATTCATTCTTTAATTCACCTCCCGCATTACACATTTATACTTAAGGATTGACTAGCTTTTGTTATCCATGTCCTTGTTTACCTATTTGGGTCGGATTATTATTGTTTAGCTTTATGCTATTGCTCAACTTTAATCAATGAACATGATGAGATTATATATGATACGCTGTTTTCCCTTCTCTTATTATGATGTTGTACTTGTGGCCTTTAAGGGGGCTCGAGCGGTTTCTCGAGTGCCTCTCCGAAAGGACCTGTTCTATGGATGACTGCCCAGGAAAACAGTGCAACCATGAGGGTGGAGTGGGACGCCCTTAGCTGAGTAATTAGAGGATCCGAGGTGTAGTTCGCTTCGCCGTCGTGCCGTCAATGGGGCTCGGTGTACGCGGCTCGCTCTGCCAAGGTCGATTTGTCCCTTGGGGAGGAGTGCGGTACATTTAGGAAACCTAACGGACGGCTACAGCCCCAAGAATCTTTGTAAAGGCTACGTAGTGAAACCCTGCCTATTCACCTTGGTAGTGTTTAAGGGTTTGATTGGCCCGAGGCAAGAGGGAATCACAGCTTGTGGGTAAAGTGCACAACCTCTGCAGAGTGTTTGAAAACTGATATATCAGCCGTGCTCGCAGTTATGAGCAGCCAAGGGAGCTCCAATGATTAGTGGTACTTGATCAGAGACATTTTGGTTTACAGATGGCAATGAGACTGATGGTTTTGGTTACGTCTATGGTGCTGGTAAGTGGTATTCTTTCCGTTTGGAAAGGGTACATCGGGCTAATAACTTGGGATAATGTTAAAACCTGGCTTTCTACTAGTAAATAATAATCTGACCAACTAAAAGCAACTGCTTGACTTACCCCCACATAAAGCTAGTCCACTACAACCAAACAGGATACTTGCTGAGTATGTTGATGACTACTCACTCTTGCTCTACACACCAAACCCCCCCAGGTTGTCAGCATTGCAACCACTGCTCAGGAGAAGATGAAGCTGTGGAAGGAGACTTCCAGGAGTTCTAAGACTACGACGAGTTCTAGGTGTGGGTTAGCGGCAACCCCCAGTCGGCTGCCTGTGAAGGCCGCAGTTATCTACGTTTCGTTTTCGCACTTTGATTTATTGTAAGGACTATGTGGACGTCTCAGACGTATGATGTAATCGACTATTATTTCCCCTTTTAATTCTATTTGAGCACTGTGTGATGATGTCCATGTTATGTAACTGATGTGTACGTGAATTGCTGATCCTGGCACGTACATGGTTCGCATTCGGTTTGCCTTCTAAAACCGGGTGTGACAACATTAGATAGAATCATTATTGAAAGCACTCAAGAATTTCATAGAGCTACTCTTGCATGTCATAAAATACATTGTATGCCCTGATTAGTGAAGTACTAATGCAGAAACGAATGAAACAAATAAAAGGTGAAAATGTACTTGCTTGTTAGTTGCAGGACCATTCTAGGAGATGCTCAGACCCATGATAAACATGACAAGTCCATGCAAGGAACCAGAAGAGTTATCAGGGAGCCCCAAAAGCAACAGAGCAGCCAACAGAATAGAAGAAGCTGAGCTTATCTGCGACAGGACTATTCGACCGGAATTCGGGAAGCGAGTAGCAAAGTGATCCCCCATCTTTCCACCTAGCAGCCCTCCAAGTGAGCTTGTTAGTGCAAATGTTATCATCAGGAGCCCAGTTCTGTTGTGCGTAAACTCCATCAACTCCAGCCACATTGGGGCAAAGGCCAAGGCAGACCATGGAAATGAGCCTATAACACCCTGAGCCACAATGAACTGAAATGATGAGATCTTCACAACAACCTTGGCTTCTCTCACCAAATCCTTCACCTCTGCCCATGCAGACTTGCGTTGCCACTTTCAACATGGAGGAAATGAGGGTCCACTGCAAATAGGCCAACCAGCACATCAACTACAACGCTTATAACAGCAACAATGTGAAATGCAACATGCCAGCCGGCAATACCCATGACTGTGGTGGGCAAGCATCAAGGAAAACAAACCACCAATGATTGAACCAATGTTTCCCGTGAGTTGAAGCCATCCAAATGCGGCGCGACGATCTCGTGCGGGAGCAGCGCGCCCGCGGCGATCCGCTTCTTGCCGGACTTGGCGTCGGCGAGGTAGGCGTTGAAGCGGTCGACGCCGTGCTTGAGGAAGAGGTTCGTGTAGTTCTTCATGGCCACGGAGGTGACGCGGGTGTACCTAACCGACTCCCACGCGCGCGCCGAGATGAAGACCTCGGGGAGCTTGAGCGCGTGGCGGAGCGGCACGAGCGCCGCCCTGCGGAGCCGCTCACGCGGGCGGTACGCGTAGTGCTCGTCCGCGAGGTCCGCGGCGAGCTCGGGCGTAGAGCCCTTGGGGAAGAGGCGGCGCGGCGAGCTCGGGCACGGAGCCCTTGTGGGAGAGGCGGCGGGCGACGGCCTCACATATGAGCGTGGAGTGGTCGTAGGAGGAGTCCAGCGACGGGCACCACTTGGCGGCGAGCGAGAACTCCCAGACCTTGCCGGCCGCGAGCTTGCGCATGTCTTCCGCGATGAGCCCCGAAAAGAGGTCGGCCGTGCAGGAACCGGTAGGCGGGGTTGTTACTGACTTACTGTACATCTCGACCGCCCTCGCAGCGGCCTCCGCTCTCCTGGTCCGGCACGCCACCACGGCCGCGGCTGCGAGTCCCCGGTCGCGCTCCTAGCTGGCCGCGACGCGCTCCTCCGTTGAGTCGACGCGCGTGGCCCGTTCCGTGCGGCTGCGATGCGTATGGTTGCCGAAGCAGACGTGGCCCCAGCCCCGGCTGCACGCCGTGGAGGTTGGCCACGAGGCAGAGCGTGGTGTCCGGGTCAGCCGCCCAGGAGCGACTCCACGGAGGTTGGCCACGAGGCTGGGTCATTGCGCTGGTGTCGGAGATCCGTGGGCGGCAATTTGGGGTGAGGAGAGACGAGATTAGGGGCGGCTGGGACTGCGGCCACACGGTTTGCGGGAGAGAGGAGAGCCGGGGCGGCGGGGATTGTGAAAGTCGCCTAGAGGTGGGTGAATAGGGCGAAACTGAAATTTAACAATTTAAACACAACTACAAGTCGGGTTAGCGTTAGAAATAATAATGAGTCCGAGAGAGAGGGTGCAAAACAAATCACGGGCAAACAAAGAGTGAGACACGTGGATTTGTTTTACCGAGGTTCGGTTCTCTCAAACCTACTCCCCGTTGAATAGGCCACAAAGGCCGGGTCTATCTCAACCCTTTCCCTCTCTCAAACGGTCCCTCGGACCGAGTGAGCTTCTCTTCTCAAATCAACCGGGAACAAAACTTCCCCGCAAGGACCACCACACAATTGGTGTCTCTTGCCTCGGTTACAAATGAGTTTTGATCACAAGAACAAATGAGAAAGAAAGAAGCAATCCAAGCGCAAGAGCTCAAAAGAACACAACAAATCTCTCTCTCTAATCACTAAAGCCTTGTGTGGAAATGGAGAGAATTTGATCACTTGGGTGTGTCTAGAATTGAATGCTAGAGCTCTTATAAGGTGTAGAAGTGTGAAAACTTGGATGACTTGAATGTGGGGTGGTTGGGGGTATTTATAGCCCCAACCACCAAACTAGCCGTTTGGTGGAGGTTGTATGTCGCATGGTGCACCGGACAGTCCGGTGCACACCGGACAATGTCCGGTGCGCCAACCACATCACCCGGCCGTTAGGGTTCGACCGTTGGAGCTCTGTCTGCTGGGCCCGCCTGGATGTCCGGTGGCGCACCGGACAAGTACTGTAGAGTGTCCGGTGCGCCACTAAGCGCGTGCCTGACTTCTACGCGCTCTGGCGCGCATTTAATGCCGCTGCAGGTGACCGTTGGCGCCGAAATAGCCGTTGATCCGCTGTCACACAGTCCGGTGTACACCGGACATGTCCGGTGAATTATAGCGGACTAGCCGTTGTGGATTCCCGAAGCTGGTGAGTTCAGAGTCGCTTCTCCTTGGAGCACCGGACACTGTCCGGTGTACACCGGACAGTCCGGTGAATTATAGCGCGGCGGCTCTGAGTTTTCCCGAAGGTGCGAAGTTCAGCATGGAGTGCCCTGGTGCACCGGACACTGTCCGGTGGCACACCGGACAGTCCGGTGCGCCCGACCAGGGTGCCTTCGGTTGTCCCTTTGCTCCTTTGTTTGAACCCTTTCTCTTGATCTTTTTATTGGCTTATTGTGAATCTTTGGCACCTGTAGAACTTATAAACTAGGGCAAACTAGTTAGTCCAATTATTTGTGTTGGGCATTTCAACCACCAAAATTAGTTTAGGAAATAGGTGTAAGCCTAATTCCCTTTCAATCTCCCCCTTTTTGGTGATTGATGCCAACACAAACCAAAGCAAGTATAGAAGTGCATAATTGAACTAGTTTGCAAAATGTAAGTGCAAAGGTTACTTAGAATTTTGCCAATAAATATTACTTACTAGATATGCATGGATTGTTTCTTTATTTTTAACATTTTGGACCACGCTTGCACCACATGTTTTGTTTTTGCAAATTCTTTTGTAAAATTCTTTTTCAAAGTCCTTTTGCAAATAGTCAAAGGTAAATGAATAGGATTTTGCGAAGCATTTTCAAGTTTTGAAATTTTCTCCCCTTTTTCAAATGCTTTTCCTTTGACTAAACAAAACTCCCCCTCAAATAAATTCTCCTCTTAGTGTTCAAGAGGGTTTTAAGATATCAATTTTGAAAGGTGCTACTTTCTCCCCCTTTAGAACACAAAGAGATACTAATTTGAAATTTACCAATTGAAAATCATTAATTTTAAAATTAGGGTGGTGGTGCGGTCCTTTTGCTTTGGGCTTAATACTTTCTCCCCCTTTGGCATGAATCGCCAAAAACGGATACATTGAGTGAAATATAAGCCCTTTACCTAACTACTTTCTCCTCTTTGGCAAATAAAACATATGAGTGAAGATTATACCAAAGTTGGAGAGTTGCTCGGAGCGACGGCGAAGGATGAGTGATGAAGTGGAGTGGAAGCCTTTGTTTTTGCCGAAGACTCCAATTCCCTTTCAATACACCTATGACTTGGTTTGAAATTCACTTGAAAACACATTAGTCATAGCATATAAAATACATGATCAAAGGTATATTTATGAGCTATGTGTGCAAGACATCAAAAGAAATTTCTAGAATCAAGAATATTCAGCTCATGCCTAAGTTTGGTAAAAGTTTGTTCATCTAGTGGCTTGGTAAAGATATCGGTTAATTGATCTTTAGTATTAATGTATGCAATCTCGATATCCCCCTTTTGTTGGTGATCCCTAAGAAAATGATACTGAATGGCTATGTGTTTAGTGCGGCTATGCTCATCGGGATTATCCGCCATGCGGATTGCACTCTCATTATCACATAGAAGAGGAACTTTGGTTAATTTGTAACCATAGTCCCGCAGGGTTTGCCTCATCCAAAGCAATTGCGCGCAACAATGGCCTGCGGCAATGTACTCGGCTTCGGCGGTGGAAAGAGCGACCGAATTTTGCTTCTTTGAAGCCCAAGACACCAAGGATCTTCCTAAGAACTGGCAAGTCCCTAATGTGCTCTTTCTATTAATCTTACACCTCGCCCAATCGGCATCGGAATAACCAATTAAATCAAATGTGGATCCCCGAGGGTACCAAAGCCCAAACTTAGGAGTATAAGCCAAATATCTCAAGATTCGTTGTACGGCCGTAAGGTGAGATTCCTTAGGGTCGGCTTGGAATCTTGCACACATGCATACAAAAAGCATAATGTCCGGTCGAGATGCACATAAATAGAGTAATGAACCTATCATCGACCGGTATACCTTTTGATCGATGGATTTACCTCCCGTGTCGAGGTCGAGATGTCCATTGGTTCCCATGGGAGTCTTGATGGGCTTGGCATCCTTCATTCCAAACTTGTTTAGAATATCTTGAGTATACTTCGTTTGGCTAATGAATGTGCCCTCTTGGAGTTGCTTCACTTGAAATCCTAAGAAATACTTCAACTCCCCCATCATCGACATCTCAAATTTCTGTGTCATGATCCTACTAAATTCTTCACATGTAGATTCGTTAGTAGACCCAAATATAATATCATCAACATAAATTTGGCATACAAACAAATCATTGTCAAGAGTTTTAGTGAATAGAGTAGGATCGGCCTTGCCGACTTTGAAGCCATTAGCAATAAGGAAATCTCTTAGGCATTCATACCATGCTCTTGGGGCTTGCTTGAGCCCGTAAAGCGCCTTAGAGAGCCTATAGACATGGTTAGGGTACTCACTGTCTTCAAAGCCGGGAGGTTGCTCAACATAGACCTCTTCCTTGATTGGTCCATTGAGGAAGGCACTCTTCACGTCCATTTGGTAGAGCTTGAAGCCATGGTAAGTAGCATAGGCTAATAATATACGAATGGACTCAAGCCTAGCTACGGGTGCATAGGTTTCACCAAAATCCAAACCTTCGACTTGGGAGTATCCCTTGGCCACAAGTCGGGCTTTGTTCCTTGTCACCACACCATGCTCGTCTTGTTTGTTGTAGAAGACCCACTTGGTTCCTACAACATTTTGGTTAGGACGTGGAACTAAATGCCATACCTCGTTCCTAGTGATGTTGTTGAGCTCCTCTTGCATCGCCATCACCCAATCCGAATCTTGAAGTGCTTCCTCCACCCTGTGTGGCTCAATAGAGGAAACAAAAGAGTAATGCTCACAAAAATGTACAACACGAGATCTAGTGGTTACCCCCTTATGAATGTCGCCGAGGATGGTGTCGACAGGGTGATCTCGTTGGATTGCTTGGTGGACTCTTGGGTGTGGCGGCCTTGGTTCTTCATCCTCCTTGTATTGATCATTTGCATCTCCCCCTTGATCATTGCCATCATCTTGAGGTGGCTCATTTCCTTGATCTTCTCCTTCATCATTTTGAGCCTCATCCTCAATTTGAGTTGGTGGGGATGCTTGCGTGGAGGAGTATAGTTGATCTTGTGCTTGAATGGGCTCTTCGGATTTCTTAGGACACACATCCCCAATGGACATGTTCCTTAGTGCGATGCATGGAGCCTCTTCGTCACCTATCTCATCATGATCAACTTGCTCTACTTGAGAGCCGTTAGTCTCATGAAACACAACGTCACAAGAAACTTCAACTAGTCCTGAGGACTTGTTAAAGACTCTATATGCCCTTGTGTTTGAGTCATATCCTAGTAAAAAGCCTTCTACAGTCTTAGGAGCAAATTTAGATTTTCTACCTCTTTTAACAAGAATAAAACATTTGCTACCAAAGACTCTAAAATATGAAATGTTGGGCTTTTTACCGGTTAGGAGTTCATAGGATGTCTTCTTGAGGATTCGGTGTAGATATAACCGGTTGATGGCGTAGCAAGCGGTGTTAACCGCCTCGGCCCAAAACCGATCCGGCGTCTTGTACTCATCAAGCATGGTTCTTGCCATGTCCAATAGAGTTCGATTCTTCCTCTCCACTACACCATTTTGTTGTGGGGTGTAGGGAGAAGAGAACTCATGCTTGATGCCCTCCTCCTCAAGGAAGCCTTCAATTTGAGAATTCTTGAACTCCGTTCTGTTGTCGCTTCTTATTTTCTTGATCCTTAAGCCGAACTCATTTTGAGCTCGTCTCAAGAATCCCTTTAAGGTCTCTTGGGTTTGAGATTTTTCCTGCAAAAAGAACACCCAAGTGAAGCGAGAATAATCATCCACAATAACTAGACAGTACTTACTCCCGCCGATGCTTATGTAAGCGATCAGGCCAAATAGGTCCATGTGTAGGAGCTCCAGAGGTCTGTCAGTCGTCATGATGTTCTTGTGTGGATGATGAACACCAACTTGCTTCCCGGCTTGGCATGCGCTACAAATCCTGTCTTTCTCAAAATGAACATTTGTTAATCCTAAAATGTGTTCTCCCTTTAGAAGCTTATGAAGATTCTTCATTCCAACATGGGCTAGTCGGCGGTGCTAGAGCCAACCCATGTTAGTCTTAGCAATTAAGCAAGTGTCGAGTTCAGCTTTATCAAAATCTACCAAGTATAGCTGACCCTCTAACACTCCCTTAAATGCTATTGAATCATCACTTCTTCTAAAGACAGTGACACCTACATCAGTAAATAGATAGTTGTAGCCCATTTGACATAATTGCGATACGGAAAGCAAATTGTAATCTAATGAATCAACAAGAATAACATTGGAAATGGAATGGTCAGGAGATATAGCTATTTTACCCAAACCTTTGACCAAACCTTGATTTCCATCCCCGAATGTGATAGCTCGTTGGGGATCTTGGTTTTTCTCGTAGGAGGAGAACATCTTCTTCTCCCCTGTCATGTGGTTTGTGCACCCGCTATCGATGATCCAACTTGAGCCCCCGGATGCATAACCCTACAAAACAATTTTAGTTCTTGACTTTAGGTACCCAAACGGTTTTGGGTCCTTTGGCATTAGACACAAGAACTTTGGGTACCCAAACACAAGTCTTTGACCCCTTCTGTTTGCCCCCAACAAACTTGGCAACTACCTTGCCAGATTTGTTAGTTAAAACATATGATGCATCAAAAGTTTTAAATGAAATGTCATGACCATTTGATGCATTAGGAGTTTTCTTCTTAGGCAACTTAGCACGGGTTGGTTGCCTAGAGCTAGATGTCTCACCCTTATACATAAAAGCATGATTAGGGCCAGAGTGAGACTTCCTAGAATGAATTCTCCTAATTTTGCTCTCAGGATAACCGGCAGGGTACAAAATGTAACCCTCGTTATCGTGAGGCATGGGAGCCTTGCCCTTAACAAAATTAGACAATCTTTTAGGAGGGGCACTGAGTTTGACATTATCTCCCCTTTGGAAGCCAATGCCATCCTTGATGCCAGGGCGTCTCCCACTATAGAGCATACTTCTAGCAAATTTAAATTTTTCATTCTCTAGGTTATGCTCGGCAATTTTAGCATCTAGCTTTGCTATATGATCATTTTGTTGTTTAATTAAGACCATGTGATCATGAATAGCATTAATATCAACATCTCTACATCTATCACAAATAGACACATGCTCAATGGTAGATGTAGAGGGTTTGCAAGAATTAAGTTCAACAATCTTAGCACGCAAAATATCATTGTTATCTCTAAGATCAGAAATTGTAACATTGCAAACATCTAATTCTTTAGCCTTAGCGAGCAATTTTTCATTTTCAATCTTAAGGCTAGCAAGAGAAATGTTTAATTCTTCAATCTTAGCAAGCAAATCATCATTATCATTTCTAAGATTGGGAATTGAAGCATCACAAACATGTGAAACAACCTTAGCAACTAATCTAGCATTTTCATTTCTAAGGTTGTCAATAGTCTCATGGCAAGTGCTTAGTTCACTAGATAGTTTTTCACATTTTTCTACTTCTAGAGAGTAAGCATTTTTAACCTTAACATGCTTTTTATTTTCCTTGATTAGGAAGTCCTCTTGGGAGTCCAAGAGATCATCCTTTTCATGGATGGCACTAATCAATTCATTTAATTTTTCTTTTTGTTGCATGTTGAGGTTGGCAAAAAGGGTACGTAAATTATCCTCCTCATCACTAGCATTATCATCACTAGAGGATTCATATTTAATGGAGGATTTGGATTTAACCTTCTTCTTTTTGCCGTCCTTGGCCATGAGGCATTTGTTGCCGATGTTGGGGAAGAGAAGACCCTTGGTGATGGCGATGTTGGCGGTGTCCTCGTCGGAGGAGGAGTCGGTGGAGCTCTCGTCGGAGTCCCACTCGCGGCACACATGGGCATCGCCGCCCCTCTTCTTGTAGTGCCTCTTCTTCTCCTTTCTTCTCCCCTTCTTGTCGTCGCCCCTGTCACTATCACTAGATAATGGACATTTAGCAATGAAATGACCGGGCTTACCACATTTGTAGCACACTTTCTTGGAGCGGGGTTTGTAATCCTTCCCCCTCCTTTGCTTGAGGATTTGGCGGAAGCTCTTGATGATGAGCGCCATCTCCTCATTGTCGAGCTTGGAGGCGTCGATTGGTGTTCGACTTGGAGTAGACTCCTCCTTCTTTTCTTCCGTCGCCTTAAATGCCACCGGTTGTGCTTCGGGCGTGGAGGAGGTCCCTTGCTCGATAATTTTCTTTGAGCCTTTAATCATTAGCTCAAAGCTCACAAATTTTCCTATAACTTCCTCGAGAGACATTAGCTTATATCTAGGATCACCTCGAATTAATTGAACTTGTGTAGGGTTAAGAAATACGAGGGGTCTAAGAATAACCTTGACCATCTCATGGTCATCCCATTTTTTGCTCCTGAGGTTGCGCACTTGGTTCACCAAGGTCTTCAAGCGGTTGTACATAGCTTGTGGATCCTCCCCTTGGTGAAGCATGAAGCGACCAAGCTCCCCCTCGATCGTCTCCCGCTTGGTGATCTTTGTCACCTCGTCTCCTTCGTGCGCGGTTTTGAGCACGTCCCAAACCTCTTTGGCGTTCTTTAATCCTTGCACCTTGTTATACTCCTCACGGCTTAGAGATTGGAGGAGTATAGTGGTGGCTTGTGAGTTGAAGTGCTCGATTTGGGCTACTTCATCCTCATCATAATCTTCATCCCCTACGGATGGTACCTGTACACCAAACTCAACAACATCCCATATACTTTTGTGGAGTGAGGTTAGGTGATATCGCATCATATCACTCCACCTAGCATAATCTTCACCATCAAACGTTGGTGGTTTGTCTAATGGGACAGAAAGTAAAGGTGTATGTTTAGGAATGCGTGGGTAGCGTAGGGGGATCTTACTAAACTTCTTGTGCTCATGGCGCTTAGAAGTGACGGACGGCGCGTCGGAGCCGGAGGTCGATGGTGATGAAGAATCGGTCTCGTAGTAGACCACTTTCCTCATCCTCTTGTGCTTGTCACCTCTCCGATGCGACTTGTGGGAAGAGGATTTCTTTTCCTTCCCCTTCCCTTTGTTGGAGGAGTCTCTCTTCTCCTTCCTCTTGTTGCGGGACTCTTCCGATGAAGTTTCCCCGTGGCTTGTAGTGGGCTTGTCGCCGGTCTCCATCTCCTTCTTGGTGTGATCTCCCGACATCACTTCGAGCGGTTAGGCTCTAATGAAGCACCGGGCTCTGATACCAATTGAAAGTCGCCTAGAGGGGAGGGGGTGAATAGGGCGAAACAGAAATTTAACAATTTAAACACAACTACAAGTCGGGTTAGCGTTAGAAATAATAATGAGTCCGAGAGAGAGGGTGCAAAACAAATCGTGGGCAAACAAAGAGTGAGACACGTGGATTTGTTTTACCGAGGTTCGGTTTTCTCAAACCTACTCCCCGTTGAGGAGGCCACAAAGGCCGGGTCTATCTCAACCCTTTCCCTCTCTCAAACGGTCCCTCGGACCGAGTGAGCTTCTCTTCTCAAATCAACCGGGAACAAAACTTCCCCGCAAGGACCACCACACAATTGGTGTCTCTTGCCTCGGTTACAAATGAGTTTTGATCACAAGAACAAATGAGAAAGAAAGAAGCAATCCAAGCGCAAGAGCTCAAAAGAACACAACAAATCTCTCTCTCTAATCACTAAAGCCTTGTGTGGAATTGGAGAGGATTTGATCATTTGGGTGTGTCTAGAATTGAATGCTAGAGCTCTTGTAAGGTGTAGAAGTGTGAAAACTTGGATGACTTGAATGTGGGGTGGTTGGGGGTATTTATAGCCCCAACCACCAAACTAGCCGTTTGGTGGAGGCTGTCTGTCGCATGGTGCACCAGACAGTCTGGTGCACACCGGACAGTGTCCGGTGCGCCAGCCACGTCACCCGACCGTTAGGGTTCGACCGTTAGAGCTCTGTCTGCTGGGCCCGCCTGAATGTCCTATGGCGCACCAGACATGTACTGTAGAGTGTCCGGTGCGCCACTACGCGCGTGCCTGACTTCTCCGCGCTCTGGCGTGCATTTAATGCCGCTGCAGGTGACCGTTGGCGCCGAAATAGCCGTTGATTCCGCTGTCACACCGGACAGTCTGGTGTACACCGGACATGTCCGGTGAATTATAGCGGACTAGCCGTTGTGGATTCCCGAAGCTGGCAAGTTCAGAGTCGCTTCTCCTTGGAGCACCGGACACTGTCCGGTGTACACCGGACAGTCCGGTGAATTATAGCGCGGCGGCTCTGAGTTTTCCTGAAGGTGCGAAGTTCAGCATGGAGTGCCCTGGTGCACCGGACATTGTCCGGTGGCACACCGGACAGTCCGGTGCGCCCGACCAGGGTGCCTTCGGTTGTCCCTTTGCTCCTTTGTTTGAACCATTTTTCTTGATCTTTTTATTGGCTTATTGTGAATCTTTGGCACCTGTAAAACTTATAAACTAGGGCAAACTAGTTAGTCCAATTATTTGTGTTGGCATTTCAACCACCAAAATTAGTTTAGGAAATAGGTGTAAGCCTAATTCCCTTTCAGATTGCGGCTGCGAGCGTTGATAGCGGCCAACCGAGGCAGAACCGTGCACCACCATACCGTGGACGCCTACAATAGAGTCTTAAGGAGTAGTAGAGATATTAGGACAAAGTGAACCATTTAGTCAACATCATGATATTTGATTTCCTTCAAAGCGAAGATACTCCTGAAAATATAAATCGAAGATAAGGGAAGATTGAAAGTGCATTCATCCCTTTTGTGAGTTTTGGTGATTTGGATAACAACACATTTAAAGGTCTAACGAGTTTGCTAAGTGTTGAACAGGAAATTCAGTATGATGAACATACTTGAATAGTGTATAATGATCAGTGAACAAAGGTTCAACATGAGGTTAAATAACCAATGAGACAATGCAAATGGATATAATATGATCTCTATATTGGTTTGAATATATGGACAAGACCTAAGAAATCACTGCATACATATGATCATAATAGAGGTTGAAGTGATTAAGAGGATTGGTCAAGCCAAAGTGAATAAGATATAAGGAATCGTGAATTGGCTTGACCATATTACTATTAGTCCATATATGAATATATGAGAATCAAACTAGAGCTTGATTGATCTTAGCAGTTATATCTAGATGACATTCAAGCAAGGTTCACAATATTGAAGAAATGATTCTCTCAATGGATGCTCAATAGGATGTGACTCAAGAATGGCTTGATAGGGTGAAGATAGCAAGGAAAGGGCTTCGAGGAACTAAGCGAAGGTGAAGGCCAAGCGACGGCTTGTAGACCGAGGTACCATGGCTAAGGTGAAGAAAAGAGTACTTGCACTAAGTCGATGAACTAATCAGCTATGAAGAGTTACAACATGTTGATGCATCAGTACGGTGACTTGAAGCCATGATTTGAACTCACATATGGTGATATGGTTCAAGTCACAGGGTTTGATTTGAGTTTGCTTCAAAAGGTGAGACAAAGATGTTTGTGATCCTTATGAAGCAATGCCATGGAGAAATCACACATGAGACACCAATGACTCAAGGAGTTTACTTCAATTTATTTTATTTAACTTGAGTATAGGAATCGTCGTACTAAAAAGGGGGATCCAAAAAGAAGGTTGGTGTTTGCCAAAGCTCAAGCCTCTATATTCAAAAGCTATTTTTGAAAACCAAAAATCACTTTAACATTATTTGGTTGACCATGGTTAGGGTTGAGAAACCTAGAGTGTTCTTGCTGAAAAGCAGCTGAACTTCTTCAACTGCAGCTGAGCTTTCCAGCTGAACTTGACTTCAGCTGAGTTGAGCTTCTTCAGCTGCAGCTGAGCTTTTCAGCTGAGCTAAACTTCAGCTGAGTTGAGCTTTCTCAACTTCAGCTGAACTCAACTTCAGTTGTGAACCTCTTTGACCATACACCAGCTGAACTTGCCTCCGGGCAGTTGAGCTGGGGTTTTCTCTCCTAAACTCACTGGTCAAGACCGGTTGAACTGGTCCTGAGGGGCAGTTCAGCTGGTCTCTGACCCCTTTGACCTCTGACCAACAGTCTGCCAGTCAGACTGGCAAACAGGTCGCCAGAAGTGTCAGGGGCGGTTCAACCGCCCCCCCTGGGCGGTTCAACCGGTGTTGGTCAACTTTGACCAGTCTGCGGTCAGTCTGCGCGTCAGTCTGCCAGTCAGACTGGTAGACAGGCTGCCAGGCCTGCCAGGGGCGGTTCAACCACCCTAGGGGGCAGTTCAACCGGTCTCAGGCAGAAAAATCTGCCCAAACGGCTAGTTTTGAGCTCCACCTATATATACTACCTCCTACCTCTCTCCCCATAGCAGTGAGCACGATTTGAACTCCATTTCTAACCCAAGAAACACCTCCCTCTCTCTCACACACATCTCTTGCCTCTCCCATTTCAAATCTTTGGAGAGAAATCTTTGAGTGAGCTTGAGAGCTGCGGTTTTGTGCTTCATCTCTAAATCTCTCTTGCTCTTCTTCTTGATTCGAGCTTTGGTACTACATCGAGTTCTTTGTGGATTCATTACTCTTGGAGCTTCTAGCTCCTAGACGACTAGGTGTCTCTTGTGAGTCTCCAAATCTTGTGGAAGACCACAAGAAAGTTTGTATTACCCGCTCGTTTGAGCAAAGATTAGTGTGTGAGCTTGACCTTTGTGGTCGGCAAAGGGAGGATTAGGGTTGAAAGAGATCCGGCTCTTTGTGGGCGCCTCAACGAGGAAGTAGGGCACCTTGGTGGTGTGACCGAACCTCGGGATAAATCTTGTGTCTCTTGTGTTCTTGTTCATTGTGCTTATTCATGTTCTTCGTTCTCTCACCATTCCGTGAAAGATTTGTTTATATCTTTTTGGTGTGTGGATTTTGAGAAGTGCCCTTCTCAGATCTACTACTTTGAACCCTGTGGATCATTTAGAACATCTCATTTCCAAAGTTAACTGGGTGAATTTCGAGATCAATTCAGTTTTACCTAGTTTGCTTCTAGTTTTTGTTGAAAAAGTTTTAACTTGCCTATTCACCCCCCCCTCTAGGCAACTTTCAATTGGTATCAGAGCCTAATCCTGGTTCTAACGCTTAACCGCGTGAGGAAAGATCATGTCGGGGGGACTAAGAAACGAAAGTGCTTCTAAGCTTGAAAAAGTTGAGGTTGCCTCGACTTCATCTTTTGGTGCAGATGTTGATCCTAGGGCAATAGATCTTGCCATGAGAATCGTCGAAAGGATGTTCCTCAAAATGAAGGAAGATGAGGCGAAGAACATTATTGAAGAAGAAGAAAATGATCGATGGAGACCAAACGACGAATCCACCTCTTCACAAGGTTCGTCTTTCAAATCCACTTCTCATATGTGCTTTGTTGCTAATGAGAGTGACAGTGAAAGCGAAAGTGAGGATGAGGAGGAGCATGAAAGTGATAGTGAAGATGAGGATGATCTTCAAAAATTCTTCGCTCAACTAAGTAAGAAGAACCGGATGAGCTTGCTCAAACTCATGAAAAGAGTGGAAGAACAAAAGGAAATGCTTCATAAGCAAGAAGATATCCTCATCGAAAAAACAAAGACTTGGAGAAGTTGACCAAAGAGCATGAGAAGCTAAAGTGCTCTCATGATGATTTGGTCCAAAGGTATGAAGACATTTCAATTGAGCAAATTAAAGCTATTAATCATTCATCATATATTGCTCAATTAGAAAATAAAAATGCTATGCTCAAAAACACGGTAGAAAAGCTAAACATTGAAAATATAGCTTTACAAGAAAAACATGATATGCTTGTATGCTCTCATAATAAATTTATGGATTCACATATCATGTTAGAAATGGCTCATGAGGTTGTGTTAACTAATTTGAAATCATACCAACCTCACATGTGCACATGTGTTGAAATTGAAACTATATTACCATGTGCTAACAATTGTTGTTATCAAGCAAGCCAATCTTCCATTGAGCTAGAAATTTCAGGAATTAGTGATATTTCTATCACACAAGAAAATAAAGAGCTCAAGGAAGAAGTTGGAATGCTAAGAAGGAGCTTAACTCGTTTGAAGGGAAAGTGTCATGCTCAACCTTCTCAAGATAACCGTGATAATATGGTGAAAAAGCTTGAGAAGGGGACAACCGTAGCATGCACAAAACCCCTTCAAAAGAATACCAAGCTTTCCAAGAAGGGCATGAGCAAAATCCATGGTGAGAAAATTAATGCTCATATGATTTGCTCTAACAATGTACCTATGTGCTTCAACAAAGAAAGATCAAAGAGAAGCGATAGGAGGTGCTATGGATGCAAGGAGAAGGACCATGAAATTGATTCATGCCCCCACATGAAGAATCAAGACCTTGCACGATCAAGAAAGATGACCATCAAAAAGGATGAAAGCAAAAGGCAAATGCATTGCAAGGACAAGCATCGCATTTGCTACAATTGCCGTGAAAAAGGTCATCTATTCAAGGATTGTCCCATGAGTAAGTATTCTAAGTCTACCATGTCAATTCATTCATATTCACTTAGGAGACCCAAAAATGACACTTGTGCTAGAAAGGTAATTAGTTCACCTAAAACTAGCACAAAGGCCATTTGGGTGCCTAAGTACTTATTAGCTAACATTGGTGGACCCATCCAAAAATGGGTACCAAAATGTACTTAATAAGTTTTGCAGGTACCCAGAGATGATATGAAGCTTTGGGGTGCTTGAGAAGTTTAACTCGATTCTTATCTCAAGCTATCAATCTTACATTGTCTATCCTTTAAGATTGACCCAAAGATGAATTGAGTTGTTATATCACTAACTTCATATTCATCTCTAGCAAGAACTTGTGTTGTAGGGAATAAGGATTAACCTTTGTGGGAATCAATCAAAAGGCCTACAACCAAGTGATATCCAAAGGATGGTAACAATTATATCTTAAGTGCACATTGTTTTTAATTAGTATATTCCTTTGTATCTTTTGTAGACACATAGAAAAATGAAGCACTTGAGAATGAACTTAAAAGATTTTACCTTGCTTTGGAAAGGATCTAATTATATGGTAGATTGCAAGTTCATATTTTTATATTGTGACAATCTACATGCTTTAAATTGATTATATGTATCTTGTGGCATATTTCAAGTTATTCATCATATTATTGCCATGACCTAGACATAAAGAGTATTATCCCATGTTCTTAAATGAATAGAGTGCTAAGTAAGAAATTCAAATTCTTAAAGCACTTACCAAAAGGGAATTCTCTATATGACTAGAGTTGTGAGACTAATGTTTCTATCCAAGTGTTTATGTAGTCTCACAACATGAGAATGTGTTTCCCAAATGGAGTGTGCCATTCAACATTCAAAGAAGATCGAACCAATACTATGTGAAGTATTCATTCTTGTTTAAATTGGTTTTGAGTCTTCTACATTAATCACTCACCATGCTATGAATTAAACTTGCCATGTAAACTTAATTAAATAATCATGCTTTTTTCACCTTGTTTAATTTTGGTGTTATGCATGATGCTTGTAAGGGCAATTTAGTTCATATCATGAGGTTTCCTTATTTTAGTAACCTTCTTGTCATTCATATACTAGAGGTTTCTAAATAGGATATTATTGTTTGTGTTTCTAATGCAATCTCTTTTAAGCCATTTCATGGAAATTGATAAGTAGAGATTGTGCTCTTTCATTTGGTAAAATCACAAGCATTAAAGGTTAATCTTCACCTAAAAGAAAGATTAGGAATGCTCAAGGCAAAGGTATGGAACTAATTGTTTCATTTGGTATGTGACCAATAATAGTTCTTTTCAAGTGTCATTCTTTCAATTGGTAATAATCTATTTTATGGAAAGAAATGTCAATATGAAGGATAAATTCCTTTTGGCTTAAATTTGTAAATTGGTGCATATTGTTAATTCACTCCTCCATGTGCATTAACTTAAAAGGAATTTAATTTATGCCTTTATGCCTCATAAATGATTATTTGTTTGCCATTCATATATAAATATCATCATTCATTAAATACTTCCTTGTACTACTAATACCTCTTTTCAAAGTGCTTTTCGACTAGTTTTAAAAGGAAAAGAGATAACAAGCTAAAGAAGGAAGTCTCCACGAATGAAGACAAGAAGAATACTTAGATCACACCATCTCATATAGCAAGACCTTTCAATTGGTATAACAAATGGTACATTCTATATGGTGGTAAGTATTCTTAGGCATAAGTTAATTCATTGCAAATTTGTCATGCCTTGACCATGATATGTAATATACTCCTCATGAGATTCTTAACTGAATTGAAAGTGCATGTGGCAAGTCATTCAAATACTTGATGCACATATCTAGTGGGAGAACATTATATATCGTGTGTCATAGAGAATAAGTTTCACTTGAGTAAGCTATAATAAGACAATCCAAAATGGTAAATTTGTATCTCATTCATATGGATTGTAATCTTTGTTTTCTAAATAGCTACTCTTGATGCAGTTTAAAATTCCCTTATCGTTAATTCTAAAAGTGCATAAGAATCTTTTTGTTGATATTCATCACATACATATGCACTAACATGGATATAATTTTTAAACTGTAAAAGGTACAATTAGTGATCCATACTCTCTAAATTTTGGAAACCCATATTTTGATATCTTAGAAATCTACTTCAATCGATATCCATATGCTTCACATTGAATTGGATCACTAAGTTGTAAATTACATGCATAACTTGTCTTTATGATATGAATGCTTGTGCAATTAACCTTAATAAGCTAGGTGCACCCAAGGTCAAGCTAGGTTCATCATCAAGAAGGCAACACAATGATGTATCAAGAAAAGGAGAAAAGGCTCCTATTCTTAACTCTAGCTTTTATCTATGTGATTAAATATTGACTTGAAACCATGTAAGATGGTTGTCAAGTATATGTGGGTGCCTACACAAAGAGAAAGGCCACAATAAGAAATGTGTGGGTACCCAAGGCTCTTACTACTAATCTCAAAGGACCCAATTCAAATTGGGTACCAAAATACGAAGCTTAAACTTATTTTGCAGGATCACTCCTTAAATGGATCAAGCTGGGTGTTCGATAATGGATGTATAAATCATATTTGGAGATAGTAGCAAGGGTGGAAGAGGGAGCACTTGAGGGTGTACATCAATTGTTGATTATGAAGTAAAAGTCCAATTGGAAGAAAAATGAATCTTATCATATGGTCAATAATCCAAAACTATGTGATGTACTATTTCTAATTAATTTGGATTTGATTCTTTTATATTAGACAATCACCATAATATGGATTAAGTCAGCCCTTTAGACTTCATTGAATAACCATGCATATTATCCATGTCATTTAAAATATATTGTGCATAAGGGCTCAAGGGAAATTTAGTCCATATTATGAGGTTTCTCTATTTTAGCAACTCGTTTGCTTTCCACATATAAAGGGGTTGCAAAATAAGAAACTAGTGCTTGTGCTACTAATGTCATCTCTTGTGTTGAGTTTATCCATAGAAAATCTATGTTAAAAGATGGTGCTTGTTGGATAAATCACAAGCTTAAGGGATACTATTCAACTAAAGTAAGATGAAGTTGATAAGAGGCCAAGTGTTTAAACAAGGTCCTTCCAAGTGCTTTCAAGATGGATTCAAAATCCACGGATATAAGAGTCTTGGTTATTTCAATCATTGAGTTTCAATGGGTCTTATATCAAGTATGATTGAACCAAACCAAGATGAATGAAGTTCAAGATCGCCTGGTTGGATGAAATCATAAAGAGAAAAGAAATCACAGTGATTCAAGAAGGGAGTTACACTTTTTGTCAACCAAATAATGAAGATGTAGTGACATATTTATATGATATCCTTCATTATGAGGTTTGATGTTCATATTAGCATGCTTTACCCTTCAAGATTTCAATTGATATACTTTTAGTTCTTAAACTTTTAATTGGTATAATTTTCATCATCTATTTAAAGCATGTTATGTTAAACCAAGATATAGTGCAAACTTCTCCTTTAACCTTGTATTGTTGATGTGCATAAGTGTACTTTGTGTACTCTTATATACACAGATTGAGGGAGAGTTTAGCCTATATCTTGTGAGACTAATGATTTCTTTCAAGTTCATGTTGTGTAGTCTCACACCATGGAGAACATCAAATGAGGATGAATGGTTCCATAGAAATGAAAATGAATTTCTCTTGATCGATTGAAGAGGATAAGTTTCTCTTTGAAATGTCAAGCCTATCAAAAGCTAAGATGGAAATTCATGATTATAATGAAGACCATGCGACATAGAACAAAGGTGTGTCACTCCATGAACTATTGTATTATATTTGTGTATCTAGGCTCTTACATGCTAGTGTGTGCATGTATATGCAATATCTTAAGTCACATCATAAGGTTGCACTTGTGGTGACGATTAAAGAATCTCTAGATATTTGATTAATACCTCTTGTGGTGATATCATAAGTTAGTCTTAAGTCATCTTAGTGAGGTATGAGTCAAACATGCTAACTTCTCAAGAATCTTGGCTTAAAATATTGCATATCATGTCTATTAGTATACCTTTTGATTATGAGTAATTCCTTAAATTGGTACAATTTCACTTGTTTATATCTTATTTGTACCAAGGTTCAAATTGTAGAACTTAATCCCCGGGCCTCACAAGTCCAAGTGCATAAGCTAAACAAGTATTCATCACTTGTATGCATACATTTAGGGGGAGAATGGTCTATAATTTGAATCTTTGAGACTAACTTCATTTTCAAGTCTACTATGTGTGTAGTCTCAAATTAGAAAGGAATCTTCAAGCAAAGACAATCGCTTCCGCTGCAAAACTTGATGGGTATCAAAGATTCTTTGCTCCAATAAATGTATCTTCTATACATATCATAAGAGAATGAGTTTCTCTTGTATATGCTACTCCAATGTCATCTACAATTGGTAAATATGTATCACATCCTTTTGGATTGCAAATGTCTGAAGTAGCATAGCTTGTAAATTCTCCTATCTAGAACTTAATTGATTAAATAGTGCACATGTTCCTTATGTTGCATGATTATGTTCAATTGATACTCCTTGTATGCCAATGGTACTTTAAGTTGCAAATAAGTACTCTCAACAGGTATCAATTGAATTCATATATGTGTGTGCACTAAAACTTGAGGAGAACTTAGTGTAATATGCTATTAGTGATCTGCTTATCTATCAAATTGTATCAATTGGTGTTTTCAATTGATATTTTTCATACATGATCACTAGTTGCATAATCCATACTTGTGCAATTTTCATGCTGCCTCTTGTTATGATAAGAAAATGCTAGGTGACATCTAGACTCCATGTATCAAGCGTCACCTTCGATTTAGTATGACAATCTTCATTAAATATCTTGGACCTATGTCACAACTATACCAACAAGAGCTTGCAAATGAATTGTAAATCCAACACAAGTTTGGAACTCCCCTTGAAAAGGTAAAATGCAAAGGTACATCACTTCATGTCACTTCTACATTACCTTTGTGCCATCTAAGGACCCTTTTCATAATAGTGTGTTCCCATCTTGCTTAATCATAATTTCTACTCTTTATATTCTTTGTATCCTTTTTGGAGATTTATGACAAAGGGGGAGAAATAATTGTGCATTAAAGCTTACCTCTAGTCCTATGTAACTAAGTGTTAGAAGAATTTTGAAAAGGGGAGAAATAATTGACAAAAGGGGGAGAATCATAAGTAAAACATAAGATGTGGGAATTGATAAGTGCATTCTATGTCATGAGCATCATGTTTATTTTATGACACACTGCACCCCATGAATAGTATGATATAAGTTGTCTCCATACTTTGACCCAAATATGTGCTTTTGGCATTTGAGTACAAAAGTGTTATTTTCTGAAATGCACATATTTAGGGGGAGGAAACTATATCATAGGATTCAAAATCTTATTTATCAAATCTTATGTAAGCTTTAAATGTGTTGTCATCAATCACCAAAAAGGGGGAGATTGAAAGTGCATTCATCCCTTTTGTGAGTTTTGGTGATTTGGATAACAACACATTTAAAGGTCTAACGAGTTTGCTAAGTGTTGAACAGGAAATTCAGTATGATGAACATACTTGAATAGTGTATAATGATCAGTGAACAAAGGTTCAACATGAGGTTAAATAACCAATGAGACAATGCAAATGGATATAATATGATCTCTATATTGGTTTGAATATATGGACAAGACCTAAGAAATCACTGCATACATATGATCATAATAGAGGTTGAAGTGATTAAGAGGATTGGTCAAGCCAAAGTGAATAAGATATAAGGAATCGTGAATTGGCTTGACCATATTACTATTAGTCCATATATGAATATATGAGAATCAAACTAGAGCTTGATTGATCTTAGCAGTTATATCTAGATGACATTCAAGCAAGGTTCACAATATTGAAGAAATGATTCTCTCAATGGATGCTCAATAGGATGTGACTCAAGAATGGCTTGATAGGGTGAAGATAGCAAGGAAAGGGCTTCGAGGAACTAAGCGAAGGTGAAGGCCAAGCGACGGCTTGTAGACCGAGGTACCATGGCTAAGGTGAAGAAGAGAGTACTTGCACTAAGTCGATGAACTAATCAGCTATGAAGAGTTACAACATGTTGATGCATCAGTACGGTGACTTGAAGCCATGATTTGAACTCACATATGGTGATATGGTTCAAGTCACAGGGTTTGATTTGAGTTTGCTTCAAAAGGTGAGACAAAGATGTTTGTGATCCTTATGAAGCAATGCCATGGAGAAATCACACATGAGACACCAATGACTCAAGGAGTTTACTTCAATTTATTTTATTTAACTTGAGTATAGGAATCGTCGTACTAAAAAGGGGGATCCAAAAAGAAGGTTGGTGTTTGCCAAAGCTCAAGCCTCTATATTCAAAAGCTATTTTTGAAAACCAAAAATCACTTTAACATTATTTGGTTGACCATGGTTAGGGTTGAGAAACCTAGAGTGTTCTTGCTGAAAAGCAGCTGAACTTCTTCAACTGCAGCTGAGCTTTCCAGCTGAACTTGACTTCAGCTGAGTTGAGCTTCTTCAGCTGCAGCTGAGCTTTTCAGCTGAGCTGAACTTCAGCTGAGTTGAGCTTTCTCAACTTCAGCTGAACTCAACTTCAGTTGTGAACCTCTTTGACCATACACCAGCTGAACTTGCCTCCGGGCAGTTGAGCTGGGGTTTTCTCTCCTAAACTCACTGGTCAAGACCGGTTGAACTGGTCCTGAGGGGCAGTTCAGCTGGTCTCTGACCCCTTTGACCTCTGACCAACAGTCTGCCAGTCAGACTGGCAAACAGGTCGCCAGAAGTGTCAGGGGCGGTTCAACCGCCCCCCCTGGGCGGTTCAACCGGTGTTGGTCAACTTTGACCAGTCTGCGGTCAGTCTGCGCGTCAGTCTGCCAGTCAGACTGGTAGACAGGCTGCCAGGCCTGCCAGGGGCGGTTCAACCGCCCTAGGGGGCGGTTCAACCGGTCTCAGGCAGAAAAATCTGCCCAAACGGCTAGTTTTGAGCTCCACCTATATATACTACCTCCTACCTCTCTCCCCATAGCAGTGAGCACGATTTGAACTCCATTTCTAACCCAAGAAACACCTCCCTCTCTCTCACACACATCTCTTGCCTCTCCCATTTCAAATCTTTGGAGAGAAATCTTTGAGTGAGCTTGAGAGCTGCGGTTTTGTGCTTCATCTCTAAATCTCTCTTGCTCTTCTTCTTGATTCGAGCTTTGGTACTACATCGAGTTCTTTGTGGATTCATTACTCTTGGAGCTTCTAGCTCCTAGACGACTAGGTGTCTCTTGTGAGTCTCCAAATCTTGTGGAAGACCACAAGAAAGTTTGTATTACCCGCTCGTTTGAGCAAAGATTAGTGTGTGAGCTTGACCTTTGTGGTCGGCAAAGGGAGGATTAGGGTTGAAAGAGACCCGGCTCTTTGTGGGCGCCTCAACGAGGAAGTAGGGCACCTTGGTGGTGTGACCGAACCTCGGGATAAATCTTGTGTCTCTTGTGTTCTTGTTCATTGTGCTTATTCATGTTCTTCGTTCTCTCACCATTCCGTGAAAGATTTGTTTATATCTTTTTGGTGTGTGGATTTTGAGAAGTGCCCTTCTCAGATCTACTACTTTGAACCCTGTGGATCATTTAGAACATCTCATTTCCAAAGTTAACTGGGTGAATTTCGAGATCAATTCAGTTTTACCCAGTTTGCTTCTAGTTTTTGTTGAAAAAGTTTTAACTTGCCTATTCACCCCCCCTCTAGGCAACTTTCAAAAATAATTGTATTTAACTTGGAAACGTTAGTGTTAGTGACTGGACTGGGACCTCAACAGGAGGCCCTTACGTGCGAAGATCTGCTCCGAAGGTGTATATATCCCATAAATTTAAGATTTCGAACAAAGGTAAAATGTCGTCCCCTACTAGCTTTTGTAGCGAGCCATTGAAAAGTGAACAGTTTAGATATTAAACATGTAACGTTTGAGTTCGGCCAAAGTCGAGTATAAATTAAACAGTTTGTATTTTAAATATGTAACATTACAAACATTGAGGTGTCTAAATTATAATTGGTTGTTGATGAAACCAAGTCGTTGAGGTTTGGTTTATTTGAAGTATCTAAATTAGAATTGGTTGTCTAAGTCGTTTATGTGATATCCCAATTTTCTGAAAAAGAAGTTAAATTTCTTTTTTATTTCATGTTCCGTGGCATTGGGGTTTGGAGTTTCAGGAGGCATTCATCAGGGAAACAGTAGATCTTTTGGCATTTTTTTCGCTGGGGTCGAGAGCTCAGATGGGAGAGCGTGTTCGGGCCTTTGATCTCGATCCGATGGATGGGAGCCCCCCCTTCCCAACCCTAGCCGACTGAAAGTCGCCTAGAGGGGGGTGAATAGGGCGAAACTGAAATTTACAAAGTTAATCACAACTACAAGCCGGGTTAGCGTTAGAAATATAAGCGAGTCCGAGAGAGAGGGTGAAAAACAAATCGCAAGCAAATACAGAGTGAGACACAAGGATTTGTTTTACCGAGGTTCGGTTCTTGCAAACCTATTCCCCGTTGAGGTGGCCACAAAAACCGGGTCTCTTTCAACCCTTTCCCTCTCTCAAACGGTCACTTAGACCGAGTGAGCTTCTCTTCTCAATCACACGGGACACAAAGTCCCCGCAAGGACCACCACACAATTGGTGTCTCTTGTCTTGGTTACAATTGAGTTTGTCACAAGAAAGAATGAGAAAGAAAAGAAGCAATCCAAGCGCAAGAGCTCAAATGAACACAAGTCACTCTCTCGCTAGTCACTATTGATTGGAATTGCACTAGAGACTTGGGAGAGGATTTGATCTCTTTGGTGTGTCTTGTATTGAATGCTATAGCTCTTGTAAGGTGTAGAAGTTGGAAAACTTGGATGCAATTGAATGTGGGGTGGTTGGGGTATTTATAGCCCCAACCACGAAAATGTGGCCATTGGAAGTCTGCTGTCGCATGGCGCACCGGACAGTCCGGTGCGCCACCGGACACTGTCCGGTGCGCCAGCCACGTTAGCCAGCCGTTAGGGTTCGACCGTTGGAGCTCTGACTTGTGGGGCCTCTGGGCTGTCCGGTGGTGCACCGGACATCTCCTGTAGACTGTCCGGTGCGCCAACTGCGCGTGCTCTGACTTCTGCGCAATGGATGTTTTGTTTGGAATGAAACCAATAAATATTACTTACTAGATGCGTATGGATGTCTTTTCTTTTTATTAACATTTTGGACCACGCTTGCACCACATGTTTTGTTTTTGCAAAATGTTTTGGAAATTCTTTTCAAAGTTCTTTTGCAAATAGTCAAAGGTAAATGAATAAGATTTTGAGAAGCATTTTCAAGTTTTGAAATTTTCTCCCCCTATTTCAAATGCTTTTCCTTTGACTAAACAAAACTCCCCCTTAATGAAATCCTCCTCTTAGTGTTCAAGAGGGTTTTAGATATTAATTTTGAAGAGGGTATACGAATTTGAAATTGTATCAAAATAAGATACCAATTAAAAAAAACTTCACCAATTAATAGACTCCATACCAAATAAAAGACTACATTTTTGAAATTGGTGGTGGTGCGGTCCTTTTGCTTTGGGCTAATACTCTCTCCCCCTTTGGCATGAGTCGCCAAAAACGAATATTTGAGTGAAATATAAGCCCTTCGAAACTACTTTCTCCACCTTTGGATAGAATATAGAAGTGAATATTATACCAAAGTTGGAGAGTTGGAGCGACGGCGAAGGATGAATGAGTCGATGGAGCGGAGTGGAAGCCTTGTCTTCGCCGAAGACTCCTTTTCCCTTTCAATCTATGACTTAGCATGAAATGGACTTGAAAGAACACATTAGTCATAGCATATGAAAGAGATGATCAAAGGTATATATATGAGCTATGTGTGCAAAACATCAATAAAAGTTTCTAGAATCAAGAATATTTAGCTCATGCCTAAGTTTGGTAAAAGTTTGTTCATCCAATGGCTTGGTAAAAATATCGGCTAATTGTTCTTTGGTGCTAACATATGCAATCTCGATATCCCCCTTTTGTTGGTGATCCCTTAGAAAATGATACCGAATGGCTATGTGTTTAGTGCGGTTATGCTCAACGGGATTATCCGCCATGCAGATTGCACTCTAATTATCACATAGAAGAGGAACTTTGGTTAATTTGTAACCATAGTCCCTAAGGGTTTGCCTCATCCAAAGCAATTGCGCGCAACAATGGCCTGCGGCAATATACTCGGCTTCGGCGGTTGAAAGAGCCACAGAATTTTGCTTCTTTGAAGCCCAAGACACCAGAGATCTTCCCAAGAACTGGCAAGTCCCCGATGTGCTCTTTCTATTGATTTTGCACCCTGCCCAATCGGCATCGGAATAACCAATTAAATCAAATGTGGATCCCCTGGGGTACCAAAGGCCAAACTTAGGAGTATAAACTAAATATCTCAAGATTCGTTTTACGGCCCTAAGGTGAGTTTCCTTAGGATCGGCTTGGAATCTTGCACACATGCATACGGAAAGCATAATATCCGATCGTGAAGCACATAAATAGAGTAAAGAACCTATCATCGACTGGTATACCTTTTGATCTACGGATTTACCTCCCGTGTCGAGGTCGAGATGCCCATTTGTTCCCATGGGTGTCTTGATGGGCTTGGCATCCTTCATCCCAAACTTGGTTAGAATGTCTTGAATGTACTTGGTTTGGCTAATGAAGGTGCCCTCTTGGAGTTGCTTGACTTGGAATCCTATAAAATACTTCAACTCCCCCATCATCGACATTGTTGGGGCCATGCTTCGTTGCGCCGAAGGTCTTACACGAAGAAGCAGCTTCGGCTGAAGTTGTCCCCATAAGATGGCCGAAGGTTCCTCTTCATGAAGCTTCGGCATTACAAACCGACATAGAGATAGAATGACCTTTTAATCCATAAAGGTCTGAGTCAATGTTGTAACCTTTTATGAGGGGCATAATTGTAATTTGTCACAGGCTGAGTCCTATGTCTATAAATAGATGAACAGTACCCCCGTACTATGGACGCTGACTGGTATTCATTCGCGCGTCACGCTTGGACTTTTGCCTTCTGTCAAGTCGAAGGTAAAAATGTAATTCAATATTGTTCAAGTGTATTCATGACCATATGATTAAATGATATTAATGATGAGATATGATTATTCTTGTTATTTCTCATATGCTCCTCCTTTCATTGAGATATATTGTAATGATGAAGGTATGTCCTTCATGACCTTCGTCTGAAGATCATTATATCCTAAAGGAGATAATGCTCTGAAGGGCGAAGGGCATTAATCATTAACCCTTTTTGTGTTGCCTTGTTCTTAGTTCATAGCACTTGAGAACAAGTCTCCAACATTGGCGCACCTCCGGTGAACTCACTTCCACTCTTCTGAGCTGATGGCTTCGTTCAACAATCAAGCTGAAGCTGCTTCGGCTTCGAAGCTGGTGCTCCCGATAACAGGCGGTTCTTGCTCAGAGCCGGCTAACAAGAAGCAAAAGAAGGAGGCTCAGAGAAGGGTGCAGCATGTTGGAGTACAGGGACCCTTCATCAAGTCAAAATGGTCCCACATTCCAATCACTTTCTCTCAGGAAGACCTTCAGCTTAAGGATTATCCTCACAATGATGCCATGGTTATCTCTTGTGTGATCAAAGGATTTCCGGTTCACAATGTCTTAGTTGATACAGGCAGTGCAGCTGATATCATATTTGCTAAGGCCTTCAGACAAATGCAGGAGCCCGAAGACAAGGTCCATGATGCTACGCACCCTCTTTGTGGCTTCGGAGGACGGCAGATTGCAGCACTTGGGAAGATTACCATGCCAGTAACCTTCGGATTTGTTAACAACACAAGGACTGAGCAAATTGTGTTTGATATTGTTGACATGGAGTATCCTTACAATGCTATCATTGGTCGCGGTACTCTCAATGCCTTCGAAGCAATTCTTCACCCAGCTTATCTCTGCATGAAGATACCTTCGGACCAAGGGCCTATTGCTATTCATGGAAGCCAGGAAGCTGCTAGAAGGGCCGAAGGAAGCTGGACTGACTCCAAAGCAATCCATAACATAGATGGAGCTGAAGCTTGTGAACAGTACAAATTCAGAAGGGAGAAAGCAGCTTCAGCAGATCAGCCGAAGCCCATGCTATTGTGTGAGGACATAGCAGAGCAGAAGGTGCTGTTCGGCTCGCAATTATCTGAAGACCAGGAGAAAACCTTGATAAGGTTTTTGTTCAACAACAAAGATGTTTTTGCATGGTCAGCTAATGATCTCTGTGGAGTAAATCGGGATGTTATTGAACATTCGCTCAATGTTGACCCATCCTTCAGACCCCGAAAGCAGAGGCTTCGGAAAATGTCTGATGACAAGGCCGAAGGGGCTCGCAATGAAGTAAAAAGACTCCTCAGTGCAGGAGTTATCAGAGAAGTAAAGTATCCAGAGTGGCTAGCTAACACTGTCATGGTGAAGAAGGCCAATGGCAAGTGGAGAATGTGTATCGATTTCACAGATCTCAACAAAGCTTGTCCGAAGGACGAATTCCCGCTACCAAGGATAGACTCTTTAGTCGATGCAGCAGCTTCTTCAGAGCTCATGAGTCTCCTAGACTGCTACTCAGGCTATCATCAAATCTGGATGAAGAAGGAAGATGAGCCGAAGACTAGCTTCATAACCCCAAGTGGCACATATTGCTATCTTCGGATGCCTGAGGGGCTCAAAAATGCTGGAGGAAGTTTCAGCAGAATGACTGCGAAGGTCCTCCAGTCTCAGATAGGCAGAAATGTGTTGACTTATGTCGATGACATCATTGTAAAAAGCACGAAGCAGGAAAATCATATTGCTGATTTGCAGGAGACCTTCGCCAGTTTCAGACAAGCTGGTTTGAAGCTGAATCCAGAAAAATGTGTCTTCGGAGTAAAGAAGGGGAAATTTCTTGGATGTTTGGTTTCAACAAAGGGAATTGAAGCTAATCCAAATAAAATTGAAGCTATACTCCGAATGGAGCCACCAACTACAAGAAAGGGGGCCCAAAGATTGACAGGAAGGCTGGCATCCTTCAATAGATTCATATCCAGATCAGCAGAAAGGAATTTACCATTCTTCGAGGTGCTGAAGTCAGCTGAAGTCTTTCAATGGGGACCAAGCCAACAAAAAGCCTTCGAAGAGCTGAAGCAATATTTGATAGATCTAACAACATTAACTCCACCAACGCCAGGGGCTCCTTTGTTGTTATATGTGGCAGCTTCGCACTCGGCAGTAAGTGCAGCACTTGTCCAGGAGAAGCTTGATGGTCAAGTCAAGAAGCAGGTTCCAGTATATTTTGTATCTGAAGTCCTTAGTGTATCAAAGAAAAATTATACAGAACTGGAGAAGGTATTATATGCCGTTTTAATGGCATCCAGGAAGCTTCGGCATTATTTTCAAGCATACAATATTGTTGTTCCTTCTTCGCAGCCGTTGAAGGATATCATGAGAAATAGAGAAGCTACTGGACGGATTGGAAAATGGGCTGCAGAGCTCAATGAATTTTACATTGATTATGTGCATAGATCCTCGATCCAGTCTCAAGCGTTGGCAGATTTCATTGCCGATTGGACGCCAGGGGCTCAGGACGAAGAAGCAAATAAAGATGCCGAAGTGTGGACAGTATTCTGTGATGGCTCTTGGGGAACTTTCGGAGCAGGAGCGGCTGCTGTGTTGATCTCACCTTCCAAGGTTAAAACTTGTTATGCGGCAAGACTTGATTTCAGCTGTACAAACAATATTACTGAGTACGAAGCCCTGCTCCTGGGTCTTCGGAAATTAAAGGCAATGGGAATCAGAAGGGCGATTCTTAAAACTGATTCCCAGGTTGTTTCGGGTCACATTGACAAAAGTTGCAAGGTTAAAGATCCGAAGCTTGAAAAATATTTAGACACGGTCCGAAGAATTGAAGCTTCCTTCGAAGGATTTTCTGTCAAGAATATCCCTCGAGGACAAAATGAGCATGCTGATTTGTTAGCAAAGTCAGCAGCACAGGGGCTGTCGTTACCTTCGGATGTATTCTTCGAAACAATAAAGGCACCTTCAGTGGAGCTTCTTGAAACAATAAAGGCACAGGGGCTGTTTATAGTGAAGATTGGAGAACTGAGATCATCTCTTACCTTCAGGGTAAGTTCCTTTCAGATGACGAAGCTTATAATAAAAGGATAGAGGCAAGAGCTCGTCCATATGTCATGATAGAAGGGGAGTTATACAAATATGGAGTTTGTGCTCCGTTGCTCAAGTGCTTATCTAGAACCGAAGGTATAGAGTTGATGAAAGAAATACATGCAGGCCTGTGTGGATCCCACATTGGATCTAGGCCGTTACTTGGAAAAGTTTTCCGCCAAGGGTTTTATTGGCCGAAGGCAGCTTCGGATGCAGCGGAGTTAGTTCAAAAGTGCGAAGGTTGTCAGAAATGTGCAAGAGATCAAAAGCAACCTTCGTCTTTGACACAGCTGATACAACCCATCTGGCCATTGCAAAGGTGGGGCCTTGACTTGTTAGGTCCATTACCACCGGCCCAAGGGAATCTAAAATATGTTATAGTGGCTGTGGAGTATTTTTCTAAATGGATAGAGGCGAAGCCATTAGCCACAATAACTTCGGCCACTGTCCAAAAATTTTTCTGGCAGAATATTGTTTGTCGTTTCGGGGTACCGAAGGCCATCACTGTGGATAATGGAACGCAGTTCGACTCCGAAGCTTTCAGAAATTTCTGTGATCAAATTGGTACGAAGATCCATTTTGCATCAGTCAGGCATCCGGAGTCAAATGGGCTCGTTGAAAGGGCCAACGGCATTATAATGACAGGAATAATGAAGTTAATCTTCAATCAACCCAGGGGAAAGTGGCCAGATCAGTTAACCAAAGTGGTGTGGAGCCACAATACAACAACATCAAGGTCTACAGGCTTTACTCCATTCAAGTTATTATTCGGTGACGAAGCAATAACTCTGGAAGAAGCTAAAGCTGGATCAATAAGAGTAGTAGCTTCGGCAGAATCAGGTCCTGAAAATGCTTGTCTTGTGGAAAAAGATGCTTTAGAAGGGATCAGGCTTCAAGCTGTGGAGAATATCAATAAATACCAAGCTGAAACAGTCAAATGGCGAGATAGAAAGGTCCGGCTAAAAAATATTGAGCCGGGACACTTGGTGCTTCGGAGAGTGGCCAACCCAGACACAGTGGGCAAGCTACAGTTGAAATGGGAAGGACCTTTCTTAGTAGTATCTTCGTCAAGGCCTGGTTCGTACAGATTGAAGGACATGGACGGCAACGAAATTCCAAGATCTTGGAATGCGGATGAGCTTCGGCGATATTATGTATAACTTGATGTAACTTTTTATGTTTTTCTTTTCTTTTTCATGGCACCCTTTTCCTTTCTAAAGGGGGAGAAAGGTTTTTAATGGGGCCATCACATGTAATTTCCTTTTTAGTTTTATAAGAGCAAAATCCCCCAAAGAATGTAAATGTAAAAGCTGAGAACGCACCATCGAGTGCCGAAACTAAAAAAGCGAAGAAGCTCAAAAGACGTTCCTAAGGGAATGCAGAGCTTACAGCGAAAAGTCAACGCTGATTCCGCCAAAAGTAAAAGGCGAAGAAGCTCAAAAGACGTTCCTAAGGGAATGCAGAGCTTACAGCGAAAAGTCAACGCTGATTCCGCCGAAAGTAAAAGGCGAAGAAGCTCAAAAGTCGTTCCTAAGGGGATGCAGAGCTAATGTGTGATTGTTTCTAAGGAAATAATGGCTGAGGGTATGGCTTCGGATATGTGTTTGGACATTCATTCGCACATCACATGGCATCATAGCATTTGCATTCATAAACATTCATTCATGGTATAAGTGGTTGTTTCGGCGAAAAAGAAGAAGCGGTTTTTTATGCTTCGTTGTGTATAAGAAAGGGAGGTTTCGGCAAAAAAGAAGAAGCGGTCTTTTATGCTTCGTCGTGTACGAAAAGAAGGGAAGGTGTTTTTTCGCCTTCAGCTCAAAATACTAATTTCGTCCACATCAAAGCACCTCAATGGAAGGGTAAGGATATATTACAAGGTATGGACAGAATTCATTAAGAACAGTTCAGCTGTATTTACAAAAGTTGTTGCACAAGTCTACTGAGTTTTTTCTACAAAGTACTCCTACTGATCTTCACCGAGCTTCAGCTTCGGCGGCATATATTTTTTTTTAAGCATCACCTTCAGCTTCGTCATCCTACATGAATCAAGGTATTGTGAGTAAAAATCAAGTGTGAAGGAGAAGGTAAGTACAAGGTATGATTTCTTACTGGTTCAAGATGACTTCGAGCTTCGTCTCCAGCCTTCTCCCGCCCGCCTTTCGTCCATATCATTTTTATAAATCTGTTTGAAATGCTTCGGGCGAGGTCAGGAATATCGTCTAGAATTGATGGAGACAGAGTGAAATTCGGCCTGTTGACGATTTTTCCATGCTCACAGCCGGCCTTCAGGAACGCTGCAGCAGTGCCTCGAGAAGCTACCCAGGCACAGAAGTCACCGTGCCCGGCTATAACTTCGTCAAGCTCTTCAATTTCAGCTTCAATATGTTCGAAGGCTCTTGGCAAATTTTCAGCAGCAGGGGTGAACTTTCCACTGCTGGCTCCAACTGAGTAAAAGATCTTCTTTAATTGTTGAATACAGCTGTTACTAAATTTCAAACATTTGTCTTGAAGGCTTGTTAATGATTTCTTCAAATCTGAGTTGATTTGAACTTCGGCCTCAAGTTTTGAATTAAGCTCTAGCTTCTCTTGTTCAAATTGTTTTGATTAGCAGATAAGCTTCGAATTCAATTCTGATACTTTAGCTTCAGTCTCTGCCAGCAAGCCTTCAGATGTTTGGAGTTCAAAGTCTTTCTTTTCAATAATAGCTGATTGCTCTTTTATCTTGCTCTCTAGATTTTCGATTATAGCTTCGTGTTTCTTATCCTCTAGATCTTGCTGCATCTTCAAAGCTTTGCTTAGTAGCATGCTCTGCAAATAAACAACCTTCGTTAGGAATATTTCCATTATTAAAAAACAATAGAAGTCAGAGAAAAGTTGTTTACCTTGAAATTGGAATAAAATAAGCTGCCGACGATATGTTGTCGTTGGTAGCGGCTGATATCTGTTTCTAGCTTCGGAAAACCGATACTCTTTGATAGAGTACCGATGACCTTAGCTCCAGTTTGATCTCGGATGCAGCCTAATTTTTCATCATCGACACCTCCGAAAAGATGAGCTCCTGGCTTATATCCGCAAGATTTGGCATAGTCTTTAAGCTCTTCTATTTCGGCCTTCGACAGTTCTTGCCCAACTAAATTTTGAAACATGTAGGCTTCGTCTTCCGAAGTATCTTCGGCTATTTCCTTCCCCTTTCCAGGCACTGTGGCCATGGTTTCTTCAGCAGCAGTGGCAGCTTCTTCTGCGGCCATGTCTAGCAAAATTTTGTCGATGTCTTCAATAGTAGTTTCCAAGTTCACATCTTCGGCTGAGGCGGCTTCGGTAGCCGCGACCTCCGAAGGTGCGACTTCGACATTTGTTGCGCCCTCAACCGCTGGCGTTTTCTGAGTTGAAGCCCTCGGTGGCGTCTTGTCGATAACTTCGGTCACTGCAATAATTCTTTGCCTCTTTGTTTTGGTTATCTTCGTTTTTTCCGGCTTCTCCACCTTTCGAAAAAGCTTCGTCAGTTGGGGCCCTAATGGACTTAGCTTCGCGGGCAGGGGTTCAGTCATTACCTTTAAGATTTCCTCCACGTCGCTGGTAGAGGGTGGTGCAGGAGTCCCCTCTTCGTCGGATAATTTTCGCTTTGGAGATGATATTTTTCTCTTCTTTGGAACTTTCTTCTCTCTTGGTGGTTCTTCCTCATCTTTGTTCAAAGTTTCGGCCACTCTTTTCCTTTTTTGGCCCTCAGCACCCTTGTTTAACCGTTCATAGTCAGGGTACTCGAAACCCAGAGCATCAAACACTCGGTTTAGTCTTCGCTTCGGACGGGTGCCGAAGGCTGCAGTCATTAGCTGATCTTCTTTTTTGGAATAATTTCCAAGAATTTCATTGCACATTAACTCAACTGTGTCCAGCCACTCTTGGCAAGGTTTTTTAAAGTATTTCTTGAATTTGAAATGGTAAGGAAGCCGGACAAGTTCTCCCTCTTTCTTCTCCCTTTCCAGCTTCGGCATTTCCCATTCTTTTAACGTAGGGAAAACCCTGAAGGCCAAGAATTCTTGAACCAGATCCCTGGTACTGATATGCTCTGAAATAATTTTAAACTCACCCAGTGCAGCCCAGGTGGGACCTTCTAATGTCATGTGGCATCGCGGCCTTGTCTCTCCGAAGATTAATTCAAGTGGGCTTTGTACCAACTTTTCTTCATCTTCGTCAACCTTCACATAAAACCACTCAGACTTCCAGCCTGCTGGCCATTTGCTTCGGTAGCTGATAACAGGAAACTTTGTTGTTTTCCGGTAGGCAAAATTGTAGCAACCAAAGTTATCATGTAATCCATCTTTTCTGGCCTTCGTTTGGTAATGTAACTCATGAACTCGACAAAAACTGTCGGCAAACGGTTCCACAGCCTGGCTTCGGAGGGCCCAGATGTAAACACTAAGCCTAACGATAGCGTTAGGAGTCAATTGATGAAAGTAAATTCCAAACTTCTTCAATACATCTGCAATAATTCCATGAAGGGGGAATCTCAGCCCAGCCTTTAAAAAGCTCTTGAAAATAACTATCTCATCCTTCTCTGGCTTCGGGGTAGTTTCTTCTCCTCCGAAGCGAAGTAGCTTCTTCTGATTTTCACTGAAGTAACCAGCTTTTACCATCTTGGAGAGATCAGCCTTCGAAATGGTCGACTTTCCGAAGTCTAAGTGGCTGGGCTTGCTGGGCATGGCAATGCGATAATCATCTTTAGGGTCAGTTTCTTCAATGTTCTCTTCTTCTCCTTCGGCAGTTGTCGGGTCTGCTTCAGCAGCAGGGATTTCTTCTGCGGTTACCAGTCCGGATCGTTGCATTGCTTCGGAGATCGGAACAGTCTCCGAACCTTCAGCTTCGTCTCCTTCACGCTCAACCCTGGCAGTAGATCGCACTCTGGCCATTTGATTCTGAGTTTGGGGAAATTGAATACTTTTTTCTTTTTTCTCCCGAAGCCTTTCTTTCTGACGAAGCAGATTTCGAGATGGACCTTCGTTCGATTCTGAGTATCAAGCTTCGGCTATGGTTAAAAATTTTGGCAGCAAAACAGTGCAAATAGCAATGAATGCTGTGGTAACTTCACACCTACTCGTCTGTTTATATAGTGCTGCAGGTGAGAAGGCGAAGCGCCAGGATTTTTACACCAGGCGGGCAGTCACTTGCACTCGCTGCGCGGTGGACCGCAAAGACCAAACAGTAACTTTGCAAGGTGGGTCCGACGCGCTCGGAAATTGAATCGTTTCTCGGCAACGAGCTCAGGGAAGGTGTTTTTTGGACCTTCGGCTTCCCGAAGCTTGAGAGACTTTTTTCACGGATCAAGCTCGTTACGAAAAACGATCTAGCGCCGCGAAAGGGGCTACTGTTGGGGCCATGCTTCGTTGCGCCGAAGGTCTTACACGAAGAAGCAGCTTCGGCTGAAGTTGTCCCCATAAGATGGCCGAAGGTTCCTCTTCATGAAGCTTCGGCATTACAAACCGACATAGAGATAGAATGACCTTTTAATCCATAAAGGTCTGAGTCAATGTTGTAAACTTTTATGAGGGGCATAATTGTAATTTGTCACAGGCTGTGTCCTATGTCTATAAATAGATGAACAGTACTCCCGTACTATGGACGCTGACTGGTATTCATTCGCGCGTCACGCTTGGACTTTTGCCTTCTGTCAAGTCGAAGGTAAAAATGTAATTCAATATTGTTCAAGTGTATTCATGACCATATGATTAAATGATATTAATGATGAGATATGATTATTCTTGTTATTTCTCATATGCTCCTCCTTTCATTGAGATATATTGTAATGATGAAGGTATGTCCTTCATGACCTTCGTCTGAAGATCATTATATCCTAAAGGAGATAATGCTCTGAAGGGCGAAGGGCATTAATCATTAACCCTTTTTGTGTTGCCTTGTTCTTAGTTCATAGCACTTGAGAACAAGTCTCCAACAGACATCTCGAATTTTTGAGTCATGATCCTACTAAATTCCTCACATGTAGATTCGTTAGTAGACCCAAATATAATATCATCAACATAAATTTGGCATATAAACAAATCATTTGCAAGAGTTTTAGTAAATAAGGTAGGATCGGCTTTTCCGACTTTGAATCCATTAGCAATAAGAAAATCTCTTAGGCATTCATACCATGCTCTTGGGGCTTGCTTGAGCCCATAAAGCGCCTTAGAGAGTCTATAAACATGGTTAGAATACTCACTGTCTTCAAAGCCGGGAGGTTGCTCAACATAGACCTCTTCCTTGATTGGTCCATTGAGAAAGGCACTTTTCACGTCCATTTGATAAAGCTTGAAGCCATGGTAAGTAGCATAGGCAAGTAAGATGCGAATTGACTCAAGCCTAGCTACGGGTGCATAGGTTTCACCGAAATCCAAACCTTCGACTTGTGAATATCTCTTGGCCACAAGTCGGGCTTTGTTCCTTGTCACCACACCATGCTTGTCTTGTTTGTGCGGAAGACCCACTTGGTTCCTACAACATTTTGGTTAGGACGTGGAACTAAATGTCATACCTCATTCCTCGTGAAGTTGTTGAGCTCCTCTTGCATCACCATCACCCAATCCGAATCTTGAAGTGCTTCCTCCACCCTGTGTGGCTCAATAGAGGAAACAAAAGAGTAATGCTCACAAAAATGTGCAACACGAGATCTAGTGGTTACCCCCTTATGAATGTCGCCGAGGATAGTGTTCACGGGGTGATCTCGTTGGATTGCTTGGTGGACTCTTGGGTGTGGCGGTCTTGGAACTTGCTCATCCTCCTTGTATTGATCATTTGCATCTCCCCCTTGATCATTGTCGTCTTCTTGAGGTGGCTCATCTTCTTGATTTTCTTCTTCATCATCTTGAGCATCATCCTCATCTTGAGTTGGTGGAGATGCTTGCATGGAGGAGTATGGTTGATCTTGTGCTTGAATGGGCTCTTCGGATTCCTTAGAACACACATCCCCAATGGACATGTTCCTTAGCGCCGAATTTTTTGTTTTTGAGTCCTTTTTGTGTCAAAAATTTCCAATTAGACCCCCAGAAAACTTAAATGCAGTTTTGGACCCATTTCTCGGCGCCATGAGCTATGGCGCCGAGTTTACACATCTCGGCGCCATAGATCTTGGCGCCGAGCTACCTGCCGCGCTGTCGTCCACGAGCTGACGCGGCATCGACGTGGCAGCGAGCTCGGCGCCAAGATCTATGGCGCCGAGCTCAAATATATAACCACAAAACTTGTCTAGCTCAGTTGGCAGAGCGCAAGGCTCTTAACCTTAAGGTCGTGGGTTCGAGCCCCACCGTGAACATATTTTTTTGTCTTTGTCACTGATTTGTTTTTTATTGTCCAGATTTTTTTTGTTTATGCCGCTGATTTGTCCGTGCTTTTTAATTCGATGCTTCCAGCCTCAGACTCCACTAATTGGTGCACTAGCTAGCTACGTACTAGTGTATTATTTGTAAGCTAGCTGTTCATCCTTTTCCCTCCCTTTTGAATTGAATGAATTCTGATGAACTACTGCTGCAAAACTAGACCATCACTGATCGGTTGATAGCTCTTCCATTCCATCAACTAGTTAGTAGCATCACTCTCCATCCGATCCATGCATATCCATCAGTGTACTGTGCACATGCATGATTTGTGTGTTAGCCCTGCAGTGTCGTCGATCCATGCATCCAGAGAAAAAAAAGCTAATAATTAAGGTTTCTGCAGCCAGCCAGTGCAGATGAGTAAGCATGCATGACGACAGAGACACAACATGCATCCAGAGAAAAATGCAGGAAAAAAAATATGTCCACGGTGGGGCTCGAACCCACTACCTTAAGGTTAAGAGCCTTACGCTCTGCCAACTGAGCTAGAAAAGCTTTGTGGTTATATATTCGAGCTCGGCGCCATAGATCTTGGCGCCGAGCTCGGTGCCACGTCGATGCCGCGTCAGCTCGTGGACGACAGCGCGGCAGGTAGCTCGGCGCCAAGATCTATGGCGCCGAGATGTGTAAACTCGGCGCCATAGCTTATGGCGCCGAGAAATGGGTCCAAAATTGCATTTAAGTTTTCTGGGGGTCTAATTGGAAATTTTTGACACAAAAAGGACTCAAAAACAAAAAATTCGGTCCTTAGCGCGACGCATGGAGCCTCTTCATCATCTAATTCATCAAGATCAACTTGCTCCACTTGGGAGCCGTTAGTCTCATCAAACACAATGTCACAAGAAACTTCAACTAGTCTAGTGGACTTGTTAAAGACTCTATATGCCCTTGTGTTTGAGTCATATCCTAGTAAAAAGCCTTCTACAGCTTTAGGAGCAAATTTTGATTTTCTACCTCTTTTAACAAGAATAAAACATTTGCTACCAAAGACTCTAAAATATGAAACATTGGGCTTTTTACCGGTGAGGAGTTCGTATGATGTCTTCTTGAGGATTCGGTGTAGATACAACCGGTTGATGGCGTAGCAGGCGGTGTTGACCGCCTCGGCCCAAAACCGATCCGAAGTCTTGTACTCATCAAGCATGGTCCTCGCCATGTCCAATAGAGTTCTATTCTTCCTCTCCACTACACCATTTTGTTGTGGCGTGTAGGGAGAAGAGAACTCATGCTTGATTCCCTCCTCCTCAAGGAAGCCTTCAATTTGTGAATTCTTGAACTCCGTCCCATTATCGCTTCTTATTTTCTTGTTCCTCAAGCCAAACTCATTTTGAGCTCGTCTCAAGAATCCCTTTAAGGTCTCTTGGGTTTGAGATTTTTCCTGTAAAAAGAACACCCAAGTGAAGCGAGAATAGTCATCCACAATAACTAGACAGTACTTACTCCCGCCGATGCTTATATAAGCGATCGGGCCGAATAGGTCCATGTGGAGGAGCTCAAGTGGCCTGTCAGTCGTCAAGATGTTCTTATGTGGATGATGAGCGCCAACTTGCTTCCCGGCTTGGCATGCGCTACAAATCCTGTCTTTCTCAAAATGAACATTGGTTAGTCCTAAAATGTGTTCTCCCTTTAGAAGCTTGTGAAGATTCTTCATCCCAATATGTGCTAGTCGGCGATGCCAGAGCCAGCCCATGTTAGTCTTAGCAATTAAGCAAGTGTCGAGTTCAGCTCTATTGAAATCAACTAAGTATAGCTGACCCTCTAACACTCCCTTAAATGCTACTGAATCATCACTTCTTCTAAAGACAGTGACACCTACATCAGTAAATAGACAGTTGTAGCCCATTTTGCATAATTGAGATACGGAAAGCAAATTGTAATCTAAAGAGTCTACAAGAAAAACATTGGAAATAGAATGGTCAGGAGATATAGCAATTTTACCCAAACCTTTGACCAAACCTTAGTTTCCATCCCCGAATGTGATAGCTCATTGGGGATCTTGGTTTTTCTCGTATGAGGAGAACATCTTTTTCTCCCCTGTCATGTGGTTTGTGCACCCGCTATCGATGATCCAACTTGAGCCCCCGGATGCATAAACCTACAAAACAAATTTAGTTCTTGACTTTAGGTACCCAAACAGTTTTGGGTCCTTTGACATTAGATACAAGAACTTCGGGTACCCAAACACAAGTCTTTGCTCCCTTGTGTTTGTCCCCAACATACTTGGCAACTACTTTGCCGGATTTGTTAGTCAAAACATAAGATGCATAAAAAGTTTTAAATGAAATGCTAGGTTCATTTGATGCACTAGGAGTTTTCTTCTTAGGCAATTTAGCACGAGTTGATTGTCGGTGTTTTGGGTCCGACCGCACACCCGGGGTTGCCCCTCAAGGTGTTTTTAGGAGTAGGACGGTGTCGACAACTGTAGCAAAATGGTTCGTGCCGATTGCACGAGGGACAGTGGGCAAGATTTACAGGTTCGGGCCGCTTAGAGATGCGTAACACCCTACGTCCTGGTGAGTGTGCTTGGTGGGCAATATTACAAGAGAGCTCCCTGAATTGAGAGTGCAGAGAGTTGATATGGGTGGCTAAGTAATAGTGTCGATCGTTCTGAAGGGGTGCCCCCTAGGCCTTATATACTCGACCGTGGGGCAATACATGTGGATATGATAACAACGAGTAGCTAAAAGATAGTGAACTGCTTGAGTTTATCTCCACGTAACCCTGCCGACTTATCCCTGCACGGCTCCGTTGCATGGGGGCTCCAGCGCGGGAAAGTCGGGTCTCTGTTGCGGTCACTCGCCCGACGTTGTGGGCCGTCCGGGTCTGCTCCAGTCCGGCCTCACGTCGCTCTGCTTTGCTGGTTGTCTCTCCCCAGGCCCACGAAAGAATGACCTTACGATTTATTGGGCCCTTGGGCCTTTCGTGAGGTCTTTTACTCTTTTAGTGGACCCGGGGGATATCTATCCCCCACATTGATTGCCTAGAGCTAGATGTCTCACCCTTATACATAAAAGCATGATTAGGGCCAGAGTGAGACTTCCTAGAATGAATTCTCCTAATTTTGTGCTCAGGATAACCGACAGGGTACAAAATGTAACCCTCGTTATCCTGAGGCATGGGAGCCTTGCCCTTGACAAAGTTAGATAATTTTTTAGGAGGGGCATTAAGTTTGACATTGTCTCCCTTTTGGAAGCCAATGCCATCCTTGATGACAGGGCGTCTCTCACTATAAAGCATACTACGAGCAAATTTAAATTTTTTATTTTCAATTTCATGCTCGGCAATTTTAGTATCTAATTTTGCTATATGATCATTTTGTTGTTTAATTAAGACCATATGATCATGAATAGCATCAATATCAACATCTCTACATCTAGTGCAAATAGAGACATGCTCAATGGTAGATGTAGAGGGTTTGCAAGTTTTTAGTTCAACAATCTTAGCATGTAAAATATCATTTTCACTTCTAAGATCGGAAATGGAAGTATTGCAAACATCTAACTCTTTAGCCTTAGCAATCAATTTTTCATTTTCATATCTAAGGCTAGCAAGAGAGGCATTCAATTTCTCAATCTTAGCAATAGAAATAGCATGATCATTTCTAAGATTGGCATATGAATCATCACAAACATTTGAATCAACCTTAGCAACTAATTTAGCATTTTCATTTCTAAGGTTGGCAATAACATCAGGGCAAGTGCTTAGCTCACTAGATAATTTTTTCATATTTTTCCCTTTCTAGAGCATAAGCATTCTTAACCTTAACATGCTTCTTATTTTCCTTAATTAAGAAGTCCTCTTGGCTATCCAAGAGTTCATCCTTATCATGAATAGCGCTAATCAATTCATTTAACTTTTCCTTTTGTTCCATGTTAAGGTTGGCAAAAAGGGTAAATAAATTATCCTCCTCATTACTAGAATTGTCTTCATCACTAGAGGATGCATATTTAGTGGAGGATTTAGATTTAGCCTTGTTCCTTTTGCCGTCCTTTGCCATGAGGCACTTGTGGCCGACGTTGGGGAAGAGGAGTCCCTTGTTGATGGCGATGTTGGCGGCGTCCTCGTCGGAGGAGGAGTCGGTGGAGCTCTCGTCGGAGTCCCACTCCCGGCAAACATGGGCATCGCTGCCCTTCTTCTTGTGGTACCTCTTCTTCTCCTTTCTTCTCTCCTTCTTGTCGTCGCCCCTGTCACTGTCACTAGAGATAGGACATTTTGCAATAAGTGACCGAGCTTACCACACTTGTAGCAAACCTTCTTGGAGCGGGGCTTGTAGTCCTTCCCCCTCCTTTGCTTGAGGATTTGTCAAAAGCTTTTGATGATTAAAGTCATCTCCTCATTGTCGAGCTTTGAGGCGTCGATGGGGAGCCTACTTGGTGTAGACTCTTCCTTCTTCTCCTCCGTTGCCTTGAATGCGACGGGTTGTGCCTCGGGCGTGGAGGAGGTGCCTTGCTCGATGATTTTCTTTGAGCCTTTAATCATTAGCTCAAAGCTCACAAATTTTCCTGTAACCTCCTCGGGAGACATTAGCTTGTATCTAGGATCACCTCGAATTAATTGAACTTGCGTAGGGTTAAGAAAAACGAGGGATCTAAGAATAACCTTGAACATCTCATGGTCATCCCATTTTGTACTCCCGAGGTTGCGCACTTGGTTCACCAAGGTCTTCAACCGATTGTACATTGCTTGTGGATCCTTCCCTTGGTGAAGCATGAACCGACCGAGCTCCCCCTCGATCGTCTCCCGCTTGGTGATTTTTGTCACCTCGTCTCCTTCGTGCACGGTCTTGAGCACGTCCCAAATTTCCTTTGCGCTCTTCAACCCTTGCACCTTATTATACTCCTCTCGACTTAGAGAGGCGAGGAGTATAGTAGTGGCTTGGGAGTTGAAGTGGTGGATTTGGGCCACTTCGTCCGAGTCATAGTCTTCATCCCCTACGGATGGTACCTGTACACCAAACTCAACAACATTCCAAATGCTTGTGTGGAGTGAGGTTAGATGATGCCTCATTTTGTCACTCCACATATTATAATCTTCACCGTAAAAAACCGGTGGTTTGCCTAATGGAACGGAGAGTAAAGGAGTACGCTTTGAAATATGAGGGTAGCGTAGGGGAATCTTGCTATACTTCTTGTGCTCATGGCGCTTAGAAGTAATGGACGGCGCGTCGGAGCCGGAGGTGGATGGCGATGAAGAATCGGTCTCGTAGTAGACCACCTTCCTCATCTTCTTTTTCTTGTCGCCACTCCGATGCGACTTGTGGGAAGAGGATTCCTTCTCCTTCCCTTTGTTGCGGGACTCTCCCGATGGAGCCTTCCCGTGGCTTGTAGTGGGCTTGTCGCCGGTCACCATCTCCTTCTTGGCGTGATCTCCCGACATCACTTCGAGCGGTTAGGCTCTAATGAAGCACCGGGTTCTGATACCAATTGAAAGTCGCCTAGAGGGGGGTGAATAGGGTGAAACTGAAATTTACAAAGTTAATCACAACTACAAGCCGGGTTAGCGTTAGAAATATAAGCGAGTCCGAGAGAGAGAGGGTGAAAAACAAATCGCAAGCAAATACAGAGTGAGACACAAGGATTTGTTTTACCGAGATTCGGTTCTTGCAAACCTACTCCCCGTTGAGGTGGTCACAAAGACCGGGTCTCTTTCAACTCTTTCCCTCTCTCAAACGGTCACTTAGACCGAGTGAGCTTCTCTTCTCAATCACACAGGACACAAAGTCCCCGCAAGGACCACCACACAATTGGTGTCTCTCTTGTCTTGGTTACAATTGAGTTTGTCACAAGAAAGAATGAGAAAGAAAAGAAGCAATCCAAGCGCAAGAGCTCAAATGAACACAAGTCACTCTCTCGCTAGTCACTATTGATTGGAATTGAACTAGAGACTTGGGAGAGGATTTGATCTCTTTGTTGTGTTTTGTATTGAATGCTATAGCTCTTGTAAGGTGTAGAAGTTGGAAAACTTGGATGCAATTGAATGTGGGGTGGTTGGGGTATTTATAGCCCCAACCACCAAAATGTGGCCGTTGGAAGTCTGTTGTCGCATGGCGCACCGGACAGTCCGGTGCGCCACCGGACACTGTCCGGTGCGCCAGCCACGTCAGCCAGCCGTTGGGGTTCGACCGTTGGAGCTCTGACTTGTGGGGCCTCTGGGCTGTCCGGTGGTGCACCGGACATCTCCTGTAGACTGTCCGGTGCGCCAACTGCGCGTGCTCTGACTTCTGCGCGCGTAGGCGCGCATTAAATGCGTTGTAGTCGACCGTTGCGCTTGAAGTAGCCATTGCTTCGCTGGCACACCGGACAGTCCGGTGTGCCACCGGACGGTCTGGTGAATTATAGTGGAGCGGCCTCCATTTTCCCGAAGGTAGCGAGTTCAGCTTTGAGTTCCTTGGTGCACCGGACACTGTCCGGTGCGCCAGACCAGGGTGCCTTTGGGGTTTCTTTAGCTCTCTTTGTTTGAACCCTTTCTTGGTCTTTTTATTGGTCTATTGTGAACCTTTGGCACCTGTAAAACTTATAATCTAGAGCAAACTAGTTAGTCCAGTTATTTGTGTTGGGCAATTCAACCACCAAAATCAATTTAGGAAAAGGTGTAAGCCTATTTCCCTTTCACCGACCCCTCCCCTTCTCCCAATTTGTTGCAGCCGCCCCCACCCTTTCCACCCCTTTGGCCACCCCCTCCCTCTCCCTCTCCTCCCCTTGGGCAGCCGCCCTCTACCCTCTCCATGGCTTCCTCCTCCCTCTAGATCTCCCCCACGCAGCAAGGATCGAGAAGAGGAGGAGCACGTTGAATTGAAACGGGAGAGAGGATCAAGGAGATGTTCTTCCCCATCTCTTCTTGAAGATTTTCTTGGGGAAACCCCTAGGTATGGATGAAATCCTTGTTCCTCCCTGTAATTATGTGCTTTTGGAGGTTGTGGATCATAGAGATTAAAGGATTAGAGGTTGGATTAGATGTGGGGTTAGGTTTTGATCTCGAATTTAGTTTTCTGCAGAATGACAGATTCGACAGTTTCTGTTCATGCCAGTTTTCTGTGGTATTAGTTTTAATTTGTAGATCTTTCCGTGGTCGTGAAGAACACCTCAATCGGACATCAGATCAGAAAGTTATTTCAGTTTGATTATAGCAGTTTTTTAGTCTCATAATTCTGTGCAGAATCTGTTCTCTTAAGATTTAGGCAATTTTATAAACAGAATTAAACTTTAGGTTAGTAAAAGAAGTTGTAGATAATTTCATAAGCTTTCCGGATTGTTAAAGAGTGCATTCATATGAATTTTGAAACTCCAGTTATGTTTGTTTTACTGTGGTTGTTCCTGTTTGCCTGACAAAAATGAGCGGGTCTGTTCACTGGTAGGTTTCATCTAGTAAATGGCCGAATTGGCTCTTCCAACTATGGAGACTTTTGTAGAGGGATAAAAGTTCTTATTGCCAACAGAATTTCATAATTTTTGGTTAAGTAGTTTGGGAGATATTAAATTTTGAAGTTAACTATGCTGCTGTCTGAAACAGATTCAGTCAGTTATCTTGTCAGATGTTTTAGAACTTATAGATGGTAAAATTTAATTATCCATTGAATACCGAAGTTGTAGAGTATTTTGTGTAGAAACTCCTAGAGTATTTGTTTGATATCACCACTGTTATAATTTTAAAGATACAAAATTAATAAATAGCGCTGCTGCTGTTTGGCATGTGGTTTAGGGTGGGAGTCATTTCACCGGGTCTTAGGTTTCAAGTGTAGGAGCGATTTGTTGATTGTTGGCAAATGTTTGTGAAATATTTGTACTAAGTTTTATGCCCCATAGCAGGTGTCTACATTCCGGATCATGCCTAGTACATTTTTCTTCTTCGATGAAGGCAAGTGAATGTAGCGGTGGTTGCTACTGTTTTGACTTGTTGTTTCATCGCCTACACTCTAATATTCAGAATCATCGAATCCTTTCATAATTGAACTCTATGGTGATGCTTTACTTGATTGTATTATATTGATGCTTAATCATATATTGATGATGATGATGATTCGAGTATGATCCACGAGATTAATTCACACCCATGAAGGTGAATGAAGTATTATTTGAGGTTTGTATTGTATCTGAAGGTAAACGAAGTATTATTTGAGGTTTGTATTGTATCTGAAGGTAAACGAAGTATTGTTTGAGGTTTGTATTGTATATGAAGTGAAGTATATTGATAAATGCAGCATGCCATATACATTGCATAATTCACTTGCATCTGAAGTTTTGTCGTGACATATGGTCCGACCGTACCGGTACAACTTAGCATCGTACGTTGCCCGAGGAGGGGTATGATGCGACTTCATACCCTTAGAGGTATCAAGGCAGATGACATATGCATTGCATTCATATGCATTCATTGAAGTGATATTTGCAGATGGTGTGGTTTTATACTCTAAAAGGTATGAAGGCAGAGGACTTACACATTGCATTCCTATACATACATTGAAGTGATATTTGCAGGTATTGTTGATGCAGGGAACTGTTATACAATCTATTGTGGTTGTTCGAGAAAATGAGACGGCAATGGTTATTTTGGGACTATTGAGTTCTATATCTACAAGTATTTATGATCTCAATTGTGATCCCTTTAAAATGTTGATTAATTCAAATTTTTTGGTTTAAATATCTCGTCAAAACAATTTACTTGCTGAGATATTTTCATCTCACTCTTGCATTACTCAATGCAGGTTAGTGATGGCAATGGGTCAGGTTTGGATCGGGTATGGTAAATATCCGCCCGCGACAATACCCATGGGTATTACTCATACCCGCCCGCGACTATACCCGCGAGTAGGATTTTGTACCCGTGCCCGTACCCATCGGGTATCGGGCGGGTATCGGATACCCGCGGGTATAATTACACTGCACGGGCAACCAGGGACGCCGGACGCAGGGCACGCGTTCTACGGTGCTGGGCGGGCTGGGCACTGCCGCACTCGCCTGGTCGCCTGGATCTCTCCTCGGCTCCTCGCTGGCAGAGTGGCGGTGGCGGCCGGGTGGCTGGGGCAGGGACCGCGGCAGTAGCAGGACGGCCAAGCGGAACTGCGCGAAGTTGGCGAGGATGAGCGAATTGTTGGGCGCAGTGGCGACGGCCTGCTCGTATCTCTGCTGCGTAAGCGTGTGCTCGGCGTGGTCCTCGGTCTCCAGCTCAGCCTCCACCGGCGCGACGAGGCCTCTCAGCACGTCCAGCTCCTCGGCGCACGCGCTGGCCTGCATCTTGGAAGCCTCCGTGAGCATCATTTCCCAGATGGCCTCCTCCGCCGTGTTCTGCTTTCTGGCGGCTGGTGGTTGTGAGTTCGTGCGTGACTGCGTAAGGTGAGAGAGAGACTAGGGTTTGGTTCCTGGGTGATTGAATAAAGGATATTGGGCCGGCCGGTTTCTGGTGGGCTGAAAATGAAAACTGAAAATTTCGGATATCCACCAAAACCCGCGGGTAAAATATTAAACCCGTACCCGACCCGATTTTATCACGGGTCGGGTATGGGTGAGACCCGCGGGTTAAATTTCGTACCCGAACCCGAAACCGACGGGTCGGATATCCGTGGATACCCGAACCCGCGGGTAAAATTGCCATCCCTAATGCAGGTACTTGGTTCATGTTGGGAATGAGGGAAGTAGTAGCACGTTCACCTTCACTCTCATAATAACGCTGCCTAGGCACAATCATGATTTAATTAGAAACTTCTTGTCAAGGATATTTGTTTTTACTAGTCGTGCACACTAGTTAATTCAGTTTATATCGTTATGTTTATCTTCCCATTGCTAGTATATTATTAATGTCTAGTATGTTTTCTTATCATGATATTTGTTTATACTCTATTGCTTCCACGTTTATGCAAATTTTCAAAAGAGATGTTGTCGAAATTTTATATATGAATATTTAGTTGTGTAGTTTAGTAGTATTTCGGGGTGTTTGTGGATCACGGAGTGTTACAGTTTCATTCAAAAGAAGAATTTATAGAGAAATCATGTGCATTTGTCAGGGTACGAGAGAGAGAGAGTGTGTGTTTTGAAGGACTTGTTTACTACTGCTGGCTTCGATCGGATTGTTTCGTCAGACGACTAAGCTGTGCGAGTAATCCGAAACACTAGAATAGATTAGGTTGGAGAAGTATTAATTACTGGCCCGGCCGAGCCGTAAGTTTTGCCTCGATCACCGGTGTGGCTGCGGCTGTAAGCGAACACACACTAGCATTGTTCAGCCCCGATTTGAGCCGCCACTTATACCGATACCGGATCACGTCAGCCTGGACTCTCCATATATACAGCCTTGTGAATCACGAGATGAACAGTCGTTCACGTGATCCAATCAAACGACCTGGCAGTACAAATCACTGGGCATACACTAATTCGCTGCAAAAAAAGGTTGTTAGACTGTGTGCAATAGACCTTGCAAACGGCCACCCAAATCCAAAATGGGCATCGCCCTGCACTGTAGCACGAGGCAAACACCATCCAACAGAATAGCCAACTACGCCACGCAAAATGCATCGGAGTACAGAGGCTACCGATATTTGAGTACTCTCTCTCCTCCAACGCATCCTCAACTCAACTACCTTTGCGCGCTTTTGCCGGGAAACGGAAGGAACGAGGAGGCGACCACAAGGGTTCCAGAGCGGCGGCGCGTTGCAGCGATTTGACTGCGACGACGGTATGACCCCAAGCGTCCTCAGCCAACTATCTTCGACGCGCAGTTGCCGGGAGACGGAAGGGGCGAGGAGGTCTGCGGCAAGGTTCCGGTGATTCAAAGTGACGGCGCAGCCCCAAGCAATAGCATGCTCCACGCATCCTTCAGCCAACTGGCTTCCCTGGAGGTAAGCATATATGCTGAGGTCTGCTAGTTCATTGATGTGTTCTTATTGATAGTGTAGATTTCATAGTTGTGAGATCTAGATCTAGACCTATGAAGTGTGCATTTTAGTTAAAACCTGTCAATGCTAATGTAAGTGATTTTCTTAGAATAATGGAGCAGCAAGGAAATGATGGCGTGAATTCCTCCCAGTCCTCACCTTTCTTTCACAATGATCAGTGGACTTACACGCTAGTCACTGAGCTTGATCATCTACAGCATGACCAGAACACACATGTATGCTAGATTCCCCTTGCATTCACAACATTTCCAATTCTTCTAGTTGTCTTATGATTCATGGATTATTTATATACATTTTTGCAGTTCCATAACCCAAGTTCATCACACATGAGTATGCCCCCATCGTTTCAACAATTGTCAGAGGTTTACAACCCATTTCTAGAGCGAGCCGAACAACCAAATTCACAGGAAACAACTAAAGAAACACATTCACCACTACCTCGAGTTGGTTCAAAGCAAAAGAAGGTTTCTAGAAGAGGGGGTGGATTCACTAAAGAAGAGGATAGAGTAATTTGTTCTGTGTTTTTGAATGTCAACAAAGACCCAATTACGGGTGAGTTAGTCTCTCAGCTAACTTGACACCTTTATCTTTGAATATTTATTTACATAATTCAACATACATTCAGGTGTGAACCAGCCTTCTGGAGGGTACTACAAGCGCATTTTTGAGTATTTTGATGCTAGAAAGCCCACAGGTTCCAATAGAAGCCAGATTGCAATAGAACACAGGTGGAGGGGTATCCAAAAGGCAATTAACAGGTTTGCTGGGTGCAAATCTTTAGTTGACATAAGAAATGAGAGTGGGAAGACAGAACGTGATCGCGTAAGCATATGTGTTTATAAAATCACTTAAGTTGTTCCATACTATTCTTATCAACCTTAATTTGGTGTCTATGTATGTTGTTCGCAGTTAGATGATGCTGTCAAGTTGTTCGAAGAAAAAGAGGCCTTTGTTTTCATGCATTGCTGGGAAATTTTAAGAGACGAACCAAAGTGGAACGATAGGATGTTGGAGCTGAACAATACAAGCACTCCTTGTACCAAGGCTGGGCAAGGAACATCAAGCACAGACGCCATTCCAATCCATGGAGAGTCTAAGACACAGGACGACCATCTAAAGAGACCAGAAGGCCGTGATAGTGCAAAAAAGAAGAGGTCTAGAGCAATGGATGCCACATCTGCTTCTAGTACAGCAGTAGATGTCCTTCAACGTATGCAAGAAAACCGGGAGAAGAATGTGGTGAAGCAAGATGAACAATTGCTGGAAATTTTAACCAGGAAGGATGAGAAGATCAAGATTCAGAGGGAGATATTAGACGTCCAAAAAAAAGAAATGGAGCTACGTGAGAAACAACATGTCGACCATATTGACTTAACAAAGAAGGACTATGAGCTTAGAGAGAGGCAAACTGAGGCTCAACTTCTTACTGCAGAGGCAGGGATAATGTCCATAGACTTGGAGAAAGTGCCACCGTATCTAAAAGCTTATTACATAGGAATGCAAAAGCAAATAATGCAGCGTCGAGGTTTTAGCACAGATGGTCATAATGGTCAGTAGGATAGCTTTGTACGCTTTTATTTTGACTAGAGTTTGCTTGTCGTCTTTGTTAGTTATGATGTAATGTGCGGCTCCTGGTTGCACACAACTTGATACTCTGTTAGAAGAAAATTACTTAGTGTAAATACATCTACGAAATTACATCCACATCCGTAAGAAGAGGAATGCATCAAGGCATTAGTCATTGTCCATAAATATGATGTTTATAACATCCTATTTTATACAAAATCTGACTAACTACACATGGTAATGATATTAGAGGGAGGTATTAATCAATAATAATTTTGTTTCCTTCTACCTCTTCAAGTGAAGGACATGCAACCTTCAACCACCATGTTCTGTTCTAGCATATGGTCCATCACTTCTACCATAAAGGTCCCAAATGTGCTCTATCAGGTCGTTGCGAAGGGACATACTTGTTTCCTTGCTCTGGATGAAAGAGTAAGCATCAATTAACTTCTCAATTTCTGGGATGTCCCTATTTTGTCTAATAGGAGGGTTTGGAGGCCCAGGCCACTCTGATGTATGCATAGTAGGGAGATCAACACCACGCTCATCTTCGATTACCATATTGTGAAGTATGACACATGCCCGAACAATAGAATTCAGATCTCGAGGGTGCCACAACCGAGCTGGCGTGTGCAAAATTTTCCACCTTGCTTGGAGCACGCCAAACACTCTCTCCACATCCTTCCTACAAGCTTCTTGACGTTCAGCATACACCTTGTGTTTTGTGTCAACAGGCGCACTGAAGCTTTTAACCAAAGTTGCCCAGTCCGGATAGATGCCGTCAGCGAGATAGTACCCTAGTGTGTATGTATTCCCGTTTACAGTGAACTCAATAGAGGGTGCACGACCATTAGCCAATTCATCAAAAAATGGGAGATCGTTGTAGCACGTTGATGTCATTATGAGAACCGGGTAGCCCAAAAAAAGCATGCCATACCCTCAAATCCTCTGATGCTACTGCCTCAAGTATCATCGTTGGCTTCCCCTTGTGCCCTCTGTACACTCCATGCCAACTTGTTGGACAAGCAGACCATTCCCAATGCATACAGTCCACACTTCCAATCATTCCAGGGAATCCTCGTGCAGCATTTGTCCTCAACATTCTATTAATTTCATCTTGATTAGGGGGACGAAGGTACTCTGGCTCAAAAACTGAAATTATTGTCTTCACAAATTCTTTGACGGTCTTCAACACAGTGCTGGCAGCAATCTTCAAAGAATCGTCTAGGGAATCAGCTGGACATCCATATGCTAACATCTTTATTGCAGTAGTGCATTTCTGAATTGGTGAAAATCCCTTCTTTCCGACGGTATTTCTCCTTTGAACAAAGAATCTGTTTGCAGCAGTAACTTGATCGACAATGTGAAGAAACAAACTCTGCCTCATCCGAAAGCTATACAACCACCCACATTTTAGCAAAAGAACAATACAAAACAATAGAAAGTAGAACAATACAAAAACTAAAATATAGAATCCAGAGTAAAGTAGCAAAATTGTTTACCGACGGCGGAATTGGTCATCATCATACAATGAACGCTCTATGAAATAGTCTCGCATCAAGCCATCCTCTGCGGCTTGACGATCACGCTTGTACGTTCGATGCCCCGGAACAGAACCTCGTCGCTTTCTTTTATTCTGTACCGACACAATAATCATTGCGGCCTCCATATCTTCTTCCTCGCTTGAGTAACCAGCAACCGCCCCATACATGGAGAGCTTCATGTACCATCCAGCCATAGCTACAAGCACGAGGAGAACTGGAGAAGATCGTGTGTTCGTTGGCCTTTGTTTCCTGTGCCTAGGCGGCAAAGTTCGTCTATTCCCGCCTCCCAGTTCCCGCCCCCGGAAAATTACTGAACCAATATAAATGGGCCGCACAAACTACTGGTCTGTTGGAGAACAAAAAGTATGCATACGGTTTGTATTTTAATATGGCCAGGCATCTGGTTGTTTGCCTACCTAATTATGTGTGGCGTTGTTGCACATAGCCTTAGAGAAAGGAAGGTGTTAATTTGAATCAGTTGCGCATGCATGCGTCTTTATCTGAGATGTCCAAAGGTGGGACTGGAAAAGACCTTGCAGTGGAGGCCGCAGGAAGAACAGAGGTACGAGACACAGATTATTAAAACAAAGGCGAGGAGATAATGCTAAAATACTTAGCCCTCTGCTCCCTGATACGGACGGGCCAGATCAAAGAATCGGAGAGGATCTAGGGGACCTCTCCGTTCCAGACTGAAAGAAACGGGGCCGGAAGCTAGCGCACGTGTCCTCGCGTGACTCGGGCGTGGCGGCACACGATCTTTTTTTTTTAATATACAGTATAAGCTAATAAGCAGGCCAGAGGTCAGGTGAACCAACCAACTCCCCTAGGCAGCCTCCTTGCGTGCTGATTGCTGCGGCTCATGATGAGCCCCCCGCGCGCGGGTCCGGTGGCCGGACCTGAAAACAACGTGAGCCTTTTTCTGTGCGGGTGCTGGCGTGGCGTGGCGCCACCGGTGCCGATGCCGATGCCGGGGCACGGACAAAACGGGGTGACATGGGTGGGGATCGGATCCCCGCGTTGGCCAAGTGGAAGGCGGCAGACATGCAGCGTGCTGGACGCTTCCGCGGTGGTGACGCCTCCAGCAACAGTGCCGTGAGCGCGTACTCGATCTCGTCCCTTTTCTTTCTTCCCTTTTTTTTTGCGTACTTTCTCCCCTCTGCCAATAAGTCGGTGAGTGAGACCATGTGTTAGAGCACCGGAAAGCCTGGCTCCAAAGGTAACGGACCCCCCCCCCCCCTCGCTGCATGCATGCAACTTTCCGATCACTAGGGCATGGGACGGCACTATAGATGTCCATCCGGGCCATCCGGCACGGACCCGGCCCGAGCCCGGTTAGGCACGGCACAAACAGGGTCGTGCCTGGCCCGGCACGCTGTTGACTCGGGCCGTGCCGGTTCGGGTCACGTGCCAGGACATGTGTCCAAGCACGGCCCAGAGAGGCCCAAAACATGCCGGGCTGGCCCGAAAGCCTCTGGGCTATTCCGGGCCGTGCCCTCCACTGGCCCGAAAATTCACAGAATTACAAAAAATCTAAAATACTAAAATTCTAAAATCAGGCATCAGGCAACCAACTAATATGAAAACACAAGCACACATATAATATGAAAACAGATAATTATGGAGCTGTGTGCAATGACTGCCTCATTAAAAACCTTCTTAGGCAAAAACTCACACCTCGTGAGAAAAAAAGCCTAAGAAGGAAAAAAGAGTACAGCCACAACTCCTAAGCCCTAAGGCATAAGTTCATACAGTACAGTCCATGAGTTCATACAGTCCATGAGTTCATTACAAGAATAAGCCATCAGGCATCAGGCAAACAACTAAGCTAGCCAACCACCACTCCAACAGTCCACCACCAACTACTGGTTGTGTTCTTCTGGATCATCAAGGTACAAGTTCTCATGTTCAGCTTCAAGTTCCCGTGTCTCTTCCTCCACAGTATGCTGCAGGTGAGCATCAGCAAGCTCCCAGTCTTTTATGCAAGACAAAACCTCGACCATATCTGGAGCCAGGCGACGTCGACGCTCTTCAATCACCCTGCCAGCAAGACTAAAGGTAGACTCTGAAGATATAGTAGAAGCTGGGACTGTCAATACATCTTTAGCAAGTAGAGCAAGAATAGGATAAGTGAGCTTATGCTGATGCCACCAAGATAAGACATTGAAGTCCTCATCAAACTCAGTTATAGTATCACTATCTAAGTAAGATGCTAGCTCAGAAGTGGATGCAGCAGTAGAGATAGAACTAGAACCTGATCTCCTTCCCACAGAAAACTCACCATCATAGTCATCATCACCATAGATGTCATCCCATGCCATTTTTTTCTTACCAGAACCAAGAGATGTTGGGTGTTGATTAGCACGCAGGCGTGTGTCACCAAATTTAGCTTCATACAATTGAAATATCTTGGATAGTTTAGATCTAACTTCAATTGGAACATTAGAGTAATTTGTACCAGTTAAGCTAGCTAACCTGACAAGGAGTTTGTTAAAACCCCTCATCTTAGCCCTTGGGTCTAAAATAAATACAACAACATATAAAATAGGAATATCCCTCCAATATTTCAAAAATTTATCTTTCATAGGAACAACAGCAGCCCTAAGAAGTCTATCATTTTCAAATGAATTTAGATGTCTGGCTATCCTCAGAATATGGTGTAGCATCAAAGTAGCAGTAGGGTAGTACACACCAGACAATGCAACTGTGGATTCATAAAATAATTCTAGGAAAGAAAGAACTTTTTCAGCAATTGTCCAATGATCATCAGTGAGTAAAGGCGTACCATCAGAATGCAAAGGATACTGAGTTTTGATAAAAACAGAAAAGCTGGACTTGTATGGTACTAGGTGTTTAAGCATTAAGTATGTAGAATTCCATCTAACATCCATGTCAACACCAAACTTACGAGGACGAATAGCCATACTCATACAATAGCTTTTATATGCAGCTATTTGTTGATTTGAAGCATTTAAAAAGGTTATAGCAGTTCTAAAGTCATCAATATAAGCTTTCAAATGTTGAAGACCAGCTTTAACAATTAAATTAATAACATGACAGGAACATCTTTGATGCAAGAACATAGTGCACAAGTCATCATCAGTAGGTGTAAAAGAATCATCATCATCATCAGTCACAACAGGAGCAGGCACACCAAGGTAACCAGACAAGAAAGGTCTCAGATATTTCATGGCAGTATTGTTTGATGAAGCATTATCTAAGGTGATTGCAAATACTTTATCAGTTAAAGCATAATCATCTATCACAGTAGCAACCAGATTAGCAATACTAACACCACTATGTTTACCATCAATTAACCTTAGACCAAGCAACCTTTTTTCTATTTCCCAGTGAGAATTCACAAAATGAGCAACTACACTTAAATAGTCTTCCTTAGCCTTGCCAGCCCAAATATCAGAGGTTAGACAAACAGATGTAACATCAGTTTTCAAAGTACCAATTAAGTTTACCTTACGCTCATTATATAACTTAATCATGTCCCTAGCAGTGGTTTGCCTAGAAACATGCACAAATCTAGGGTTATGTGCACGAGTGATGTATTCTTGAAATGCATCAGTGGAGCCATGCCATAGAGGTAGATCATCTCTAGCTATCAAACGACAAAGTTCATTCCTTGCAACAGAAGGACAGTACTCCCAACGCTGCAAAGAACCATCGGGGTTGTACTTAAGCACAGTTTGGGTTTGGCCAGAGCGATCGTGTGCCTTCTTAGCACTACAATTGTGTCTAAGCAAGTGACCAGTACCAGAAGAGGATCTAGCACTTAATGTCTCATGACAGAACTTGCATCGAGCAGCATACCTTACACGCTTACCATTTACCAGCTTGGTTAACTCGTCGAAATTGTTCCAAACTTTGGATCTCTTCCTTGAGCCGCCACCAGCAGAGGCAGTGGTAGATGCTGGTGGGCTCGTGGAGTCCGTAGCAGTGCCTGTTCTAGAGGCGACGAAATCCTCGAGGTCGACCGGATCTAAATGAGTGACACCAACACCCAATAAGGCTTGTCTAGCATCCATCGCCTCATTGTGGTCCTCAAGTTGTCGCTCCTCATCCTCTGCAGCCGGGTCAAGATCCATAGTATTGAGACCTTGACCTCGACAACGAGCACGAGGAACACAGCGGTCTCGGACTCTCGGCTCTCGGCAGTCGGCACCCGTCTCCGACTCCTCAACGACTGCACGGCACCCGATTTAACCGATACCTACGTTGAGGAACACACCGGAAGAATTAGGGTTAGGAGAAGGGCATTAGGGTTAGGGAAAGGAGTAGCCGAGTAGGGCCCGAGGGACTCACCTTGTGCAGTCGGAGCACCGGAGACGACGGACGATGGCCGAGATCCGTGGCGCGAGGAACACCGGAGGGGATTAGGGTTAGGGAGAGGACCGGGAGAGGAAGGTAAGGACAGAGAGGAAGTATAGATGTCCAAGCACGGCACGGGCGACCGACGTGCAACTGATTCCAAGCACAGGAGACACCGGCTCCGGCGGACGGCGGCGAACCGCAGATCCGAGAGGGGAGTGGAGATTAGGGTTCGGGCGGAGTCGCGGAGTCGTAGAGAGCAAGAGAGCGAGGCGAGGGCGAGAGCGTAAATGCAACTGGCGAGGCGAGGGCGAGAGGTGTGTGCGCCTGTGTCCGTAAATGCGGCGGCGGGGGGCTATGGCTGCTGGGCCTGGGCCGCTGGAGCGCGTCGCGCGCGGCCGGTTAACCTAACCGGGCCGCCGCGTGCCTCCCCCTCAAACGGGCCGGATCGGGCTATACCCGACGGGCCGATTACTGTGGCCCAGCCCGACACGGCGAACGGGCCGGGCTAGCCCAGGCACGATTGAAGCTGGGCCGTGCCGGTGCTGGGCCGGGCCACTTTCGTGCCGTGTCGTGGGCCGCCCGGTGGGCCCGGCCCAGATGGACATCTATAGACGGCACGGGACAAAGGGGTAGGGAGAGCAAAGCGGACTCATGGCTCGGGCTCCACCAAACCAAACCATGCATGCATGCTAGGGGTTTAATGCTACATCATTAGCCTACTAGCGCTATCTAACTAGTATAATAAGTCAACCGTTTAGGTTTATGGTGGTACGTACCAATTCTAAGTATACATCTGTTTCTCTTGCGAACCGGCCGGAGGAGCACACTATTAGTTTCGCTAAGAGAGGGCAAGAAGCGCTGCTTCTTCAATGGTTTAGTTATTTTACCGTTTTCCTAATAAAATCCGTATATTTTGCTAGGAAGCTGTCTGCTTTTTTTCCCTGTTTTTTTTTTGTGTGATTGCTACATGTTGCTATCTAACCTCTACGTACGTTACTCTAGATGACAACGACATCATGTTGCGCGATCACAGCAGAATTCAAGCATTTCAAGTGGACCTTGTTTTTTTCTTAATTCTGCCATATGATGTGCATCAGCTATATATTAATTAGCATGTGTCGCGAGATCACGGAAGAATTTCCTCGGTCTAAATAGACCTTTTTAAGCATATACTTCTATCATCCCTAATACACTTCTCTTTATTGTAGTTTTTAGTGTGTATGATTTGAGGTATATTGCCAAAGGATTTCTGCGTTCCTTATAGATCTTCACACAAGTATCACACAGGCACGCTATATATATAACTCTAAACCCAAATCAATTAATTTAGTACTACGCAAAACAAACTTTCTTCACAACAATTTTTGCTCCCATTTTGCATATAACAACAGCACACTAGAATCCCCGTTTCCAATCCGGTGGCTAATCTAATCCAGTTTTTAACGATCGCGGAAAAGGTCGAGAGCTCAGAAGCCCCAGAAGGACGAGGCCTCGTGATCCATGCAGTGCCGCGTCGACGAGATCTCGGCGGGGACGCCGCCGCTCAGCCGCTCCCTCTCGCCGGCCAGCTTGCCGTACCACCCGCCGCCCCCCTGCAAGAGCCCGTCGCCGTGCACCACGCCCGCGTCGCCGGCGTACTGCGCCGCCTGCTGCATCATCATGCTCGCCAGGAACGGCGAGGCGGAGGCCGCCAGGGCGATGTGGTCCGCGGCTGCGGCGGCGGAAGGGAGGAGGAACGGTGGGTTCAGGAACTGGCCCTCCAGCGGCGCGTTGGAGAAGCAGGTCACGTGTGGTGCCGGTGCTGCAGGTGGCGTCAGCTCGATGGACGCCGCCGCCGCCGCCGCTGCTGAAAGCGACATGTTGATGTTGGCGCTGCCGCCGGACACGTCCATCAGCGGAGGCAACGCGGCGCACGCGGCGAAGTCATCCTCTGTGGACATGGACGACGGCCCCACTCCCGCGCCCTCCGTCCCCATGCACGCAACCGACGATGACCTCTTGCTGCCGGCCACGGATGGCGGCTCGATGCTCTTCTTGAACACCCTGCACAGCACCCACTCGTCCTGCTGCGAGCATGTCGTAGTGCAGCGCCAAGGCACACACACAGCACAGATGGAGTTAGACGGATCCACACGCCACTCGCTGTCTCGACCAACCAACCGCAAACGATGGATGGATGGATCGACCGGTAACATGCATGCGCAAGCAACAAAAAAAGCTAGCACCGTACGTACCTTTGACGACGCGCCAGCTCTGACCGACGACGGGACGAGGCTGCTACTGCTGGCGGCGGCGGCGTGCTTGCCTTGGAGGCGGTACTCGTGCATGACCCAGCCGGTCTTGCCTCCCCTCGGGGCCCTCCCCGTGTAGAAGACGAGCGTCTTCTTCATGCCGACGAGGGCCTTGCCCCTGAAGATCTCCCTGTCCTTCCCCGTCGCCTTCCAGTAGCCGGACTCCGTGGCCCGGTTCGCCTTCAGCCCCGTCGGGTACTTGCGGTCCTTGACGCAGAAGAAGTACCACTCCTTGTCGCCCATCGTCGCCCGAGCTGCGCGCGCACCCACACCATGCATGCATATGGCGACGAGCACGTGTGACGACGTCAGTCATTAGTGGAGGAGTACCCCGATCGACCTTAAATTAAATTTGGTAGCACTCCAGCACTCATGTGCATGCTGCGGCCGGTGGAGGGACGGACGACAGCTAGGATATAGCTAGACTATAGAGCTTACATGGCAGGTCCCACGGCTCGCACTTGTTGAGGTCGGCTTCGCCGACGGCGCGCGGGGCGAAGCGCGGGTCGGCGGCCTTCCTGGCGAGGTAGTGCGTGATGAGCTCCTCGTCGGTGGGGTGGAAGCGGAACCCCGGCGGCAGCTCCATGGCCTCCTCCTCCTCCTGCTGCTGCTGGTGGTGGTGTCGGTGATGGTAGTCGACGTCGTGCTCCATCTCCTGCTGTCTGGATAGTGAGCCGAGGATCGCTGTCTAAGTGAACAGCTTGTGAGACCTAGCTAGTACATGGGGAGATCGAGCACAAAGTAAAGAAATAGATATCACACAGGTAGCAGAGCATCAGAGATGGTGCGGATCTGGGAGACGGAAACTAACCTCTTTTTGGTTTTTTTTTTTTTTTGGTATGGACGGGGGGGCGGATTCTTCTGGGGGGAGTGGTGGAGAGTTGTCAAGAGGGGAGAGATTTTATTAGAGTACGTTGTGAGGGAGACGATGGGGCTTATATACTGCGAAAGGAGACGGCCGGGGGGCTGTGTGCTGCAGTTTTTTTTTAGAGGGAAGAAGAAAGAGACGTGGCGGCGAAGCAACAACACGTCACAGCAGCGCGTTCGGGCCGGCTGTGTGGGGCAGGGTCTCCTACTTCGTAATTACTGTAGGAAGAGTAGTCAAACGCCGATTACACATACTCCCTCCAGTGCAGTAAAGGTAGTCATTTAGGACATGATTGTGCATACCAAGGAGTGATTAATTATCATAGAGTTTTCCCTGTTTGCCCCTATTAAATAGGGATATGGGTGCATTAACGTCACTAAAACAATCAGGCTTGATTGGTTGCTGCAGCAGCTCCAAGGCATTCTAGACTGGAGGTCTCAAGTTCGATTCCTCTTAAATGCATCTTTTTTGTGCAATTACTAGGGGCAACAACGTCCAAATCCCAGACCCACGCGCGCTATGACTTCTTTTTGTGCACGCTCGGTCACGCGCAGGATGACTTCTTTTACTGCACCGGAGGGAGTACTTGAAATCATAGCCAAAAAAATCAAGTGCCTTTTGGTGTACCTATATGCCGCCCATTACGCATTACTATTTCTGTTCATTTTTTTCGAAAACTTTAACTTGTTTTATTCAAAATATTTACTCAAAGATATAAAATATTAAATCAAACACAAACTAATTTAAGTGATAAAATAAATTAAAAAATTATAATTTATTGTTTTTTTAATAAGACGAGTAGTTAAAGTTTTTTTAAAAAGTTAACGATGTTTTATATTTATGAACCTAAAAATAAGTATTCAATAAAGCTAAGGCATCACGTTATGGGGGCGAACGAACGTACGAGAACCGAACCGAATACAGCAGTAGCTGCGCTGCCTTGGGGAGGCTGATTCCAAACAGTGAACCTAACAGCCTCGCCGTGGCAGGAAACAGGAATGGGTTGACCCGACGGTTGGCGCGCATATCCTGTTTGGCCCTATCCGGTCAAGCGCCCATACGGCAAAAGATGCAGTCCAGCTGCTCCCACAGACGACAGCTAGTAGGCAGCATAGCAAGCAACACATGCATCATCGTCACAGCCAAATTATACAAGTGGGCCTCACCGCAGCACACTACTGCATACCGCCATGCACATGTTCGTCCTCGTCCAGTTACCCCTCCCCCTGCAAAGCGAGCTAGTATTCTTTTGCATGCGTGCATGTGGCCTACTTTGTGTAGCTACGGCCGGCGATCTGAATTTCTGGTACATGCAATGCAAATATGAAATATGCAACGCAACCCGGCCAGCCAGTACGCCGTGCAGTGTCCTGTCATGAGAGAGAAGAAAACATCTGTGGGCGGACCGCGCGCGAGATCTTTTCCAGTCGGGTCGCGGAATCAGTTCAAGTGGATCAGTCGTCTCATCGATTAGATGGCTAGACTTTACCTGATGAATTCATCATGCTGTGTTTTTTTTGGCCACGTTCGCTGTTGATTACAACCTTTTTTTTTTGGCAGCCAGTTTCCTCGTTCCACGTTGTGCTCAGACATTTAAATATTAAAATTACGTATAAATGAGGATTTAAACCATAGTTATTGACTCTAAACCTATATTCACACCCAATCAGCCAACAGAACACGCATGTTACCATATGACCGATCACCATTGAAAAGATCTTTTCTTTTTCTAACTCATTAATTTTGCATGCGTATACGGTACGTGTACCGGACCGGCCCCCGCGTACGTGGCAGTGGTCGTCGTCTCCTTGGGCTGGGCGTCTGTGCTGCCATGCAGGTGGCCGGTTGGTGGGGCCGTGGGGAACGGACGTGTGGCCGAGATACGCACGGCGGGCGGCGGCCGCGGATCGTATGGGGCCGCTCGTACTGTAGCCGCGTATCACACAGGACGACGACGACGCACCGTGTCGCCGTCGTCGCCACTGCAGACGTCCGACGTCCCTGTCCCCTCCTCCTCGACGCTCGTCTGGGCCATTCCGCGCATTTCAACGGCCTGCTGCCCCTTGCCAAGCCAATGGTGCGTACAGGAGGACACGACGGCGACGCGGATGGATATGGATGCCTGCCTGCGTTCCTGCCGGTGCCGGCCTGTGCCACGTACAGTACGCGTCCCTTTCGATGCGGAAGCGCGCGGGCCAGAGATCACCAGCTCGATCGCACGTGCGTTTTGGCTGCTCGTTTTTTTTCTTCGATCGGGCGGCTTCGCTTTGGCTGTCGCTGCCTGCAGCCATGGATGATCATATATACATACGCGCCTGACGTCGAGGAGGATGATCGGTTGGCCTAGGGCGCGGATGGGAAAGAAGATCTCGCTGCCGTCATCGTGGACGGCGGCAGGCCGCCGCTCGTTTCGTTTCAATTCACACTTTGAAGCTGGCAAGAGAGAGTAGCCGAGTAGTATGTAGTAGGACAGATAGAAACGGTACAAGGCACCAAAAGCGGCGTGCAACGATACTGTATGGGCCATGGCCGTGGCTCGCTTGTTGAATAATTAGACAAATTCCAGTTTAAATTCCGAATATAAATCATGACAAAATCACAAGCACTGAAATAACAAGCCAAATCAGATGATGCGTACTGATTAGACTTACTGATAGATGGCACGCGCCGGAATCAGCAGGGTCGACGATGTCGAAGTAGCGAAATCAGCAGGGTCGACGAGGTCAATCAGATCACGAGCAGTCGCGTGAAGACGCTTCCCAAAAACCTTATTCGGCCTCTCCTGGTGCAGGATCTAGAAGGCGAAGGGTTCCGGAGACCTGCTCTCCTAATCGCAGATGCACCTCTACGATCGGGATGAAGGGAACTGGAAGGCGGCTCAGCTGTGAAGAGAGGCAAAAGCGAATTGGGATGATTTGGAGGCTGGCTGCCGGGCTCCTTTTATAGGGCTGAGTCCGCGATCCCCCGTGCTCCAAAAAATCAAACGGCAAAAGGTAGCCGCGCCCCCGCAAGGCGAGGGGCCGGATTTCGGCGGACCATTCACGCGCATGTCGTGCGCCCGCGCCCTTCGCCCCGCCCCGCCCCGCCCGGCTCGGCCAGGCCAGGCCAGGCCAGGCCAGGCCAGGCCAGGCCAGGCGAGGCGAGGCGAGCGAGCGCGCGCGCGCGTGTGGCTCTCCACACTCTCTCCTCTCATCCATGACTTGGTGAGTGAGTGTGGCTTCCATATTTAAGCTAGCTCTACTCCACTAGAGCTAGCAATATGGTGCTAATGGTTCCACCTATCCTCTAGCCATCCTCTTGTGTGGGCTTTTGAGATTTTCTGGGATTTATTAGAAATTCTTAATTGGGCCAAGCCCATAAATCCTAACAATCCCCCACCAGATCTCAAATGCCCATCTGCAGTTTTCGCCACTGTTCACTACTGTTTAATATACTAGTTTTTCAGTAGAGACTGTTAAGTTGAACTTCCGCCTAGAACTCCAAGCTACACCAACCCACAACTTGGACAATGGACTATGCCTTGAATTGCAAGTTTTGCGTGAATGGGTTTCACTTGAAGTCATGACCAGTACTTGGCTACCAGTAGTCCCCTTCTCGGGTGGAGCATATACGTCGTACTCCAAGGTCTCTTCATGAGTTTACTAGAGATCACCCAAATCTCATAGACTGCGACGTTAGACAGTCTAACTCATATAGGTGTGTTCTTTCAAAGAATGTTCTGCAGGACAACATCTTCGCTAATACAAGCCAACAGAACACATTAAGGCACAAAGCCAACCTGCCTTACAGCATTTGAGAGTATTGCATCTTTACTTAGAGAGGGTCAAAGGTTACTCTCCTCAGTTCACCAATGGCTTGTTCTTCCCAGGACCTAATTCACGGGATCTCCGATCACATAGACTGGGTTTCCACCATGGCAACTTTATTCGGGTCTCATACCCATCTCTCTCGATGCGATTTCTATCACATTACGTGGTAGTCCCTTGGTAAAAGGATCTGCCAGATTTTTATCTGTTGAAATATAAGTCACACTTATAACTCCGGAGTTCCTCAACTTTCTGACAGACTTCAATCGTCTTTTGACATGTCTTGATGACTTTCCATTATCCTTAGAACTCGTCACTTTAGCAATCACTGTCTGATTGTCACAGTTCATAAGGATAGCTGGTATTGGTTTCTCAACCACCGGCAAGTCCATCAAGAGTTCACGCAACCATTCTGCCTCAACGGTTGCTGTGTCAAGTGCAGCTAGCTCGGCTTCCATGGTTGACCTCGTCAAAATGGTCTGCTTGCATGACCTCCATGATACCGCACCTCCACCAATAGTAAAGACATAACCACTGGTGGCATAAAGCTCGTCTGCATCAGATATCCAGTTCGAATCACTATATCCTTCAAGTACTGCATGCTGACCAGAATAGTGAATTCCATAACTCATTGTACCTTGCAGGTAGCGCATAACCCGCTCAAGTGCATGCCAATGATCAGTCCCGGGGTTTGACATGAACCTACTCAATTTGCTCACAGCAAACGAGATATCGGGCCTTGTTGCACCAGCAAGATACATGAGTGAACCGACAATCTGAGAGTATCTCAATTGGTCTAAACCAATTCTCTTGTTCTTTCGCAGTGTCACACTGGGATCATAAGGTGTTGGAGAAGGTTTGCACTCAGAGAAGCCAAATCGCTTCAAAACCTTTTCAACATAGTGAGATTGCGAGAGAGTAATCCCACCATCTGCCTTAATCAGCTTGATGTTTAGAATCACATCAGCTTCTCCCAGATCTTTCATATCAAAACTCTTTGATAGAAAATACTTGACTTCATTGATCACATCAATGTTTGTGCCAAATATCAATATATCATCAACATATAAGCACAATATAACTCCTTCGCCCCCACCACAGCGATAATATACACACATGTCTGCCTCATTAATGGCAAAGCCTGCAGACGTTAGAGTAGTGTCAAACTTCTCATGCCACTGCTTTGGTGCTTGCTTCAGACCATACAAAGATTTCAATAACTTGCACACCTTGCTTTCTTGACCCTTTACTACAAATCCATCAGGCTGTTCCATATAGATTTCCTCGTCCAGCTCTCCATTAAGAAAAGCTGTCTTTACATCCATCTGATGAACAAGGAGACCATACGAGGCAGCCAAAGAAAGTAGTACTCGAATAGTGGTCATTCTAGCAACAGGTGAGTAAGTATCAAAGAAGTCTTCTCCTTCTTTCTGAGTATAGCCTTTAGCCACAAGCCTAGCCTTGTACTTTTCAATTGTACCATCAGGCTTGAGCTTCTTTTTAAACACCCACTTACAACCCACAGGTTTGCATCCATAGGATCGATCAGTGACTTCCGACGTACCATTTGAAAGAATAGAGTCCATCTCATTATGAACTGCTTCTTTCCAATCATCTGCATCTGAAGATGCAAATGCTTCTGCAATGGTAGTAGGAGTATCGTCCACAAGGTACACAATGAAATCATCACCAAAGGATTTTTCAACCCTTTGTCTCTTGCTCCTTTTAGGAGCATCATTGTCATCCTCCTCTAGGACAATTTCATGTGGCTGTTCAAAATTCTCAATAGGTGTACTATGTTCAGGAATTATCTCAGAAGAGTATCTAGAGTTGCTATGAATGTCTTTCATTGGAAATATATGTTCAAAGAAAGTAGCATCACGTGATTCCATAATAGTATCAACATACACATCAGGAACTTCAGATTTAACTACTAAAAATCTATATGCTATGCTACACGAAGCATATCCAAGAAAGACACAATCCACTGTCCTTGGACCAAGCTTGCGCTTTTTATTAATTGGTACATTAACTTTCGCCATGCACCCCCAAGTGCGCAAGTATGAAAGTGATGGTTTTCTTCCAACCCACTTCTCATAAGGGGTTTTCTCTTCTTTGCCCATAGGAATTCTATTCAGAACATGACATGAAGTCAGGACTGCCTCCCCCCACCATGCCTTAGATAAACCACAAGTGTCTAACATGGCATTCACCAGGTCAGTCAACGTACGGTTTTTCCTTTCAGCAATCCCGTTTGACTCGGGTGAATAGGGAGGAGTCCTCTCATGAATAATGCCATGTTCTGCACAGAAATCGTCAAAGACTTTGGGAAAGAACTCGCCACCACGATCTGATCTAAGACGTTTGATCTTTCTCTCTAGTTGGTTTTCAACTTCAGCCTTATAGATTTTAAAGTAGTCTAAAGCCTCATCTTTAGTTTTTAGCAAGTATACATAGCAAAATCTAGACGCATCATCAATCAATGTCATGAAGTATCTCTTACCACCCTTTGTCAACACACCATTCATCTCACAAAGATCAGAATGTATGAGTTCTAGAGGTGCCAGGTGTCTCTCCTCAGCAGCCTTGTGAGGCTTTCGAGGTTGCTTCGACTGCACACAACTATGGCACTTAGAACCTTTGACTATGGTGATATTCGGAATTAAACTCATGGTTGCAAGCCGAGACATAGAGCCAAAATTAATATGACACAAACGAGAATGCCAAATACTCGCAAGATCATCAATATTAGCACAAATATGGTTCACAGACTTATTATTGAAATCTAACAAAGAAAAGCGGAACAAGCCTCCGCAATCATAACCTTTACCAATAAATTGTCCAGACTTGGACACAACTAATTTATTGGACTCCAAAACTACCTTGAACCCATCTCTACATAGAAGGGTTCCGCTAACAAGGTTCTTGTGTATAGAAGGGACATGATGCACGTTCTTCAGCTGCACGATCTTTCCCGAAGTAAACTTCAGATCCACCGTGCCAGTGCCATGAACAGAAGCATGTGACCCATTCCCCATTAGCACGGAAGAATCCCGGGCGCTCTGATAAGAAGAGAACAAGTTAATGTCAGAACACACATGAACATTAGCACCAGTATCAAGCCACCAGCTAGGTGATTGAAATACTGAGAAGATAAAAGGTAAATTACCATACCCTTTGTCTTCCTCATTGCTAGCGACCACTGTGTTGACATTGCCCTTTTTGCCACGGCGATCCGCTCGATCAGGACAATCCTTGGCAAAATGACCCGCCTCGCCACATGCGAAACATGTCAATTCAGCCTTGTTCTTCTTCTTCTTGAAGTTGGTAGTTTTGTTGGGCTTGTTAGATTTTGGCTTTCCTTTGCCCTTATTGTGGTTCCTCTGAACCATGTTGGCGCTGGAGTGGCCCTCGCCTCCTTTAGATCCCGTGTCCTTAGCCCGAGCTTTCTCCTCAACATCCAGAGACGCTATCAGATTTTCAACTGATATCTCCTGTCTCTTATGTTTCAGAGATGTGGCGAAGTTCCTCCATGTAGAAGGCAACTTTGCAATAATGCACCCAGCCACAAATCGGTCAGGAAGGACTATCTTAAGGTGGTCGAGTTCCTTGGCTATACACTGTATTTCATGAGCTTGCTCTACAATAGAGCGATTATCAACCATCTTATAATCATGAAAGCTCTCCATGATATACAGGTCACTGCCAGCATCTGATGCACCATACTTAGTAGTAAGTGCATCCCACAACTCTTTCCCGTCTGTGTACTGCATATTCGCATCAACTAGACGGTCAACAAGGGCGCTAAGAACGGCTCCCGTGAACATAGTATTGGCATGGTCGTACTCTTTCTCCTGTTCAGGAGTCAGTGGACCCTCAGGTCTGCCTTTACTAACATGGAAGACATTCATAGCAGTAAGCCAGAGCGTGGCCTTGACTTGCCATCTCTTAAAGTGCATACCATTGAACTTTTCTGGCTTGAGCGCATCGGCAAAAGCAGCCATAGAAAAACTAGGAAATTGTCTACAATAAGGTTTTTGGATTGTTGAATAATTAGACAAATTCCAGTTTAAATTCCGAATATAAATCATGACAAAATCACAAGCACTGAAATAACAAGCCAAATCAGATGATGCGTACTGATTAGACTTACTGATAGATGGCACGCGCCGGAATCAGCAGGGTCGACGATGTCGAAGTAGCGAAATCAGCAGGGTCGACGAGGTCAATCAGATCACGAGCAGTCGCGTGAAGACGCTTCCCAAAAACCTTATTCGGCCTCTCCTGGTGCAGGATCTAGAAGGCGAAGGGTTCCGGAGACCTGCTCTCCTAATCGCAGATGCACCTCTACGATCGGGATGAAGGGAACTGGAAGGCGGCTCAGCTGCCGGGCTCTTTTTATAGGGCTGAGTCCGCGACCCCCCGTGCTTATCCGCGCACGAAAATCTCGCAATCAGTTGAGATTTTATAGCGATCGGTTAGGATAAGCGTAACAGCCAAGAAACCAAAGAATCAAACGGCAAAAGGTAGCCGCGCCCCCGCAAGGCGAGGGGCCGGATTTCGGCGGACCATTCACGCGCATGTCGTGCGCCCGCGCCCTTCGCCCCGCCCCGCCCCGCCCGGCCAGGCGAGCGAGCGCGCGCGCGTGTGGCTCTCCACACTCTCTCCTCTCATCCATGACTTGGTGAGTGAGTGTGGCTTCCATATTTAAGCTAGCTCTACTCCACTAGAGCTAGCAATATGGTGCTAATGGTTCCACCTATCCTCTAGCCATCCTCTTGTGTGGGCTTTTGAGATTTTCTGGGATTTATTAGAAATTCTTAATTGGGCCAAGCCCATAAATCCTAACATCGCTGGGTGCTCTTCCAGCGTCGTGGAGAAGCCGGTGGACGCAGTGGTGTCAAGTACCGCAAGTTAATTCATGTACACACCACCGGTTGCAATGCAATGATGTGACGACGTACGAGCGAACAATAGCAACTTGGGATGAAATTTAATTATAGATGCCAGAAACTTCGCTTCTCTACATATAGCACACCGGAAGCTGGAAAAAAAATCATTACAAAAGAACTATAGAGCATCGACTAGGACCGACCGCTGAACCGGTCTCAAAACAATCTAGGACAACCCATGACCCATCGCTGCATGGCATGCCTGCATTCATACAAAAAGGCTCGGCACTTAAAAAGGCAGTACGTACAAAACATCCAAGCCCCCCTGTGATCCCTCTCTAGCTAGCTAGTTATTAGTTCGATACGCTACTCACTGCAGTAGTAGTAACCATTCATCGCTCCATTAAAAAAGATTATCTCCTCTAATTATTGCGTGTTGCTTTCTCCGGCTGGTCAGTACTAGTGCAAGGACAACAACGGACGCGAGTTGTCGTCGTCACCTAGCTCGAGTACTACTTTTATGATGGATTGATGATGATGGATCTCGGTAATCATGGTGCTCAGGGGCTCTCGTCCCCTTCTTGTCGATCGCTACTACTACTACTATGATTAAACTAGCTAGCACGCGCTTTATGATCATGAAGAATTCATCGCAACGACACAGTTAAAATATTGCATGCACATGCTCACCGAAATGCCTAGCTAGCTAGCTCTTGGATGAATCAAGTCGTATACTGTCGTCTGTCGCTGGTGACGCGACAGTAACATCTGTACTGTTGAAACTCATTGGAGAGAGACATAGAGAATGACAAATGACAGCACACTTTATTATTGCAGGGGAGTCCTGATTATATATATGTGAAGGGGCGTATCTCAAGGGATATGTCCTTTAGGGAGAATCTATCACACCCTTTGGATTGGTCACATATATAATATATAATATTTTGTAATACTCCCCTTGATCAATCCAAGTCCATTTGATCATCTGCAAGCTGACTTCCAATATATTATCTCCTCAAAAACCCTGTGGGAAAAATAAGGAGTATACAATATCTTTTGGATAATGAGAGGATCTCACTTGAACTCCAAAAGGAAAATATGTTTGTAATCATCATGCATAAAAACCCCAGTGGGGAAAAGTTAATGATGAAGCATATAACTTAGTTGATATTTGTCACACCCGGTTTTTAGAAGGTAAACCGAATGCGAACCATGTACGTGCCAGGATCAGTTATTCACGTACACAGCAGTTACATAACATGGACATCATCACATAGTCGATTACATCATACGTCTGAGACGTCCATATAGTCCTTACAATAAATCAAAGTGCGGAAAAGAAACGTAGATAACCGCGGCCTTCACAGGCAGCCGACTGGGGGTTGCCGCTAACCCACACCTAGAACTCGTCGTAATCTTGGAACTCCTGGAAGTCTCCTTCCACAGCTTCATCTTCTCCTGAGCAGTGGTTGCAATGCTGACAACCTGGGGGGGGGGGGTTTGGTGTGTAGAGCAAGAGTGAGTACACATCAACATACTCAGCAAGTATCCTGTTTGGCTGTAGTGGACTAGCTTTATGTGGGGATAAGTCAAGCAGTTGCTTTTAGTTGGTCAGTTTGTTATTTACTAGTAGAAAGCCAGGTTTTAGCATTAACCCAAGTTATTAACCCAAAGTACCCTTTCCAAACGGAAAGAATACCACTTACCATTACCATAGACATAATCATAACCATCCTCATTGTCATCTGTAAACCAAAATGTCTCTGATCAAGTACCACTAATCACTGGAGCTCCCTTGGCCGCTCATAACCGCGAGCACGGCTGATATATCAGTTTTCAAACACTCTGCAGAGGTTGTGCACTTTACCCACAAGCCGTGATTCCCTTTCTGCCCGGAGATCATGAATCTCCATTGATCACTACCAAGGTGACCCAGCAGGGCATCACTACGTAGCCTTTACAAAGATTCCCCGGGACTGTAGTCGCCCGTTAGGTTTCCTAAATGTACCGCACTCCTCCCCAAGGCACAAATCAACCTTGGCAGAGCGAGCCGCATACACCGAGCCCCATTGACGGCACGACGGCTAAACGAACTACAACCCGGTTCCTCTAATTATTCAGCTAAGGGCGTCCCATTCCACCCTCATGGTTGCACTGTTTTCCCGGGCGGTCATCCATAGAACAGGTCCTTATGGAGAGGCACTCGAGAAACCGCTCGAGCCCCCTTGAAAACCACAAGTATAACATCATAATAAGAGAGGAGAAAACAGCGTATCATATATAATCTCATCATGTTCATTGATTAGAGTTTGAGCAATAGCATGAAGCTAAACAATAATAAACCGACCCAAATAGGTAAACAAGGACATGGATAACAAAAGCTAGTCAATCCTTAGGTATAAATGTGTAATGCGGGAGGTGAATTAAAGAATGAATAGGACAGAGATAGGTCAAAGGACACTTGCCTCCACCAACCGACTGCTGCTCAGGGGCTTCTCCTGCGAGTTCTTCGGGCTCTTCGACCGGATCGTTCTCTATGCGAGCGCAAACATACATACATCCACATATTTAATACAAGAGAACAGTACACCATACAATAGAATGCAGTAAGTAAACAGACGTTCCACGCGGGCTCGCAACTACGGTTAAGAGAGAAAGAGAAAAAGACAGTCGAGAAACGATCACGTTACATGATTATAAATTAACCACTTGCTTAATGGAAGGAAATTTAACGTAGACACTATGTTTAGCGTAAAGTCTGTTTTCATGTCTAATCGTTATAAGCAGGTAGAGATAAATAAAAAGGATGGTCGCGCGGCGAGACGCGCGACATAGCACTCTAAAACAAATTAAGAAGTTAACGACTCGTCGCGCGACCGAGCACGCAACGAGACACTTCGCCTTAGTTATGAGGAGACATTAAGCGTCGCGCGATGAAACGCACGACGGCATACGTCGACTAAACTGAGTCCAAAGTGGAACGTCGCGTGAATACACACGCGGCGTTACACCTTAAACAACCTGAAATTAAAATGAATCGTCGCGCGACGAAGCGCACGACGCAACACACAGATAGAATCTGAAATTAGACAAATCCGTCGCGCGGTGAAGCGCGCGACGCAGCACGCTAACTAACGGAGTTTGATGTTAACTACCAACCAAAAATAATCGCAGCGAGCGCGGGCGAGCGGGGACACGGTCGGGCGAGGCCAGGACGGGGCGGGGCGACCGGGCCGGGGCCAGGGCGGTTGAACCGGCCAGGGCCAGGCGCGGCGAGGGCCGGCCGAGGCCGGGCGGCCGAGCCGAGCGACGGGGGCGGGGCGGAGCGGGCTCGCCGGGGGCGAGGCGGGGCCGGCGCGGGACGGGCTCGCCGGAGCGGCCGAGCCGGGCGGCCGAGCTCGCCGGAGCCGGGCGCGGGGAGGGGCGAGGGCTGGGCGCGGCGGAGGCCGGCGCGGCGGGGCCAAGCGCCGCCGGGGAGGGAGGGGGAGGGGCCGAGCGGGGGCCGAGCGGGGGGGGGGGGGGGGGGGGGGGGGCGAGCGCCGCCGGGGAGGGAGGGGGAGGGGCCGAGCGGGGGGGCCGAGCGCCGCCGCGCGCAGGGGGAAGGGCGGGGGCGCGCGCGGGCAGGGGGAGAGGGAGGGCGCGCGCGGAGGGAAGAAGAGGAGGGAGAGGGGGAGGGAGAAGGGGAAGGGGAGGGGAGCTCACCTCGGGGTCCAAAATCCGGTGATCGCCGTCTCCAAATCCTAGGGCACCACGGGGAGAGAGAGGTGGAAGAAGGAGAGGAGAGGTTGTTGCGCGGGAGATCCAAATGAGAGAGAGAGAGGGAGAAGGTGGGCGCATGGGGGGGGGGCGCCAGGGGCGCGCAGGGCCGGGCCGGGCAGGGCTGGGCTGGGCTGGGCCAGGCCACTTCGCGGATCGAAGACCCACGACGCGCGCGGACCACTAAACGGACTTAAATCGCGAATCGAAATCCGGAACGGAACGAGACGAACACTCAACATCAGACAAAGAAATGTGCTTCGGCATGATGCAACACCCATGACACTTAGGTTTTGGTTTATACATGACACGAACACCTGTCGCTATACTGGTTTGAAATTGGGAAGAAAGAGCAAAACGGGGAAAGAGAAAAGAGAGTAACACCCGAATTTGGTGAGAGAAAAGAAGAAAAAATTCTACCCCCAAATTCAGGGCGTTACAAACCTATCCCCCTTAAAAGAATCTCGCCCTCGAGATTCAGGGTTGGCTAGCAAAGAGCTCAGGGTATTTAGCCATCAGATCATCTTCACGCTCCCAGGTTGCTTCTTCCTCAGAGTGGTGATTCCATCTAACTTTGCACATCCTGATGGTCTTCCTTCGGGTGACTCTATCTGCAACCTCAAGGATTTGCGTTGGCTTCTCTGTGTAGGTCAAGTCCTCTTGGACTTCAAGACCTTCCACTGGCAACTGCTCTTCTGGCACACGCAAGCACTTCTTCAACTGAGACACATGAAAGACATCATGCACAGCTGACAAATTCTCTGGCAGACTGAGCTGATAGGCCACTTCTCCACGCTTTGAGAGGATCTGGTACGGACCAATGTAGCGGGGTGCTAGCTTGCCTTTCACTCCGAATCTTCTGACTCCTCTGATCGGTGACACTTTCAGATAGACAAAGTCTTCGACTTCGAAACTCAGCTCTCTTCTTCTTGTGTCCGCATAGCTTCGCTGCCTTGATTGCGCTATCTTCAGATTCTCTCGGACCATCTTGATGTTCTCTTCGGCTTCAAGCAGAATGTCTGGCCCAAACACCTGCTTTTCTCCAGGCTGATCCCATTGCAACGGGGTTCTGCAACTCCTTCCGTAGAGCGCCTGAAACGGTGACATCTTCAAACTGGCCTAGTAACTGTTGTTATAGGAAAACTCTGCATAAGGAAATCTCTTATCCCATCCGGACTGATCTTGCAACGCACAGGCTCTCAACATATCTTCAAGAATTTGATTGGTTCTTTCAGTCTGACCATCTGTCTGCGGATGATAAGCTGAACTGAAATTCAGATGTGTGCCCAAGGCTTCATGCAACTGCTGCCAGAAATGAGAGGTGAACTGCGTTCCTCTGTCTGACACTATCTTCTTTGGCACACCATGAAGACAAACGATCCGAGACATATACAACTCTGCCAATACGGCACTGCTGTAGTTGGTCTTGACTGGTATGAAGTGGGCTGACTTGGTCAAACGGTCCACTACTACCCAAATGGAATCGTAGCCGACTCGAGTGCGAGGCAATCCGACTATGAAATCCATACCGATTTCATCCCATTTCCACTGAGGGATCTGCAACGGTTGCAACAATCCAGCTGGTCTCTGGTGCTCTGCCTTAATTCTTCGGCAACTATCGCACATAGCCACATGCTCTGCGATTTCCCTCTTCATTCCGTACCACCAGAATTTCTTCTTCAGATCCTGATACATCTTCTCACTGCCAGGGTGAATCGAATAGGCTGTCTCATGAGCTTCCTTGAGAATCAACTCCCGAATGGACTGGACATTGGGAACACACAAGCGGTCTTTGAACCATACCACACCTTCTGCATCTTCTCGAAAATCTTTGCCTCTGCCATCTAGAATCAGTCGCCGAATCTCACTGATCTTTTCATCATTCTTCTGCGCTTCTTTGATTTCTCGCTCCAAGGTAGGTTCCAACTCAACTGTGACTCCTCGCGAATTGTTCAGAAACCCGAGACTCAACCTGTCAAACTCTTTGGCCAACTCATAAGGCATCGGACGAGCGACCATCAGATTGACTTGACTCTTTCTGCTCAAAGCATCTGCCACTACGTTCGCTTTGCCTGGATGGTAATGGATCTCCAACTCATAGTCTTTGATCAACTCTAACCATCTTCGTTGCCTCATGTTCAATTCTGACTGAGTGAATATGTACTTCAGACTCTTGTGATCTGTGTAAACATCGCATTTCTGTCCATACAGATAGTGTCTCCATGTCTTCAGTGCGTGAACCACTGCTGCCAACTCTAGGTCATGGATTGGGTAATTCTTCTCATGAACCTTCAGCTGTCGGGACGAGTAAGCCACAACTCTTCCCTCCTGCATCAACACGCATCCCAAACCTGTGTAACAAGCATCACAATACACCGAGAAGGGCCTGTGCACATCAGGCAAGACTAAGACAGGCGCTGTTGTCAACTTCCCTTTCAGCGCTTCGAAGGCCTCTTGACATTTCTGGGTCCACTTGAACTCAACCTTGTTGCCTAGCAACGCTGTCATTGGTTTCGCAATCTTCGAAAACCCTTCAATGAATCGCCGATAATATCCGGCCATTCCAATGAAGCTCTTGATTCCTCGAGCATCCGTTGGCGCTTTCTAGTTCAGAATGTCTGCCACTTTCTTCGGATCCACAGCCAATCCTTCTTTGTTGATTATGTGACCCAAGAACAGGACTTCACTGATCTAGAACTCACACTTGCTCAACTTTGCATACAACTGGTGCTCTCGCAATCTCTGCAATACCATCCTCAAATGATCTGCATGTTCTTCTTCGCTTTGAGAATAAACCAGAATGTCATCAATAAATACCACCACAAACTTATCGAGATAATCCATGAATACACAGTTCATCAAGTTCATGAAGAACGCTGGTGCATTGGTCAAACCAAAAGACATCACTGTGAACTCATATAACCCATACTTGGTAATGAATGCCGTCTTCGGAATGTCCGAAGGTCGGATCCTGAGCTGATGATAACCTGACCTCAGATCAATCTTGGAGAACACACTGGCTCTTCTCAACTGGTCGAACAGATCTTCTATTCTGGGCAAAGGGTACTTGTTCTTGATCGTGACTTCATTCAAAGCTCGATAATCGATACACATCCTCTTGGTGCCATCTTTCTTTTCCACAAACAAGACAGGGGCGGCCCAAGGCGAGGTGCTTGGCCGGATGTAACTTTTCTCTGACAGCTCATCAATCTGCTTCTTAAGCTCAACCAACTCTGGTCCGGATATTCTGTAAGCTCTCTTAAAGATGGGGGCGGTTCCAGGAAGAAGCTCTATGGCAAACTCAACTTTTCGCTCTGGTGGCATACCCGGTAAGTCCTTTGGAAACACATCTGGGAATTCAGACACCACCTTGATACTCTCAATTGGGTCTGCTTCACTGCTATCGACAGCCATCTGATAACAACTTCCTCTCTTCGGCTCAGGCGGGACTAACTCGGTCACCACTTCCTCTCCTAGTGGGGACACCAACTTGATTGTCCTTTTATCACAACTGATAACTGCCTGATACTTATCTAGCCAATTCATCCCCAGGATGACATCTATTCCCTGAGTACCCATTACTATAAGGTTAGCGGGAAACGCTATCCCCCTTATTTCCACGCTTACATTCAAACAGATGCTATCAGCTCGAATTCTACCACCGGTCGAGTCAATTTGAATGGGGGTTGACATGGTAGTAATTGGAAGATTATGTGCTTCTACCCATGATGCAGTAATGAAAGAATGCGTTGCTCCAGTATCAAATAACACTTCTGCAATATGGGAGTTGACTGGGAACATACCTACTATCATGCCGGGAGTCTCCTGAACTGCTTCAGCCTCCAAGTGGTTCAGTCTCCCATGATTATAGCGCGGTTGAGAGCGGTTGCCTGCTCCAGGCTGAGACACATTCTGCTTTGCTGGGACATTGGGGCCTGACTGCTGCTGGGCTGCCTTCTTCGGACATTGCATCACCCAGTGGCCTTGCTCTCCGCAGTGGAAACATGCTCTGTTTACAACCTGAGCTGGTGCTGCCTGACTGTTCTGCTGGCTTGCTGGGGCAGGAAGACGAGGTGTCTGCTGATTCTGCCTCTGAAACTGACCTCCTGACTGATTGCTCTGACGGTTCTGGTACTGATGCTGAGGATACTGCCTTTGGAACTGCTGATGCTGCTGAGGTGGACGCTGGTTCTGCCTGAACTGCTGAGATTGATTGCCTGAGAAACGAGGGCGGCTGTTGCTTCCAGGCTGGGGTCCACTGATCTTGCGCTTACGATCCTCCATCTCCTTACGCTTCCTTTCTGTCATGATTGCTCTGTCAATCAGGTGCTGGAATGTCGGGAAGGTATGATTCATCAGTTGGTACTGAAGAGGGTCAACCAAGCCTCTCAAGAAACGATATTGTCGCTTGGCGTCGGTGTTGACATCTTCAGGAGCATAGCGAGACAGCTGCAGAAACCTGTCCCGGTACTCACTGACAGATGATGACCCTTGCTTAAGGGCCAGGAACTCCTCCTTCTTCACTGTCATCAGACCTGCTGGCACATGGTACTGACGAAAGCTACCTCTGAACTCTTCCCAGGTGATGGCATCGGGGTTGGCATGGGTGGCGAGGTAAGACTCCCACCATGATTGGGCTGCTCCTCTCAACAGACGGGGACCATACAGGACTTTCTCCCTGTCATCACACTGAGCGGTATGCAACTCTCGCTCCACAGTGCGTAGCCAATCTTCAGCATCCATGGGGTCAGAAGAGTGAGTGAACGTTGGGGGATGACCTCTCATGAATTCAGCACGCTTGTCTCTGGGCATCTGAGGCATCTGAGGCTGGGGTGGTGCTTGCTGCTGTTGCTGCTGCTGCTGAATGGCGGCCAGAGTCTGACCGATGGCCTGAACTGCCTGAGTCTGCATCAGAAACATCTGCTCGATCGACATCGGGGGCGGGGGTGGCAGGTGCTGCTGCTGGGGCACCTCATCCTGCGGAGCGGCTCGCTCCTGCTGAGCACGCCTTCCTCCTCTGCACCTGTTCTCTGACATCTACAGAATGCAACCACACATCAGAACTGATCTGGCAAATCTTGCAGCATAAGAAAAGAGTATAGAATTCTTCAACAGCACTGAACAGATGAGCATCTCCACTGATCTCCATCGCAGACCACACAGCTTCTCAGATAAAGAGGAAAGTAGAATAAAGGGTTTCCCAACTATATAACTAACTCCATTAACATAATAGGTAAGCCAAAATGCAGGGGATACCCACACTGAAAGGGAATTAGGCTTAGACCTAGTTCCTAAATAATTTTGGTGGTTGAATTGCCCAACACAAATATTGGACTAACTAGTTTGCTCTAGTGCATAAGTTATACAGGTGCAAAAGGTTCACATTTAGCCAATAAAAAGACCAAGTGTTGGATTCAACAAAGGAGCAGCAAGGCAACCGAGGGCACCTCTGGCTGGAGGCACCGGACTGTCCGGTGTGCACCGGACTGTCCGGTGCGACCAGAGGACTCCGACTTCAAACTCTTCGCTCTCGGGATTTCTCGGTGGACAGCGCGCTATAATTCACCGGACTGTCCGGTGTGCACCGGACATGTCCGGTGCTCCAAGGAAACGCCGTCCCCGGAACTCGCCAGCCTCGGGTTCGCTCGGCAGCCGCTCCGCTAAAATTCACCGGACTGTCCGGTGTGCACCGGACTGTCCGGTGTGCCAGCGGAGCAACGGCTCTCTGCGGCGCCAACGGCTCCCTGCGGTGCATTAAATGCGCGCGCAGCGCGCGCAGACGTCAGGATCGCCCATGCCGGTGCACCGGACATCAAACAGTACTTGTCCGGTGTGCACCGGACACCCAGGAGGGCCCAGAAGTCAGAAGCTCCAACGGTCAGAATCCAACGGCAATGGTGACGTGGCAGGGGCACCGGACTGTCCGGTGTGCACCGGACTGTCCGGTGCGCCATCGAACAGAGGGGTTCCAGCAACGGTCACTTTTGGTGGTTGAGGCTATAAATACCCCAACCACCCCACATTCATTGCCATCCAAGTTTTCCACTTCTCAACCTCTACAAGAGCTCTAGCATTCAATTCTAGACACACCAAATAGATCAAGTCCTCTCCAAATTCCACACAACTCCATAGTGACTAGAGAGAGTGATTTGCTTGTGTTCTTTCGAGCTCTTGCGCTTGGATCGCATTCTTTTCTTTCTCACTTGTTCTTGAGATCATCACTCAATTGTAACCAAGGCAAGAGGCACCAATTGTGTGGTGGCCCTTGCGGGGAAGCTTTGTTCCCGTTTGATTGAGAAGAAGAGAAAGCTCACTCGATCCGTGGGATCGTTTGAGAGAGGGAAGGGTTGAAAGAGACCCGGCCTTTGTGGCCTCCTCAACGGGGAGTAGGTTTGCGAGAACCGAACCTCGGTAAAACAAATCCTTGTGTCACACTCTTATTTGCTTGCGATTTGTTTTGCGCCCTCTCTCGCGGACTCGTTTCTTTATTACTAACGCTAACCCGGCTTGTAGTTGTGATTATTTTTGTAAATTTCAGTTTCGCCCTATTCACCCCCCCTCTAGGCGACTATCAATTGGTATCAGGACCCGGTACTTCATTAGAGCCTAACCGCTCGAAGTGATGTCGGGAGATCACACCAAGAGGGAGATGGAGACCGGCGATGACAAGCCCACTACAAGTCAAGGGAGCACTTCATCTTCATCGGAAGAGTCCCGCACCAAGAGAAGAGAGAAGAAGAAGAAATCCTCCAAGCGGAAGGAGAAAAGATCTTCCTCTTCTCACCACAAAGAGAAGAAGGAAAAATCTTCTTCTCACAAGCCGCATCGGAGTGGGGACAAGCACAAAAGGATGAGGAAGGTAGTCTACTACGAGACCGACACTTCATCGACATCTACCTCCGGCTCCGACGCGGCGTCCGTCACTTCTAAACGCCAAGAGCGTAAGAAGTATAGTAAGATCCCCCTACGCTACCCTCGCGTTCCTAAACATACACCTTTACTTTCCGTCCCATTAGGCAAACCACCAACTTTTAATGGTGAAGATTATGCTATGTGGAGTAATTTGATGCGATTTCATCTAACCTCTCTCCACAAAAGATTATGGGATGTTGTTGAGTATGGTGTACAGGTACCATCCGTAGGGGATGAAGACTACGACACGGACGAAGTGGCCCAAATCGAGCACTTCAACTCCCAAGCCACAACCATTCTCCTTGCCTCACTAAGCAAGGAGGAATACAACAAAGTACAAGGGTTGAAGAACGCCAAGGAGATTTGGGACCTACTCAAGACGGCGCACGAGGGTGATGAACTCACAAAGATCACCAAGCGGGAAACGATCGAGGGGGAGCTCGGTCGCTTCCGTCTTCGCCAAGGGGAGGAGCCACAAGACATGTACAACCGGCTCAAGACCTTGGTGAACCAAGTGCGCAACCTCGGGAGCGCAAAATGGGATGACCACGAAGTGGTTAAGGTTATTCTAAGAGCCCTTATTTTCCTTAACCCTACTCAAGTACAATTAATTCGTGGCAATCCTAGATATACACAAATGACCCCCGAGGAAGTCATCGGGAATTTTGTTAGTTTTGAATGCATGATTAAGGGCTCCAAGAAGATCAACGAGCTTGATGAGCCTTCCACATCCGAGGCGCAACCCGTGGCCTTCAAGGCAACGGAGGAGAAGAAGGAGGAGTCTACACCAAGTAGACAACCAATTGACGCCTCCAAGCTCGACAACGAGGAGATGGCCCTAATCATCAAAAGCTTCCGGCAAATCCTCAAGCAACGGAAGGGAAAGGACTACAAATCCCGTTCCAAGAAGGTTTGCTACAAGTGTGGTAAGCCCGGTCACTTTATTGCTAAATGTCCATTATCAAGTGATAGTGACAGGGGTGACGACAAGAAAGGCAAGAGGAAGGAAAAGAAGAAGTACTACAAGAAGAAGGGCGGCGATGCCCATGTTTGTCGGGAATGGGACTCCGACGAAAGCTCAAGCGACTCCTCCGACGACGAGGATGCCGCCAACATCGCCGTCACCAAGGGCCTCCTCTTCCCCAACGTCGGCCACAAGTGCCTCATGGCCAAGGACGGCAAAAAGAAGGTAAAATCAAAGTCCTCCACTAAATATGAAACATCTAGTGATGAGGATGATGATAAAAATGAAGAGGATAATTTGCGTATTCTTTTTGCCAACCTTAACATGGAACAAAAAGAAAAATTAAATGAATTGATTAGTGCTATACATGAGAAGGATGATCTCTTGGATTCTCAAGAGGACTTCCTTATTAAAGAAAATAAAAAGCATGTTAAGGTTAAAAATGCTTATGCTCTAGAAAGAGAAAAATGTGAAAAATTGTCTAGTGAGCTAAGTATTTGCCATGAGACTTTAGACAACCTTAGAAATGAAAATGCCAATTTGTTAGCTAAGGTTGATTCTCCTATTTGCAATATTTCAATTCCTAGAAATGATAATAATGATTTGCTTGCTAGGATTGAAAAATTGAACATTTCTCTTGCTAGCCTTAGAAATGAGAATGAGAAATTAATTGCTAAGGCTAAGGATTTTGATGTTTGCAATACTACTATTTCTGACCTTAGAACTAAGAATGATTTGTTGCATGCTAAGGTTATTGAATTAAAGTCTTGCAAACCCTCTACATCTACTATTGAGCATGTGTCCATTTGCACTAGATGTAGAGATATTAATGTTGATGCTATCCATGATCACCTTGCCCTAATTAAAAAACAAAATGATCACATAGCACAACTTAATGCTAAAATTAGAGAGCATGACTTAGAAAATGAAAAATTTAAATTGGCTAGAAGCATGCTCTATAATGGGAGACGCCCGGGCATTAAGGACGGCATTGGCTTCCAAAGGGGAGACAATGTCAAAATTAATGCCCCTCCTAAGAACTTGTCTAACTTTGTTAAGGGCAAGGCTCCCATGCCTCAGGATAACGAGGGTTACATTTTGTACCCTGCCGGGTATCCTGAGAGTAAAATTAAGAAAATTCATTCTAGGAAGTCTCACTCTGGCCCTAATTATGCTTTTATGTATAAGGGTGAGACATCTAGATCTAGGCAACCAACCCATGCCAAGTTGCCTAGAAAGAAAACCATTAATGCATCAAATGATCATGCCATTTCATTTAAAACTTTTGATGCATCTTATGTTTTGACTAGCAAGTCCGGCAAGGTAGTTGCCAAAATTGTTGGGGGCAAACACAAGGGCTCCAAGACTTGTGTTTGGGTACCCAAAGTTCTTGTATCTAATGCCAAAGGACCCAAAACCGTTTGGGTACCTAAAACAAAGAACTAAACTTGTTTTGTAGGTTTATGCATCCGGGGGCACAAGTTGGATACTCGACAGCGGGTGCACAAACCACATGACCGGGGAGAAAATGATGTTCTCCTCATATGAGAAAAACCAAGATCCCCAACGAGCTATCACATTCGGGGATGGAAATCAAGGTTTGGTCAAAGGTTTAGGTAAAATTGCTATATCTCCTGACCATTCTATTTCCAATGTTTTTCTTGTAGATTCATTAGATTACAATTTGCTTTCCGTATCCCAATTATGTAAAATGGGCTACAACTGTCTTTTTACTGATATAGGTGTTACTGTCTTTAGAAGGAGTGATGATTCAATAGCATTTAAGGGTGTGTTAGAGGGTCAGCTATACTTAGTAGATTTTGAAAGGGCTGAACTCGACACATGCTTAATTGCTAAGACTAACTTGGGTTGGCTCTGGCACCGTCGACTAGCCCATGTTGGAATGAAGAATCTTCACAAACTTCTAAAGGGAGAACACATTTTGGGACTAATCGATGTTCATTTTGAGAAAGACAGGATTTGTAGCGCTTGCCAAGCCGGGAAGCAAGTTGGTGTCCATCATCCACACAAAAATATCATGACTACCGACAGGCCACTGGAGCTCCTACATATGGATCTATTCGGCCCGATCGCTTACATAAGCATCGGCGGTAGTAAGTATTGTCTTGTAATTGTGGATGATTATTCTCGCTTCACTTGGGTATTCTTTTTGCAGGAAAAATCACAAACCCAAGAGACCTTAAAGGGATTCTTGAGACGGGCTCAAAATGAGTTCGGCTTAAGGATCAAGAAAATTAGAAGCGACAATGGGACGGAGTTCAAGAACTCTCAAATAGAAGGCTTTCTTGAGGAGGAGGGCATCAAGCATGAGTTCTCTTCTCCCTACACTCCACAACAAAATGGTGTAGTGGAGAGGAAGAATCGAACTCTATTGGACATGGCAAGAACCATGCTTGATGAGTACAAGACACTGGATCGGTTTTGGGCCGAGGCGGTCAACACCGCCTGCTACGCCATCAACCGATTATATCTTCATCGAATCCTCAAGAAGACATCCTATGAACTCCTAACCGGTAAAAAGCCCAATATTTCATATTTTAGAGTTTTTGGTAGCAAATGTTTTATACTTGTTAAAAGAGGTAGAAAATCTAAATTTGCTCCTAAAACTGTAGAAGGCTTTTTACTAGGATATGACTCAAACACAAGGGCATATAGAGTCTTTAACAAGTCCTCAGGACTTGTTGAAGTTTCTTGTGACGTTGTGTTTGATGAGACTAACGGCTCTCAAGTAGAGCAAGTTGATCTTGATGATGTAGGTGAAGAACAGGCTCCATGCATAGCGCTAAGGAACATGTCCATCGGGGATGTGTGTCCTAAGGAATCCGAAGAGCCTCCAAATGCACAAGATCAACCATCCTCCTCCATGCAAGCATCTCCACCAACTCAAGTTGAGGATGAGGTTCAAGATGTTGAACAAGAAAATCAAGAAGATGAGCCACCTCAAAATGACGGCAACGATCAAGGGGGAGATTCAAATGATGAAGACAAGGAGGATGAACAACCAAGGCCGCCACACCCAAGAGTCCACCAAGCGATACAACGAGATCACCCCGTTGACACCATCCTCGGCGACATTCATAAGGGGGTAACTACTCGATCTCGTGTTGCACATTTTTGTGAGCATTACTCGTTTGTTTCCTCTATTGAGCCACATAGGGTAGAGGAAGCTCTTCAAGATTCGGATTGGGTGATGGCGATGCAAGAGGAGCTCAACAATTTCACAAGGAATGAGGTATGGCACTTAGTTCCACGTCCTAATCAAAATGTTGTAGGAACCAAGTGGGTCTTCCGCAACAAGCAAGACGAGCATGGTGTGGTGACTAGGAACAAAGCTCGACTCGTGGCCAAGGGGTATTCACAAGTCGAAGGTTTGGATTTTGGTGAAACCTATGCACCCGTAGCTAGGCTTGAGTCAATTCGCATATTATTAGCCTATGCTACTTACCATGGCTTCAAGCTCTATCAAATGGACGTAAAGAGTGCCTTCCTTAATGGACCAATCAAGGAGGAGGTCTATGTTGAGCAACCTCCCGGCTTTGAAGACAGTGAGTATCCTAATCATGTTTATAGGCTCTCTAAGGCGCTTTATGGGCTCAAGCAAGCCCCAAGAGCATGGTATGAATGCCTTAGAGATTTCCTTATTGCAAATGGCTTCAAAGTCGGCAAGGCCGATCCTACTTTATTCACTAAAACTCTTGACAACGATTTGTTCGTATGCCAAATTTATGTTGATGATATTATATTTGGGTCTACTAACAAATCTACATGTGAAGAATTTAGTAGGATCATGACACAGAAATTCGAGATGTCGATGATGGGGGAGTTGAAATATTTCTTAGGATTTCAAGTCAAGCAACTCCAAGAGGGCACCTTCATTAGCCAAACGAAGTATACTCAAGACATTCTAAGCAAATTTGGAATGAAGGATGCCAAGCCCATCAAGACACCCATGGGAACTAATGGACATCTCGACCTCGACACGGGAGGTAAGTCCGTGGATCAAAAGGTATACCGGTCGATGATTGGTTCATTGCTTTACTTATGTGCATCTCGACCGGACATTATGCTTTCCGTTTGCATGTGTGCAAGATTTCAAGCCGACCCTAAGGAATCACGCCTTACGGCCGTAAAACGAATCTTGAGATATTTGGCTTTTACTCCTAAGTTTGGGCTTTGGTACCCTCGGGGATCCACCTTTGATTTGATTGGATATTCGGATGCCGATTGGGCGGGGTGTAGGATTAATAGAAAGAGCACATCGGGGACTTGCCAGTTCTTGGGAAGATCCTTGGTGTCATGGGCTTCAAAGAAGCAAAATTCGGTCGCTCTTTCTACCGCCGAAGCCGAGTATATTGCCGCAGGCCATTGTTGCGCGCAATTGCTTTGGATGAGGCAAACCCTGCGGGACTACGGTTACAAATTAACCAAAGTCCCTTTGCTATGTGACAATGAGAGTGCAATCAAAATGGCCGACAACCCCGTCGAGCATAGCCGCACTAAGCACATAGCCATTCGGTATCATTTTCTTCGGGATCACCAACAAAAGGGGGATATCGAGATTTCTTATATTAATACTAAAGATCAATTAGCCGATATCTTTACCAAACCACTTGATGAACAATCTTTTACCCGACTTAGGCATGAGCTTAATATTCTTGATTCTAGGAATTTCTTTTGCTAGTCTTGCACGCATAGCACATGAATATACCTTTGATCATGTCTCTTTTATATATGCTATGACTAATGTGTTTTCAAGTGTATTTCAACCAAGTCATAGGTGTATTGAAAGGGAATTGGAGTCTTCGGCGAAGACAAAGGCTTCCACTCCGTTCTACTACTCATCCTTCGCCGTCGCTCCGCATCATCTCTCCAACGTTGGTATAACCTTCACTCATTTATTTCATGACCAAAGGGGGAGAATGTACTTCATTGGGCTCTAATGATTCTGTTTTTGGCGATTCATGCCAAAGGGGGAGAAAATATGAGCCCAAAGCAAAAGGACCGTACCACCACCTAATTTCATACATTTGATAATTTTATATTGGTAAATTTCAAAATTGGTATCTCTTTGTGTTCTAAGAAGGGAGTAACGAGTATTTTCAAAATTGATGTCTTAAAACCCTCTTGATCACTAAGAGGAGACCTTATTTGAGGGGGAGTTTTGCTTAGTCAAAGGAAAAGCATTGGAAATAGGGGGAGAAAATTCCATATCTTGAAAATGCTTTGCAAAATCTTTTTCATTTACCTTTGACTATCTTGCAAAAGTACTTTGAAAAGAATTTACAAAAGAATTTGCAAAAACAAAACTCGTGGTGCAAATATGGTCCAATATGTCAAAAACAAAGAAACCATCCATGTGCATCATATAAGTTTATATTGGCTCAATCCCAAGCAACCTTTGCACTTACATTATGTAAACTAGTTCAATTATGCACTTCTATATTTGCTTTGGTTTGTGTTGGCATCAATCACCAAAAAGGGGGAGATTGAAAGGGAATTAGGCTTAGACCTAGTTCCTAAATAATTTTGGTGGTTGAATTGCCCAACACAAATATTGGACTAACTAGTTTGCTCTAGTGCATAAGTTATACAGGTGCAAAAGGTTCACATTTAGCCAATAAAAAGACCAAGTGTTGGATTCAACAAAGGAGCAGCAAGGCAACCGAGGGCACCTCTGGCTGGAGGCACCGGACTGTCCGGTGTGCACCGGACTGTCCGGTGCGACCAGAGGACTCCGACTTCAAACTCTTCGCTCTCGGGATTTCTCGGTGGACAGCGCGCTATAATTCACCGGACTGTCCGGTGTGCACCGGACATGTCCGGTGCTCCAAGGAAACGCCGTCCCCGGAACTCGCCAGCCTCGGGTTCGCTCGGCAGCCGCTCCGCTAAAATTCACCGGACTGTCCGGTGTGCACCGGACTGTCCGGTGTGCCAGCGGAGCAACGGCTCTCTGCGGCGCCAACGGCTCCCTGCGGTGCATTAAATGCGCGCGCAGCGCGCGCAGACGTCAGGATCGCCCATGCCGGTGCACCGGACATCAAACAGTACTTGTCCGGTGTGCACCGGACACCCAGGAGGGCCCAGAAGTCAGAAGCTCCAACGGTCAGAATCCAACGGCAATGGTGACGTGGCAGGGGCACCGGACTGTCCGGTGTGCACCGGACTGTCCGGTGCGCCATCGAACAGAGGGGTTCCAGCAACGGTCACTTTTGGTGGTTGAGGCTATAAATACCCCAACCACCCCACATTCATTGCCATCCAAGTTTTCCACTTCTCAACCTCTACAAGAGCTCTAGCATTCAATTCTAGACACACCAAATAGATCAAGTCCTCTCCAAATTCCACACAACTCCATAGTGACTAGAGAGAGTGATTTGCTTGTGTTCTTTCGAGCTCTTGCGCTTGGATCGCATTCTTTTCTTTCTCACTTGTTCTTGAGATCATCACTCAATTGTAACCAAGGCAAGAGGCACCAATTGTGTGGTGGCCCTTGCGGGGAAGCTTTGTTCCCGTTTGATTGAGAAGAAGAGAAAGCTCACTCGATCCGTGGGATCGTTTGAGAGAGGGAAGGGTTGAAAGAGACCCGGCCTTTGTGGCCTCCTCAACGGGGAGTAGGTTTGCGAGAACCGAACCTCGGTAAAACAAATCCTTGTGTCACACTCTTATTTGCTTGCGATTTGTTTTGCGCCCTCTCTCGCGGACTCGTTTCTTTATTACTAACGCTAACCCGGCTTGTAGTTGTGATTATTTTTGTAAATTTCAGTTTCGCCCTATTCACCCCCCCTCTAGGCGACTATCACACACTCTGGTGACAATCATTACAAAGATCCAAACCAAACATAGTTCATCATGACAAACATAAATGCACAGGATATAGCAAACTACCCTGTCTAACTAAGACTAACTAAGACCGAGATTAACGCTAAGACTGAAGCTTCTATGTATATATATTTCGTATTAATTACAAGATCCAACTCTAACGAGCTATGGTTCTAGATTTATCTTGGTCTTGCAGTCGGGATTGCCATAAGACTGGTGTCCACGCCGAGGTGAGCGGTACGGGTGCTGAGTCCCAACGGGAGCGGGGGAACCATCATCCAAGTGACGACGTTCCGCGCGCTCAGCCCGCAGCAGGGCGATCTCAGCACGAGCCCTACTCAGCTCGTCTAGTGCATGGTCCAGCTCCATGTTTAGCACGGCGGCTAGGTTGACTGTGCTGCTCAACCTAGGATTGTCCTCACCAGCAGGTGAAACAATCACGCCTCCTGTGCTGCCAGATGGACGGCGAGGGTAATACTTCAGGTCGAGACCGTCAGCTACCCCACCGAGGACCGAGCAGTAGTGCGAAAGCGCACGCCGTGCAACATCCTGCATGGCTGCCTCAGCTGAGTCCCGCTCAGAGATAGAATAGTGCTCTGAGCAAGCCTCCGTGCCCTGGAGACTATTCTCCGGACGGCGCACCAAACAGGTCGCCTCCTAGCGGTCTGGGTAGACCCCGCGACTATGCTGGTAGACCACACAGCGATACTCGATGGACCAAGTACGCCGGTCAAGTGCCCGACGTAGCAGGGTGTCGAGCGCGTCGTGGAAGTGACACCCGCGAGCAGCGTCGCGAGTGATGGGTCGAGCAACCCATCCTTCCGGCTCATGGTCAGCAGGGAAGTCAGTGTCGTGGCTCGGGCTGTCGTCGCCATCTCCGTCGTCTGGGTCTCCTCCAGCAGCTACTCCAGAGGCTGGGGCGCCCAGTGGTGGTGCAGGGGGCGCCTCCAGGGGAAGCACAGGAGAGCAGCTCCTCACAGACTCTATCTCCTGCTGGAGCGAGAAAGAAGAGCCCTGCTGCTCCTGTCGTCGACGTTCCTGCTCCTCATGCAGGCGGTGGTGCAGTCTCTCCAAGTGGCTGGACTGTCCAGCCACGGGACGGCGAAGCGGACGCTCAGCAAGGCGGGAGGGTAAGAAGGGGATGACGGACTTTCGTGCAGTGTGTCTAAGTCGAGCCATCTACAAAAGACATCGCAAGCAAAAGGGTGAGAACAGAATTAATATGACCAGCAAGTAATGAATCATAAATAAATGAAGGATCGGAATAAAACATAATTTTCAGCAAGGTATAATATATAGTAGAACATAGGTTTGGTCGGTATGACCAACTTTTGAAGGGATATCAAAGTCAAGGCAGTGACAGAGGTCTATAATCCTTAGAACGACCATTCTACTCTAGGTTAGCGGTCCTACAGTCAACACGGCTCTGATACCACTTATGTCACACCCGGTTTTTAGAAGGTAAACCGAATGCGAACCATGTACGTGCCAGGATCAGTTATTCACGTACACAGCAGTTACATAACATGGACATCATCACACAGTGCTCAAATAGTATTAAAAGGGGAAATAATAGTCGATTACATCATACGTCTGAGACGTCCATATAGTCCTTACAATAAATCAAAGTGCGGAAAAGAAACGTAGATAACCGCGGCCTTCACAGGCAGCCGACTGGGGGTTGCCGCTAACCCACACCTAGAACTCGTCGTAGTCTTGGAACTCCTGGAAGTCTCCTTCCACAGCTTCATCTTCTCCTGAGCAGTGGTTGCAATGCTGACAACCTGGGGGGGTTTGGTGTGTAGAGCAAGAGTGAGTACACATCAACATACTCAGCAAGTATCCTGTTTGGCTGTAGTGGACTAGCTTTATGTGGGGATAAGTCAAGCAGTTGCTTTTAGTTGGTCAGTTTGTTATTTACTAGTAGAAAGCCAGGTTTTAGCATTAACCCAAGTTATTAACCCAAAGTACCCTTTCCAAACGGAAAGAATACCACTTACCATTACCATAGACATAATCATAACCATCCTCATTGTCATCTGTAAACCAAAATGTCTCTGATCAAGTACCACTAATCACTGGAGCTCACTTGGCCGCTCATAACCGCGAGCACGGCTGATATATCAGTTTTCAAACACTCTGCAGAGGTTGTGCACTTTACCCACAAGCCGTGATTCCCTTTCTGCCCGGAGATCATGACTCTCCATTGATCACTACCAAGGTGACCCAGCAGGGCATCACTACGTAGCCTTTACAAAGATTCCCCGGGACTGTAGTCGCCCGTTAGGTTTCCTAAATGTACCGCACTCCTCCCCAAGGGACAAATCAACCTTGGCAGAGCGAGCCGCATACACCGAGCCCCATTGACGGCACGACGGCTAAGCGAACTACACCCCGGTTCCTCTAATTATTCAGCTAAGGGCGTCCCATTCCACCCTCATGGTTGCACTGTTTTCCCGGGCGGTCATCCATAGAACAGGTCCTTACGGAGAGGCACTCGAGAAACCGCTCGAGCTCCCTTGAAAACCACAAGTATAATATCATAATAAGAGAGGGGAAAACAGCGTATCATATATAATCTCATCATGTTCATTGATTAGAGTTTGAGCAATAGCATGAAGCTAAACAATAATAAACCGACCCAAATAGGTAAACAAGGACATGGATAACAAAAGCTAGTCAATCCTTAGGTATAAATGTGTAATGCGGGAGGTGAATTAAAGAATGAATAGGACAGAGATAGGTCAAAGGACACTTGCCTCCACCAACCGACTGCTGCTCAGGGGCTTCTCCTGCGAGTTCTTCGGGCTCTTCGACCGGATCGTTCTCTATGCGAGCGCAAACATACATACATCCACATATTTAATACAAGAGAACAGTACACCATACAATAGAATGCAGTAAGTAAACAGACGTTCCATGCGGGCTCGCAACTACGGTTAAGAGAGAAAGAGAAAAAGACAGTCGAGAAACGATCACGTTACATGATTATAAATTAACCACTTGCTTAATGGAAGGAAATTTAACGTAGACACTATGTTTAGCGTAAAGTAAAGTCATGTTTCATGTCTAATCGTTATAAGCAGGTAGAGATAAATAAAAAGGATGGTCGCGCGGCGAGACGCGCGACATAGCACTCTAAAACAAATTAAGAAGTTAACGACTCGTCGCGCGACCGAGCACGCAACGAGACACTTCGCCTTAGTTATGAGGAGACGTTAAGCGTCGCGCGACGAAACGCACGACAGCATACGTCGACTAAACTGAGTCCAAAGTGGAACGTCGCGTGAATACACACGCGGCGTTACACCTTAAACAACTTGAAATTAAAATGAATCGTCACGCGACGAAGCGCACGACGCAACACACAGATAGAATCTGAAATTAGACAAATCCGTCGCGCGGTGAAGCGCGCGACGCAGCACGCTAACTAACGGAGTTTGATGTTAACTACCAACAAAAAATAATCGCAGCGAGCGCGGGCGAGCGAGGACACGGTCGGGCGAGGCCGGGACGGGGCGGGGCGACCGGGCCGGGGCCGGGGCGGTTGAACCGGCCAGGGGGGCGGTTGAACCGGCCAGGGGTGGCCGGGTCGGCCGGGACGGCCAGGGAGCCGGGCCGAGCGGGCGAGGCGGCCGAGCCGGGGCCGGGCGCGGCGAGGGCCGGCCGAGGCCGAGCGGCCGAGCCGAGCGACGGGGGCGGGGCGGAGCGGGCTCGCCGGGGGGGCGGGTTCGCCGGGGGCGAGGCGGGGCCGGCGCGGGACGGGCTCGCCGGAGCGGCCGAGCTCGCCGGAGCCGGGCGCGGGGAGGGGCGAGGGCTGGGCGCGGCGGAGGCCGGCGCGGCGGGGCCAAGCGCCGCCGGGGAGGGAGGGGGAGGGGCCGAGCGGGGGGCCGAGCGGGGGGGGGGGGGGGGGGGGCGAGCGCCACCGGGGAGGGAGGGGGAGGGGCCGAGCGGGGGGGGGGGGGCGAGCGCCGCCGCGCGCAGGGGGAAGGGCGGGGGCGCGCGCGAGCAGGGGGAGAGGGAGGGCGCGCGCGGAGGGAAGAAGAGGAGGGAGAGGGGGAGGGAGAAGGGGAAGGGGAGGGGAGCTCACCTCGGGGTCCAAAATCCGGTGATCGCCGTCTCCAAATCCTAGGGCACCACGGGGAGAGAGAGGTGGAAGAAGGAGAGGAGAGGTTGTTGCGCGGGAGATCCAAATGAGAGAGAGAGGGAGAAGGGGGGCGCATGGGGGGGGGTTGGGCGCTAGGGGCGCGCAGGGCCGGGCCGGGCAGGGCTGGGCTGGGCTGGGCCAGGCCACTTCGCGGATCGAAGACCCACGACGCGCGCGGACCACTAAACGGACTTAAATCGCGAATCGAAATCCGGAACGGAACGAGACGAACACTCAACATCAGACAAAGAAATGTGCTTCGGCATGATGCAACACCCATGACACTTAGGTTTTGGTTTATACATGACACGGACACCTGTCGCTATACTGGTTTGAAATTGGGAAGAAAGAGCAAAACGGGGAAAGAGAAAAGAGAGTAACGCCCGAATTTGGTGAGAGAAAAGAAGAAAAAATTCTACCCCCAAATTCAGGGCGTTACAATATTACCTCGTTAAAAACTTTGGATGAGAAAATCTCAATAAGGCAAAACTCATACAAAGAAAAGAGTGTAATATGATGGTACAAAACAGGTCAAATATCATGGAGAATTACTTCTCTTGATCCTTGCAAGCATTTAAGTCTTCTCATACCAATCATCTCAACACATTTCTGAAAACGTTGAGTATGGTAGAGATTTTGTGAATAGATCAGCAAGATTATCACAAGACTTTGTTTGCAAGATGGATAATACAACATGTTTCCATCTGAACAACACAAGCTCAATTATCCTTATAGATAATTATCGGTGGTTCAATTGAACCATGGTACAACATTGTTCTCTAATGGACCTCTAGCCCAAAGAACAATAATATGTCTATAGCCATCATCTCAAAAACCCCCGTGGGGAAAATAAATGATGAGACATATAACTCAGGCTAATATTTCTCCAAGATAATCTAGTCAGAAAATCTGAGAAATCAACATATTAGTCGAGTCTCCTTAAAAACCCAGTGGGAAAAATAAGGAGAGTAGTCATACTCTATTGTTGATTCATTTGAACTCTAGGGAGATAAACTCATCACCTAGTTCAAATACAACAATAACTATGCCATAATGTATCATCCTTGAAAACCTTTACGAGAAAAATAGATGATACGACATAGGCCTTGTGTTGATGTTGCCTCGTTAAAAACTTTGAATGAGAAACCCAAACAGGGGGAAAACTCATGCAAAGAAAAGAGTACAACATGATGTATAAACAAGTTCTTCCGATCAAGAGGAAACTCCCCCTGATCTTTGCAAATCACTAAGTCATCTCATACTTGTTCTGAAACACATCTAAAATGTGGAGTAAGTAGAGACTTAGTTCGTAACTTGTTTTCATCTAAACAACACAAAGTAATATTATCTCCATAGATAATAAGGTCAATGATATAAAAATCATGACCACCACATACCCTCTGTATGTAGTATATCATTCTGTACAATCCCACGAAGTGTACTATAGAATGATTAGTGTAAGTGACCATTAATCTCTGTTGATCAACATTTATCAAACAGTAGGTCCAACTTACCAGAAGTATGTCATTGATCTTGTACCTGGGGATCTTCTATAGATATCCAAGATCAGTATATCCAAACATAAGGAGAGCATGAGTACACCTGGAGATCATAACTCGATCTCATGTGTTGTTAGCTAGCAAATCATTGCAAAGCAATATCCGACCGGATGCTCTTGCAAGATACAATAGCACATCTCATGATCTGAAAGAATCAAATGACTATGATTCCATTATATTGAATTTCTTCAATATACGTTGGATATAGACAACTTTATATCCAAGATACTCAAGATAGTTTAGTTTGAATTGAAAATCTCTTTCAATTCATATCCTCTATCTCGAACTCCGTCGATAAGTAATGTATGTTTAAAATATGCTGCACATATTTACACTGAACATACCATACTTTGTGTATCCTTTCAGAAAGAAGGATTCACTAGGTCGAATGTACCATATTTGACCAAGATGCTCTAAGTCACAAAGACTTTCCAAGCATTGCAAATTTGTGATTGGTGATTATGTATTTGGAATCCTTCAAGACTCCATAAATACCATAATCCAGTGACCACATATGCACATGTTGTCACTACATCTATCAACTGCACAGATAGATGATTTACTGCCCATATTATTGTATCGGAATTTAACTACTCATAGTAAAGGAGAATTTATAGCATTAAAATAATGCTTGGGTTTGCGTATAAACCCAGTTGCTACTAGCCATGCTTTCTCACCACCTCATTGTTTCCAAGTCCATGAAAACAAACTTGTATCCACAGTAAGATACCTTGAAGTGGAAATAATCAACACTTCTTTCCGGTGAGCAAGGCTATCTCTGCAACATTGTATCACTCAACAAGATCCAATTTGAGCATACTCGTGCTCTGCTATGGCCATAGTCTTTTGGATCACTTGGAGTGCATATACAATTGCTGAGATGTATGTGTCGACACTTGTAGCTTTTAAATAACACAATTCTCCAGTTGACATAAAGTCATTTTCTTATGCGCCCTTATGATTTCTCGTGAAATCCCAAAACGAGAATCAAGGTCTTCCGATAACCTAGCCTCATCAGTGCGCACTGAGCTAGGTTGTGAATATATTCCATTCACAGGATAATCAATATCCTTTAGGTGTCCACCAACACTAGGTTGGTTACCAACGAATAGATGGTCTGCATTTACTATCTCAGAAGGCCTAGCCTTCAGCTGCTTGCAAGCATCTTAATCCCAATTTGTGACCATACTTCTCCCCCTCTTATTTACAACAACGTTGCAATAGGGAGTTTAGTGGTGTTCTATTTAACCACTCTTTCTGGCACTTCCACATAGGATTAATTTGAGTGACACCTCATAGTAAATGCACATGGCAGTTAATTTGCAACTTCTTGCAAATCATTCGAACCTAAAGGTCCAGTTTTAGTACGTGATCCTGAGCCTGAATGCTTACTGCATTCATTATAATTTCCTGGCATTCTATTTGGTACTTAAAATCTCCCCCTAATGCCTAGAAAAGCTCATGATTCAAGCAAGCGTACATGCCATAAATAGATTCTCATGAAGAGATTCTAAAACTTAATGATCGACGGAGAATGAATTCTCACATAGATCCCCAGTTTTCTGTGTGCCCATATATGTACGCTGCGGTGGTGAGATTGGGAACATACCCAATGTACGCATGGGAAATCTTTCACGGATTCCCACGTACTAAAAACCATAGGGGAACTTGTACATGCAGTACATGCAGTTAATCACAAGTCAGGAGCGTGCAAAAGCTTCCTGACTCCAACCATAACTAGTTGGAAATGACATTTCATTACTGATGGTCATTAATGATCTGAAATTTTCGAATCTATCACAAATTCATCATATCCTTTATGGATATCATTCTGAATACCTGAGAGCACCTAGAGGGGGGGGGGTGAATAGGTGATCCTGTAACACTTCAAAAACTTAAGCCACAAAACTTGGTTACTTGTTAGCACAGTAATATGCCAAGTGGCTAGAGAAGGATCTCAACACAACACAATAACCAAGAGATATCAATCACAGAGATGGCACAGTGGTTATCCCGTGGTTCGGCCAAGACCAACGCTTGCCTACTCCACGTTGTGGCGTCCCAACGGATGAGGGTTGCAATCAACCCCTCTCAAGCGGTCCAAAGACCAACTTGAATACCACGGTGTTGCTTTGCTTCTCTTAATCCCGTTTGCGAGGAATCTCCACAGCTTGGAGCCTCTCGCCCTTACACAAGATGTTCACGAAGAATCACAGAGCAAGGGAGGGATTAGCAACTCACACACGACACAAAGATCACAGCGAATACGCACACGCAAAACCCAGACTTGAGCTCAAGGGACTAGCACACTAGAACGGAGCTCAAATCACTAAAATGTCGAACAAGTGCGCGAGAATGAAGTGTGAGTGATCAATGATGCTCAAAGGATGCTTGGTATTCTCCTCCATGCGCCTAGGGGTCCCTTTTATAGCCCCAAGGCAGCTAGGAGCCGTTGAGCACAAGTTTGGAAAGCCATTCTTGCCTTCTGTCGTCGGGGGCACCGGACAGTCCGGTGCACACCGGACACTGTCCGGTGCCCGATTTCCTTCCTTAAATAGCGAAGCCGACCGTTGGCAGCCTGAGAGCCGTTGGCGCACCGGACATGTCCGGTGCACACCGGACAGTCCGGTGCACACCGGACAGTCCGGTGCCATCTTCTAGCCGTTGGCTCGGCCACGTGTCCCGCGCAGATTGCGCGGCCGACCGTTGGCCCGGCCGACCGTTGGCTCACCGGACAGTCCGGTGCACACCGGACAGTCCGGTGAATTTTAGCCATACGTCGCCGGTGAATTCCCGAGAGCAGCCACTTCGCTCGAGCCAGCCTGACGCACCGGACACTGTCCGGTGCACCACCGGACAGTCCGGTGCTTGCAGACTCAGCAGATTCTTGGCTGCTCGAGCCAAGACATTTCCAATTGGATTTTTCCTGTTTCCAGCACTTAGACACAATACATTAGTCCATAAAACAATGTACTAAGTCTGAGAAACATACCTTAATTCTTGATTTGTACCTTGTCCACCTTTTTACACTTAGGCACTTGTGTTGGACACTAAATCACCAAAATACTTAGAAATGGCCCAAGGGCACATTTCCCTTTCAATCTCCCCCTTTTTGGTGATTTATGCCAACACAACATAAAGCAAGTAGAACAAGTACAAAATCAAATCAAATAAGAACTCAAAATTGTTTTGATTCAATTTTGACATATATGGATCACTCTATGCCACCACTTGGTTTGTTTTTGCAAATCAAACTCAAATTTCTATCTCTAAGTCAAACACACATGTTAAGACATACAGAGAGTTATTCTAAGAGAAATTGACTTAAGATTTCAAAAACTCCCCCTTTTTCCCATAATCAATACTTCTCCCCATAAGAAGCCAACTTTTGACAAGAGAGACAACAAAAGAGTTTTGACAAACCAAAAGCTCTATTCTACTATTTTCAAAATCTCTCAAGTGGTAGCTGATCCATTTATCGCTTTGGCCTTTATTTTCTCCCCCTTTGGCATCAAGCACCAAAACGGGATCAATCTTGGCCCTTTAACCCCATTGCCTCACCAAAATCTTCAAATAAGAACACAAAGGCAATAAGAGTATGAAGATGAACTTGGAAAAGTTACTCTTTTCATCAGAGTGCAGTGGAAGTCTTGCATGGTCCAAGTCCACCTTTTCCCTTTCAATTTTCCTTGGAGACTAAAACAACGAAACTCAAGTACATGGTTAGTCTCAAAGGGTCAAGTTGTAGCACAGCTCCCCCTAAATATGTGCATTACTTGCAAACAGGACTTGTGAGGTCCAGGGAGTGTTTGTACAACTTGAGCACCACAATAAGCAACAAAATGCAGAGTGAACATGATCAAAGGCATAAACACATGTATGCTACATTTCAATCCAAGTTCCGCGAATCTAAGATATTGAGCTCACTACGCAGCCTGCAAAAGGTCTTCTCATCTAGAGGCTTGGTAAAGATATCGGCTAGCTGGTTCTCGGTGCTAACATGAAACACTTCGATATCTCCCTTTTGCTGGTGGTCTCTCAAAAAGTGATGCCGGATGTCAATGTGCTTTGTGCGGCTGTGCTCAACAGGATTTTCCGCTATTCGGATAGCACTCTCATTATCACATAGGAGTGGGACTTTGCTCAGATTGTAGCCAAAGTCCCTGAGGGTTTGCCTCATCCAAAGTAGTTGCGCGCAACACTGTCCTGCGGCAACATACTCGGCCTCAGCGGTGGATAGGGCAACGGAGGTTTGTTTCTTAGAGTTCCATGACACCAGGGACCTTCCTAAGAATTGGCACGTCCCCGATGTACTCTTCCTATCGACCTTACATCCAGCATAGTCGGAATCTGAGTACCCAATCAAGTCAAAGTTAGACCCCTTTGGATACCAGATCCCGAAGCAAGGCGTAGCGACTAAATATCGAAGAATTCGCTTCACAGCCACTAAGTGACACTCCTTCGGATCGGATTGAAATCTAGCACACATGCACACGCTAAGCATAATATCCGGTCTACTAGCACATAAATAAAGCAAAGAACCTATCATGGACTGGTATGCTTTTTGATCAATGGACTTACCTCCTTTGTTGAGGTCGGTGTGTCCGTCGGTTCCCATCGGCGTCTTTGCGGGCTTAGCGTCCTTCATCCCAAACCTCTTTAGCAAATCTTGTGTGTACTTCGTTTGGGAGATGAAGGTGCCGTCCTTGAGTTGCTTCACTTGGAACCCAAGGAAGTAGGTCAACTCGCCCATCATCGACATCTCGAATTTCTGCATCATCACCCTGCTAAACTCTTCACAAGACTTTTGGTTAGTAGAACCAAATATTATGTCGTCGACATAAATTTGGCACACAAAAAGATCACCATCGCAAGTCTTAGTAAAAAGACTTGGATCGACTTTCCCAACCTTGAAAGCATTAGCAATTAAAAAGTCTCTAAGGCATTCATACCATGCTCTTGGGGCTTGCTTAAGTCCATAGAGCGCCTTAGAGAGCTTACACACGTGGTCGGGGTACCGTTCATCCTCGAAGCCAGGGGGCTGCTCCACGTACACCTCCTCCTTGATCGGCCCGTTGAGGAAAGCGCTCTTCACATCCATTTGGTACAACCTGAAAGAATGGTGAGCGGCATATGCTAGCAAGATACGAATTGATTCTAGCCTAGCCACAGGAGCAAAAGTCTCCTCAAAGTCCAAACCTGCGACTTGGGCATAACCTTTTGCCACAAGTCGGGCCTTGTTTCTCGTCACCACCCCGTGCTCGTCCTGTTTGTTGCGGAACACCCACTTGGTTCCCACAACATTTTGCTTAGGACGAGGCACCAGTGTCCAAACTTCGTTGCGCTTGAAGTTGTTGAGTTCCTCCTGCATGGCCAACACCCAGTCCGGATCTAGCAAGGCCTCTTCTACCCTGAAAGGCTCAATAGAAGAGACAAAAGAGTAATGCTCACAAAAATTAACTAATCTTGAGCGAGTAGTTACTCCCTTGCTAATATCACCCAATATCTGGTCGACGGGATGATCCCTTTGAATCGTCGCTCGAACTTGGGTTGGAGGTGCCTGAGATGCTTCTTCCTCTTGAACATCCTGTGCTCCTCCTTGATCATGTGCCTCCACTTGAGGTACCTGTTCGTCATCTTGGGTTGGGGGATGCACCATAGTTGAGGAAGACGGTTGATCTTGCTCCAAATGTTCCTGAGGCCGTACATCTCCAATCGCCATGGTGCGCATCGCGGCCGTTGGAACGTCTTCTTCATCTACATCATCAAGATCAACAACTTGCTCTCTTGGAGAGCTATTAGTCTCATCAAATACAACGTCGCTAGAGACTTCAACTAAACCCGATGATTTGTTGAAGACCCTATACGCCTTTGTATTTGAATCATAACCTAATAAAAACCCTTCTACGACTTTGGGAGCAAATTTGGAATTCCTACCCTTCTTCACTAGAATGTAGCATTTACTCCCAAAAACACGAAAATACGATACATTAGGTTTGTTACCGGTTAGCAGCTCATACGACGTCTTCTTGAGGAGGCGGTGAAGGTAGACCCTGTTGATGGCGTGGCAAGCCGTGTTCACGGCTTCCGACCAAAAGCACTCGGGGATCTTGAATTCTCCAAGCATAGTCCTCGCCATATCTATGAGCGTCCTGTTCTTCCTCTCTACCACACCATTTTGCTGAGGTGTGTAGGGAGCGGAGAACTCGTGCTTGATCCCCTCCTCCTCAAGAAACTCCTCCACTTGAAGGTTCTTGAATTCGGACCCGTTGTCGCTCCTTATCTTCTTCACCTTGAGCTCAAACTCATTTTGAGCTCTCCTTAGGAAGCGCTTGAGGGTCCCTTGGGTTTCAGACTTATCCTGCAAAAAGAACACCCAAGTGAAGCGGGAAAAGTCATCAACGATAACTAGACCATACTTACTTCCTCCTATGCTCAGATAGGCGACGGGTCCGAAGAGGTCCATATGTAGCAGCTCCAGGGGTCTTGATGTTGTCATCACATTTTTGGTGTGATGAGAGCCTCCCACCTGTTTCCCTGCTTGACAAGCTGCACAAGGTCTATCTTTTTCGAAATGAACATTGGTTAGACCTATCACGTGTTCTCCCTTTAGAAGCTTGTGGAGGTTCTTCATCCCCACATGTGCTAAGCGGCGATGCCACAGCCAGCCCATGCAAGTCTTAGCCATTAAGCATGCATCTAGACCGGCCTCTTCTTTTGCAAAATCAACTAAGTAAAGCTTGCCGTCTAGTACACCCTTAAAAGCTAGTGAACCGTCACATCTCCTAAAGACAGACACATCTACATTTGTAAACAAACAGTTATATCCCATATTGCATAATTGACTGACAGATAGCAAATTATATCCAAGAGACTCTACTAAAAACACATTAGAGATAGAGTGCTCATTTGAGATTGCAATTTTACCTAACCCTTTTACCTTGCCTTGATTCCCATCACCGAAAATTATTGAATCTTGGGAATCTTTATTCTTGACGTAGGAGGTGAACATCTTCTTCTCCCCCGTCATATGGTTTGTGCATCCGCTGTCAATAATCCAGCTTGAACCCCCGGATGCATAAACCTGCAAGGCAAATTTAGGCTTGGGTCTTAGGTACCCAACTCATGTTGGGTCCTGCAAGGTTAGCACAAATATCCTTAGGGACCCAAATGCAAGTTTTGTCTCCCTTGCATCTTGCCCCTAATTTTTTAGCAACTATCTTCCTATCCTTTCTACAAATAGCAAAAGAAGCATTTAAAGCATGATATATTGTAGAAGGTTCATTAACTTTCCTAGGAACATTAACCACATTTCTCCTAGGCATATTATGAATAACATTTCTCCTACCAACATTTCTATCATGCACATAAGAAGAACTAGAAGCAACCATGGTATGAGAATCAAAGGCATTATATATATTACAACTCCTATAAGCATTTCTAGGTTGTCTTCTACCATAGTACATAAAGGCATGGTTCTTTTGCACACTACTAGCCATAGGGGCCTTCCCTTTTTCCTTGGCGGAGATGGGAGCCTTATGGCTTGTCAAGTTCTTGGCTTCCCTCTTGTAGCCAAGTCCATCCTTAATTGAGGGGTGTCTACCAATCGTGTAGGCATCCCTTGCAAATTTTAGCTTGTCAAATTCATTCTTGCTAGTCTTAAGTTGGGCATTAAGACTAGCTAATTCATCATTTAATTTGGAAATTGAAACTAAATAATCACTACAAGCATCAATGTCGAAATCTTTACACCTATTACAAGTTTCAAAAATTTCTACACAAGAATTAGATTTACTAGCTACTTCTAGTTTAGCATTTAAATCATCATTAAAACTTTTTAACTTAGCAATAGTTTCATGACAAGAAGATAATTCACTAGAGAGCATTTCATTCCTCTTAATTTCTAGAGCAAGAGATTTCTGTGCTTCTACAAATTTGTCATGTTCTTCATACAACAAATCCTCTTGTTTTTCTAAAAGCATATTCTTGTCATTCAAGGCATCAATTAATTCATTAATTTTGTCTACCTTGGTTCTATCTAATCCCTTGAATAAGCATGAGTAATCTATCTCATCATCATCACTAGACTCATCTTCACTCGAAGAAGCATAAGTACTAGTATGAGTGCTTACCTTCTTCTCTCTTGCCATGAGGCAAGTGTGACGCTCGTTGGGGAAGAGGGATGACTTGTTGAAGGTGGTGGCGGCGAGTCCTTCATTGTCAGAGTCGGAGGAGGAACAATCCGAATCCCACTCCTTTCCGATATGTGCCTCGCCCTTGGCCTTCTTGTAATGCTTCTTTTTCTCCCTCTTGTTCCCTTGGTCCTGATCACTATCATTGTCGGGACAGTTAGCAATAAAATGACCAAGCTTACCGCATTTGAAGCATGAGCGCTTCCCCTTGGCTTTGGTCTTGCTTGGCTGCCCCTTGCGACCTTTAAGCGCCGTCTTGAAGCGCTTAATGATGAGGGCCATCTCCTCATCATTGAGTCCAGCAGCCTCAACTTGTGCCACCTTGCTTGGTAGCGCCTCCTTGCTCCTTGTTGCCTTGAGAGCAATGGGTTGAGGCTCATGACTAGGACCGTTCAACGCGTCGTCCACGTATCTTGCCTCCTTGATCATCATTCGCCCGCTTACGAACTTCCCTAGAACTTCTTCGGGCGACATCTTGGTGTACCTGGGATTTTCACGTATATTGTTCACCAAATGAGGATCAAGAACGATAAATGACCTTAGCATTAGGCGGACGACGTCGTGGTCCGTCCATCGCGTGCTCCCGTAGCTCCTTATTTTGTTGATAAGGGTCTTGAGCCGGTTGTATGTTTGTGTCGGCTCCTCGCCCCTTATCATCGTGAATCGTCCAAGCTCGCCCTCCACCAACTCCATTTTGGTGAGCAAGGTGACGTCGTTTCCCTCATGAGAGATCTTGAGGGTGTCCCAGATCTGCTTGGCATTATCCAAGCCGCTCACCTTGTGATACTCGTCCCTGCACAAAGAGGCTAGCAACACAGTAGTAGCTTGTGCATTTTTATGAATCTGTTCATTAATAAACACAGGGCTATCCGAGCTATCAAATTTCATTCCACTTTCCACAATCTCCCAAATGCTTGGATGGAGAGAAAACAGGTGAGTACACATTTTGTGGCTCCAAAATCCGTAATCCTCTCCATCAAAGTGAGGGGGCTTGCCAAGTGGAATGGGGAGCAATTGAGCATTTGAACTATGCGGGATGCGCGAATAATCGAAAGAAAAGTTTGAGTTAACCGTCTTTCGTCTATCGTAGTCGTCGTCGTCCTTTTGGGAGGAGGAAGATTCGTCACTGTCGTAGTAGACAATTTCCTTGATGCGCCTTGTCTTCTTCTTCCTCCCGTCTTTTCTTTTGTGGCCCGAGCCTGAGTCGGTGGGCCTGTCATCATTGGGCTCGTTGACGAAGGACTCCTTCTCCTTGTCGTTGATCACCATCCCCTTGCCTTTAGGATCCATCTCTTCAGGCGGTTAGTCCCTTTCTTGAAGAGAACGGCTCCGATACCAATTGAGAGCACCTAGAGGGGGGGGGGTGAATAGGTGATCCTGTAACACTTCAAAAACTTAAGCCACAAAACTTGGTTACTTGTTAGCACAGTAATATGCCAAGTGGCTAGAGAAGGATCTCAACACAACACAATAACCAAGAGATATCAATCACAGAGATGGCACAGTGGTTATCCCGTGGTTCGGCCAAGACCAACGCTTGCCTACTCCACGTTGTGGCGTGCCAACGGACGAGGGTTGCAATCAACCCCTCTCAAGCGGTCCAAAGACCAACTTGAATACCACGGTGTTGCTTTGCTTCTCTTAATCCCGTTTGCGAGGAATCTCCACAGCTTGGAGCCTCTCGCCCTTACACAAGATGTTCATGAAGAATCACAGAGCAAGGGAGGGATTAGCAACTCACACACGACACAAAGATCACAGCGAATACGCACACGCAAAACCCAGACTTGAGCTCAAGAGACTAGCACACTAGAACGGAGCTCAAATCACTAAAATGTCGAACAAGTGCGCGAGAATGAAGTGTGAGTGATCAATGATGCTCAAAGGATGCTTGGTATTCTCCTCCATGCGCCTAGGGGTCCTTTTATAGCCCCAAGGCAGCTAGGAGCCGTTGAGCACAAGTTTGGAAAGCCATTCTTGCCTTCTGTCGTCGGGGGCACCGGACAGTCCGGTGCACACCGGACACTGTCCGGTGCCCGATTTCCTTCCATAAATAGCGAAGCCGACCGTTGGCAGCCTGAGAGCCATTAGCGCACCGGACATGTCCGGTGCACACCGGACAGTCCGGTGCCATCTTCTAGCCGTTGGCTCGGCCACGTGTCCCCCGCAGATTGCGCGGCCGACCGTTGGCCCGGCCGACCGTTGGCTCACCGGACAGTCCGGTGCACACCGGACAGTCCGGTGAATTTTAGCCGTACGTCGCCGGTGAATTCCCGAGAGCAGCCACTTCGCTCGAGCCAGCCTGACGCACCGGACACTGTCCGGTGCACCACCGGACAGTCCGGTGCTTGCAGACTCAGCAGATTCTTGGCTGCTCGAGCCAAGACATTTCCAATTGGATTTTTCCTGTTTCCAGCACTTAGACACAATACATTAGTCCATAAAACAATGTACTAAGTCTGAGAAACATACCTTAATTCTTGATTTGTACCTTGTCCACCTTTTTACACTTAGGCACTTGTGTTGGACACTAAATCACCAAAATACTTAGAAATGGCCCAAGGGCACATTTCCCTTTCAATACCAAGACAAACAATCATCATTGTAAGCACATTTGGTAAATTCAGTAGTGTGGAGGCTAATGTGCTCAAGCTTGAGACATTATTACTTAATGGTCATGTGTTGTCTAAAGGACACACTTCAGGTCATCATATAGATGCACCAAATAATCATATAAAGCCTTCAATGTCCATACCGTCTATGTAATGGACCACACTCGTTCCTTTGAAACAATTCAAAGAACTTAACCAATTCAGATTAGATTTTAAGATAAGAGGGACTTAAAATCTTAATCCCAATGATACTCATCAAGTATCCATCTTATGGGAAAAACATGGCCAATAGAATTGTCCATAACTTTTCATTTCATCCCAACAATGGAATGACCAATTCAGTCTTACCCAGCCTGATAAGTATCATTACCTAAAAAGTTATAACAAATGCAACACATTGTTTGGGAGGATGTATGTCGAATACAATCCATAAAAAATGTTTCCGTGAAACACATGCAATATCCATCACTATCACTTTGTGTTTCCACATGATAGAAATTATATGGATATCTCTATAATATGGTAAGGTAAAACTAGGATAGATCAACACATCCTTGATACTTCCATTACCAAAGGGGACTTGATATTAACATATCATGATATCACATGAAGCGATTGTCAAAATATTCTTTCCTCTTTCCAAAGGAAAATCAGAATATTTTGTTTTCCCGTGTATAGAGTTTGTGGTTCAATTCTCCACATTGCATGTTTCTTCCTTAATTAGAAGAATCCCCGTACAAGTTTGCATAACTCAATCAATGAGTCTTCAACTCCCTTTATGAGTTGGTTCAACTCTAATCGATGAGTTTGTTCAACTCAAATCACATGAGTGATCAACTCCAATCGATGAGTTTGTTAACTCAAATTCATATGAGTTTTTACACTCAAATTATATGAGTGTGTTCAACTCACATCGCATGAGTTGAACCTATCACAACATCAATTATGAGATTATACCAAATCTCATGCATCATTTAAATAGTACTCAAAAGCAAATCATCTAACAAAGTGGTCTTCTCTTAAAAAAAAGAAGTGTTGTTACATGATTAGTCTAAATCATGATTTACACAACTAACCATTGTTATCATGTCAGATGGCAGATTGAAGTACACTTCATATCTTAGCTTTCATGAGTAGTATGCATCTATTGGGATTTCATATACAAGATTAGATGCTTAGGCATACAACACTATACCACGTATAGTGTAATGACAAAAGAGTTTGTCATACTCATTGCCCTTCCCTTTTTAATGTGCTTATATATTTGCTTTTAAGCAAAATATATGAATACAAAGTGTTAGTCTACAACATAATGTAGACACATACTCATAAGTCCACATGTCTTATGATTTTCTTTGCTATTCATTTTGGGCTTGCACATAAAGCCACAAAAGCACATTAGTTCTTTTCACAAGAACCATAAGAGAATGAGAGCATCACACTTCCTCCAAAGTGAAGAAGTGAATCCCCATATTATGCAAAAATGATCTTTATATCCAATGAACATATCCAATGAACATTGAGGATAATTAAGCCCATTAGGCGAGTTCATCAAACTCTATTAAATAATTATCCTTCAAATGGCTTAACCATTTTACCTTGCCACAAAATATATCATATATTCATATGTTGGAGAAATTCTTGTATCACATAAAGTGTACCAATAGATTTTTGAAAAAAATGGTGGACACAACGTAGATAATCTCCATGTCATGAAAAAATGGAGTAGATCTCCCAGTAGTGGACAAAACTTTTGCTGCCTGAAAGCATGGTCTCTGGGCTGATATATTCAAAGAACATACCGCAACCAATGCTTAGGACTCCACTACCCTGTGCTTGACCAAAATTTCTAAAATAAAAAGGAAATCACCATAAAGGTGAATAACCAACATCACATCTCTAACATATCTACTTGGGAGAACACATAGGTAATCATCATAATCATATGATATAGACCTCTTACTGATGGGCAAATAACATTTTGCTGTCTAAAAGCTTGGTCTCTAGGCAAATAAATTCCAAGAACTTATTGCAGCCAAAGCCTAGATCTCCATCATGTGTTTAATAATCCCAAGTTAAATATATATGCATCATATTTTGCAAGAATTCATCATTTAATTAAGTAGTACTTAATTAAAAGAATTCTTTTAGTTGTCATCATGACTGCAGCGTCTAGCCTGGCTCCATAGCCCACGACGCCTGTATGGTCCGTGATCTTTTTGGGTAGCACGTATAGGTAATCATCTCGAAAGATGTAGACCTCATAGTGATAGGCATTTTAAATGCGGCCTAAAGCACGGTCTCTGGGCTACTAAACTCTATAAAGAATTTAGCGCAACCAGTGCTTAGGACTCCATCACCATATGCTTTTCCCAAAAAATGCAACCATATGTTGCATGAAGACCATTAAGTTTCGACTTAATTATGTGCTATGTTTTCCATGCAAACATAAAAGAATGCAAAAATAAAAGCAAGTCAAAAATATGTGAATTATAAATGTAAATAAAATATAATTCACTATAAGTCTGTATGTTTTACAATGAAAACAGACAAGTATGTGTAATTACATATATCATCATCAGTCTAAATATGCAAATTTAGACGCCCTAACTCAAGTTAGAACTGAATGTACATATAAAACCGGGTTTTATACTAAAATTCAGAAACTAATAAGGTAAACAGGCCTTATAGGCCTATCTGGTCTTGTGGGGGCGGCCCATGTGGCCACGATGGCCCATGTGGGCGGTTAGGGTTTCTAACCGGCCCTCTGTTTGCCATCAGCAGCAAACGCCGCCGTCGCCAGGGAGCGTCCCAGGCTCCCAGCCGCCGTCGTCTCCCAGGACCCGGCCGTGCCCATGCCGGGGCCGCTGCGCCCACGCCGGGGCCGAGGCCTAGGCCGGTAGCGCCGCTGCCGGGCCGCCGCTGTTTGCGCCAGAGCCCGCGGCCGGGTCACGCCCGCGCAGTCGTGGCCGGACGCGCCCGCCGCTAGGGAGCAGCCGCGCCTGGGGAGCCCCTTTGACCGAGGCCGAGCCGCGCGCGCCGTCAGCCTGCGCAGGGAGCCACGCCCCAGGGAGGCGCGCCAGGGCCGCCATCCGCCAGGGCGGTTTGACCGCGCTCGGCCGTCGAGGGGCCAGGCCGGTAGCGCCGTGGCCGACCACCGTAAGGGCCACTCGCGACCGCTCCTGCGTTGGGGGCCACGCTCGGAACGCCGTCGCGGTCGTCCATGCCCGAGCCGGGGGCCGGCCGAGCCGCGCCCGCGCCTGGAGGCTTCCTGCCCTCGCCAGGTCGCCCCGCGCTGTGCGGTCGAGCAGCGCGCGTGCCTGCTCGCACTGGGGTCGGGCCGGCCGTGCTCGCGCCGGAGCGCTGCTGAGCCTGTGTCCTGCGCCGGCGTGGCCGCTGCTGCGCTCTACCTGAGCCGTAGCAGCACCCGCACCGCTTCTAGTGTCGCAGATCGGGACTACGTGACGAAGAAGCCGAGGTCGTCGAGAAGGAGCGGCGAGAGTTCGCATTCGACCGTCTGCATAGACGGCGAGCGGGCTAATCACCAGCGCCGCGCTCATCTCCGCGTGCGCAGTGGCAAGACGCCGCTGCATCGGCGCCTCGCAGAACGTCACACTCGTCCGGTGGTGGTGTACATGCCCATCATGGTGGTGCGGTGCATAGTCTTTGATTTGTATTCACAATAGATTACTTACCGACAGTTGCATGATTTCCAAGTGCATGCCAGAGTTCCGTATGAAAGAACCACCGCGTCCGCCAACGTATAGTTATTCGTTTTCCTCTCTCTCTCTTGCGAGCAGTGCTGATAACGTGTTGAAACTCAGTGGAGAGAGACAGAGAGAATGACAAATGATAGCACACTTTATTATTGCAGGGAAGTCCTGATTATATACATGTGAAGGGGCGTATCCCAAGGGATATATCCTTTAGGGAGAATCTATCACACCCTTTGGATTGGTCACATACATAATATATAATATTTTGTAACATGTACCACCACCAGTCACCACCACAGCATCCTGTCATCATCATCCCGCGCGATCGAGCCGGTTGCGCATCACACGTTGCCCCGGTTTCATCATTGCCCGCACGTACGTACGCATCGCATCGCGCGCATACTCGGGGCCTGTTTGGTTCAGCTTTTTCTGACTAGCTTTTCTGAAAATCTGGCTGTAGGAAGAATCTGGCTGTGAGGAGAATCTGAATATTATTACGATTACGTGTGGAGGAAGATAAAGTTGTTCATAGGGCTCAGGATCTAGAAAGTGACAGATTCTTACTATTACAACGACTCAACCGATTATGTGTTTATGTTGATTTTGAATGGTTTTTGCCCCCAACGAATTTTATAGAAGCTGGCTGAAAAGCTGAGCGTTTGGCAGTCCGCAGCAGCTTTTGGTGGCCAGAAGCCAAAACAAACAGGGCCTCGGTCATGCGCGCTGTAGCAAGCAAGCAAGCAAAGCCACCCACCGCCGCCGCCACCGGTCCAGCCGTCCAGGTCAAACGGAAGGCGGAGAGGAGAGCGACCCCGGGCAAGCCGGCAATTAATATTCAGCCCATATATAAGGTTCTACTATAGGGGTACATTTAGGCTGGACCGGCGCGAAACACGGAAAAAAATGCACGGCCCAGACATAACACGACCCGATATATTGGGCTGGGTTTGGGTCGAGGTCACGGCCCATGTGTGGGCACGAGCACGGTCTATTTAAGGCAGACACGAAATGGCTCATACAGAGGCACGAAAAGGCATATATATTTATTAAAACCACATTTCATTTCACACTTTCATGTACTTGATAAAGAACATAAAGCTAGATATAATACTAGTAGATGTTTTTTGTAGCTTTAAATTAGAGTATGTAATGTAATTTTACTTTTGTTATGAACATTAGATAATGAACTGAACTTACGAACTTTGTATAGAGCTGATTATACTTTTTTTTTTCCTTCTAACAAAATGATTTGTAAACAAGTTAGTCATTGCATAGCTCTGGTAACTTAATACAAATATTAAGTTTGCTTTTGGTCAAATTTATTTGTCTTATTTTTTATCTGTTTTGATTTTAGGGCTCTGATGTGAATTTCGGGCAAAAAACTGGATTTCATGCCCTAATGTGAATTTCGGGCCAAAAACTAAATTTCGGACTTTTATAATTTCGGTCCGTCCAAAATAAACCCGGCATGTTTAAGCAATTACGTGCCGGGCCGTGGACCGAGGGCTAGGCCCATGGACCGACTCGACACGGCCCGAAATTCGAACGAGCCAGGCCGGCTCGAAATTGAAACAATGCGGATTTTTTTTGGATTTAGGTCCGGCCAGACCGGACGGCCCAAATGTACGCCTACAGGTTCTACCGAACCTGTTCCTTGCTAGCGGCAGCCGCCGTGCATGGCTACCGGTAACATAGTTTATATATAGCAAACGATATCTCAGAAGACAGTTCTTCTCAAAATTAAAGTAAACAGTGCTGCATATATCTAGTAGTCAAACACAAATAAACAACCCCCCAACTTGTTTCGTCACTGATTACGGAACCCGAATTGAGCAAAGTACGCGCCACGCACTAGCCCTTGCTGCCCTTCGATCCTGTCTGTCACCGATTATGTCAGCCCAGCATTAGAATAACGCAGCTGAACCACCGGACAGTGATAGCTGATCATATGTAAGACTGAACCGTCAGTGCAGGTGTGTGTGTGCCTCGGTGACAGACACAAAAGCTTATAGTGTGGGGGCTCGCGGGAAGAAACGAAAAATCTCTCAACCACTTCGGATCCGCGGCGTTCATCATGGAATATTGTAGAAACTGTTGAGCTAGAGTATTCATTCATATTTCTGCGCACGAGGCAGCAGCGTGATCGAAATTAAGTATATATTGGGGACTTGTTTGGATGTTCGAATTATTATTTTTTTGTTCTAGTCTTACTTTTATTTAATTTTTTAATGGGACTAAAATTGGTTTTTTATATTCTATGCATGGGTCCACGTGTAACACACACCAAAATCCTAATTTTGGGTTCCCAAAAGAAACACATTAAAGTGTCATTTGATGAGGGGTCCAACCTTGAAAATGACCCTTTCTAAAATAATCGTAATGGTGAATGAATAGATGTCATTAAAACTTTGATAGTACAAAGCTTAGATTTAAAATTTGAAACCGGGATCTAATTTTAAACTCCGGAAATAAATAATAGAATAAACCTCAATTAACTGTTTGAAAGAATCATCCTTTTATAAATTATGCATTGTAGGGGCATTCAGTTAGATAAGAAATAAGTAAATAAATAAAAATATATTCTTGCACCAATGCTGGATATTTAAGTTGCGCATTTGATTCGAATTTAAGTTTCAAAACCCAGTTTGAATTTGGAAACTTAAATAGAAAACAAAACAGAAAAAAAAACATAAAGCAAACAAATAGTCGTTTGGGCCACTTCTGGCCCGTTCCATGTCCACCTGGGCCGAATGGCCGGCCCGCCCCCTCACCCACTCCGTCAGCCGAGCGGGAGGCCGCACGCGCGCTCGCGCTGACAGGGAGGGCCTGCAAGTCAGCCTTCACACCACATACCAGAAGCGTGCGCTCGCGGGGTACTGTCACTGGTGCGTGGGCCGCTCGGTCGGCCTCATCCACACGCGGGCCTGCCCGGATCGCTGACCGGTGGGACCATTGTGTCAGGTCGTAACCAACTCAAGGTGAACGTTGTGCGTGCTCTTGCGTTACGCTACTGCCGTGTGGGGCTAAGTGTGAAAGGGTAATGTACCCTTAAACTAAACCATATTAATTTCGTCTTTTGACCCTTATTTATTTTAGTTGCACTAATGACAGAAGAATGTTAAGGAACTGTTAAGTAACCCTAGTCAGGGTTATGTGGGCAAATACCGGCTTTGCCCCTGAGGGGTCTCACATCTCTATATAAGGAACCTGTACACCCCTTCATATTATATAGAGATCAGAAAGAGGCCAGAGGCCCAACCCTATATCCAGTGTCTCGTGTGTTTCCTCTGTCGTGCTTATAGGAAGGGAGACGAGTTCTCTACATACCAGGAGCGGATCTGGTGATCTGTGGTAACGTAGTTCTCAATACGTTATCAGCACGCTCTACCTTGATGTTGCTGCGGATCCGATCGGCACCGACTCTCCACCACGCCGGCAGGTCCTCCGGCCTAGCCGAACTGTCCTACGCGACAGTCTTCGCATCCGTTCGCTGAATCAAGAAACACGGTATGAAAGGTTTAGATTGAATATGCGATCTACTGTTCACGGTAGAAAAAATGCATTGCTGTCGTTCTTGCGCCTGCGCCGAAAGTCGTCAATAGACGCTCGATGCCGATGTGGTGACGACGTAGAGGTGTAGTCTCCCCTCGGAACAGGACCTGCAGCACCTGCGACATGTTGGGGGCGATCACCAAGTTGGGGCTGCACCACGCCAACGCGAGCAGCAACAGGGGGCCGGCCTTGGTCCATGGTGTCCAGCAGCGCACCGCAGCAGTCATGCATCTACCACGCGCGGACCAATAATGCCCGCCCGCAAGCGCGACGGTATGATTTGTGTAGGAGCAGGAGTAGCCGAGCGACGGCGAACTCCCTAGACCGCAAGAAGATGTGCGGTAGCCCGCGACGGGCACGAGATGCACGAGTGAGTTGGTTGGCGTAACTATCGGATCAGATCCAGATTCAGTTTTCCCACCTATTCCTACGGAAGCGCCTTGAAACTAGTTATCTTAAAAATAAAATACCCTGCTATCTCGTCGTCCAGGAACAATTTGACCATCTGAATGCGTCTCACCAGCCCCGGCAGGCCGCTGCACCTTCGTGCAAGCTGCTTCTGGGCGGCCACTGCAGACCGAACGATCCACGCGGCCACGTTTGACAAGCCATGCCAGATGCATGGGCCGTCCCTAGGCCGAGCAAGCCCCATGCACACGCATGGCATAGCTCCCGTGCTAGCCCACTACGCACAATGAATGATTCATGTTATTTATTATTTTTTCTGTTGTAAATAATAAATAAAATAAAACATGTCTTATGTACCTTAATTAATTAATTTCTGTTGCAAATAATAAGTATAAAAATACATGATTAAATATGAGAAATACCTTTTACATCTGATGTGTTATGTTCATGTATTAATTATGGTGTTTATTGTGCTGCCTCTATTCCCCGCAGTAAATAATAAGCAGAAAATTATTAAAATGCATACGAAGGTTATATACTGTACATACTTAAATCGCTCTAAATATTTGTCTTGCCTTGACCTTTCGTACTCGCATCGAGCGATTAAATTGTATAATGGGTACTCAGACACGCCGATCAGGCTGCGTTGGTAATCGGTTGAGTTATGGCATTAGCTGAATATTGACTGCGCCCTGGCAACACGACACAATATTTGTGTCGTTCGAACTTGGCTACGTCATGTGATTGCTATGTCGCGCTCTCCATTAATCGGATCGCTCCTGTTGAGTCAGACCGCCATCGCGCTGAGTCGCGTATTTTTCGCATGCCCTGTAGGCATTGTCTGTCTGCCTCGAGCCACAATTGTGCCTATTGCGCACGTTGCGTGGACTTGTCTTGTACCCCAACTATCGAGTCACAACTGCGCCTGTTGCGTTTGTTATGAAGGCTTATTGTGTTGTCGTAGCTCTGATGGTCGCACATGCTTTGACGTCAGATACACTAGAGCTTGTACTCGCGTGGATTGTGGTGGGTTGTTCAAGCCCCCTGAAGTCACATCATAACACAACCTTCTTAAATAATCTTGTTTAGCTCTATAATTTATTTGATTGTGTTGTGTGACATCATATATTTATTTATATTGCCAAGTGGCCATAACAACTATATCAAGTTCTATAGTGCTTGAATAATCTGGGAAAGTAAATGAAATAATATAGAACACAGATAAGTTAATTTCGTGCTCTCTTTTCTCATGCATAAAGTTTTACCTGAAGTAACCTAAAGATATATAATGCATGGAAGCCTTTTTGGCGTATAAGACATCACAAATTGGGATTCTATTAGTAAGCAAAAAGACCTTACCAAATAATTTAAGACCAGAAATCTCAGTCATACATTGCTCAACCAGATGTTAGCACATTGCTCTCTTTGTCGCTGAATGACATGAAGCAAACTATGAGATAAAAGGACATGTAATCGCTCGCAACACGAAGTTGCGAGTATACCGAGAGGTTATTCTGAGAAAATTTTCACTATGTTGGTGTGAAAATCATAGTGTGTTCACGTCGAACCACTTTACTCATTCTATCTAGGACCTCTATGCTTGTGCCGCATACATCTCTCAGAATTGTAAATACTTTTAGTCACTGAATTGACTCGAGATAGTCCTTTTGACAAGTTTGGTATACACTGTAAGCTAAATGGTAAAGGTCGGTCCTGAATGGACACATACATGGGGTTTATGTAGCCAAACTACACTGAATTCCACCCATTGGCATGCTTACCATTATCTACCTCTGATCTACCAGAAGTGAGAAGAGTAGACAAATAACTATGAAATCCCACATCACCACAGAGCTTGAAGTGAAATTGGGTATTAATATGTCATTGGTCCTTGGCGCCGGAAGATCCATAATTATTGACCTATAAACTACTAGTGATGATAATTTGTGATAGAAATATGAAGATCTTGTAGAGACCTGTTGTATCCTCTCTACTCCTGATAATTTCTTCGTATGAGAGCAGTAATATCTGTTGTTGAAGATAGATCCTAGGCGGATCCCAGTATTGTTTCGTCCTTGCCAAGCAGTTATCATCATCTGCTTCATCAAAAGCTAGATTGATTTTTCCCAGATAAAAAGTGAATTCTTGGCCTTGTCTGTTCTATTCCAAAGCTTCTCTTTTTGCTGAATAATGAAGAGATCGAAATAATGCTTTGTAGAACAAGATGGTATATAATATGAGGAGAAATATTTGCCCTGCTGGCAATACCATAAATAATTAACTATTGTTATACGTTCTCTCTCAAAATTATTATACATAAAAATGTTGCATAAATCGATACCCAATTTCAGAGCAGTATGAGTAATTGGGTAAACCATGGGCAGTGATAAAAACGAGCTGGACTATACATCTCTGCATATAAAAATCTTTGCTTGGCAGCATTGGCCTGATGCCGTGCACTTCACTACCAATATAAACACACATATTTTTCCTATGTGCTTAAAAGCAAAATGCAACCAGCGAATGTCTTTGTGAGCATTAGACCCTGATGGTCATTTTACTTGTTGATCTGAAGTCAACTAATGGCTCCAAACAAATGGTATGCATGAGCCCCTGAAGGACCCTTATGGATAAAATCGTGTTGTACATATCAGTCTAAATCTTAATGATTGACTATGCATTTGGTAGTAATAACAATAAGTTTGCAGAATTGTAACCATGAAGAAACTTGTTGTTGTGTGTCTCGCTGGATGTTGAGACTAACCCTTCATGTTGAAGAACAAATATGTAGTATTCATGCCACTACATTAATCTAAGTCCAAAGCTCAATGCATAAAACCCCTATCTGTAATGTGCGTAAGATTTCCCAAATAAATCACCACAATAGCATACAATGGCCACAAACTGGATGATTGTGGTTGGGGATATTATCTGTATGCTTTTAGAACATCTCGGCATTAGGGGGAGGAATGCCCATATAGTGTAATGCCTCAATATTCTATTAAACGCACAAAAGTCAAACTGAACCTGTCGTTCAGTGTGTACTCCTGTGTATATGGAGTTTGCCAGAAATCGTTGAGGAGTAACCATATTGGTCTGAATGCTTCTACCTGATGTAGATGTGGATATACCCGGGATTAATATCATATCCACATTTGACTTATTGGTATTTGATCTATTCTCGGGGACGCCTGCAAATATGGTCCATTAGCCTTAGTCAAAGCATATGTTTTGATTACAGATTCACGTGGTCTGTGATAACTCTCCTCTGATTGATTCACCCTGATGGTGATTTGCCTCACGAAGAGGTTCATCTTGATGATGAAATTCCTAGCAATGCGCGCAATATCATTGTGCTGGGAATACGGAACAATGAATCTTTCGTTTTGGGAAATGACGAAGATCATTATTAAATGTGGGAGACAAATATGTCGACACCCATCTTGCCCCTCTAGATTGCAAATGGATCCAAAACAAAGTCCTAGGCATGAGTGCTTTAAGCTCTCTTATCGGGTCATTGATAAATGCAATCGAGGTTGAACCAATAATCGCAAAATGAAAGTCACGAGCTTGAAGTTCGGACATTTATAGGCACTATTGAAATAATGTGTGGTGAATGCGATGGTTCAAGTGGTCTAGTGAGAGACCCATCCCACATATGTGTTGAATAAACATAGTTCCACTATGTAATATATCTGGCAAATGGCATGAATTATAATATGCAGTTAATAGGATTCTGAAGATCCGTCATGAGATCCTAGGAGGACTCATATCTTTGAATTATAAATATGCAACATATAAATCTCATACTGAATAATACATTCCTGATGAATGATCACTCTCCTATGTAGGGAGAATATCTCGTAGTTGAGACTATCGTTCCCAGATGGAACCTATCCAGAAGAAACAAAGTCTATGTTGAACACCAAAGTTTGATAATCCCTATAAAGGGATAAAGACCCATACAGACCCGAAAAGGAATAAGATGAGGTACCAAAGGACTTAAAGTTCACCGAATAAGCACATGTGCATTCCATGAGTTTTACTCATGGTAATTTCCACTAGATGTGGAATTACGGTATCCTCTAAAGTCCTGATGGCAGAAACCTATAAGGTTTAGGTGTTACTGGCAAAATATCCCCATTGTGCCAGAATGACAGACTATAACGATGTATCTGATCGATGAAAAATCCCTGATGGATTACGATCCTTGATGGACTTTTGTTACACCATCATAGATGTTGCAATGGATGAACGCCTGGAGCGATGTGTCATATTTAGAATATGTACTATTGCAACTATATTATCTCCTAAGTCCTATTGAAGGACATGTTATTTGCTTTGCACAACTATGTATAAATTGTGGTGTAAGATAGAAAATGATAGCACCCCAACCTCATCCATTCTCGTTATTCCAGATGAACAATGAGACATATATCTTGAAGAATATGCTTGAGTTATGAGGGATAACGACTTTGACATATGTCATTGTCAGGGGGAGCGAATGCTTATATTGATCACAATCGTGAGGCAATAAATGTCATATTCTATGCCCTGAAGGCGTGAGCTTGATGATCAATATGTAAACCTTTATGGAACTTTCTATCAAATATATAGATCCAGTCGATCGAACACCATCAGTCAAAGTGGCTTATTTATATTGATACGTGCACTTACCTCGTATATCCTAGAAGTGAGTAGAGGTAAAGTTTCTGAAATAGTCCTTGCAAGGATATATAATTCGTTTGGTAAATCTTTATGTGCATATACTTCCAGAAGAAGATATTTTGCCTTATTGATGCGGTTTTGCAAGGATCAGGGGGAGCACATTTCTAAAGTTAGCCATTGTAGAAGATTCGATAGAATCTAGATCCCAGAGGATCGAAATCTGTCACGATGGCAGTTGTTGTACTCTTTTTTCCTTGGTGAGTTTTCTTAAAGTTTCTCACATGAGGTTTTTAACGAGGCAACAAAGTGCAAATGCAATTTGTATCACCATGCACTCTTTCTCCACATTTTTCCCACTGGGTTTTTCGGAGTTTTAACGAGGCATGTGTTGGTCGCGGTATTCGCCTAAGGGGGAGTGTTAAGTAACCCTAGTCAGGGTTATGTGGGCAAATACCGGCTTTGCCCCTGAGGGGTCTCACATCTCTATATAAGGAACCTGTACACCCCTTCAAATTATATAGAGATCAGAAAGAGGCCAGAGGCCCAACCCTATATCCAGTGTCTCGTGTGTTTCCTCTGTCGTGCTTATAGGAAGGGAGACGAGTTCTCTACATACCAGGAGCGGATCTGGTGATCTGTGGTAACGTAGTTCTCAATAGGAACAACTTAGTCTTCTTATGAGTATTTAATGCATTATGAAAACTTTTAGTTCCTGCAACCAAACAGGGTAAGGGTTAAAGTTTAGTTCCTGGACTAAAAAAATCAAACAGCCCCTAAAACGACTAATATATTAGGACGGAGGCAGTATATGGTTTCAAAAACGAAAGGAATCTAAGAATCTGGTTTTAGATTTGAGGATGATTTTGCTGACCAAACCCTGGCTCAGTGTTGGCCCAGCTCCCCTTTAATCCACACGACTGAGTCGCCCATGTAGACGCGGCCTAGTGCTACGCGGGCCTAAATTACTGTTGAAACAACTTTAGGTGCGAAGGAGCACGAGCGTCAGGTTTGCAGTTTGCTAAACGATTGAGGGTGGAATTCCTACTCACTAGCATGGGCCAGAGTGAAATTCGGAGTGAGACACACATGGGCCAGATTACACGCGTTCTTGCTTATGTAGTTGGGTCCGCTTGTAACACACCTCAACAGAAGACATTCCTCGCATAGAGAAACAAGGGCCCTAGCAAGACAATCACACCAGTATACATATATAAATTATTTTTTACCTTGGTTTTGTCACCATTATAATATATATAAAAACACCAGACAACATAGCGCACATCATCTTATACAACATAAATAGCATCAGACCTTGCAATAGATTCATCCAATCCAGCAGGTCATCTCGAGCAGGCAGGCCCCAACAGTTCAGAGCCGTTAATTCACGCATATCTCATGAGGATTTCTTTGATTTCTTGTCCTCCCATTCCTTCCGGGCTTCCTCAATCAACTTGCTCACCTTGTCGTGGAAGCCAGGATACGGTTCGTACCCGCCAAATGTGTGAAGAATCTGAAACAAACAAGGATTGGCATGGGTGGTCTTGGTATCCATCTAGCGAGGCAGTAGTGTGGCCAAAAAACCACGGCAATGCTGAAGTTTACCTCTAGCAGCACAAAGAATGGTGCCATCAGGAAAGCCTGGACAAGATTGTCAAGGAGAGCAGGCGCTCGCTTCTGCAAGGAAAATAAGGTTCAAGTAATCCATGGGTGTGATTACTAAATTACTAGCGCCAAATATAAATAGAACGATAGACTTACCTCGAAAACTCCATGACCAATGAATTGCATAATCCAACAGAACAACTGGGCCACCAATACAACCTTTAATATAAAAATGTATAAAACAGTTAATGATTGAGCCACAGACAAAATAAGCACCTTGCAACTACTTGAAATTAATGCAACAAAAGTTTCTGTAGTCATTCCATTTTTTATCTACAGGCATTTAAATTCTAGAACAAAGCAAACAATGCAAGCTTTTCAGATTCAAGATGCAACCTGCCAGATTCATAAATTCTGATGTTACATAAGAGGGCCTGCGTGTAAGGTACCGTTTGGTTTGAGGGACTAAAGATTAGTGAATTAGTCCATCCATTTTAGTCCCATTTAGTCTCTAAATAACCAAACGGTGGGACTAAACTTTACACGATAAAATTTAAGGATCAAATCGGATTAGGGTCGAACTCTATTTCTATCTAATTTTGAATTAAAATTAAATAAAAGCTCAAACAAATTGTGAAGAAATATTTGGATCGTGATCCATTACCACCCTTACATGTAGCACGATGTGCTAAATGCCTTTTTATTGATACTGGTAAGTAACTAAATACAAGCAGGTTTGTCAGAAGCATGATTAGTGATAACTAATGTTGCATAATTAGCGCCCTTTTGTGGTTAGACCAAGTTTAAATACTTAATAGAAGGATTGGCATATCAATAAAAAGCAGGTATTTACAACTCTGCCAGTTTTGTACTGTATGACAATCTATAGATGGTCCCCTCTGAGAACCAAATATTTCTTTGCTACAAAGTATGGAATTTTAAGCCCTTTGTTTACTGAAGGTATGACAATGGAATAGCTAAATAAGCGATATTTTAATCGATGAGTTTTTTAAGGACAACAGTAAACTAAAAATAAGTTATCCAGTATGTTAATTTTGACCTATTTCACAACGAATACACATATTATCTGTCCAAACCTTTGCACAGCAGCAAAAAAGAACACATGCCATGCCAGAATCTTGAAGTTAGCATTGGGAGATGGACACAACCCCTTTGACAAATGGGAAAACAGATTTCTAGAGCTAATCAGCTAGGATACTAAGAAATCTAGTTGGTATCCAGCAAATAATCCTCGTTACCCTTAATTCTTCTCTAGTAAAGAAAAGTGTTGCACACAACACAATCAACTTATTTATGAATGCATTGATATTCAATAATGCTTGTAGACTGCCATCAAGCAACGAAGTAGAGAAGGTCAATATTGATCATCTTATTGCCATACATGTCATCTACGCGCCATTCATTTGACCGGTATTTCAGTTGCAAACAAAACTAAAACATAGATGCTCCATTAAGATATTGGGTAACTTGGTCAACAAAAGAAGGCAGTTTAAGAAAATGAAGTTACCAATTGGCTATAGCTAGCACTAAATGTACTAAGAAAATCCATACAACAGAACTAGATTACAATTGCACAAAAAAACATAAGAAACTCTGAGAGTTACACATGAAGACTTTGCTGCTGCTGCAGCACAACAGCACTGCCAGAAGCGCAGACAATCAGGCTGAAAGCTCTTTAGTTTCTCAGTATCAACCACCTCAAATCAAAGGAACTAAGGGGAAACTGGGTAAAAACTTCACATGAGAACCCTCAATAAAAACTGAACCGAAAGACTAAATTGGTCAACATAAAGACTGCAATAACCAGCAGCACCCGACAGGGTGTTGGGATGGAGCTTGGAAAAATTTGAGGGGCTGAACTAAACTGCTACAACGACATAATCTCACTAAACTACTCACAATAGACAAATATAATAGTTTAAAGTAGTTTTATATTGGAACTTCGATGAACGATGAAAATCATAAAATACATAACGGAGAAATATATACTTCTCAAATATTTGTAGCTCGCTAGTTCATTTTTTAAACTAAAACGTGACAAATAAAAAAAACGGAGAGAATATGATATAATTTTAGGGGAGGCTTTAGGAGGGCTCTACGGACTAAGGAGCAGCAGGGGCTCGAGCCTCACCCGGCCCACCGCTGCCACCGTTCCTGTCACCTGAAAATCCCTATTTCACCAATAATAGCGTGGGTAATCCCAAATTGTACTTACGGGGCGACTAGAAATATATAACCACCTGATAAGCATCACTGAATATACCAACTAAGGATGAAGCTCATCTGAAATTTTGCTACCTTCGCTTCATCAGATGGACTAACAATTTTCCCCCGTGGTCGTGGTCTCGTGGATACCAAAATCTAAGACACAGGTACTCGAGAAACGACACCAACTGTAGCCGATCATATGAACATGATACAAATACATAGAAATCCAAGCACAGAAGAACATCATATAAGCCATCACGACGAGCTAGGTCAAGGATCGATGCGAAAGACCGCCGTTTTCCCCCGGTCCTTACCTTCCATCCAACAGAGAAACCGAGGCGGGCAGCGAGGGCGCCGCTTGCGGCCCAGCAGAGGTAGCAGAGGAGGGCGGCGAGCGCGCCCGCGCGGCGGTCGAGGAGGAAGTAGTAGGCCGCGTAGACCGCGGCGCCGATGCCGGCGGCGTGCGTGGAGGGGGCGGTGAGGTGGACGAGCATGAGCGCGGTGAGGAAGATGGGCCAGACGAAGAGCTCGTGGATGCCCACGTTGACGGGGTTGCTGTGGTAGGCGCCGTAGAAGGCGTAGTGCCCCTCTAAGTCCAGGAGGCCGCTGCCGCCGCCGCCGCTGCGAGGCTTCGCCATGGTTCTCCCCTTCGGTTGCTTGCTCCCAGTTTCAGGTCACTTTGTTGGGTGAGTTTGTTTTTCAGCGGGCAGCTGGGCAGGACGAACACGACGAAGGCCTCTATGCGTATAAAACGGTTTATCAAGGGGTGAATGCTGAATCGCTGACCCCGTCGACCGAATTTTTTATATTTTAGCCCTTCCTCGGAAAAAAATTCATGTTTAGACCTTAGAAAATTTTAATGTCATTTTTGGACCCTCTGCTCGGCGCCATCGCCAATGGCGCCGAGGTAACACAGCTCGGCGCCATAGGCTATGGCGCCGAGGTACGTGCTATGCTGGCACAACCTGAACGACGTGGTGCCAACGTGGTACCGAGCTCGGCGCCAAGATCTATGGCGCCGAGCTCGGATATATAACAGCAAAGTATGTCTAGCTCAGTTGGTAGAGTGCAAGACTTTTAACCTTAAGGTTGTGGGTTCAAGCTCCATGGTGGATGTATTTTTTTATCACTATTTTTTTTTGTTGTCCATATTTTTCGTTTATGTCGCTGATTTGTCCGTCCAGATTTATTTTTCATCTAGTTTTTTTGTTTTTGTGACTGATTTATTTATTCATCTAGATATTTTTTGTTTTTGTTTATTCAAACTCCGTGACGCAAGTACCATGCACATAAGTAACCCACCCTATGGAAGTACGGAGTACTTTATAAAAAAATCAAGTCACTCTTTATTTATACCTAGTATATTTATATTTTGGACTCTAATTATAATTTTTTTGTTTATTAAGTATATTTATATTTTGGACTCTAAAACTCCAATAATCTAATGTATTCGAAATTATACTTTTTAATATTAATTAAAATTTATCATAGCTAAACCGGTGGCCGCTAACCAATGCAAGTATATTTATATTTTGGACTCTAAAACTCCAATAATCGAATGTACTCGAACTCACAACCTCAAGGTTGCGTGCATTATTGCGTCCGTGACCGCGATGCACCATAGCTAAACCGGTGGCCGCTAACCAATGCAAGTACGTTTAGATTATTGGAGTTTTAGAGTCCAAAATATAAATATACTTAATAAACAAAAAGATTATAATTAGAGTCCAAAATATAAATATACAAGGTATAAATAAACAGTGACTTGATGATTTTATAAAGTACTCCGTACTTCCATAGGGTGGGTTACTTATGTGCATGGTACTTGCGTGACGCAGTTTGAATAAACAAAAACAAAAACAAAAAATATCTAGATGAATAAATAAATCGGTCACAAAAACAAAAAAACTAGATGAAAAATAAATCTAGACGGACAAATCAGCGACATAAACGAAAAATATGGACAACAAAAAAAATAGTGATAAAAAAATACGTCCACCATGGAGCTTGAACCCACAACCTTAAGGTTAAAAGTCTTGCACTCTACCAACTGAGCTAGACATACTTTACTGTTATATATCCGAGCTCGGCGCCATAGATCTTGGCGCCGAGCTCGGTACCACGTTGGCGCCACGTCGTTCAGGTTGTGCCAGCGTAGCACGTACCTCGGCGCCATAGCCTATGGCGCCGAGCTGTGTTACCTCGGCGCCATTGGCGATGGCGCCGAGCAGAGGGTCCAAAAATGACATTAAAATTTTCTAAGCTCTAAACGTGTATTTTTTTCCGAGGAATGGCTAAAATATAAAAAATTCGGCCCCGTCGAAGGTATCCCTCCTCGACAAATCATCTTGGACTCTATGCTTCTAGATGGACTATTCTCAACGCTTTCCTATAACAAAAATTCGAATTAAGCCAGAAACAGGAGCGGATCTAGAATTTTCTTATGCCACAGACCGGTACTACTAAATTTTCTTCTTTTGTTTTTCGTCTTAGCTATTTCAAACTGAAACAAATAGAAGTTTATATGGAGTTAATCGGTTCATGCCCTGGGCCATCCGCCCCTAGCCTGTAACTAGTGTGGACTTGTCAAGATCTTGTTTGTCAGATCCTAAAATGAAAAGCAACGAAATTAACGAATTAACAAATATATGGTCTATAGGAAATTTTAATCATCTCTAACATTTCTAAAATTAAACTAACAAGCTCTAATAACATGTAAATGTGAGCCGGTGGTATAAACTCCGAAGTAACCTCCATATCTGAATTAGTGTAAACTCTTTTCTTCTTCTCCATCTAGCCTTTTATCCCTTGTAGTTAGATGGCTTTCGAAATTTGGATTTTAGAAAAGAAAATCAATGTACGAAAGGTAAGGCATCCTCTGCGCATTTTACTTAAGGTAGAAGACAATCTTTGATCTATCTATTCGGGATAGAAGGCAACTTTCTTGTAATTATCCATTTGAGAGTATACATGTCCACGGGACCGGGTTTGTCGGGCGGTCTAAAACCCGGTTCAGGTTTAGTCAGGCCCGAACCCAATATGATATGTAGTGAACTAGACTTATGTCCGGACCGAAGGCGTGGCACGGTGGGTTAAGTCCAACACGGTCCGATTTTTCTCTCTATTTTTTCATATAAATACATATATTATACTTGAATATAGAGTATAAAACACAAGAAATATGTGTCTTTGTTGGTTATGTGGGTGTAAATAAATGTTTAGAGCTAACAAATATGGTTTAAACCCTCGTGTGTGTGTGTGTATATATATATATATATAGATTGTATATTAGGAGCCCTGGGCTTCCAATAACTAAAGGAAGCCCGGGCCAGACAGTGCAATCCGGTCGAGCCGGAACACATCCGGACGTCTATAAAATAAGACCCAGAGTGCTAGGGTTCAGTTTTTCATGCCCCATCTCGATTCATTAGCGACGGCAGGTTGCCCGATAGCGCGCGCGGCGGCGGACCCCGGCCAGTGCCTGCGGTGGCCGTGGCTCCCCGACCTCGACATGCGGTGGCGGCGGTTCCCAGGCCGGCGGTGGCGGCCCCCGATCCAGAGGGCGAGTGGCGGCAGCGCCCTTGTGCGGCGACGGCGGATCCCAGGCCAGTGGCCGCAACTCCATTACCTCGACGCGCGGTGGCGGAGGTTCCTCGATCCGCAGCGAGGCCCTTGTGCGGGCAAGCGGCGACGTCCCCGAAGCCCCGAGGAGGCGACACTTCCAAGGCCGACGAGCAAGCGACGCCCGTCGACGTGCGAGTAGCGACGACGACGCATGAGGCGCGATGTTCGAGCGAGCGACGTCACGGAAGGGGCGAGATGCGCGCAGCGATGATCGCGCATGACATCCTCCGATCCGGCGCATTTTTCTTTTCGTTTATTGTGTTTTATGCCTATCACATGTATTATTTACGCTAAAAACTGTATGATTTTATGATTTAACACAGAGTTCGTATATCAGTTTACTGCATGCACATTGGAAAGGCAATTCCTTGATTTATGATGTTCTTAATTTGCGCGCATGCAATGGAAACTCCCACGATTTTGCCATAATTTTTGGATCTGTATAAAAATAGAAACCGCATGCATGCGGCTGCCATGTTTTTCGGATCTGTCATAAAAATAGGATCGTAATAACAACCTACTAAAGCTATCAACCTCTAATTGACTCGGTATTTACGCTTATAATTGAGGGATTTTATGCTCAAAACTTAAGGTTTTTACGCTCCATCCGGAGATGCGTCCACCAATGAACAACATGCCAGATTTTTTACGCAGTGTAAGGAATTACATAAATACCTACACCGTGTAGTATAATTTGTTTCAGTATACATCATAAACTAGTTCTAATGCGTTTAGTTGCATGGCTGTTGGAGGGATCCTATATTTATGAAGCAAATAAAACATTAAATGTGATTTTTTGTTTCTATGCATGCAATTCATTTCCTTTCATTGCATATCCTTTCCATCATAAATTCGTGTGCATGCAGCCTGTAACAGATTTTTACGCAGTATACCGAATTGCATAATTATCTACACAGTGTAGCATATTTAGTATTAGTATATAGCATAAAATGGTTATTACGAGTTTTAGTTGCATGTCTGTTGCAGCGATCCTAAATTTATGGAGGAAATAAAGCATTTAAAATAGAAACCGGCACACATATCTTTCCTAAATTTACGCACATGCAAGGGAACGTGTTTGACTCATGCATGTATTTTGCCATAATTTTAGGATCTGTATAACCGCATGCATGCGACTGCCATGTTTTTCGGATCTGCCATAAAAATAGGATCGTAATAACAACCTACTAGAGCTATCAACCTCTCACATTGGCTCGGTATATACGCTTATAATTGAGGGATCTTATGCTCAAAACTTAAGGTTATTACGCTCCAACCCGGAGGTGCGTCCACCAGTGAACAACATGCCAGATTTTTATGCAGTATAACGAATTGCATAAATACCTACACCATGTAGTATAATTTGTATCAGTATATGTCATAAACTAGATTTAATGTGTTTTAGCTGCATGGCTGTTGGAGGGATCTTATATTTATGGAGGAAATAAAACATTAAATACGATTTTTTGTTTCTATGCGTGTAATTCATTTCCTTTCATTGCACATTATTTTTATCATAAATTCGTGTGCATGCAGCTGGTAACAGATTTTTACGCAGTATATCGAATTGCATAATTATTAACATAGTGTAGCATATTTAGTCTCAGTATATATCATAAAATGGTCCTTACGCGTCTAGTTGCATGGCTGTTGCAGTGATCCTAAATCTATGGAGGAAATAAAGGATTTTAAAAACAGAAACTGACGCACATATCTTTCCTAAATTTATGCGCATGCATTGGATCATGTTTGACTCATGCATGCATTCCTTTTTTTTGCGCTAACAGACGTGGGGCAGGTGGCGCACCCGACAACCTGTTTGGGCACGCTGGTTGAACCAGTTTGCAGGGGTGGTCGACCTGGGCTTCCTTTAACTATTGGAAGCCCAGGGCTCCCGTTATACCTGCCATATATATATATATATATGCATACTTTTAAGATATTTTATCATTTAAACGTTATATGTTGTTATAGGCCTGTTAGGCCCGTCGAGACGTGAGTCGATCCCACACGATTATTAACCTAGCGAGCCATGTCTGGGTCTCGCTCAAGGCACATGGGCCGGCACGACATGGCCCGCTAGCTAATCTGGGTCGGGCCGGCACAGTCCTAATCCGTGTCGGACTAAGCTGTGCTTGGCTCGAACTGACCTGGTCCACCCACTGCACATGAACACTCCTAAACTAATTAGGTCTAAATATAAATTTATTGTTCTCTCCGATAAAAATTGTGCACGAGAACCGTACATATTATATCTGTTCTCGAATATTTATCACTTATTAGTTTATTTTTTAAACTAAACAACCATAAATAAAAAAGAACGGAAGTAGTACATTGAGACTGTCGCTAGGGAATTACTCACGTCTATAAATTTACCTGTTTGGATTATCGAAAAAGGCTGAATTGAAACCGTTTTTTCACAGCCAGCCTGTTTGGCTAGCCCCAGAATTTTTTTAAAAAAAGATTCCGTCCATTTCCAAAGACAAAATTATAAGCTGCTTCAGATTTTGTGCACACCAAACTAAAACTAAGGTCATTCCCAGTAGAAGTTCTATTGCATAGTTTCCAAAAGTGATACATCAGTTTTTGTCTATGAAGCTTTGTATCTTGAGTTTTATCTGGATGAAACCCTCTCTCCTCTAATAAAACTCTCTCCATCTCTCTTGTCATAAATATCGTGACATGCCATCAAATATGGTGGCGTGTTATCTCCTTTAATGAGAATGAAATTATGATAAAACTTTCACCAGGAATGGCCTAATTCCACCCCATCAAGTTGATCGATTCCGTCCTCACATCTCCATGCGCTCTATCCACGTTGACTAGATGTTGGAACCATTGGCGGACATATGTTGAGCCTAGCGAGCGGGGGCACATGCTCCCACCCAATTTTCTGGTTTTTTAGTAGACATTTTATCTTACTAGCTCAGTGCCCGTGCGTTGCAACGGGATCATATAATAGCTCGATAACTTATATATACAAATGTGTGTTATACTGGTATGAGATAGAGGACGACATCCACGAGCCGTCCGAGATGACGTTGAAGAGAAATTCGGGCCTGTGACGCACGAGCACTCACCTAGTAGTGTAGTATACAAGATTTAACAAGACAATTTAAAGGCAAAAATTCAAGAATAATCTTTCATAGACTACTGTAAATTCATGACTAAAAACTCACTGTAATTGACTTGCTTGAAGAACACAATAATACTACTGTGAATATGTGATACAACTTAATCACAGTAGTAAAATTACATCTGATGTTGTATTTGGTAAAAAAATATTTTTCAGAGTTTAGAGCCAACAACTAAACTCAAGTGTTACAAGGTACAACAAACCTTACTATTCAGATTATTAATATAAAAACTCAAGACAGGTGTAATCCTCAAACAATTATAAGCAATGTGTATAGGAATTTTAGACATAATGGTGCCTACCACATGCTTTAGTATTCAGATTATTAACACAAACTCATGACATAATGACCAAAAAATATTAACACACAAACATGGACATAAAGTTGTTTAGGAATTTCAGACATATATAGAGGTCAAATAGAGGAATTTCAGACAATGAACAATTATCATCATCAATAGGCCAGAGTTCAAATTCTTAATATATGAGCTTGACATATAATAGTGCCTCTAGCAGTGTCGCCATAGTTTAAAAGCAGTAATATGGCATAGAGAGGAGAGGAGAGGAGAGAAGAGAAGAGAGGAAATAAACAATATCTATTGCTTTCCATATAAACTCACAAAGTTATATATATTCCAATCCCATGGAGAGATGAGGGGAGGAGAGCTACAAAAATCAATCATGTTCTGTTTCTCCTTTCAGGCCTAACCCTATGCAGCAACATATTCATCCAAGAAACCAACAAACTGTAACATATCCCTTATTATCCTACCCATTACAAACTTGTCATTAAAATTAAATTCAGTACTAACTAATATTATCTCGATCAATCTTCAAGGACATCGATCTCGATTTTGCTATGCCATAGAGAATGGTGCATGTGGACCCTTCTTCCTTATATGCATCAGGTGGTCTAAAGTTGGCTTTAACCTTTAGCCCACCTTACATTAGAGATTTGTACATCAAAAGAAAGCTAAAACATTCTAAAGCTTTTAGATCTCTAAGTTTAGAAGAGGGAGGCAAAAATGCCCTAGAATATTGGAGATCGCAGCTGCTGCTATCACCAAGTAACACACTAAGATATCGAAGACCGCAACTGCTGCTATCACCGTTTAAAGTACAAGATTAAGTGGTGATGCTTTTGCTTCTACCTTAACAACTAAGATCTCAATCCATCTTAATTTGTCCAACCGAACTCTGAATGAAAAAAAGGAATCACATTTTAGGAATGATTGACGAGTTAGCACAATGCAGGTTCAGAACCTTTGGTTATTTCCAAAATAAAGACTTGCATGTATGGCTATAACAATTTATACTTTTAAAAATGGATACTTATTGAGACCTGATAACCACATTTAGCTAGCTTAGCAGGAGGGAGCATGCTAACTCATAATGCCTTGTAATTACTGAATACTGATGAACCAGCGGAGCCATACCTCATTGACATCCTCAAGTAGCTCTGACAAACAAATTAGGGGACATGACAGACAAATTAGGGGACACTACCTCTGCGTATCTACACAAGGGCCCAAGAAAGGTGGGGCTTGGCCATAGGAACAGAGCTCTCAGCTCCCACACCGTGCACCAGTGAATGCGAGCAGCTGGTCTGGCCTTCCAGTAATCCGATCTGTATGCAGTGTGATCCAGGATTCACGTGGATAAGGATGAAATCAAGAGAGCGCTAGCTAGGATCACACGCCAATAGCACAAGGAAGGAAGGAATGAGCGAGCGAACCTTGAGGAAAACATCGCCGACGGGCTTCTTTGTGTGGCTCTCCGTCGTTGGTCGCAACCCCCGCCACCGCCCTCACTCGTCGCACATCGCGCTGTGGTCACGGTCAGGGCTGCCCTTCCGTCCGGTCGACCGGTCGAGTATGGGGCGATCAAGCAGGACTCGAGGAAAAGGTAGCGGATTTATGGCGACGGATCAAGGTAGCGGGGCCGAGTGTGGGTTGTTGGCTTGTTGCGCCCATGGGCGTGGCAGGCGGGGGGTGGGGGCGGAGGGATCATGAGCTAGAGGGGGAGATCGTGGAGGGAGTGGGCAGTTTGGAGGGAGATCGTGAGGGATTCCTTTGCGCGGGCGTCTAGGAGTGAGCGGGTGCTCCTGAGATGGCTAAGATCGACGATGAACAAGAGAGCACGGGACGGAGACGGCGCTAGCAGGAAGAGCTAGAGGGCGAGGGCTCACTGGGCAGAGAAAGCAAGGGAGACTGACCCTAAAGCCAAGCTGGGTCAGGGTAAGAAGCGTGCGGCCTCCTGGCAGCTACTTGGGCCGCACCAAAGAAACACAGCCCACGCGACCTATGTCGTCGTCACGGCTTACACATTTTTATGACCATACCGGCCAGCCAACATAGCTTCTACCGGCTTATAAGCCTTCCTTCTTTAGAGAAAGCAATCGTGGTCAAATGCTCTTGCCAGTGTCAAATTGAGGCAACTTTTTGCGCGAGCAGACGTGGGTCCGGTGTGTGCAAAACTAAGGGTGGCTGTCACGTGGGCGCCCGTAGTCTGCAATATGGGCCCAACGTCCGGAGTGTGTGATGGCTTGCACGATAGGAATGGGAATGTGGGATTTTGTCACATGGGACCGGAGTGCCCCAAGTCAGGAGTTGCTCGACGTCCCGCGTCACAGAATGTGATGGTTTGCCGGACAGCAGCGACGGAGGAGCCATTATGACTTAGTGTGGCATCAGCCATACCTTACTTTTAATAACTCTCATATCTTCTACTATAACAACAAAATAAGACGTGGTTTTGTGGATATTGTGTCTCTAATCTGGCAGCAGGTCTTGAGTTCGATTCATAATTCTTATAGATTTTTTTTTACTGCCGGACAGGGGTGAGGGCAAAACAGGAAATGAAAAAGGCAGAACGTCAGACTACCTTACCGCCTTAACATTTTATTTTTTTACTGCCGAACAGGGATGAGGGCAAAACAGAAAATGAAAAAAAAGGCAGAACGGCAGACTACCCTTACCGTCTTAATAAGTAGTAGAGATTTACTGTATCTATGAAGGCCAATTAGTCAGTAAACCTCTATTTAGGCCCTCACTCAGAATTTGGTCTCGGTCCACCCCTGGTTGGAACCGTTGCCGAGCATTGAGCCCTCGGATATCAAGTGTGCCACAAGTGGTGTCCTGTGTCCTATATTCGGCTCAGGTGCATTGTGTACCCTCTCCAAGTATCATATACGGTGTGGCATGCGGTACACGACTGGATATGTCCAGGGCATTGTAGTCACCCACTCACGCCCTGCAGGGCTCTCTGCATGCTTTGTTCGACATTGGTGTATCTAATGGTATGTCATGCATGACTTGGCGCACCCCACATACCCAACGTTATGTTTCATTTCTAGGGATCCAAACAACATGTTAGAGAAAAGATGAGTCATAACACTAATGTGATATTCTACCGTTATGGTTAATTTGTGTCCAAAGTATATTGATTAAAGTAACTAGACTAAACGTTCTAGAATGGCATGATGCAAGGCCCCATGCTCACAAGTGCAATCAACCGTGAATATGGAGATGCCTATGTTGAGCCTTTGACTTAGCGTCTTGTTGGGTTTTGACACGTGGGCCCTCGGGTCACGACACGTGGACCCAAATACCTGGGAGCAGGTGGGACAAAATAACACAACGACACTGATGGCATGTGACTTAAAAAGGTTTTGGGCCTGTTTGGTTCGACTTTTTTCTGAAGAACTTTTCTGAAAAGCTGGTTGTGGGAAAAAACTGGCTGTGGAGAGAAGCTGGTGGTTAGAATCTAGGTGTTTGGTTCGGCTGCTGTGGACAGAAACAGGTCGGTAGAATCTGAGTGTTTGGATACGCAGATTATGAGATTGTAGATTTTGATTAAAAAAAGAAAATAGATAAATACGGATCGGACTATTAAATATCAGTGTCTCAAGTCTATATGCTTAAATGTTCAAATTATCGTATTGTTAACATCTGAACATGAGGATTAAAGGTATACTTAACAACAACAATGGCAACAACGCATGGATATACTGTTCCAAACATGAGTTAAACCTTCCTAGTATCCTAGACTTAATTAAAAGGCAATTAAAGCCGACGTGTATATATATATATATGCGCGTGCACTGCATCACTAAAACAGTGAAGTTTAAACATTGTTAAAGCTGAAAAGTCGTTCAACTTCTGCACGGCACGGCCTCTCGACCGATTCTGGCGGCCTGTGCTAGAGCCGCTGCGGGCCGCCGCGCGTTCACCAGAAGCCGGACCAAAAGCTAGACGTTTGGTTGGGCTTCCAGCTTCTGGCGGCCAGAAGCCCACCAAAAGCTAAACCAAACGCGGCCTTTGTCAAGCATGTCCCGTCCAGCTAAAGGGCGAGGGTACTTATAGAGCAACCGAGGTTGGTGTCCTAAAATACGTCCATACCCTCAATTACCTACTACATTTCTATAATATATTGTACAACGAGCTAACTACTAAGAGCACATAGAGAGGGAGTGAATATATGATCCTGCAAAATTCAATACTAAAACACAAATTAACTTGGTCTAAGAGTTAGAGTTAGTGCGAATTAAACCAAGTTCGAGACGAGAGAAGAGAGAAAAGTCATATTCACTTGATTACTCTATCAAGATATGAATTAAACTTAGAGCAATATCACAAGAGAATAGAGAGAACTTAGGAAGAGAGAAAATCACAAGAATGTAAATGAACACAAGACACAGCCGATTTTTTCGTGGTTCGGTCAAGTCTAAAATGTTTGCCTACTCCACGTTGTGTTGTCCCAATAAACAAGAGTTGCACTCAACCCATCTCAAGTCATCCGGAGATCAAACTTGAGTGCCATGATCTTTCTTATATTAAAATCAATCTCCTCGCAAGGATCTCCACAAATTAGAGTCTCTTGCACCCGTACAAATTAATGGGAGTATCAACTCCAAACTAGCACCAAGAGGGAGAGGAGAGAAACATAACACAGAAGCCCAAGAAAACTGCACAAGAACGCAACACTAACGTGCTTCTAAGAATCAACACAAGAACTCACAGATCTGACACTCTGATTGCTTCGGCATGTCTCACGGATGCGTAGAATTGAAGCGGCGGCTCTTGGGTGCTTTAGGGTTTCAGTTGTAGTCGTCACAAGACCATGGCACCTCCTTTATATAGCCCCAATCACTAGAGAGAAATCAAGGACAGGATCTGGAAACCAATCTGTGCGAATGCGGTTGAACTGCCCTGAAGATCGGTTGAACCAGGATTGTGCAGAGCCGATCCTGGTTCAAGTGGCCCATTCAACCTGCCTGATCCTAGTTGATGTGGCCGGTTCAACCTACCTAATCCCGGTTGAACCTGGATTATGCAAAGCCAATCCCGATTCAAGTGGCCTATTCAACCTACCTGATCTCGGCTGAACCTGGATTATACAGAGCCAATCCTAGTTCAAGTGGCCGATTCAACCTGCCTTATCCCAGTTGAGCTAGGGTACATGGCCAGTTGAACCAGGGTTTTCTTCGTTCTAGCTTGGAATTTTTTGAGAGATTCCCTACGGCTTAGACAAACGTTATTAGCACATAATCAACTAAACCAAGTGTACAAAACTCACCATTTCACCAGGATTTGAAATTTAGTTCAACCTAAGCTCAAAATGCACTCATGTTTATGTTGTTTTACCCAAAGTTGCACATATGGCCTCCAGATTTGCTCGGTTGTACTTAGTTCCTTGAAGATGCCTTTACTTGAACATGTGCTCATACTCACATCAAAGTGGTTAGTCCAATGTGGTGCGATGAACTCTTAATCACCAAAATAGGTAGAAATGGTCATGTGGCACATTCCCCTTTCAATTACAGAACAAGTCCGCTAACCTAACTCCACCATGTTTCTTACCCTCCATGGAGGTTGATAAGTGGGGCCGTCGTTGCCCAGTTGGGAGTGGGCCCTCCTCAGCCAGACTGTGGATGCTGCCTTCATAGACATGTTCCTGTCGTCGAGGCAGTGAAGTCGTTCGACTCTTTGCCGGAGGTCAGCGTGAGGCCTTGGCTTGCTGGCGTGAACATGTCCGCATGCGTCCTTGCCATGGGCCTTCACTGACAGGCCTGGTTTGGAGGAGACAAGCCATCTGAAAGAGAAATAGGCTTTAAACCGTTTCCTAAATGATTTTGGTGGTTGAAATGCCCAACACAAATAATTGGACTAACTAGTTTGCTCTAGAGTTTATGTTCCATAGGTGCCAAAGGTTCAACTCAAAGCCAATACAAAGATTAAAAAGGGTTCAAGAAGAAAGGAGCAATGGGAACCGAAGTGCTCCCTGGTCTGGCGCACCGGACTGTCCGGTGCACCACCGGACAGTGTCCGGTGCACCAGAGAAGATCAACTTCAAACTCTTCACCTTCGGGTTTTCCAGGCGCACCTCCGCTATAATTCACCGGACTGTCTGGTGTGCCACCGGACTGTCCGGTGCGCCAGCGGAGCAACGGTCATCTGCGCGCAACGGTCGACTCTGCAAAGTAAACAGTGCAAATCAGATGTCAGAGCAGACGGTCAGAGGGGCACCGGACTGTCCGGTGCCGCATAAGGACAAAGCCTCCAACGGTCGACTAGCTCCAAGCCCTAACGGGAGGATGATGTGGCGGCACACCGGACTGTCCGATACGCCCATCGCCAGCAGCCATCTCCAACGGCTACATTTTGGTTGGTGGCTATAAATGCCACCCCAACCGGCCACCTCAAGGTGAGGGAGCCCAAGCAACATTCCAAGTCATCTAGTTAACATACTCAAGCCCTCCCGACCATCTCTATTCATTGATCCATCCTATACACAAGATTTAGACCACTACAACCAACACAAGTGCCACAAAAGATAGAGCAAGCAAGAGAGAGCTACTCATTTAAGTTTAGCACTAGTGCCTTGTGAGAATCATTGAGAGATAGTGTGTGCTACTTCTTTGTGTTCATTTGCGCGTGGAGTTTTGACTCCCATTGAACTTCCTCCAAAGTTTTGGAGGCATGTAAAGCTAGCAAGAGACACCAAAGAGTGTGGTGGTCCTTGCAGGGTCTTAAGTGATCCTTGAGAAGAAGAAGAGCTCGCCGGTCTTGCGTGATCGGTGGAGAGAGGGAAAGGGTTGAAAGAGACCCGTCCTTAGTGGACTCCTCAACGGGGACTAGTGAAAGGGAAATGTGCCCTTGGGCCATTTCTAAGTATTTTGGTGATTGAGTGCCAACACATGTGCTTAATTGTGAATTTATGTACATGGATGAACAAGGTGCAAATCATGAGATAAAGGTATGTTTCTAAGCCTTAGTACATTTGTTTTGTGGACTAACATATTTGTCTAAGTGTTAGAAACAGAAAGAAGAAAAAGAGAAAAGGGGAGAGAAAGACTTGGCTGTGTGCAGCCAAGGCTCAGCTCGGTCTGGAGCACCGGACTGTCCGGTGTGCACCGGACAGTGTCCGGTGCGCCAGGCCAACTCGGCGCGAACTGGCCGCTCTCGGGAAATTGGCCGACGGCGTACGGCTAAAATTCACCGGACTGTCCGGTGTGCACCGGACTGTCCGGTGAGCCAACGGTCGGCCAGGCCAACGGTCGGCCGCGCAATCCGCACGGGACACGTGGCCGAGCCAACGGTCGGAAGACGGCACCGGACTGTCCGGTGTGCACCGGACATGTCCGGTGCGCCAACGGCTCGCAGATCTCCAACGGGCTGCAACGGTCGGCAGCGCTGGAAAAGGAAACAAATCGGGCACCGGACAGTGTCCGGTGTGCACCGGACTGTCCGGTGCCCCCGACGACAGAAGGCAAGGATGGCCTTCCGGATTTGCTCTCAACGGCTCCTAGCTGCCTTGGGGCTATAAAAGGAGCCCCTAGGCGCATGGAGGAGACACACAAGCAACTCTTAAGCATTCTTGATCATCCACACTTGTTCTTTGCGCATTCGTTTGAGACTCTAAGTGAATCGAGCTCCGTTCTAGTGAGAACTCTGAGATAGTCTTGTGAGCTCGATTCTTGGCCGTGTGTGTGCGAGTTTCTCTGTGGATTTGTGTGTGTTGCTTCCCTCCCTTACTCTGTGCTTTCTTTGTGATCATATACTTGTAAGGGCAAGAGACTCCAATTTGTGGAGATTCCTTGCAAACGGGATAGTGAAAGGAACAACAAAACACCGTGGTATTCAAGTGGGTCTTTGGACCGCTTGAGAGGGGTTGATTGCAACCCTCGTCCGTTGGGACGCCACAACGTGGAAGTAGGCAAGCATTGGCTTGGCCGAACCACGGGATAAACCACCGTGTCACCTCTGTCTTGATCTCTTGTGGTATTGTGTTTTGTTGAGACTTCACCTTAGCCACTTGGCAATAATCGTGCTAACACTTAACAAGTTTGTGGCTTAAGTTTGAAGTTTTTACAGGATCACCTATTCACCCCCCCCTCTAGGTGCTCTCAATTGGTATCGGAGCCGTTCTCTTCTCAAAGGGACTAACCGCCCGAAGAGATGGATCCTAAGGGGAAGGGTATAGTGATCAACGATAAAGAGAAGGAGACCTTCGTCAACGAGCCGAAGGATGACAGGCCTACCGACTCCGGCTCGGGCCAAAGACGGAAGGAAGGGAAGAAGAAGAAGACCAGGCGCATCAAGGAGATTGTCTACTACGACAGCGACGAGTCTACTTCTTCCCAAAAGGACGAGGACCACAACGACTACAAACAAAAGACGGTTAACTCAAACTTTTCTTTTGATTATTCGCGTATTCCGCATAGCTCAAATACTCATTTGCTTCCCATTCCACTTGGCAAACCTCCTCACTTTGATGGAGAGGATTACGGATTTTGGAGCCACAAAATGCGTACTCACCTGTTTTCTCTCCATCCAAGCATTTGGGAGATTGTGGAAAGTGGAATGAAATTTGATAGCTCGGATAGCCCTATGTTTATTAATGAACAGATTCATAAAAATGCACAAGCTACTACTGTGTTGCTAGCCTCTTTGTGCAGGGACGAGTATCACAAGGTGAGCGGCTTGGACAATGCCAAGCAGATCTGGGACACCCTCAAGATTTCTCATGAGGGGAACGACGTCACCTTGCTCACCAAGATGGAGTTGGTGGAGGGAGAGCTTGGACGGTTCGCCATGATAAGGGGCGAGGAGCCGACGCAAACATACAACCGGCTCAAGACCCTCATCAACAAGATAAGGAGCTACGGGAGCACGCGATGGACGGACCACGACGTCGTCCGCCTAATGCTCAGGTCCTTTACCGTACTTGATCCTCATCTCGTGAACAATATTCGTGAGAATCCCAGGTACACGATGATGACGCCCGAGGAAGTACTTGGAAAATTCGTGAGCGGGCGGATGATGATCAAGGAGGCAAGATACGTCGACGACGCGTTGAACGGACCACTCCACGAGCCTCAACCCATTGCTCTAAAAGCAACGAGGAGCAAGGAGTCGCTACCTAGCAAGGTGGCGCAAGTCGAGGCGGCCGGGCTCAATGATGAAGAGATGGCTCTCATCATCAAGAGATTCAAGACGGCGCTAAATGGTCGCAAGGGGCAGCCAAGCAAGACCAAGACCAAGGGGAAGCGCTCATGCTTCAAATGCGGTAAGCTTGGTCATTTTATCGCTAACTGTCCCGATAATGAAAGTGACCAGGAAAAGGGGAACAAAAGAGAGAAGAAGAAGCAATACAAGAAGGCAAAGGGCGAGGCGCATCTAGGAAAGGAGTGGGACTCGGATTGCTCCTCCTCCGACTCCGACAACGAAGGACTCGCCGCCACTGCCTTCAACAAATCGGCTCTCTTCCCCAACGAGCGTCTTACTTGTCTTATGGCAAGGGAGAAGAAGGTAAGTACTCAAGACTCCACTTATGCTTCTTCGAGTGATAGTGAGTCTAGTGATGATGACATAGATTATTCATGTTTGTTCAAGGGCTTAGATAGATCTAAAATAGATAAAATCAATGAATTGATTGATGCTTTGAATGAAAAGGATAGGCTTTTAGAAAAGCAAGAGGATTTATTGTATGATGAACATGATAAGTTTGTAGAGGCACAAAAATCATATGCTTTAGAAGTGAAAAGAAATGAAGTACTTTCTAGTGAAATATCTTCTTGTCATGAAACCATTGCTACTTTACAAAGTGTTAACCATGATTTAAATGCTAAATTAGAAGTAACAAATAAATCTAAGTCTTGTGTTGAAAATGTTACAATTTGCACTAGGTGTAAGGATTTTGATGTTAACACTTGTAGCAAACATTTAGTTTCAATTTCAAAACTAAAAGATGAAGTGGCTAGTCTTAATGCCCAACTTAAGACTAGCAAGAGTGAAGTTGAAAAGATAAAATTTGCAAGGGATGCCTATACAATTGGAAGACATCCCTCAATTAAGGATGGGCTTGGCTTCAAGAGGGAAGCCAAGAACTTAACAAGCCATAAGGCTCCCATCTTCGTCAAGGAGAAGGGGAAGGCCCCTATGGCTAGTAATGCTAAAAAGAATCATGCTTTTTTGTATTATGATAGGAGACATGCTAGAAATGCTTATAATCATTTTGATTCACATGTTTATGATTCTCATGCCATGTTTGCTTCTAGTTCTTCTTATAAGCATGATAGAGATATGTGTAGGAGAAATGTTGTACATATGCCTAGGAGAGATATTGCTCATGTACCTAGAAGGAATGTTATTCATGCTCCTAGGAAAGTAGTGAATGAACCTTCTACCATTTATTATGCTTGTAATGCTCCTTTTGCTATTTGTAGAAAGGGTAAGAAGGTAGTTGCTAGGAAATTAGGGGCTAGATGCAAGGGAGATAAATCTTGCATTTGGGTCCCTAAGGATATTTGTACTAACTGAAAGTCGCCTAGAGGGGGGGTGAATAGGCGAAACCTGAAAATTAAAACTTTATCCCCCAACTAGATCCCTTGATTAGTGGTTAGAACAAAATATACAAATATCGGAGAATATAAACTAAGTTCTTGCTTGAAGAGAGTATTGCTAAATAATGCGGAAGTGATAAATCAATACAATTAGTAAGTTATAGAATAACAAAGCAAGAAGCCTTAGATGAGAAGAGCACTAGGACAAGTTCTTTCTTGCAGCGTGTTGCTTCACTAATTGGGAATTTAACTTGAAGCAACACCAAATGATATTAGCAAATAAAATTGCAAGAAAACTTAGAGCAAGGGAACACAAACAAATCACAAGCAATAAACACAATGGACACGGGTGATTTGTTTTACCGAGGTTCGGCCCTCGAAGGCCTAGTCCCCGTTGAGGAGTCCACTTAAGGACGGGTCTTTTTCAACCCTTTCCCTCTCTCCCCCGATCACACAAGGATCGGCGAGCTCTTCTTCTTCTCAAGGATCACTCTCGATCCCACAAGGATCACCACAATCTTTGGTGTCTCTTGCTAGCTTTTACAAGCCTCCAAAACTTTGGAGGAAGTTCGAATGGGAGTCAAAACTCCACGCGCAAATGAACACAAAGATGAAGCACACACTATCTCTCAATGAATCTCACAAGGCACTAGTGCTAAACTCAAATGAGTAGCTCTCTTTTGCTTGCTCTCTCTTTTGTGGCACTTGTGTTGGTTGTAGTGGTCTAAATCTTGTGTATAGGATGGATCAATGAATATATGTGATTGGGAGGGCTTGAGTATGTCAACTAAATGACTTGGAATGTTGCTTGGGCTCCCACACTTTGAAGTGGCCGGTTGGGGTGGTATTTATAGCCACCAACCAAAATCTAGCCGTTGGTGAAGGCTGTCTGTCGTATGGTGCACCGGACAGTCCGGTGCACACCGGACATGTCCGGTGTGACAGCCACGTCACCAAATAGCCGTTGGATTGGAGCTGGTCGACCGTTGGAGGCTTTGTCCTCATGCGGCACCGGACAGTCCGGTGCACACCGGACAGTCCGGTGCCTCTCTGCTCCTCTGCTCTGACTCTGCCGCGAGAACTGTTTACTGTCAGAGTCGACCGTTGGCGCCGCAGAGAGCCGTTGCTCCGCTGGCACACCGGACAGTCCGGTGCACACCGGACAGTCCGGTGAATTTTAGCGGAGCGGCTGCCGCGCGAACCCGAGGCTGGCGAGTTCCGGAGACCGCGCTTCCTTGGAGCACCGGACATGTCCGGTGTGCACCGGACAGTCCGGTGAATTATAGCGCGCCGGCTTCCGAGAATTCCCGAGGGCGAAGAGTTTGAGTTAGAGTCCTCTGGGCGCACCGGACACTGTCCGGTGCACACCGGACAGTCCGGTGCCTCCAGCCAGAGGTGCCCTCGGTTGCCTCTTTGCTCCTTTGTTGAATTCAAAACTTGATATTTTTATTGGCTGAGTGTGAACCTTTTGCACCTGTATAACTTATGCACTAGAGCAAACTAGTTAGTCCAATATTTGTGTTGGGCAATTCAACCACCAAAATTAATTAGGGACTAGGTGTAAGCCTAATTCCCTTTCAATCTCCCCCTTTTTGGTGATTGATGCCAACACAAACCAAAGCAAATATAAGAGTGCATAATTGAACTAGTTTGCATAATGTGAGTGCAAAGGTTGCTTGGAGTTGAGCCAATATAAATACTTACTAGATATGCATGGATTGTTTCTTTATTTTTAATATATTGGACCATATTTGCATCAAGAGTTTTGTTTTTGCAAATTCTTTTGTAAATTCTTTTCAAAGTCCTTTTGCAAGATAGTCAAAGGTAAATGAATAAGATTTTGAGAAGCATTTTCAAGATTTGAAATTTTCTCCTTTTGTTTGAAATGCTTTTCCTTTGACTAAACAAAACTCCCCCTCAAATAAATTCTCCTCTTAGTGTTCAAGAGGGTTTTAAGACATCAAATACTACTTACTCCCCCTTTAGAACACAAAGAGATACCAATTTTGAAATTTACCAAATTGAAAATCATCAATTTTTAAAATTAGGGTGGTGGTGCGGTCCTTTTGCTTTGGGCCAATGCTTTCTCCCCCTTTGGCATAAATCGCCAAAAACGGATACTTGGAATGAAATATATAAGCCCTTTAAGTACTTTCTCCCCCTTTGGTCATGAATAAATGAGTGAAGGTTATACCAAAGTTGGAGTGAGCGATGCGGAGCGACGACGAAGGATGAGTAGTAGAGTGGAGTGGAAGCTTTTGTCTTCGCCGAAGACTCCAATTCCCTTTCAATATACCTTTTTGTACCTTTACATTGGGACGCTCTCTTCATTGTGCTTTGTCCTTAGTCTTTAGATGCTTAAGACCTATACTCAATGACAATATATGAAAATATTTTGCACAAGAGAGAATTCTACAACTAGTGATCTTTTCAAGTTTATTGTTAGCATATATCAAATGGATCACAAGTTGCATAAATGTATCATGAATTCTCCTTTTAACTTAGTGCATATCAAGAGATATCGAAGTATATATGGCACTAAGAAGCATGATTGTGGATTGAAGTTATTCAATGATCAAACAAATAACATATGTGATCAAAAGAACAACATACACATTAGATTATCAATTAAGGTCAGGATAGGAGAATCCAGCAAATACTTCATGAGAAACTCACTCTCATGCAAGAGACTATATGAAATTACTGAGATAAAGCAATAGTCTCAACATAATCAAGATAAAAGGCTCCCCCAAAAGATATGCATCAAGTATTTGAATGAATTGAATGGATGCATTTACTTTAAAGACAAATAGAGAGAAGCATTATACATCTTGATCAAGGCTCATTAGATTTGCAATAAACAACTTGAGCCTAGTATTCTCAATATGAAAGGGTTTAGAATACTCACAACCACACCATTGATTGTTTCGTAGAAGTAGGTGGTGTTGTTCTTGATGTTCTCCTCTTTCATTTGAGAGTCCTCCCTTTGCAGTGGCTTCTTTTTCCTTTCACACTTATTGAAAATACTCAAGAAGAATGTTAGTAATACAAGGGAGTACATAGTGATGGATGATTTCTTTTAGATAGGAAATAAGCATAATTCATCATCCATGAGTCACACAGTTATGAAGTAAAATCCTTAACATTAGTGCACTTTTATTTAAAAAGAGGAACATGCACTATTAAACAATTTTCTCACTCATAGAAATTTACTTCTTCACATTGAACTTTATTATCATGACTTAGAAGCGCATCAATATGAGAATGGATATAGCAAAGGCATGAATTAGATTCTAATGGACAAGCGCATTTATGAAAATGATATTGAATGCATACTTAGTTAATTTCGGTCCAATAAAGAATCTATTCCTCACAAGGATAGAATATGATAATTTAGATTAATACCTATTGAGATGGGAACCAAACTTAAGAGGATGAGTTCCCATACCTTTGCTTTTACCTTTCTTCCTTTGGGTGAAGATCAACCCATGAGGCTTGTGCACTTTCTCTCTTGTAGACTTTCATAATTGAACTCAAGAGAAATGTTAGTAGCAATACAAGCACTAGTTTCCATTTTTGTAATCATTTTGATAAGGAATGGAAGCTAGATTACTAAAACATGGAAACTTCATAGCATGAACTAGATTATCCATATATGATGTTATGCTCAATTTTAACTCATAAAACAAGCATAAATAATCCTTTAAGATTATGAGAATAAATCTAATTCATGACATGGAAAGCGATAAATGTGAAAGAATCAAATCCAATTTAAGCAAGTAGAAGCACATTATAAATTATTGGATTGATTTTTCTTTTTATGTTAGATTACATGCTTCCAAAGAGAAACTTATTCTCTACAAGTGAGACTACTTTGGGTTACTTTAAATAAAATCAATAGCCTCATTATTCTAGTTATAAAGAGAGTTTTCCTTTTACAAGTGTCCTAAGGATTTGAATTCCTTACATGACACCTTATTCTTTTAAGAACATGAAATATCTCTCTATATCTAGAATCATTGCAACAACAAGATAATTAGAGGAGGAATATGCCATGACAAACTTGCAACAATTTAAAGCATGTAGATTGCCATAGTATGGAAATGATGAATGTGCAATCTACCATATGAGAGGAAATTCTTCAAAGAATGGTAATATAAATTCAAAGGCATTTGAAGTGCTTCAATTTTTCTATGTGACTACACAAGACACATAAGAAATGATATTCTAAAACACTTGTACTTAAAAGATAAGTGTTACCATCCTTTGGCTTTCTTTCATGTTGTAGGCCTTGAATTTTCGCATATGATACTTCTTTACTTCCTACAACATATAAAATCTTCCTCGAGATGATATGAGTTTAAGACATAACAATTTGAAAAATAACCTTGGGTCAATCATGTATATAGATCATTGAAGATTGATAGCTTGAGTTGATAAGAATTGAATGAATTCTCTCAAGCACCCCAAAGACTTCATATCATCTCCTTCTCCTACAAAGCTTGTCAAGCATATTTTGGTACCCATCGCTTGATGGGTCCATCACGGTTAGTCAACAAAGATCTAGGAACCCAAAAGTCCTTTGTGTTAGCACTAGGTAAACTCATTACCTTTCTAGCACAAGTTGCAATTTTGGATTGCCTAGTTACATGAGAATTAATTGACAAGCTAGGAGTGGAATTGTTACCAATGGGACAATCCTTGCATTGATGTCCCTTCTTTCGGCATATGTAGCATAGGCGATCTTCAACTCTTGAAGATTTCTTCTTTCTTTGTTTGTTGCCTGCTACATGGTTAGTGAATATTTTCTTTTCTAACCCTATGCCTTTTTGTTTTAAATGGGAACAAGATCTAAGCAAGTGTCCCTTCTTGGAGCATTTAAAACAAAGTCTATCATCCTTGTTAATAATCAAGCCATTTTTGATGTAGGGACATGACCTAATCAAGTGTCCCTCTTCAAAGCATTCACTACACCTCTTAATTTGAAGTGTGGCTTGATCATTACCTTGGATGTTACCTTTTGAGGCGTGGTTGAGGCTTTTGGAGGAGGTGTTGAAGTTCATCTTTTGTTTCTTCCTTTTGGAAATCCTCAAATCTTTGACATTTTCTTCAAGGGATGTGGTGCATGCCTCGGTTGTTCCCATCTCAAGCTTCTTCACCACGTGATCACGGTTATCTTGAGAAGGTTGGGCAATGCATTTCCCTTTTAGTTGTGTCAAACTCATCTTTAGCCTCTCATTTTCTTCTTTGAGCTTTTGATATGTATCATCAGTTGTTCCTGCAAGTTCTAGCTCAAAAGAAGATTTGCTTGTCGACAAACAACAAGCATAAGCACATGGTAATATAGTATTAATTTGAATACATGTGCATGAGTGAGGTTGTTGAGATTTTAAGTTTTCTATCACAACCTCATGAGCAATGTTTAATATGATATGATCATCCATAAGATTTTTATGAGAACATAGAAGCATATCATATTTTTCTTGAAAAGCTAGATTTTCAAATTTTAGCTTTTCTACTTGGTCCTTAAGCAAGGTATTCCTATTTACTAATTGAGCGATACAATGTAAAGCGTTATCATGCTCAATTGAAACAGTTTCATACCTTTGGACCAAATCAACATGAGAGCACTTTAGCTCCTCATGTTCCTTAGTCAACTCGTCAAAGTGTAGCATTTTCATGGAGAGAACATCTTCTAGCCTTTGACGAGTTTCGCTTTGCTCTCTTGCTCTTTCTAGAAGTTTGAGCATAACCGCCTTATCTTCTTGGCTTAGGCGAGCGTAGAGATGCAAGAAGCTTCTTTCTTCCTCCTCATCCTCATTTGTCCTTCCGCTATCATTTTCATTAGCCACACAACATATGTGGGAATCGAAATGGGAAGACAAACCTTTCGGAGAGGAGGATTCATCGTTTGGTCTCCACCGTTCATTTTCTTCTTCTTCCTTGCAAGGGTTAGTATCACAAAGACTAAAGGAAGTATAAGCATCAAATGAACTATCATGTTTGGACTTATTAAATTTGCTTTTAATTCTAGTCCAAATATCATGCATATCACAAATGGGTTTGTCATATTTTATTATGAAGGCATGATAATCTTCTTTGCTAAGGGATTTACTTAATATGTCATAAGCTAGATAGTTTAAGCGTATACATCTTAAATCTTCTTCGGAGGCATTTTCCCTAGCATAGTTAGGAGGAATAATACTCTTGTCTAAAATTTGTTCTAATTGTGGGTCTACTGCCCTAAAAGCATTTATTACTCTAGTAGACCATGAAACATAATTAGAACAATCGGAACGTAATATCTCAAGAGTTACCTCCTTGTTCTCCTGGGTCTTCTTGTTCTTTTGGGATCTTCTACGAGCCATCACTTCGAGTTATTAGACTCAAGATGAAGTGCCTAGCTCCGATACCAATTGAAAGTCGCCTAGAGGGGGGGTGAATAGGCGAAACCTGAAAATTAAAACTTTATCCCCCAACTAGATCCCTTGATTAGTGGTTAGAACAAAATATACAAATATCGGAGAATATAAACTAAGTTCTTGCTTGAAGAGAGTATTGCTAAATAATGCGGAAGTGATAAATCAATACAATTAGTAAGTTATAGAATAACAAAGCAAGAAGCCTTAGATGAGAAGAGCACTAGGACAAGTTCTTTCTTGCAGCGTGTTGCTTCACTAATTGGGAATTTAACTTGAAGCAACACCAAATGATATTAGCAAATAAAATTGCAAGAAAACTTAGAGCAAGGGAACACAAACAAATCACAAGCAATAAACACAATGGACACGGGTGATTTGTTTTACCGAGGTTCGGCCCTCGAAGGCCTAGTCCCCGTTGAGGAGTCCACTTAAGGACGGGTCTTTTTCAACCCTTTCCCTCTCTCCCCCGATCACACAAGGATCGGCGAGCTCTTCTTCTTCTCAAGGATCACTCTCGATCCCACAAGGATCACCACAATCTTTGGTGTCTCTTGCTAGCTTTTACAAGCCTCCAAAACTTTGGAGGAAGTTCGAATGGGAGTCAAAACTCCACGCGCAAATGAACACAAAGATGAAGCACACACTATCTCTCAATGAATCTCACAAGGCACTAGTGCTAAACTCAAATGAGTAGCTCTCTTTTGCTTGCTCTCTCTTTTGTGGCACTTGTGTTGGTTGTAGTGGTCTAAATCTTGTGTATAGGATGGATCAATGAATATATGTGATTGGGAGGGCTTGAGTATGTCAACTAAATGACTTGGAATGTTGCTTGGGCTCCCACACTTTGAAGTGGCCGGTTGGGGTGGTATTTATAGCCACCAACCAAAATCTAGCCGTTGGTGAAGGCTGTCTGTCGTATGGTGCACCGGACAGTCCGGTGCACACCGGACATGTCCGGTGTGACAGCCACGTCACCAAATAGCCGTTGGATTGGAGCTGGTCGACCGTTGGAGGCTTTGTCCTCATGCGGCACCGGACAGTCCGGTGCACACCGGACAGTCCGGTGCCTCTCTGCTCCTCTGCTCTGACTCTGCCGCGAGAACTGTTTACTGTCAGAGTCGACCGTTGGCGCCGCAGAGAGCCGTTGCTCCGCTGGCACACCGGACAGTCCGGTGCACACCGGACAGTAAGGTGAATTTTAGCGGAGCGGCTGCCGCGCGAACCCGAGGCTGGCGAGTTCCGGAGACCGCGCTTCCTTGGAGCACCGGACATGTCCGGTGTGCACCGGACAGTCCGGTGAATTATAGCGCGCCGGCTTCCGAGAATTCCCGAGGGCGAAGAGTTTGAGTTAGAGTCCTCTGGGCGCACCGGACACTGTCCGGTGCACACCGGACAGTCCGGTGCCTCCAGCCAGAGGTGCCCTCGGTTGCCTCTTTGCTCCTTTGTTGAATTCAAAACTTGATCTTTTTATTGGCTGAGTGTGAACCTTTTGCACCTGTATAACTTATGCACTAGAGCAAACTAGTTAGTCCAATATTTGTGTTGGGCAATTCAACCACCAAAATTAATTAGGGACTAGGTGTAAGCCTAATTCCCTTTCACTAACCTTGCAGGACCCAACATGAGTTGGGTACCTAAGACCCAAGCCTAAATTTGCCTTGCAGGTTTATGCATCCGGGGGTTCAAGCTGGATTATCGACAGCGGATGCACAAACCATATGACGGGGGAGAAGAAGATGTTCACCTCCTACGTCAAGAATAAGGATTCCCAAGATTCAATTATATTCGGTGATGGGAATCAAGGCAAGGTAAGAGGGTTAGGTAAAATTGCAATATCTAATGAGCATTCTATCTCAAATGTATTCTTAGTGGAGAGTCTTGGATATAATTTGCTATCTGTCAGTCAATTATGTCAAATGGGATATAATTGTTTATTTACAAATGTAGATGTGTCTGTCTTTAGAAGATGTGATGGTTCACTAGCTTTTAAGGGTGTACTAGACGGCAAGCTTTATTTAGTTGATTTTGCAAAAGAAGAGGCCGGTCTAGATGCATGCTTAATGGCTAAGACTTGCATGGGCTGGCTGTGGCATCGCCGCTTAGCACATGTGGGGATGAAGAACCTCCACAAGCTTCTAAAGGGAGAACACGTGATAGGTCTAACAAATGTTTATTTCGAAAAAGATAGACCTTGTGCAGCTTGTCAAGCAGGTAAACAAGTGGGAGGAGCACATCACAGCAAGAATGTGATGACCACGTCAAGACCTCTGGAGTTGCTGCATATGGACCTCTTCGGACCCGTCGCCTATCTAAGTATAGGAGGAAGTAAGTATGGTTTAGTTATTGTTGATGACTTTTCCCGCTTCACTTGGGTATTCTTTTTGCAGGATAAGTCTGAAACCCAAGGGACCCTCAAGCACTTCCTCAGGAGAGCTCAAAATGAGTTTGAGCTCAAGGTGAAGAAGATAAGGAGCGACAACGGGTCCGAGTTCAAGAACCTTCAAGTGGAGGAGTTTCTTGAGGAGGAAGGGATCAAGCACGAGTTCTCCGCTCCCTACACACCACAGCAAAATGGTGTGGTAGAGAGGAAGAACAGGACGCTAATCGATATGGCGAGGACGATGCTTGGAGAGTTCAAGACCCCCGAGTGCTTTTGGTCGGAAGCCGTGAACACGGCTTGCCACGCCATCAACAGGGTCTACCTTCACCGCCTCCTCAAGAAGACGTCATATGAGCTACTAACCGGTAACAAACCCAATGTATCGTACTTTCGTGTATTTGGGAGCAAGTGCTACATTCTAGTGAAGAAGGGTAGAAATTCTAAGTTTGCTCCCAAAGCTGTAGAAGGGTTTTTGTTAGGTTATGATTCAAATACAAAGGCGTATAGGGTCTTCAACAAATCATCGGGTTTGGTTGAAGTCTCTAGCGACGTTGTATTTGATGAGACTAATGGCTCTCCAAGAGAGCAAGCTGTTGATTGTGATGATGTAGATGAAGAAGATGTTCCGACGGCCGCTATACGAACCATGGCGATTGGAGACGTTCGGCCACAGGAACAAGTTGAACGTGATCAACCTTCTTCCTCAACGACCGTGGATCCCCCAACTCAAGACGATGAACAGGTTCATCAAAAGGAGGCGTCTGATCAAGGGGGAGCACAAGATGATCACGTGATGGAGGAAGAAGCGCAACCGGCACCTCCAACCCAAGTTCGAGCGATGATTCAAAGGGATCATCCCGTCGACCAAATTCTGGGTGACATTAGCAAGGGAGTAACTACTCGATCTCGATTAGTTAATTTTTGTGAACATTACTCGTTTGTATCCTCTATTGAGCCTTTCAGGGTAGAGGAGGCCTTGCTAGATCCGGATTGGGTGTTGGCCATGCAGGAGGAACTTAACAACTTCAAGCGCAATGAAGTTTGGACGCTGGTGCCTCGTCCCAAGCAAAATGTTGTGGGAACCAAGTGGGTGTTCCGCAACAAACAAGACGAGCACGGAGTGGTGACAAGGAACAAGGCTCGACTTGTGGCAAAAGGTTATGCCCAAGTCGCAGGTTTGGACTTTGAGGAGACTTTTGCTCCTGTGGCTAGGCTAGAATCAATTCGTATCTTGCTAGCATATGCCGCTCACCATTCTTTCAGGCTGTACCAAATGGATGTGAAGAGCGCATTCCTCAACGGGCCAATAAAGGAGGAGGTGTACGTAGAGCAACCCCCTGGCTTCGAGGATGAGCGGTACCCCGACCACGTGTGTAAGCTCTCTAAGGCGCTCTATGGACTTAAACACGCCCCAAGAGCATGGTATGAATGCCTTAGAGATTTCTTACTTGCTAATGCTTTCAAGGTTGGGAAAGCCGATCCAACTCTCTTTACAAAGACATGTGATGGTGATTTGTTTGTATGCCAAATTTATGTCGATGACATAATATTTGGTTCTACTAATCAAAAGTCTTGTGAAGAGTTTAGCAGGGTGATGACGCAGAAATTCGAGATGTCGATGATGGGCGAGTTGAACTACTTCCTTGGGTTCCAAGTGAAGCAACTCAAGGACGGCACCTTCATCTCCCAAACGAAGTACACGCAAGATCTGCTAAAGCGGTTTGGGATGAAGGACGCCAAGCCCGCAAAGACACCGATGGGAACCGACGGACACACCGACCTCAACAAAGGAGGTAAGTCCGTTGATCAAAAAGCATACCGGTCAATGATAGGGTCTTTACTTTATTTATGTGCTAGTAGACCGGATATTATGCTTAGCGTATGCATGTGTGCTAGATTTCAATCCGATCCTAAGGAGTGTCACTTGGTGGCGGTGAAGCGAATTCTTAGATATTTAGTTGCTACGCCTTGCTTCGGGATCTGGTATCCAAAGGGGTCTAACTTTGACTTGATTGGGTACTCAGATTCCGACTATGCTGGATGTAAGGTCGATAGGAAGAGTACATCAGGGACGTGCCAATTCTTAGGAAGGTCCCTGGTGTCATGGAACTCTAAGAAACAAACCTCCGTTGCCCTATCCACCGCTGAGGCCGAGTATGTTGCCGCAGGACAGTGTTGCGCGCAACTACTTTGGATGAGGCAAACCCTCAGGGACTTTGGCTACAATCTGAGCAAAGTCCCACTCCTATGTGATAATGAGAGTGCTATCCGAATAGCGGAAAATCCTGTTGAGCACAGCCGCACAAAGCACATTGACATCCGGCATCACTTTCTGAGAGACCACCAGCAAAAGGGAGATATCGAAGTGTTTTATGTTAGCACCGAGAACCAGCTAGCCGATATCTTCACCAAGCCTTTAGATGAGAAGACCTTTTGCAGGTTGCGTAGTGAGCTAAATATCTTAGATTCGCGGAACTTGGATTGAATTGTAGCATACATGTATTCATGCTTTTGATCATGTTCCTTTTTGCATCTTGTTGCTTATTATGGTGCTCAAGTTGTACAAACACTCCCTGGACCTCACAAGTCCGTTGCAAAGTGATGCACATGTTTAGGGGGAGATGTGTTACAACTTGATCCCTTGAGACTAACCATATGCTTGAGTTTGTTTGATTTAGTCTCCAAGGAGAATTGAAAGGGAAAAAGGTGGACTTGGACCATGCAAGACTTCCACTGCACTCCGATGCGAGGGTAATTTATTTCAAGTCCATCTCATGAACTCTTATTGCCATTTGCTCTTAAGTGAAGATTTTTGTGAGGCAATGGGGTTAAAGGGCCACAATTGATCCCGTTTTGGTGCTTGATGCCAAAGGGGGAGAAAATAAAGGCCAAAGCAATAAATGGATCAGCTACCACTTGAGAGATTTTGAAAATAGTAGAATTGAGTGTTTGATTTGTCCAAATCTTGTCAAAGTTGGCTTCTTGTGGGGAGAAGTATTGTTTATGGAAAAAAGGGGGAGTTTTTGAAATCTTTGATCAATCTCTTTTGGAATGACTCTTTTTTTTTTGCTTAAACATGTGTGTTTAACTTAGAGATAGAGATTTGTGTTTGATTTGCAAAAACAAACCAAGTGGTGGCAAAGGATGATCCATATATGCCAAAATTGATTCAAAATAAATTTAAGTGTTATTTGAATTGAGTTTGCACTTGTTCTAGTGGCTTTATGTTGTGTTGGCATAAATCACCAAAAAGGGGGAGATTGAAAGGGAAATGTGCCCTTGGGCCATTTCTAAGTATTTTGGTGATTGAGTGCCAACACATGTGCTTAATTGTGAATTTATGTACATGGATGAACAAGGTGCAAATCATGAGATAAAGGTATGTTTCTAAGCCTTAGTACATTTGTTTTGTGGACTAACATATTTGTCTAAGTGTTAGAAACAGAAAGAAGAAAAAGAGAAAAGGGGAGAGAAAGACTTGGCTGTGTGCAGCCAAGGCTCAGCTCGGTCTGGAGCACCGGACTGTCCGGTGTGCACCGGACAGTGTCCGGTGCACCAGGCCAACTCGGCGCGAACTGGCCGCTCTCGGGAAATTGGCCGACGGCGTACGGCTAAAATTCACCGGACTGTCCGGTGTGCACCGGACTGTCCGGTGAGCCAACGGTCGGCCAGGCCAATGGTCGGCCGCGCAATCCGCGCGGGACACGTGGCCGAGCCAACGGTCGGAAGACGGCACCGGACTGTCCGGTGTGCACCGGACATGTCCGGTGCGCCAACGGCTCGCAGATCTCCAACGGGCTGCAACGGTCGGCAGCGCTGGAAAAGGAAACAAATCGGGCACCGGACAGTGTCCGGTGTGCACCGGACTGTCCGGTGCCCCCGACGACAGAAGGCAAGGATGGCCTTCCGGATTTGCTCTCAACGGCTCCTAGCTGCCTTGGGGCTATAAAAGGAGCCCCTAGGCGCATGGAGGAGACACACAAGCAACTCTTAAGCATTCTTGATCATCCACACTTGTTCTTTGCGCATTCGTTTGAGACTCTAAGTGAATCGAGCTCCGTTCTAGTGAGAACTCTGAGATAGTCTTGTGAGCTCGATTCTTGGCCGTGTGTGTGCGAGTTTCTCTGTGGATTTGTGTGTGTTGCTTCCCTCCCTTACTCTGTGCTTTCTTTGTGATCATATACTTGTAAGGGCAAGAGACTCCAATTTGTGGAGATTCCTTGCAAACGGGATAGTGAAAGGAACAACAAAACACCGTGGTATTCAAGTGGGTCTTTGGACCGCTTGAGAGGGGTTGATTGCAACCCTCGTCCGTTGGGACGCCACAACGTGGAAGTAGGCAAGCATTGGCTTGGCCGAACCACGGGATAAACCACCGTGTCACCTCTGTCTTGATCTCTTGTGGTATTGTGTTTTGTTGAGACTTCACCTTAGCCACTTGGCAATAATCGTGCTAACACTTAACAAGTTTGTGGCTTAAGTTTGAAGTTTTTACAGGATCACCTATTCACCCCCCCCCTCTAGGTGCTCTCAACTAGGCCTTCGAGGGCCGAACCTCGGTAAAACAAATCACCCGTGTCTCGTGTGCTTATTGCTTGTGATTTGTTTGTTCTTTCCCTTTCTAAGTTTTTTCTTGCACTATTCTTTGCTAATATTATTTGGTGTTGCTTTAAGTTAAATTCTCATTTAGTGAAGCAACACCTTGCAAGAAAGAACTTGTGTTATTGCTCTTCATATCTAGAGATGGCAACGGGTACATACCCACCGGGTACCACGTCCCCACACCCGTACCCGCCTAATAAAAATACACCCGTTAAGATACCCACATTCAGTCACGGGTACAAAAAATCCCCGTACCCGCACCCGTACGGGTAAATTTACCCGATGGGTTACCCATACCCGCGAGAACAACACATACACCAACAGTATCGTAAATATCAAATAATCAACATTGCACCATACATATGATTATAGATAAGTTTGACAAACTTCAAAGAGTGCAAAAGCACAAGCAGCAAGCTGTAAGCTTGAGAACTAGTAATATTACATTATTACATCACAATGATTATAGATTTATAGGATAGATAAGTCACAATCAACATCACATGCACCCAGCCACCAGATTTAGACCATTAGACCACATCAAGTGATAAGTATGCATTCTGTAGACAACAAATTCCAGCAATCCTCCATTCCTCATTGTGCCCAGCGACCATCGACCAACATTACACTACCTGCTGCTGCTGCAGTTATATTGTTGTTTCCTGCAGTTTAAAAATAGAGAATAAAGAGAATAAATTGCTACTTCATGCAGTTTAGTTTATATTGACGACAATAGAAAATAAATGAATAGATACCAGAATGTCCTCTTGAATATCTTGAAGACAAGACCAAAAGCTAGTTGGTTGCTTTTCTTTGTCATCAACTTCAAAAACATGAATAGTTAGTTTGCAGCTAAAAGAGAATATATTTTATACACATACACCATATATACCTTTGTACTTGTTTCGAATCCAGTCTTGTGAACACATTAGAGCTTCCAACATTTTAGGAGTAAGTCTACTGCGATGCTCACTAAGCACTCTCCCACTTGTGCTAAAAGCAGACTCTGAAGCAACTGTAGTAACAGGAATTGCATATATATCTTTTGCTATCTTCCTCAAAGTAGGATAGCGTGTTCCAGCAACCTTCCACCAATCTAAAACCTGAAAATTTTTTGTTGCTAATGGAACCAGTTCATCCTCAAGATAACGATCTAGCTCAGATTTAAACAACATTTCCATTGGCCTTTTACTTGCAATTCGAGCACTAAACAAAGATAAGAAGTCCATGTTGTCAAGTGAAGATGGTAGTTCTTCAGTGTAATATTCATCCTCTTCCACATGATACTCATTCATCAAATCACTCAATAGTCCTTTGACTTCAGCAACCTTAACCTCACAATCCTTTCCAGTCGTACCAAGTAACCACTCAAAACACATAAGTAGCATTAAAGTTTTGAATCGAGGATCAAGAACAGTGGCAATGCCCATTAGACCTTGAATATCAGACCAATACTTATCAAACTTTGTCACCATATTAACTGACATTGCTTCTACAAATGCATTGCCACAAATGGACCATTGTCTAATTTTTGTTCTGATCTCACAAATTTTTGTGAAGTAAATATTGGCAGTAACATACTCGGTTCCAGAAAACAATTCAGTTATGTCATTGAACAATTTAAGTCTTTCTACAACATCCTCTGCAAATTTCCATTCTTCCTCACTTGGCACACAAGTATATTGCTTATCAACACGACTAGCTCTAACAAAAACAGCCTTATATGGTAATGCAAGACTAAGCATTTTATAGGTCGAATTCCATCTAGTCTTGCAATCAAGGCCTATTTTCTTGTTAATAGGAATTTTAACAAATTTAGCCACTTCCTCAAATTTTTCAACCCTCTTTGGTGTGGCTGTCCAATAAGCAACACTTTCACGAATATTTTCAATGGCATCTTTCAGCTCTTCTAACCCATCCTTAACAATTAAATTAAGAATATGTGCACAACAACGCATATGTAACACTTTTCCATCATTGATAAGCTTACTTTTGCCAATTTTTTGCACAAGCAAAGGAACTACAGCATCAATTGTAGTGCAGTTGTCTAGAGTAATGGTGGATACCTTCTCATCAATATTCCATTCAACAAGTGCCTCATAAAGTTCTTCACTAATAATTTCAGCGGTATGAGGCGCGGGGACATAAATGAACCTATACATATTATATGCAATTAGACCCACACACAAAATTGTAATGAATTTCACTATATGCATTATGCAATGGACAAAAATTACCTCATAATTATATTTCTTAGAGTCCAAGATTCATCAATAAAGTGAGCTGTAACAGTCATATAACCTCTCTTTTGATTGTCCGATGTCCACATGTCCGTAGTGATAGCCACCCTAGAATTAATTTGAGCCATATATTCTATGGCTTTCTTCTTTTCTAACTGATATTGTTCCATAATGTCCTTTCTGAAATAAAACAAAAAACAGTAAGAAATGCATTTTAAACACTTCCTATGCATATGAAAATAAGAATATGTGGTTTATAGTTATATACCTTATTGTATTCCTAGTTCCCATCTTAAATAGTGGCTGAAGTGCAGATATAAATCTTCGAAATCCAACATGATCAACCATGCTTAATGGATACTCATGTAGTATTATCATTGTAGCAAGTTCTTTTCTAGCTACATCTTGATCAAACATGTAGTTCTCGATTGAAACTTTTCCAGAATCTGTGGAACCAAACCTCAAAGAAGATTGGGCTAGAGTCTTATTTCCCCTCAACTTGATCTTTTTAAGTGTGCATGACTTCAAATGGTCATGAAGGTGTTTAGTTCCATTCTTAGTTTCACCAGAAAGTTTCTTGAAGCAATAATTACATTTTGCCTTAGTTGTGCCCATGTATTTCACTCTCGTGAAATCTTTCCACACTAATGAAGTAAGCTTCCTCTTTGATTTTGTACCTAATTCCTCTTCTATTTCATTATCCTCATCATCGTCATCTAGTTCAATTGGTTCTGAGTCATCGACTGATTCGTGTTCTGATTCTTGTTGGCGTTGGCTACTCAAATTCAAGCTAGTACTACCAGTTGCACTTGTTATATCCATTTTTCTTAATCTGCATTAAAATGGTACTTAGACAGTTACACTGCTACAAGTAGTTTTCAAAATATTATACTGCTACTAGAAGAGCTTACGCTACTTTTGCAGGTTCAGGTTGGAGACAATTCTTGCTTGTGGTAGACTTGGGGATGCGTCGCTTTGCACCAGCAGCAACAGCTGTCGTGGTACCTTTGTTGCGAGACGTTGGTACTGGAAGAGCTGGAGAAGCATTGGTGCCGAGGTTCTTGTCCGTCAGATCCGCTGGTAACTTGGTGCCGGTTGTATCGTCCCTTCGGTAATGAAGGCACATCGGACTTGGGAATCAGTTTGGGGACATATCACCCTGCTACAACTGTTAATGAGTAACAAATAGAAAAAAGAAAGATCATCACCGCTCATCCTTGTTGGTGATAGTGCTCTTCGATGCCATGGTTTTTTGAGGATCTGTGGCTGGCAATGGCAGCATTGTGGAGGGCAGCAACGCGGGAGGACATCAAGCAGTGATACAGCAACGCGGGAGGACAACGAGCAGTGAGGCAACAACTCAGTTAGAGCTAAGAACCAAGCTGGAAAGCTCCTGTCCTGCTCGTGGCTTTTTCTAATAGTAAAACGATGTTTGTGACTTGGTGTTCTAACTGTAAACTAGTTCAACCAACTATTACTCTACCCTGAAGATCTCCTTCAGAAGAAAGTTAAGGGAAAGCTATTAATCACGAAGAACTCTATCGGAAACAGTAATTAAGTGAAGAAGATATAGCATTTACCAGCTGCAGAGCCGACCAGGACCAGGGTCGCTACGGGCTTGCAGCCTGCTGCTTCTCGAATCTACAGGCGCTCAAATTAAAATACGAAGAAACTACTCAACTGGGCAGGCCGACAGGGGCATGCTGCTGCTAGCGCTCGACGGTCGAGGCTCCCCAGGATGTCACGAGGACGCGAGTGGCGACGGCTGACGGTGAGCACCCGACGGCGAGCACCATTGAAGTGCTGCTGCTGCAGCCGCCAGCAAGACTGGCCCAGGGGATTGACCGGCCGATTGAAATATTAGGGTTTAGCTAATACGTGTTGGCATATATACCTTGTTTATTGGGCCAAAACCAGGCCAAGAGCCCATGATCTGAAGACGGCCTATTTGCTAACGGGTGAACGGGTTAACGGGTACGGGTGACTATAGAACGTTCTCGTACCCGCGTACCCGCTGGGTGAAGAATTTTCCCCATATAGTCACCCATGGGTAAAAAAACTAGTTCATACCCGTCCCCTAATGGAGTAAAAACCCATCGGGTATCGGGTCACGGGTACCCATTGCCATCTCTATTCATATCTAAGCCATCTTGCTTTATTCTCATAAACTTATTAATAGTATTTCTTTATCAATTCCGCATTATTTAGCAATACTTCTTACAAGCAAAGGACTTAGCTTTTATACTCCAAAAATTGTGTATCTTGTTCTAACCACTAATCAAGGGATCTAGTTGGGGGATAAAGTTTTAATTTTCAAGATTCGCCCTATTCACCCCCCTCTAGGCGACTTTCAATTGGTATCAGAGCTAGGCACTTCATCTTGAGTCTAACAACTCGAAGTGATGGCTCGTAAAAGATCCCAAAAGAACAAGAAGACCCAGGAGAACAAGGAGGTAACTCTTGAGATATTACTTTCCGATTGTTCTAATTATGATTCATGGTCTACTAGAGTGATAAATGCTTTTAGGACCATAGATCCACAATTAGAACAAAATTTAGACAAGAGTATTATTCCTCCTAGTTATACTAGGGAAAATGCTTCCGAGGAAGATCTAAGATGTATACGCTTAAACTATCTAGCTTATGACATCTTAGGTAAATCCCTTAGCAAAGAAGATTATCATGCCTTCATAATAAAATATGATAAACCTATTTGTGATGTGCATGATATTTGGACTAGAATTAAAAGCAAATTTGATGAGTCCAAACATGATAGTTCATTTTGTGCCTCTACTTCCTTTGGTATTTGTGAAACTAACTCTTTGAAGGAAGAAGAAGAAAATGAACGATGGAGACCAAACGATGAATCCACCTCTCCAAAAGGTTTGTCTTCCCATTTCGATTCCCACATATGTTGTGTGGCTAATGAAAATGATAGCGGAAGCACAAATGAGGATGAGAAGGAGGAAAGAAGCTTCTTGCAACTCCACGCTCGCCTAAGCCAAGAAGATAAGGCGGTCATGCTCAAACTTCTAAAAAGAGCGAGAGAGCAAAGCGAAGCTCGTCAAAGGCTAGAAGATATTCTCTCCATAAAAATGCTAAGCTTTGATGAGTTGACTAAAGAACATGAGGAGCTAAAGTGCTCTCATGTTGATTTGGTCCAAAGGTATGAAACTATTTCAATTGAGCAAGATAACTCTTTACATTGTATCGCTCGATTGGTAAATAGGAATGCCTTACTTAAGGACCAAGTAGAAAAGCTAAAATTTGAAAATCTAGCTTTTCAAGATAAATATGATATGCTTCTATGTTCTTATGAAAATCTTGTGGATAATCATATCATACTAAATATTGCTCATGAGGTTGTGATAGAAAACTTAAAATTCTAACAACCTCACTCATGCACATGTATTCAAATTGAAACTACATTACCATGTGCTAATGCTTGTTGTCCGTCGACAAGCAAATCTTCCTTTGAGCTAGAATTTGCAGGAACGAAAGATGACACATATCAAAAGCTCAAAGAAGAAAATGAGAGGCTAAAAATGAGCTTGACACAACTAAAAGGGAAGTGCATTGCTCAACCTTCTCAAGATAACCGTGATCACATGGTGAAGAAGCTTGAGACGGGAACAACCGTGGCATGCACTAAAACCCTTGAAGAAAATGTCAAGGACTTGAGGATTGCCAAGAGGAAGGAACAAAAGAACAAAATCAATACCTCTTTCAAAAGCCTCAACCACGCCTCCATAAAAGGTAACATCCAAGGTAATAATCAAGTCACACTTCACACTAAGAGAAGTAAGAAGTGTAGTGAATGCTTTGAAAAAGGTCATGTCCCTATATTAAAAATGACTTGATTATTAATAAGGACGATAAAGTTTGTTTTAAATGCTCTAAGAAGGGACACTTTTTTAGGAATTGTCCCCATTTAAAACAAAAATGCATAATGTTAGAAAATAAAATATTCACTAACCATGTAGCAAACAAGAAACAAGGAAGGAAGAAATCTTCAAGGCTCGAAGATCGCCTATGCTACATATGCCGAAAGAAGGGACATCAATGCAAAGATTGTCCCATTAGTAACACTTCCACTCCTATCTTGTCAATTAATTCTCTTGTAACTAGGGAACCCAAAATTGCAACTTGTGCTAGAAAGGTAATGAGTTTACCTAGTGCTAACACAAAGGACTTTTGAGTTCCTAGATCTTTGTTGACTAACCGTGATGGACCCATCAAGCGATGGGTACCAAAATATGCTTGACAAGCTTTACAGGAGAAGGAGATGATATGAAGCTTTGGGTGCTTGAGAAGTTAATTCAATTTAACTCAAGCTATCAATCTTCAATGATCTATATATCCAAGATTGACCCAAAGTTATTTCAAATTGTTATGTCTAAAACTCATATCATCTCGAGGAAGATATTGATGTTGTAGGAAATAAAGAATTATCTTGTGCGAAAAAATCAAGGCCTACAACATGGAGGAAAGCCGAAGGATGGTAACACTTGTGTTTTTGAGTGCAAGTATCTTAAATTATGATTTCTCATGTGTCTTGTGTAGTCGCATAGAAAAAAAGCACTTCAAATGTCTCTAAATTTATATTACCATTCTTTGAAGAATTTCCTCTTATATGGTAGATTGCATACTCATCATTTCCATCCTATGGCAATTTACATGCTTTAAATTGTTGCAAGTATCTCATGGCATGTTTTTCGCTAGTCATTCTATTATTGCCATGATTCTAGATATAGAGAGATATTCCAAGTTCTTAAAAGAATAAGGTGTCATGTAAGGAATTCAAATCCTTAGGACACTTATAAAAGGAAAACTCTCTCTATAACTAGAATAGTGAGACCAATGATTTGATCTAAGTAACCCAAATAGTCTCACTTGTAGAGAATAAGTTTCTCTTTGGAAATGCGTAATCTAACATGAAAAGAAAAATCAATCCAATGATTTATGATGTATTTCTACTTGCTTAAATTGGATATGATTCTTTCACATTTATTGCTTTCCATATCATGAATTAGATTTATTCCCGTAATCTTAAAGGATTATTTATGCTTATTTTATGAGTTAAAATTGAGCATAAACATCATCTATGGATAATCTAGTTCATGCTATGAAGTTTCCATGTTTTAGTAATCTATGTTTTCATCAAATTGATTACGAAAAGGGAAACTAGTGCTTGTGCTACTAATAACATATCTCTTGAGCTTACTTATGGAAATCTACAAGAAAGTATGTGCATGTTCAAAGCCACAAGCCTCAAGGGTTGCTCTTCACCCAAAGGAAGAAAGGTAAAAGCAAAGGTATGGGAACTGATCTTCTTAATCAAATATAGTTCCCATCTCAATGGTTATTTGCTCTAAATTATGATATTCTATCCATGTGAAGAATAGATTCTTTATTGGACTTAAATTGATTGGGTATACATTCAATCTCATAAATGCACTAGTCCATTAGAATCTATTTCATGCCTTTGCTATACATATTCTCATATTGATTTACCTCCAAGTAATGATTAATAAACTCAATATGAAGAAGTAAATTTCCTATGATTGATCAAAATGCTTAAAGGATGCATATTGTTGTGCTCTAACGTTAAGGAATTTACTTCATGTATATGTGAAATATGGATGATGAATTGTGTTTATTTCCTATCTAAAGAAATCATCCGTCATACTCCCTTGTGTTATTAACATCTTTCTTGAGTATTTTCAATAAGTTTGGAAGGAAAAAGAAGCCACTGCAAAGGGAGAACTCTCAAATGAAAGAGGAGGACATCAAGAACAACACCACCTACTTCTACAAAACAATCAATGGTGTGGTTGTGAGTATTCTAAATCCTTTTCATTGAAAGAATGTCAGGCATAAAGTGTTTATTGCAAATCTTATAAGCCTTGATCAAGATGTATAATGCTTCTCCCTACACATCTCTAAAATAAATGCATCTATTCATATCATTCAAATTCTTGATGCATATCTCTAGGGGGAGTCTATTTCTATATCTTGATTATGTGAGACTATCGCTTTTCTTAGTAATCTCATATAGTCTCTTGCATGAGAATAAGTTTCTCATGATGTATGCTACTACATATCAATCCATCTTGTTAGAATAATGTCATCTTTATCAAGGATTGTAGCTTTCTTTGCTAAAGTAGCATATCCACTGGATTCTCCTATCTTGTCGAATGCATATGTTGTTCTTTTGATCACACCTGTTATTTGTTTGATCATTGAATAACTTCAATCAACAATCATGTTTCTTAGTGCCGTATATACTATCAATCGATATCTCTCTTGATATGCACTAAGTTAAAAGGAGAATTCATGATACATTTATGAAATTTGTGATCCATTTGATATATGCTAACAATAACTTGGAAAAGGATCACTAGTTGTAGAACTCTCTTGTGCAAAATATTTCCATATATTGTCTTAAGTATAGGTCTTAAGCAACTAAGACAGAGAGCGTCTCTATGTGAAGGTACAAAACGGTAAAACTACTTCCATTCATTTACACATGTACCTAAATCTTCCTTTTCTATACATTCTTTGCATATCTTGTATAAAAGGAAGAGAAAGCATGTCCATGCATTAACCCTGCTTCATACCTAGTTTAACTTCTCATAATCTCACTCATGCATTAATATATCTTTGTTAAAACTAGATGAAGTGGTTTTATTGTCAAAGAACTTAAAAGCTTAACCTTGTAACGAGGATAAGCTGCCTTTGTTCCAAAGGTGGATGGTCCTTAAGCCTCTTTGAAATCCTCAAGGGGAAATACTTAAATTGTTCATAACATGCTTTCATAAGTGCATAACCTGTCATGAGCATCACACTTATACTATGACACAATGCACTACACATTCTGTATGATATAGATATGTTCTCATTAACCTAATTATGTGCAATTGGCATTTAAGGCCAAAATATGTGTTCATCTCCATGCACATATTTAGGGGGAGCAATCTATGTTATATAGAACTATGATCATGCTTAATTTGATTTATCCTTTGATCATATCTCTTTTATGTCTATGACTAATGTATTTTCAAGTGTGTTCTCATGCTTAGTCATAAGATTAAAAGGGAAATGGAGTATTCGGCAAAGACGACGCTTCCACTCAACTCCTTCGGTATTATCCACTCTTTGTCGATATTCCACATCGTTCTCCACATTGGTATAATCTTTACTCATATCTATTTGTTTGCCATTGGGGAGAAAGTATAAGGGCTTATATTTCACTCAAGCATCCATTTTTGGCGATTCATGCCAAAGGGGGAGAGAGTATTAGCCCAAAGCAAAAGGACCGCACCACCACCAATTTCAAAAAAAACCACCACCAATTTCAAAAAAATGTAGTCTTTTAATTGGTGTTAAAAGAAGTTTTTCAATTGGTATCTTATTTTTGATATAATTTCAAATTGGTATACCCTCTTCAAAAATAATATCTAAAACCCTCTTGAACACTAGGAGGAGGATTTCATTAAGGGGGAGTTTTGTTTAGTCAAAGGAAAAGCATTTGAAACAGGGGGAGAAAATCTCAAAACTTGAAAATGCTTCTCAAAATCTTATTCATTTACCTTTGACTATTTGCAAAAGGACTTTGAAAATAATTTACAAAAGAGTTTGCAAAAACAAACAAGTGGTGCAAGCATGGTCCAAAATTTTAAATAAGAAGAAAAACCATCCATGCATATCTATTGAAATAAGTATATTGGTTTAACTCCAAGCAACCTTTGCACCTACTTATGCAAACTAATTCAATTCTGCACTTATATATTTGCTTTGGTTTGTGTTGGCATCAATCACCAAAAAGGGGGAGATTGAAAGGGAAATAGGCTTTAAACCTTTTCCTAAATGATTTTGGTGGTTGAAATGCCCAACACAAATAATTGGACTAACTAGTTTGCTCTAGAGTTTATGTTCCATAGGTGCCAAAGGTTCAACTCAAAGCCAATACAAAGATTAAAAAGGGTTCAAGAAGAAAGGAGCAATGGGAACCGAAGTGCTCCCTGGTCTGGCGCACCGGACAGTGTCCGGTGCACCAGGGAAGATCAACTTCAAACTCTTCACCTTCGGGTTTTCCAGGTGCACCTCCGCTATAATTCACCGGACTGTCTGGTGTGCCACCGGACTGTCCGGTGCGCCAGCGGAGCAACGGTCATCTGCGCGCAACAGTCGACTCTGCAAAGTAAACAGTGCAAATCAGATGTCAGAGCAGACGGTCAGAGGGGCACCGGACTGTCCGGTGCCGCATAAGGACAAAGCCTCCAACGGTCGACCAGCTCTAAGCCCTAACGGGAGGATGACGTGGCGGCGCATCGGACACTGTCCGGTGGCGCACCGAACATTGTCCGGTGGCGCACCGGACTCGCCCATCGCCAGCAGCCATCTCCAACGGCTACATTTGGGTTGGTGGCTATAAATGCCACCCCAACAGGCCACTTCAAGGTGAGGGAGCCCAAGCAACATTCCAAGTCATCTAGTTGACATACTCAAGCCCTCCCAACCATCTCTATTTATTGATCCATCCTATACACAAGATTTAGACCACTACAACCAACACAAGTGCCACAAAAGATAGAGCAAGCAAGAGAGAGCTACTCATTTAAGTTTAGCACTAGTGCCTTGTGAGATTCATTGAGAGATAGTGTGTGCTACTTCTTTGTGTTCATTTGCGCGTGGAGTTTTGACTCCCATTGAACTTCCTCCAAAGTTTTGGAGGCTTGTAAAGCTAGCAAGAGACACCAAAGAGTGTGGTGGTCCTTGCGGGGTCTTAAGTGATCCTTGAGAAGAAGAAGAGCTCGCCAGTCTTGCGTGATCGGTGGAGAGAGGGAAAAGGTTGAAAGAGACCCGTCCTTAGTGGACTCCTCAACGGGGACTAGGCCTTCGAGGGCCAAACCTCGATAAAAAAAATCACCCGTGTCTCATGTGCTTATTGCTTGTGATTTGTTTGTTCTTTCCCTTTCTAAGTTTTTTTCTTGCACTATTCTTTGCTAATATTATTTGGTGTTGCTTTAAGTTAAATTCTCATTTAGTGAAGCAACACCTTGCAAGAAAGAACTTGCGTTATTGCTCTTCATATCTAAGCCATCTTGCTTTATTCTCATAAACTTATTAATAGTATTTCTTTATCAATTCCACATTATTTAGCAATACTTCTTACAAGCAAAGGACTTAGCTTTTATACTCGTAAAATTGTGTATCTTGTTCTAACCACTAATCAAGGGATCTAGTTGGGGGATAAAGTTTTAATTTTCAAGATTTGCCCTATTCACCCCCCTCTAGGCGACTTTCACCATCCCTTCGTGTGGTTTGGGCCTTTGATCTTGCGTGGATGGGGTCTTCGCTCTTCGATGGTTGAGCCCCTGCATCTGCCTTCGTTTGCCCTATCTTGTTGCCCTGCATCAGAAAACTTGTCGACTGGTAAGTGCAAGGGGTGATCGAGGGCTTGTTCCGCCTTCGCTCCAATAGGCCTGTTTGGAGCAGCTTTTTTGAAGATCTTTTTTCTAAGAATCTAGATTTCTGGATAATCTAGTTCCCACGAGCAGTCTCGGTCCTATGATTTTAAGGGCCCCAGGCGAACTCATCGTTCTTAGGCCCTTTAGACTATAAAAAATAATTTATACACACACACACACACTAATTTTACTTGTAAAACAAAAACAAATACATTGATATATTTAATTTAACATGTCTGATAATTATTGAGAATAAATTTGACCAAAATAAAACCTTGGAGCTAATAAGATTACCTTAATGAAGAATAAAAATCCATCACATCTATTGCTTCTCATGAAAAGATACTTCTTCGCCCATTTCTTGATACAAAATCATCAAGAACGGTACTAAGATCAATAATGTTCAAGATATCCTTATCAATAGAGCACATAGCCAAGCCAGTTAACCTTTCTTGTGGCGTAGTTGATCTCAGACATTTCTTCAACACCTTCAATTTGGAGAAATTTATTTCAGCCAAACAGTCACATGTATATTTAAGAGAGTTTGATAAGCAACTGAAACATTTGGATAGCAATTTGCATCTATAGCAAGCTTGAGAATCACATGCGCTGACATCGAATAATTTGACAAACTCACTTGCAACACCTTTAATTCTGAATAAAAATCATTGATCTCAACATGGGATGAGTTCTCATGAATATTTTTTTTCCGCAAAAATCTTATGGTGAGGCCTTCAAGCGACGCTCTAGTCTGGCATGCGGCATCTCTTTCAATTATGTACAATTCGACAAGACGACAACTTAACAACAGTCCTACTATTCTATAAGATGGACCCCTCTCCTTTCTGGCCCCGACGGTCGCCTCTGTTGCATAGACTCAGGGCCGGCCGTGGTCACGAGAATCTAGATATCGCAAAGCTTACGTGTGGAGGAAGGTGAAGAGGTCTACACGAGGTTTATGAAGTGGTAAATTTCTCCCATGACGATGACTTGGTGAATTCTATATTCACGCCGATTTGGACAATTTTCATAGAAATGATTCTCACGAAAAAACGGACTGAAAAGCAAAACGTTTGGCTGTCGGAAGCCCGATTCTAACAGCGAGAATTAGCCTAGAAGCCGAAATAAATAAGGCCTTGGACTTATAACAATGACATGTGTTTGAGTGCAAAACTCATGCAAAAGTTAAAATCATACATATTAAAGTCACGTCATTCTAAAACCGTGTGCAACAGTTCGTCTGTATGGTCACTCAAAATACTGTTTTGCACTATATAATATATTGTTCGTAGACTGAAGTTTGAATACGAGTACAGAGATAGAAAAGATGCTGAAAACGATAAATAGCCATATGTTCTAGAGGGATGCTAGGACAAAGACTGACGACGTTCAGTCAGCTTTGGGGTGTGACTCAACGACCAAGAGAAAGAAAAGAAGGGATAAACATTTTTTAAGTCGGTCAGATATTGCCCAGTCAACTTTGGGGCGTGGAGTTCTTAGGAGGAAGTAAAATAAAAGGTCGAGGGTTTCTTTATTCTTTATAACGTATGAGTTTAAGCACAAAAATCAATTTATTTTTACAGGAAAAATAGAGAAAACGAAAAAAATCCCGTGTTTTAAAGAGGACTGAACATTTGACTTTGTTATGTATGGTTACGCTCGGTGCTAAATATGAAGTTGATGCAAGCTAGGTTGTTTGGTCTAGCAGTAGATTTCTAAAAATCTAATTATAAGTTATTGTGAATTGACAATTATAAAAAAACTATAGATTCTATAAGAGCATGACAACTTGTAATATGGATAACATGAATCTGAAAAATCTAGAGTAGGAGATGATTCTAAATTGAAATTGAACAATAAAAATCTATAGATTTTCAAAAATATATTCTCATGTTGTATCCATTTGGTTGAGGTTCTAATTTTTTGGCAGCAAATCTGGTTCAAAATGCTGAACCAAGAATTGTCATGGTCTAGTTTAGGTTTTAATACTGAGGTTAATTAAGCACCCTTTATCTGACTTAGCCAAGTTTTGTATTCTGGTGGGAAAATATATTCTATCGTCGTTCACGGGTTATGCAGCGGTGTGCTTCTTGTTATTCCAACTGAAACAGGGATTCTGCAGTCAAGGTGGGAGGCAGACACGATACTGCGGTAGCAACAACAACAACAGTTTTGACATGAAATTAATTTATTAAACAGACTGAGTTTGGGCAGTTTTTATTTTATCTTTGAGAGTGAGTGAGAGAGGCTAGAAACTGTTTAGTTGACGGGAAATGCGCGCACGAGGCTGCCGTTACGATTGTGCAAAATTGGTGTAGCGTTTAGCCCACACGCCACGCCTGTACCCTCCAAGCACGAAGACATGTTTGATTTATTGTCTAACTTGTCATAATTTATCTTTTTTAATCTAAAGTTAGTTATTTTATTCGGACGCTAACTTTGACCAAAGTGTGGAACAGTTAGCTACGAACCAAACAGGTCTGTAACCTAGCCATCTAGGGGCATTTCATGACTATGATCTACATGACGTATCAAGTTGTATTGCACTATGGCCCCAGCTTCGTGCGCAGATGCTGGACGGCACACCTATAGATGTTCAAACGGGTGACACGTCCCTGCCCGGCCCGACCTGAGTACGTTTCGGCTCGACTTGTTTGAGCCCGGCACGTGCCGTGTCGTGCCACCCGACGGGTCGTTACCCCTCACGAGCACGACATGGTAGAGGCCCAACCGTGCCGGGCTGGCCTGGAAAGCACGACCCATGTAGTAGCCTATGCCATCGTGAGCCCGACAAAACACAAAACATATTTAACTCACGATTAGAGCTTAACCTGTTACACTTAGACAAATCACAAGTTCACAACTATATGGTTACACAGATTAGAGTTGCACTCTTAATCTACCACTCTACTGTCTACCACAAATCACAAAATCACTTACAAAATCACAGATAAGAGCTGCACATTAAACAAATGACAGATCACACACACTTACACAGATCACACACAGACACATTTACACTTACACAGATCACAGATGACAGATCACACAGTTACACAGATCACACACACCTACACAGTTACACTTACACAGACCACAAATAACAGGTCACACACTTACACCTACACAAACCACAACTTCCCAGTCACACATACTTGCATAGATCACTACATAGATGACTAATTCACCGCTATGAGTATGAAATATGGTGACAGAGGACAGATGACAATTGCACACTCACACATATGAGATATGATAGATCAGAGATAAAGAGATCTTAAATAAAGGATTAGAGCTGTTCGTGCAATGGATGCCTCATTAAAAACCTTTCTAGGCAAAAACTCACTCTTCGTGAGAAAACCCTAGAAAGGGAAAAGAGTATATTCGAGCTCTAATTTAATAAGTTCATGTCATAAAAGAGTACAACTTACATCACCAGATGTCTAGATCACCAGAATATAGTAGGAAGAATTGGAGGAGGATTACAAAGTGTAGGGCCCTTGGCCCTAAGGGTCATCAAGATAAAGTCCTCCAAATGCTTCTAAGGTCTTGGTCCTGTGTAGAGTGCTGCCCTCTAGCTTATCCAAGTTCCTAATCTTTCATGCAAAGTAGCATCTCTACCATTTCTGGTGCTAGGCGTCGTCATCATTCCTTGATTATCTCCGATGCCTTTGAAGGCGAGGTACAGAGGGGGAGGACTGGAGGAGACAGAGCATGGGCATGAGCACCAGACTACTAGATCACCAGCATGTTAGAATGACCGAGACCGACAAGACGACGATGGAAGCATGGAGCAAGGAGCATTGGAATCTAGGAAGGTTCGAGAGACGTCAAGAGGCAAGAGCGCAACGGAGAGACCGAGAGCGAAAGGTGAGCCACTAGCAGAGAGGCAGGAGCGAGTCACGTTAGGGTTAGGCCCCTAGGGTTAGGAGCTTATATGGCCGTGGAACCCGTGAATGGGCTGGGCCGCTGGGGAGTGGGGGCGATGGCGCTGGGCACTTGGGCCATTGCTTGTTGGGCGAGTGGGGGCGGGTTGGGGGTGCTGGGCGAGCGGGCCAGTTACAAGGCCTAGCTGATACCGGGTCGTGCCCGGGCTGGCCCAATAGGCTCCAATGGTTGTCGAGCACGTCATGGGCTCCGTGCCAGGTTGGGCCCGCAATAGTTCGAGTCAGGCTAGTGCCGGGCCAAAAAATCGTGCTTCATGCCGGGCTTACGGGCCACATGCTTTATAAACATCTCTGGGCACACCCCACACGATCGTGCGATGCATGGTTTTTCTTCTTCCCTTTTTTGAAGCTCATTAACAAATAGCTAAGGTGGCAGGAAAATTAACAAGAAGAGTGAAGAAACATCAGATAGGTCTTTAGGCCACTGCCAAAAATTTTAGATCCAAAGTAGGTAATCAGCTATGGTATAGCTTGCCTATCACTCTCGACTTTATGCACCCAACAGTGATCAGAACATTTCAGCGTTGGTTCAAGGCTAAAGCTAACAATAGTATTAGGGGCACTAGAAGGTCTAGACTTGATAGTGATAGCATGGTGGAATCCGTTCGGCTGGCTTCATGTAGCACTATTGCTGCTGAATTCACTGCATGCATACAATATATTTGTCATTACCACATTAATTTCTTCAACCAATAATGGCCTTCTAAAAACCATAAGTTCGATTTTTTAATTGAATGATAACTAGGAGACTAATGTTTTCAATAGTTATAATTAAGTTAGGATTTATATCATGGTGATGAACAAGACTAGGAGATGGTGGAAATAGAGATCATGCAATATCATGGAAGTGCTTATCTATGGACATAAAAAAGATGAAAACATGCCCGAAGACAAGGGTATGATATATGCTAGAGGTTTTCATTTCACTGACTGACATGTAATAGACTACATTGTCAGGTCTAAAAATAGTCGTACTAATTATCTAGTGCCACTAGGTTTGAACTAAGTTTACATCTGCCCTAGACCTAGTGACGTGTTGAGGATGCAAGTGAAAATGCTTTTCAACAATATTTTTGAAAATCTAACTCAATGGTCAAAGGTGTCGCGCTTAAGTTCGAACATATTTGTAGTTTGTTTATTTGAAAATCAATTAAGAGATGGACTTGGTGCAATTTTCCTGCACCCACTGAAAATATCTAGTGCCCTAGTTAAGGGCCACAAAAGAATTGGTAGGCCTTTAAGTTAACCCTACTATACTAACTATTGTTGTGTTGGTCGAGCACTAGAATTTCAGTGGTGGCCTCGTCCACAACATTAGATAAAAGGGTTGAAATCAAAACCATTTGTACCTAGGGTTCACAACTCGATTAATCCTCCTATACAAAACTGAAGAATGTAGCCTTAGACATTGTTTGGATACTCTCATATTCACCTCAATTCACATGTATTGAAGTGGATTGGGGTGTAAATTAGTTTAAGTTCCAATACAATCCACCTCAATACACATGGATTGAGGTGAATACGAGAGTATCCAAACAAGGCCTTAAGGAATACCGTGGTGTTTCCTTGTGCAATGTTTGAAATTTCAATGGGGTCAGTGATTAATCTAGTGGGGGGTCCACCTAATGTTTTTGCTAACCCCATACAACTTTTGATGCGGTTAATAGAAATGTTCTTTCATCATTGGATTTATCTAGTGATGACCATCACATAATGTGGTCCACTATCCATTGCATTCCAGTGACTAGTTTTTTGAGACTATGTCTTTGAGTAGGCAACATATTTATCTAATGGTGCCACTATGTAGAGCACCAGAGATGCAGTGGTCAATGCTCATATTAGATTTGATCTAGACCATTGGATCTTCATAAGTATTTTCTCTAGATGTGGTATCTCTAGTGGTGGTAAGAGTTTTAGAAGAAAAGTTGTCGCTCAAGACCCCCGAGAATGGTTATAGAAGAAAAGTTAGAATCCTAGCTAAGTATAGCATAAGGATGGCACCCTAACAAGTACAGTTTTACTATGTTTGCGAAGATTGGTATATGAATAGCTCAGGATATTCAATAAAGTAATGGCTCCCTTTGTGATCTTAGGGCCCTTGATGCCTCGGGGATCGAACAACTACCATCAGGGACTCTTGCACTATCAAGGGCCCTCAAACTATAGTGCAAACAAATGCTACGGGGACTACAAGTTATGCCTAGGGTCCTTGAATTGCTAAGGACCTCAACTATGACTCCAAGTGTTTCCCATTAGCCCCAAGAGCAATCGTGTGGATAAGGATGAATATTTTTTTGGGGGGGGGGGCTATCAACAAATGGCCTCGAGTCCTATGGAGCTCATGGCTCCTAGGACCATAAGCCGCTCCAGAGCTCAAAAGTTACTTTGGGGATCTTCTAGTGCTATGGTACTCAAACCTAACTACCCATGAACCACGGTCGAAGGAGCTAGAGGACATGACATAAAACAAATGCCAATCCTTTGTGATGCCAAGGGGATAGGGCTACCATAATAAATGAAACGCGGTCCTAGAACAAAAATATATTATACATATATTACAAAAGATGGCTTCATGCCAAGGCTACATATTACTAGGAACATCCGGGACAAATATTGTCATCCATGTCTAGCACCCCTACTCCAAGTTGAAGTTAACCGCCTCTAGATCTAGTGGCTTGCTGCTACCTCTAGTGCATCTCTGACTTCCTCTTTGACTTGGGGGAGAGGGGCTTCTCTTTTGGCTCTTCATAGATGGATTCCATTTATAGGTTCAAGTTCTAGATCTTTAGAGCCACTAAGATGTCAAGGGGCACCTCAAGTGCTAGGTATTGACCCTATCACACGAGTTGGGCATGGACTTTTCCCCAAAGCTATGACATTTTGGTCACAATTCGCATGAAACCAAGGCTAGTGCCCGCTATGCTATCCCTATAATGGGAGCCCTTCTCAGTCCTCCTAAGGCCCACATCAAGTAGGACCTTCATCACTTCTTCAAGGACCGTCACCACTTCTTCAAGCAGTCCTCCTAAGGGTACACTCTTCCTTCTAAGACATCTAATGCATAGAGATATCATCCTCCAACTGTTTAATTTTTCCTCCAATCTCCTCGAGCCTTGGGAGGGCCCCATCGCTACATCCCATACTGACAATTTCTGATCTAGTGCTTTTAGTTTCTATTCTTGAGACTAGAACACCCTTACTCTTCTATATAGGCCCTATTTCTCCTCCTCAAAATCCTTTTGAGTAATTTGAAGATCTTGGGAGCAAGCAAGGAGGGCCTACTCCCTAACAACCATCTTTCTCTAAAGAAGCACTCTGCTTCCTGTAGTGTCTAGAGTCAGATGGAATTCACAATCTCCATGGAGGTTATCACCTGCTCATGGGTTGCAAGGATGACATAGTTGGACTCTAGCTTGTGACGGCAGAGTTCTAGGTATTTATTTTTCTTAGTGAAAGTTGCCTAGAGGGGGTGAATAGGCAAGTTAAAACTTTTTCAACAAAACTAGAAACGAACTGGGTAAAACCAGTTCAACCGGTGTCAAAACCGGTTTGCACGAGCTCAACTAAAGAATGAGATATAAAACTAAATTGATCTCGAAATCCACCCAGTTAACTTTAGAAATGAGATGTTCTAAATGATCCACAGGGTTCAAGGTAGTAGATCTGAGAAGGGCACTTCTCAAAATCCACACACCAAAAAGATATAAACAAATCTTCCACGCAATGGTGAGAGAACGAAGAACACAAACAAACACAATGAGCAAGAATACAAGAGACACAAGATTTATCCCGAGGTTCGGTCACACCACCAAGGTGCCCTACTTCCTCGTTGAGGCACCCACAAAGAGCCGGGTCTCTTTCAACCCTAATCCTCCCTTTGCCGACCACAAAGGTCAAGCCCACACACTAATCTTTGCTCAAACGAGTGGGTAATACAAACTTTCTTGTGGTCTTCCACAAGATTTGGAGACTCACAAGAGACACCTAGTCGTCTAGGAGCTAGAAGCTCCAAGAGTAATGAATCCACAAAGAACTCGATGTAGTACCAAAGCTCGAATGAAGAAGAGTAAGAGAGATTTGGAGATGAAGCACAAAAACCGCAGCTCTCAAACTCACTCAAAGATTTCTCTCCAAAGATTTGAAATGGGAGAGGCAAGAGGTGTGTGAGAGAGAGTGGGAGGTGTTTCTCAGGTTGGGAATGAAGTTTTGTGCGTGCTCTTCTGTGGGGAGAGAGGTAGGAGTGAGTATATATAGGTGGGGCTCCAAAACTAGCCGTTTTTGACTTTTCTGCCCAAAAACCGGTTGAACCGGTCCCAAAACCGGTTGAACCAGTTTTCAAAAAGCTGCGCACAGTTTTTTGGCTGACACAGCAGACTGACAGAAAAAAGTGAACAGTGCAAAAACCGATTGAACCGATTTTAGAACCGGTTGAACCGGTTTCCACCAGACAAAAACCGGTTGAGTGTCCGGTTGAGTGTCCGGTTGAACCAGTATTTTCAAAAAGGTGAACCTGTTTTAAAACCGGTTGAACCTGTTTTTTCCAAAGAGCAATTTTGGCCAAGATAGACTTAAAAAGGTTGTACTACATACTTTCACTAAGGATTAACAAGGGTAAAATGGAAGTTTTAGATCAAGGATTTTGAGCTTTAGTACCAACATCAACCTTCTTTATGGATCCCCCTTGATAGTACGACGATTCCTATACTCAAGTCAAATAAAATATAATTAAGTAAACTCCTTGAGTCATTGGTGTCTCAAGTGTGATTTCTCCATGGTGTTGCTTCATAAGGATCACAAACATCTTTGTCTTACCTTTTGAAGCAAACACAAATCGAGCCTGTGACTTGTGCCATTTCACCATATATGAGTTCAAATCATGGCTTCAAGTCACCTTACTAATGCATCAACATGTTGTAACTCTTTATAGCTGATTAGTTCATCGACTTAGTGCAAGTACTCTCTTCTTCACCTTAGCCATGGTACCTCGGTCTACAAGCCGTCGCTTGGCCTTCACCTTCGCTTAGTTCCTCGAAGCCCTTTCCTTGCTATCTTCACCCTATCAAGCCATTCTTGAGTCACATCCTATTGAGCATCCATTGAGAGAATCATTTCTTCAATATTGTGAACCTTGCTTGAATGTCATCTAGATATAACTGCTAAGATCAATCAAGCTCTAGTTTGATTCTCATATATTCATATATGGACTAATAGTAATATGGTCAAGCCAATTCACGATTCCTCATATCTTATTCACTTTGGCTTGACCAATCCTCTTAATCACTTCAACCTCTATTATGATCATATTTATGCATAGTGATTTCTCAGGACTTGTCCATATATTCAAACCAATATAGAGACCATATTATATCCATTTGCATTGTCTCACTGGTTATTTGACCTTGTGTTGAACCTTGTTCACTGATCATTATACACTATTCAAGTATGTTCATCATACTGAATTTCCTGTTCAACACTTAGCAAACTTGTTAGACCTTTAAATGTGTTGTTATCCAAATCACCAAAACTCACAAAAGGGATGAATGCACTTTCAATCTCCCTCTTTTTGGTGATTGATGACAACACATTTAAAGCTTACATAAGATTTATAAATAATATTTTGAATCCTATGATATAGTTTCCTCCCCCTAAATATGTGCATTTCAGAAAATACCAATCTTGTACTCAAATGCCAAAACCACATATTTGGGTCAAAGAGTGAAGACAACTTATATCATACTATTCATAGGGTGCTTTGTGTCATAAATAAACGTGATGCTCATGACATATTATGCACTCATCAATTTCCTTCATCTTATGTTTTACTTATGATTCAACCCCCTTTTGTCAATTATTTCTCCCCCTTTTCAAAAGTCTTCTTACACTTAGTTACATAAGACTAAAGGTAAGCTTTAATGCACAATTTCTCCCCCTTTGTCATAAATCTCCAAAAAAGGATATAAAGAGTTTAAAGGGTAGAAATTATGATTAATCAAGATTTGAACACACTATCATGAAAAGGGTCCTTATATGGCACAAAGGTAATGGAGAAGTGACATAAAGTGATGTACCTTTGCATTTTACCTTTTCAAGGGGAGTTCCAAACTTGTGTTGGATTTACAATTCATTTGCAAGCTCTTGTTGGTATAGTTGTGACATAGGTCCAAGATATCAACTGAATATTGTCATACTAGTTGAAAGATAAATCTTGATACATGGAGTCTAGATGTCACCTAGCATTTTCTTATCATAACAAGAGGCAGCATGAAAATTGCACAAGTATGGATTATACAACTAGTGATCATGTATGAAAAAAATATCAATTGAAAAACACCAATTGATACAATTTGATAGATAAGCAGATCACTAATAGCATATTACACAATGTTCTCCTCAAGTTTAGTGCACACATATATATGAATTCAATTGATACCTATTGAGAGTACTTATTTGCAACTTAAAGTACCATTGGCATAAAAGGAGTATCAATTGAACATAATCATGCAACATAAGAAACATGTGCACTATTTAATCAATTAAGTTCTAGACAGGAGAATTTATAAGCTATGCTAATTTATACATTTGCAATCCAAAAGAATATGATACATGTTTACCAGTTTTAGATGATGTTTGAGTAGCATATAAAAGAGAAACTCATTCTCTTATGAAATGTATAAAAGATACATTTATTGGAGCAAAGAATCTTTGATACCCATCAAAAATTATAGTGGAAGCGATTGTCTTTGCCCGAAGATTCCTTTCTAATTTGAGACTACACACATAATAGACTTCAAAATGAAGTTAGTCTCAAAGATTCAAATTATAGACCATTCTCCCCCTAAATGTGTGCATACAAGTGATGAATACTTGTTTAGCTTATGCACTTGGACTTATGAGGCCAGGGGATTAAGTTCTACAATTTGAACCTTGGTACAAATAAAGTATGAAAATATGAAATTGCACCAATTTAAGGAATTACTCATAATCAAAAGGTATACTAATAGACATGATATGCAATATTTTTAGCCAAGATTCAAGTGCAACCTTATGATGTGACTTAAGATATTGCATATACATGCATACACTAACTTGTAAGAGCCTAGATACACAATTGTAATACAATAGTTCATGGAGTGACACACCTTTGTTCCATGCCATATGGTCTTCATTATAATCATGAATTTCTATCTTAGCTTTTGATAGGCTTGACATTTCAAAGAGAAACTTATCCTCTTTAAACGATCAAGAGAAACTCATTCTCTTCAAAGAACTACACAAATTCACTAAAAGAAAATATTAGTCTTTAAGGACACAAGATATAGAATGAGCTCCCCCTAAATGTATGCATCAAGTACTTGAATTACTTGTAACATGCACTTGATTCAATTAAGATTCTTAGAGGAGTTCATCATATATCTTGGTCAAGGCATAATATATTTGAAACAATTGAATTTATGCTAGAGAACACATATCTTTCCCCAATAGAACTAATCCATGGGGTGACATGTGGTAAATATTTGATCATTTCCTTGGAACCACTCATCCTTATTTGATGTTCTCCAAGGTGTGAGACTACACAACATGAACTTGAAAGAAATCATTAGTCTCACAAGATATAAGCTAAACTCTCCATCAATTTATGCATGCAAGAGTACACAAAGTACACTTATGCACATCAACAATACGAGGTTAAAGGAGATGTTTGCACTATATCTTGGTTTAACATAACATGCTTTACATAGATGATGAAAATTATACCAATTAAAAGTGTAAGAACTAAAAGTATATCAATTGAAATCTTGAAGGGTAGAGCATGCTAATATGAACCTCAAACCTCACAATGAAGGATATCATATAAATATGTCACTGCATCTTCATTATTTGGTTGACAAAAAAATGTAACTCCCTTCTTGAATCACTGTGATCTCTTTTCTCTTTACGATTTCATCCAACCAAGTGATCTTGAACTTCTTTCATCTTTTCTTGATTTGATCATATTTGATATGAGATCAATTGAAACTCAATGATTGAAACAACCAAGACTCTTATATCCGTAGATTTTGAATCCATCTTGAAAGCACTTGGAAGGACCTTATTGAAACACTTAGAAAAGAGAGCATTAGAAACACAAGGGAGGGTTTCACAAATGATGATCCTTATATGTGGATGAAAATGAACCATCATTCTTGAAACCCAAAAGGATAGACTAAATTCCTTTAAATTAGTGCACACATATAGTTGATGTCAAAGTTATATGCACTATTGAACATTTTATAATGCAATGAATTTAACCTATACTATGGTACATCCCACTAAGGATAGAATACTAAAACAACTGAAGGATACGAAGTTTTCATACCTTGGCCTCTTATCAACTTCATCTTACTTTAGTTGAATAGTATCCTTTAAGCTTGTGATTTATCCAATTTAAAACAAGCACCATCTCTTAACATAGATTTTCTATGGATAAACTCAACACAAGAGATGGCATTAGTAGCACAAGCACTAGTTTCTTATTTAGCAACCCTTTATATGTGAAAGGCAAACGAGTTGCTAAAATAGAGAAACCTCATAATATGGACTAAATTTCCCTTGATCCCTCATGCACAATATATTTTGAATGACATGGATAATATGCATGGTTATTCAATGAAGTCTAAAGGGATGACTTAATCCATATTATGGTGAATGTCTAATATAGAAGAATCAAATCCAAATTAACTAGATAGAGAATACGTCACATAATTTTGGATTGTTCACCATATGATAATATTCATTCAACTTCCAATTAGACCTTTATTTCATAATCAACAACTGATGTATATCCTCAAGTGCTTCTTTTTCCTTAGTGGCTACACAAGTCACAAAAAGATAAGATTTGAAAATAACATGCACTTGAGATTCAGTTGTTACCACCCTAGCTACTATCTCCAAGGATTATTTATACATTCATTATCGAGCACCCAACTCTATCCATTGAAGGAGTGATCCTGCAAAACAAGTTTAAGCTTCATATCTTGGTACCCAATTTGAATTGGGTCCTTTGAGATTAGTAGTAAGAGCCTTGAGTACCCACACAATCCTTATTGTGGCCTTTCTCTTTGTGTAGGCACCCACATATACTTGACAACCATCTTACATGGTTTCAAGTCAATATTTAATCACACAGATAAAAGCAAGAGTTAAGAATAGGAGCCTTTTCTCCTTTTCTTGATACATCATTGTGTTGCCTTCTCGATGATGAACCTAGCTTGACCTTGGGTGCACCTAGCTTATCAAGGTTAGTCGCACAAGCATTCATAACATGAAGACAAGTTATGCATGGAATTTACAACTTAGTGATCCAATTCAATGTGAAGCATATGGATATCGATTGAAGTAGATTTCTAAGATATCAAAATATGGGTTTCCAAAATTTAGAGAGTATGGATCACTAATTGTACCTTTTACAGTTTAAAAATCATATCCATGTTAGTGCATATGTATGTGATGAATATCAACAAAAAGATTCTTATGCACTTTTAGAATTAAAGATAAGGGAATTTTAAACTGCATCAAGAGTAGCTATTTAGAAAACAAAGATTACAATCCATATGAATGAGATACAAATTTACCATTTTGGATTGTTTTAGTATAGCTTACTCAAGTGAAACTTATTCTCTATAACACAAGATATATAATGTTCTCCCACTAGATATGTGCATCAAGTATTTGAATGACTTGCCATATGCACTTTCAATTCAGTTAAGAGTCTCATGAGGAGTATATTACACATCATGGTCAAGGCATGACAAATTTGCAATGAATTAACTTATGCCTAAGAATACCTACCATCATATAGAATGTACCATTTGTTATACCAATTTGACAGATCTTACTATCTGTGGTGGTGTCACCTTAGTATTCTTCTTTTCATCATTTGTGTAGACTTCCTTCTTTGTTATCTCTTTTCCTTTTAAAACTAGTCGATAAAACACTTTGAAAAGAGGTATTAGTAGTACAAGGAAGTATTTAATGAATGATGATATATATATATATATATATATATGAATGGCAAACAAATCATCATTTATGAGGCGTAAAGGCATAAATTAAATTCCTTTTAAGTTAATGCATATGGAGCAGTGAGTTCACAATATGCACTAATTTACAAATTTAAGCCAAAAGGAATTTAACCTTCATATTGACATTCCTTTCCATAGAATATATTGTTACCAATTGAAAGAATGTCACTTGAAAGGAACTATTATTGATCACATACCAAATGAAACAATTAGTTCCATACCTCTGCCTTGAGCATTCCTAATCTTTCTTTTAGGTGAAGATTAACCTTTAATGCTTGTGATTTTACCAATTGAAAGAGCACAATCTCTACTTATGAATTTCATGAAATAGCTTAAAAGAGATTGCATTAGAAACACAAGCAATAGTTTCCTATTTAGCAACCTCTATTATATGAATGACAAGAAGGTTACTAAATTAAGGAAACCTCATGATATGAACTAAATTACCCTTACAGGCATCATGCATAGCATCAATTGAAACAAGATAAAAGTAGCATGATTGTTTAATTAAATTTATAGGGCAAGTTTAATTCATAACATGGTGAGTGATTAATGTAGAAGACTGAAAACCAATTTAAACAAGAATGAATACATCACATAGTATTGGTTCGATCTTCTTTGAATGTTGAATGGCACACTCCATTTGGGAAACACATTCTCATGTTGTGAGACTACATAAACACTTGGATAGAAACATTAGTCTCACAACTCTAGTCATATAGAGAATTCCCCATTTGGTAAGTGCTATAAGAATTTGAATTTTTTACTTAGCACTCTATTCATTTAAGAACATGGGATAATACTCTTTATGTCTAGGTCATGGCAATAATATGATGATTAACTTGAAATATGCCATAAGATACATACAATCAATTTAAAGCATGTAGATTGTCACAATATAAAAATATGAACTTGCAATCTACCATATAATTAGATCCTTTCCAAAGCAAGGTAAAATCTTCTAAGTTCATTCTCAAGTGCTTCATTTTTCCTATGTGGATACAAAAGACACAAAGGAATATACCAATTAAAAGCAATGTGCACTTAAGAATTAATTGTTACCATCCTTTGGATATCACTTGGTTGTAGGCCTTTTGCTTGATTCCCACAAAGGTTAATCCTTATTCCCTACAACACAAGTTCTTGCTCAAAGCTTCATATCATCTCTAGGTACCTGCAAAACTTATTAAGTACATTTTGGTACCCATCTCATGATAGGTCCATCAAGGTTAGCCAATAAGGACTTAGACATCCAAATAGCCTTGGTCCTAGAATATGGTGAACTTATCACCTTTCTCGCACAAGAGTCAAATTTGGGTCTCCTAAGCATATTTGAATGTATTGACAAGTTAGGCTTAGGAGTTTTACCCTTTGGACAAACCTTGAATAGATGACCTTTTTCACAGCAATTGTAGCAAATGCGATGCTTGTCCTTGCAATGCATTTGCCTTTTGCTTTCATCCTTTTTGATGGTCATCTTTCTTGATCGTTCAAGGTCTTGATTCTTCATGTGGGGGCATGAATCAATTTCATGGCCCTTCTCCTTGCATCCATAGCACCTCCTATCGCTTCTCTTTGATCTTTCTTTATTGAAGCACATAGGTACATTGTTAGAGCAAATCATATAAGCATTAATTTTCTCACCATGGATTTTTCTCATGCCCTTCTTGGAAAGCTTGGTATTCTTTTGAAGGGGTTTTGTGCATGCCACAGTTGTCCCCTTCTCAAGCTTTTTCACCATATTATCACGGTTATCTTGAGAAGGTTGAGCATGACATTTTCCCTTCAATTGAGTCAAGCTCCTTTTTAGCCTCTCATTTTCTTCCTTGAGCTCTTTATTTTCTTGTGTGATAGAAATATCACTAATTCCTGAAATTTCTAGCTTAATGGAAGATTGGCTTGCTTGATAACAACAATTGTTAGCACATGGTAATATAGTTTCTATTTGAGTGCATGTGCATATGTGAGGTTGGTATGATTTCAAATTAGTTAACACAACCTCATGAGCCATTTCTAACATGATATGTGAATCCATAAATTTATTATGAGAGTACATAAGCATATCATGTTTTTCTTGCAAAGCTACATTTTCAATATTTATCTTTTCTATTGTGTTCTTGAGCATAGCATTTTTATTTTCTAATTGAGCAATATATGATGAATGATGAACAACTTTAATTTGCTCAATTGAAATGTCTTCATACCTTTGGACCAAATCATCATGAGAGCACTTTAGCTTCTCATGCTCTTTGGTCAACTTCTCCAAGTCTTTGATTTTTTCGATGAGGATATCTTCTTGCTTATGAAGCATTTCCTTTTGTTCTTCTGCTCTTTTCATGAGTTTGAGCAAGCTCATCCGGTTCTTCTTGCTTAGTTGAGCGAAGAATTTTTGAAGGTCATCCTCATCTTCACTATCACTTTCATGCTCCTCCTCATCCTCACTTTCGCTTTCACTGTCACTCCCATTAGCGACAAAGCACATATGAGAAGTGGATTTGAAAGACGAACCTTGTGAAGCGGTGGATTCGTCGTTTGGTCTCCATCGATCATTTTCTTCTTCTTCAATCTTGTTCTTCGCCTCATCTTCCTTCATTTTGAGGAACATCCTTTCGGCGATTCTCATGGCAAGATCTATTGCCCTAGGATCAACATCTGCACCAAAAGATAAAGTCGAGGCAACCTCAACTTTTTCAAGCTTAGAAGCACTTTCGTTTCTTAGTCCCCCCGACATGATCTTTTCCTCACGCGGTTAAGCGTTAGAACGAGGATTAGGTTCTGATACCAATTGAAAGTTGCCTAGAGGGGGGGGGTGAATAGGCAAGTTAAAACTTTTTCAACAAAACTAGAAACGAACTGGGTAAAACTAGTTCAACCGGTGTCAAAATCGGTTTGCACGAGCTCAACTAAAGAATGAGATATACAACTGAATTGATCTCGAAATCCACCCAGTTAACTTTAGAAATGAGATGTTCTAAATGATCCACAGAGTTCAAGGTAGTAGATCTGAGAAGGGCACTTCTCAAAATCCACACACCAAAAAGATATAAACAAATCTTCCACGCAATGGTGAGAGAATGAAGAACACAAACAAACACAATGAGCAAGAATACAAGAGACACAAGATTTATCCCGAGGTTCGGTCACACCACCAAGGTGCCCTACTTCCTCGTTGAGGCGCCCACAAAGAGCCGGGTCTCTTTCAACCCTAATCCTCCCTTTGCCGACCACAAAGGTCAAGCCCACACACTAATCTTTGCTCAAACGAGTGGGTAATACAAACTTTCTTGTGGTCTTCCACAAGATTTGGAGACTCACAAGAGACACCTAGTCGTCTAGGAGCTAGAAGCTCCAAGAGTAATGAATCCACAAAGAACTCGATGTAGTACCAAAGCTCAAATGAAGAAGAGTAAGAGAGATTTGGAGATGAAGCACAAAAACCGCAGCTCTCAAACTCACTCAAAGATTTCTCTCCAAAGATTTGAAATGGGAGAGGCAAGAGGTGTGTGAGAGAGAGTGGGAGGTGTTTCTCAGGTTGGGAATGAAGTTTTGTGCGTGCTCTTCTGTGGGGAGAGAGGTAGGAGTGAGTATATATAGGTGGGGCTCCAAAACTAGCCGTTTTTGACTTTTCTGCCCAAAAACTGGTTGAACCGGTCCCAAAACCGGTTGAACCGGTTTTCAAAAAGCTGCGCACAGTTTTTTGGCTGACACAGCAGACTGGCAGAAAAAAGTGAACAGTGCAAAAACCGGTTGAACCAGTTTCCACCAGACAAAAACCGGTTGAGTGTCCGGCTGAACCAGTATTTTCAAAAAGGTGAACAGTGCAAAAACCGGTTGAACCTGTTTTAAAACCGGTTGAACCTGTTTTTTCCAAAGAGCAATTTTGACCAAGATAGACTTAAAAAGGTTGTACTACATACTTTCACTAAGGATTAACAAGGGTAAAATGGAAGTTTTAGATCAAGGATTTTGAGCTTTAGTACCAACACCAACCTTCTTTATGGATCCCCCTTGATAGTATGACGATTCCTATACTCAAGTCAAATAAAATATAATTAAGTAAACTCCTTGAGTCATTGGTGTCTCAAGTGTGATTTCTCCATGGTGTTGCTTCATAAGGATCACAAACATCTTTGTCTTACCTTTTGAAGCAAACACAAATCGAGCCTGTGACTTGTGCCATTTCACCATATATGAGTTCAAATCATGGCTTCAAGTCACCTTACTAATGCATCAACATGTTGTAACTCTTTATAGCTGATTAGTTCATCGACTTAGTGCAAGTACTCTCTTCTTCACCTTAGCCATGGTACCTCGGTCTACAAGCCGTCGCTTGGCCTTCACCTTCGCTTAGTTCCTCGAAGCCCTTTCCTTGCTATCTTCACCCTATCAAGCCATTCTTGAGTCACATCCTATTGAGCATCCATTGAGAGAATCATTTCTTCAATATTGTGAACCTTGCTTGAATGTCATCTAGATATAACTGCTAAGATCAATCAAGCTCTAGTTTGATTCTCATATATTCATATATGGACTAATAGTAATATGGTCAATCCAATTCACGATTCCTCATATCTTATTCACTTTGGCTTGACCAATCCTCTTAATCACTTCAACCTCTATTATGATCATATTTATGCATAGTGATTTCTCAGGACTCGTCCATATATTCAAACAATATAGAGACCATATTATATCCATTTGCATTGTCTCACTGGTTATTTGACCTTGTGTTGAACCTTGTTCACTGATCATTATACACTATTCAAGTATGTTCATCATACTGAATTTCCTGTTCAACACTTAGCAAACTTGTTAGACCTTTAAATGTGTGTTATCCAAATCACCAAAACTCACAAAAGGGATGAATGCACTTTCATTTAGTATTGGTGGTTGTCCACTCTAATTATTAGGTTGTATATGCCTTGATTTGGGCCACCAGATGCTCTGATGCCTTCATAGATGCTTCCCTCTACATGGCACACTCAAGCTAGATCGCCACCTCCTGCCATCAATCTTGTAGCATGTCTTGGACTTCTTTTGCATCCTCCCAGGTGTTGATCACTTGTTCCCAAATGCTATGGATCAAGAATAAGGCAACACAATTGTTAATTATTAGAGACCTTCGTCTTCCCAAGCATTATCTCCTCGTGGGTATAATGATCATCAAATGAAGATCATGAAGGACATACCTTCATCATTTTAATGTATAGACGGGAGTACAAAAAGAATGAAGATAATAATCATGTATCAATAATTCATTCATATTTGCATTCCATAAAACATGTATGAATATTAATAGAATTCATATTACATCGATACCTTCGGCTTGCTCGAAGGTGAAGACGCGAGAGAGTGATTACAATTCAGCGTGAATAGTACAGTGCTACTGTTCATCTATTTATAGGCACGTGACACAGCCCGGGTAAAAGTACATTTATATCTCTAACATACATCTATTATCATAATACAAAACATTAAGGACTGAGTAGTCTTTGCCCCTTTTTGATCATCATCATGCTCGATCTTCGTCATCGCATTAAACTGAAGCTCTTCGGCTATAGCTTCGTCGTCCATTCTTATTACCTTCGGGCTATGTCTTTACCCTGTTATGAGAGAAGACCTTCATCCCGAAGCCAAAACCCCTATAATAATCCATGTCATACTGAAAACATATGGTCAATCATGTTTTTGAGGACCTTCAGAAGAGGAAGGTCCCCAACAGTAGCCCCTCACAGTATTGATTTGTTTCTTTGTAACAAATTTAGACTACGACGTGAACGAAGGCCTTTAGCCAAAGGTCCGAAAAACACCTTCCCTTCACTAGAATAGCAAATCACACTGAATTGTGGGACCCACCAATCTGTGGGGCTCTGAGTATATATAGAGGCCTATGTTGTGAGTATTTTTGCGCTATTTTAGCTGATTGCGCTATGTTTATCATTTTAACTTGATTTGGTTTCTCGAGCTCGATTGATTTTTGAGCTTCGGCCTCGACGCAACCTTTGTCTAAATGGCTGAAGAGAAGAAGATCACTGACCCTGCGCTGTCCGATTTTCATGAAGCTATGGAGAAGACAAACGTAGAAAAGATCATCAAAGAGATGCTAGCTAGGTTGTCTGAGAGTTCCAGTGACAGCGAGTGTTTTGATGTGGAAAGCAAGAATGAAGGGATCGAAGATCAGCCGTGGAGGCCCAGCCATGTTGTTTTTGGAAAATCCACTATCAAGCAAGGTCAGATCGAATCAATGAAGGGGAAATACTTTCATGATGTATCTATAGTGAGGGCTGGTGGAGAGCATACCGTTCCCCTGCCAGGAAGTGGTGAAGTGGTAGTCATCAGGAGCTTCATGAAGGCTGAGCTTCGATTCCCGCTTCATAAGATGTTGTTCAAAGTTTTGAAAACATTTGAGATATACCTTCATTAGATTACCCCCGAAGCTCTTATTATAATGAGGGTCTTCATATGGGCCATGAGGAGCCAAGGACTGGAACCAGATGCAAGATGCTTTTGCAATGTCCATGTGCTGTCTTATAAGATGAAGGGTACCAAAAAGGAGCAATACCACAACAACTTTGGTTGTTACAGCCTCGTGCCTCGATTTGAGGCAAGCTACCTAGTGCCCACATTTTGGAAGAGGTGGACGGGCTCCTGGATGCAGGAATGGTTTTACGTGAAGAATGACCTAAGTCAGAGGGAGGATGTGAGAGGGATTATTCAATGCCCTATATGGTCTCGCTTCGGCATTAGGAGGCCAACCATGCACTTGGAAATGATGTGCAAGCATGCTAGGCAGCTTTCAACACAGTGTGCACCTACATTGGCTCAAGAGACTTGATTCAAGAGCATATTGTGTACAAAATATGGCCTCTTGCGAGTGATTGGGAAATGCCGAAAGAGACCGCCGCTGGCTCCAGCCAGGGTGGCTTGGTTTATTTGAAGCATACATTTCGGTTTAGAAATCAGTTTGATGAGCCAAATGATGACTGGTTGGATGCCGTAGAAGCAACAAGCGATGAGATGCTTGGGGCGTATTCGAAGGCAGAAGATGAGGCTATGACAACTGCCTTCGGCGCCTGCGACAAGAAGAGATTGAATAGGGTGTTTGATGTTATCGGGTTCATATACCCAGATTACTGCTTTCCTGCGCGGAAGCAAGGGAGGAAAAGGAAAACCGCTACTTCGGCATCTACTGGTGTGCAGAAATCAAAGAAGATTAAAGTTTTAACGCACCGACCCAGACTTATTGAGACGGCTGTTGTGTCGAAGCTGAGTGAAAAAGGTGGAAACAACCCCTCTGATCATAGAGGCTGCTCCTGCCACTATTATTGGGGGTATTGCAGACTCAGCCAAAGAGCCGGAGCCAGAATATGTGATAGAAAGAGTTTCAGAGCAGCCGAAGATGGAAGTAACAATGCTGCTGAAGCTACCAGGTTACATAGGGACTCCGAGGAAAAGGAGGATGGCAAGTGTTTTGAAAGCTGTTTTAGAATCTGTAAAAACGCCCCCTCCTTCTTCTGTCGAAGCTTCCGAGAGTAAAACCGAAGATGCTGCGAAGATGACTTCTATCATGGCATCTGCCCACGCTGAAGCAAGTTCTTCGGAAGCTGAGCTAAAGAATCTTACGGAAGAGATTCTTCTAGAGGGACCTTCAACACCTGCTCTTGAAGCACCTTCCTAGGGTGACTTGGACTATATCATTCGACATGCTTCGGGAAAGAAACTATCAAAAGAACAGATTGCCGAAGTGCATCATTCTAGACAGTAAAGAAATACACGTCTGTCACGAAATAATAGATAGCATAGGATACCTAAAGCTTGAACTTGGCCTATCTGCAATGACGAAGGATCAACTTGCAGACAGTCTTTCTTACAACAGTCTTAAGGTGTGTATAATTTGATTTATCTTGAATATGTTGTGTTTTTCATATGGTTTTCTTTGCAAACATAACATGCTCACTCTTCGTCTTGCAGGGCTTAATTCTAAGCAAGGCTTTAAATGCCCAAAAAGAAGCAGAAGATGAGAGTTGTCAAATAGCTCTTGGGAATCTTCGTTTGGAAGTTATCATGCTGAGAAACGAAGCGCTTGAAAAAGTCAAAACATTACTCTCCTTAGTTGATAAATTGAAATCTAGCGAAGCTAATCTTACCGCCTAGGCCGAAGCTCACAAGGTCGAAGTTGAGGATTTAAAGAAGAAGGTTGTGGAAGCAACTGAAAAATTTGAAGTTGCAATGGTGAAGCACGAGATAAGCGAAATTGAAAAATCGTGAGCACAAAAGAATGCCGAAGAGCTCTGTGCCTCCAAAGAGAGATGCTATGAAATATCCTTCGAATGCGCCAAGAATCTAAAGAACAGCTTTGCAAAGGTTGGAGCATACTCTTCTAAGAAGAAATTCATCCATGGTGACCCCAACGGGGTTATCCAATGGATCAGCAGGGAAACCAAAGTTTTTGACGAAATCCTTAGCGATCGAGGAGATTTCTGTGCTTTTGCTGGTGCTCGCGAAGCTGTATGAATTCTAGAAAAGTTTGGCTATGATCATGCGAAGGCTCTTACTCAGCCAGAATTTACTCTCTCAGCCGACGACATTAAAGATCCTTCAGCTGAAGTTTCTTCGTTTAGCGGGAAATTTTACTCTGAGGTATGGATGAAGGGCGATCGTGAGATAGCTAACGAAGCTATTAGGAAAAATGAAAAAGAATCTCACGACGCTCAAGAAGAAGCCAAAAGAGCTGAAGAAGCTGCAGAGCACGCCAGGCTTATAGGTACATCTGTTGTGTTTTATCTTCATGAACTGTATTAGCTTCGGAACTAATAAGCATATATTTTGGTGCAGCTGAATTATCTCCCCACCCAGAGCCATACAATTCGGATGTTGACCCGTCCCTAAAGGAGTCACTTGAGTACATTAGGATTGCCAATGAGGTTGTTGACGAAGCTGTCAATAGACTTCTAAACGAAGCTGCTGAGAAGATCCTAAAAGAAGACTAGAACTTTGTATTTTTGCTAGTACACTGTCCTTGAACGTAATCTTGTGAAAAACATGTGTAAACACTTTGTATTAATGTACTGTATTTCTTTGTGATCCATGAAACTTTTGTACATACCATTTTTGAGCCGCTGGCGAAAAAACACCTTCCCTTATTTTTATGCTTCACGAAGAAAGAGATTCCCCTTCTATCCATTCGATACTGAGCATTTTTCCACGATTGTTGCATAGTAATACTGCTGTCGAGGACTCTCTTCCTTTATAAAAGTATATTTGCCGAAGGTATATTTTGTGCTGCAACACCTTCTCTTATGATCCGACATGTATTTTTGAAGGATCACTTGTCCTGTTCCGTGGCTTTTCCCTGATGCAAAATGTTGTATGATGCGATGCTATGCGATATGATGTGATGGTATGATGCGAAATGATGTTTATGCCAAAGATAAAGACCCACATGAATATGCACCCAGACTCTGCATCCCCTTAGGAATGACTTTGGAGTCTCTTCACCTTCTACTTAGGTGGTTTTTCAGCTCTGCATTCCCTTGGAAACGACTTTGGATCTAAGCTCTGCATCCCCTTAGGAATAACTTTGGAGCTTCTTCACCTTTGATTTAGGTGGTATTTAAGCTCTGCATCCTCTTAGGAATGACTTTGGAGCTTCTTCACCTTTTACTTAGGTGGTATTTTAGCTCTGCATTCCCTTAGGAACGACTTTGGAGCTTCAAAACTTACTTTGCATTCCTTTAGAAACGATTTGGAGCTTCGTAACATACACTGCGTTCCTTTAGGAACGACTCTGGAGCTTCGTAACTTATTGCTGTCACACTCGATGGTGTAACCATATGCTTATTACATCAAGCTGAAGGTTAAACTTTCTTGCATTGTCATTTTAGGGGAAAATATAAATGCAAAAAGAGTAAAAATATATTAAATGGGGGTGTTGTTTGGCTGAAATGCTGTGACAACTTCAGTAGATATGTCTTGACTCGGGCACAGTACTGTTGACTGTGCGAGCTTCGGAGTCCTCCCGAAGGTCACGTTGTTGCTAAACCCGACGATGCCCTTCTAGCTGTTGATTATGACCCGGGGCAGGTGCCAGCGGTGGTGGTGTTGGCAACTGAGCCCAGGAAGCTTGAGAATGACTTGCCAAAGCAACAAAAGCCGTGGGCTGTTGATTGCCCACGTACTCCGGGATATATGGAGAGTAGCACGAAGCAGTATGCAAGACCTGCTTCGGCTGGTTATGTCGTGCTTCAACTTCAGCAATTTCCTTCTGCTTCTGGATCGTGACTTGGCATGTCCTTGTGGTGTGTCCCTTGTCTTCGCCACAGAATAGGCAAAACAGTTTTCTGAGCTGATTGCCATACCTTCCTTCGAAGCTTCTACCCCCTCCTCTCAGGACTACTGGTCTATAAGAAGTTTGTTGCATTCCCGAAGACTATGAGCTAGGTTGGCTGCTCTGAGTGTAGTTGGCCCTGTCATCATTTGTATTAGGGTTGTGGATTGTTCTGACGTTCCTGGGATAGAGTCTTCCTCCGAAGCCCCTAGTCATCTCAGAATACCTATATGCTTCCTCCCTTATTTGGTGGAAATCATTGCCAGCTTGAATGTATTCATCTATCTTCTGGAGAAGCTTCTCCAAGGTCTGTGCTGGCTTCCTTGCAAAATATTGTGTTGTGGGTCCTGGTCAGAGCCCCTTGATCATGGCCTCAATGACAATCTCATTGGGCACTGTAGGCGCTTGAGCTCTCAGTCGCAAGAACCTTCGGACGTATGCCTGCAGGTACTCCTCATGGTCCTACGTGCACTAGAACAGAGCTTGAGCAGTGACTAGCTTCGTCTGGAAGCCCTAGAAACTAGTGACTAGCATATCCTTTAGCTTCTGCCACGACGTAATTTTTTCTGGCCGAAGAGAAGAATACCATGTCTGAGCCACACTTCTGACTACCATGACAAAAGACTTTGCCATGACAATAGTATTGACCCCATACGAGGATATGGTAGCCTTGTAGCTCATCAGGAACTGCTTCGGATCTGAGTGCCCATCATACATGGGGAGCTGAGGTAGCTTGTAAGATGGTGGCCACGGGGTAGCCTGCAACTCTGCTGCTAGGGGAGAAGCATCATCAAAAGCAAAGTTACCATGATGAAAGTTGTCATACCATTCATCATCGTTGATTGGGCTCTCCTGACGAAGCTCCTTGTATTAGGGCCTCTGGTCTTGGTCATCCTGAGTGAGGTGACGCATTTCTTCAGCAGCTTCGTCGATCTTCTTCTGAAGATCGGCAAGCCGAAGCATTTTTTCCCTCTTCCTTTGCACTTGCTGGTGGATAGCCTCTAGGTCCCTGGTCTCCTGGTCCAGCTCTTCCTCCTGAGATGTTGGGCTGGTAGCCTTTCTCTTCTGGCTTCTAGCTTCTCGCAATGAGAGCATCTCCTGGTTTGTGTCTAGTGGCTACAGGGCAGCCCCTGGTGCTGTTGTCTTCTTCGTCGGCATGACGAAAGTGGATTCTTGCCGAAGGTGGTTGTTTGAGTTCACCAAAGGTGGGCGCCAATGTTGATCACTTGTTCTCAAATGATGTGGATCAAGAACAAGGCAACACAATTGTTAATCATTAGAGACCTTCGTCTTCCCAAGCATTATCTCCTCATGGGTATAATGATCATCAGACGAAGGTCATGAAGGACATACCTTCATCATTTTAATGTATAGACGGGAGTACAAAAAGAATGAAGATAATAATCATGTATCAATAATTCATTCATATTTGCATTCCATAAAACATGTATGAATATTAATAGAATTCATATTACATTGATACCTTCGGCTTGCTCGAAGGTGAAGACGCAAGGGAGTGATTACAATTCAGCGTAAACAGTACGGTGCTACTATTCATCTATTTATAGGCACGGGACGCAGCTCGGGTAAAAGTCTTTGCGCCTTTTTGATCATCATCATGCTCGGTCTTCGTCATCGCATTAAACTGAAGCTCTTCGGCTACAACTTCGTCGTCCATTCTTATCACCTTTGGGCTACGTCTTTACCCTTTCATGAGAGAAGACCTTAATCCCGAAGCCAAAACCCCCTATAATAATCCATGTCATACTAAAAACATATGGTCAGTCACGTTTTTGATGACCTTTGGAAGAGGAAGGCCCCCAACACCAGGCTTGCACCATGGTAGCACTGATGTTTAGGCCATCTTCTTTTGCTTTTATGGTGGCTTCCTCCATTTCCCTCTTTTAGAGGGAGTCATCCACACTTGCCGCCCAAGCCTCTTGGATGGTGCCCTCCAAGTGTGTCTGTGTCTAGTCTAGGAGGTATTTCTCTTCCTTGATCTTTAGTCACTCCATGACTACTGGCAACAAGACATCTTTAGTGGCCATCTATGCTTAGTCAAGGGAGACGTCCAAGGGCAATGACAACCCCAAAGTGGGCCTCATAACTATTGACACAACACCACTTTGGAAAAGATTCCCCTAGGACTAGGTCAATGGTGGTGTCCTTGACTCCTAGGTCCCTAACAAAATTCCCACTATGCTTGGTGAGGAGCCCTACTATCACTAGGGGTAGAGCTTGAGGGCCGACTGACAATGATGATGTCTCAACATCTCAAGTCGGTGTCTTCCATAAACTAGGAACAAACATATGGAGAGTCACCAGCCTTAGTCTACCTAGTAGACGCAACTATCAAGGCAACAATAGTACCTCTACATCCTTCAAACAATGATGCTACACCTAGTCTTCGGGCACACACTCTAACTAAGTTTGAAGTTGGGACTATCTCCATCGCGCTAGAGGCCCCCATTTTTACTACACTTTGAGACTGCACCTCTACCACACTTAGGAATCGTACCTTTGATGCGCCATGGTCCTTGCCTCTAGCATCATTAGGGTACGTGCCTATGCTACACCCACAATCTTACACCCCAACATGCTTAGGATCTGCGCCCATGCTATGTTAATGTCCCAAACCTTTGATGTGTTCGATGTCCATGCCTCCACTAAAGTTGGTGCCTCTACTAATAAAGGGTCTCCCCCAAGACAGTAAGTCCTAAGGGCTCCACTACCTATTATACTACTAGGGTCATTACCTCCCTAGGTGTATTATTGCTCAGGACATCCATGGTATGTGGCACCTTGTTAAGGGCTGAGGTTGACACTCTTTGACCACCTCGGGCATTCGATGCTCTAGTCCTTCTTAGAGTGGTGTTGGGAGCCTCCTTGGAGCCATGAGCACTACGTGTGAAGCTTGCCACCACCATAGAACTAGGTACTAAAATTCATTGTGACATGTATACAAATTAAAAAGAAGAAAGTATCTACTAGGTTACTCACCAATGTTGGTTATCTACTCGGTGTCAAGATCCATCAAAAGGGATCTCCACCAGGTCCCATAAGGGACAAATCTAGCGGTGGGGAGGGTGGGGCTCCAGTCCTCCTACCGCTCCCGAGTCTATAGAGCCCCACTAAAACTCTTCCTAAAATTTAAAACATACCAGATATAATCTCATTATGTGTTTTATGGTTTTTATCATTCATCAATTTTAATGTAGTACTACTTTTATGTTTAATATAATACTACTTCAAACTATTATATCTAATGTGAGTGGTTTAGTGAGATTATATTGATGTAGCGGTTTAATTCAACCCCTCTTGAATTTTTTCTAGCTCCATCCCTTTGTCCCATCACTTGCACTTCTCTAGGGATGAATTACCATAGTGATATACCCTCTTCCTCCTAGTGATGTTAGGTCCGACCTCTTCTGGGGTAACTCCTTTCCCCTTCCTTGATGCATTGTTGCTGCCCCTTGCCTCTAGCGAGTTGTCTCGCTACCAGGGGTCTCCCTCTTTTGATGAGGTCCCTAATCACATCATTTGCAAGCTTCGTGGCCTTAACAAATGATAGAGCTACAATTTGGGTTCCAAACCACTAAGTTTTGTATAGGCATCCTAAGGACCACCCAATCAAATGTCGCATCATCCTCAAACAAGGGAAATACTTTAGCTAGGGTGGCCAACATATTATCGTTGTAAGACCTGATGCAAAATCACACCAGGTCAGCATGGTGTTAGAGTGAAGGCTCGAGCTAGGCCTTGATTGAATCTACATGCCGTCATCCTCACCAGTGAAGTCCAACATGGCTCTTGCATGCCTCTAAAGTAAGGCAAGGTGCTAGGATAGAAATGTGCTAGCAGGTTGTAGAAGATATCCTTGCTGTAGCAAGCTCCTTAATACATCGAAGAACAAGCTCTCATACTTCATCCATCTCTATAAGATCTTCCCACTAGGCTCAATTCAACATTGAGGATGGGCAAACCATGATGTAGATCCATAATGAGCTAGTGCTCCTACTTCCCCAAAAGTTTAGTGGTCGCATATGTTGTTCGATACTAGGGCCTAGTGAAAAGTTGGAGGTAATCTAACCAAAACGATTTTGGCCACTTGATGCCTAAAGAAGAAAGAAAGGCAAAAGAGTTCTACACATGGCCTCAATTTGATGAACGCTTTACACATGTATGTGAAGGTTGAGAGGACAAGTACAACATTAAGCATAAGATGCCCAACTTGGGACCATAATAGTAAAGGATGTGAAGAAATAAGCGATAAAAGGAAAGTTTAGACCCAACATTACATGAGAATATAAAAAATGATATATTCTCCCAACTTCTCTCGATGGGTTGATAGAAGAGATGTCATTGGACGAACATGGTTGAAAGCTAACGACATGATCCATCCTAGGAGCTCTCATACCTTGTCCAAATCCTCCTTGTTCAACACTCTCCCTCGAGAAAGTTGGTCTAGAGAAGAGGTTGCATCTATTATGGTCAAATAAGGAGGATAGGAAAGATGGCTGCTACAGAGAAAGAACAAATGGAGCAGGAAGGTTAATGATGAGAAAAGGGAAGGACAAAAATATTGCATGCAAGCATAAAAAGAAGAGATAAATATCACATAGAGTCTTGTTTAAAGCCCCTCTCTATTTTAAGTGAAAAACTTGAAGCCTCACATGCCACACATGAAAAGAAGGATCATGTGACATGATAAGTGCATAAAATATAACTAGCGAGCCACTATGGTTATTACAATATAGATTCCTAGCATACATGATGGGACAGTTCTATCATGTGCACTTGAGAACTTATACGCCACTCAAAATCCATGTAAAATTACCAATGAACCTCCCATAGAAATATTAACGGTGATTTTCTTTATTTTGCTTAATGATTGGGTTCTAGGCCTGAGGTACACCACATCATATCAAAACTAGTGTAGACATGAAACATGACTGCTACTGGCACTTCAGCTTTTGAGTCGCTGGTATAAATGTGTAACACCACAACCACTTCTGGGTCAGCGATAATTACTCCTGTTAGCCTTCTAGGATCATAGACCATCCCCACAGACCAACATGAGTCTTTTTTGCGCACTTCCATGTCGGTCACTAATCCCAAAATTTATCTAGGTTAATCACATTTATCTAGTGGTTCTTTTAAGATAGCCTTCCAAAAAAGAAGGTGCACCTTGTTTGTATGAGTATTCTATCAATCCTATTAAGTCTTGGGCTAGGATGTCAAACAATGTCAAGCAACTGACCCTGCATGAGCATAGTGGCAACGCATAAAGACGAAACCTAAGGAATAACTAAATCATGGTATTAATCCACTCTTTGATTATGTGTCACTTTTTTGTAGCCTAGTTCAATCCTTCCCTCATGCTTACTCACCACATGGACTCGATTGTCGTGATGTTTGTCAGCGCCCCTAATAATGAGGTGTATACTATCAATCGGGCATACTCAGAATCCATTGCATTAGGCTTCTAGCAAGAAAGATGGGCTCGCATATAGGACTTGTCCAATAGCCAACCTAGGGGCCTCTCTCAGCATCCCAGGAAGGCCATACCGTCGAATGCTGCCAAGATGCATTTAAGGATCCTAGTATAAGAGGTTAATATGGAGGCTAGTTATTGGACCATCACACCGGTACCCCATGCACTAGGAACATGCCTTGGCTTCAGCAAAGGCAGATGCTTAACCCTACCGATTACTTGATCTTAGGGCACTTTGAAGGAATGGCATCCACACCACCATATCTTGTTAAGAACCACTAAGGGTCCTAGGGCCCTCGCGACCCTAGGCACCCTAAAAGTTTTGGGTGCCCTACACTTACTGGACCAGTCTACAAGGATTATTAAGACCTAGGGCCTCTAAGGCTTCTCAAACTAAAATGGTCTAAGTTCTAGAAGCCCTATATGCCCCCTGTGCACCCATGAAGGATTTAAGTACCCAGGCCCTTCGTTCCCTAAGGCACTCATGAGGGTAGAAGCACTTAGTTGCATGGGTCCATATTCAGGTCCTATGTCCACGAGATCCTCAGACTCATGAGAAGAAATGTTGGGCCCCAAGCCCCCTAGGCCCACGACATCCCATGAGATCAATTGACTTGCATCGACTAAGTATAAACCTGCCACAAGATAAAAGCATGAGGCTAGTCCCATCCAAGGCAATATGACCCCAAAATGGGGATGCCACGTTTGAGGCTTACATCTAGCAGGTCCATCATACATGCATTTTAGACAAGCCTTCTATGGGACATAATAATTTTGTGATGTTCGTTGTTATAACATGATAGGCGCACTATCACCATGACCACATCAGTAGAGTACTTGAGACCACTGTTCGGTATGTGCAACCATGAAGTATTATCAAGTAGATATTGCTACACATATCACCTACTATGCTATATACAACAACATGGATCCTGACATCCATATAAGCGACATAAGGGGAAGCTAGCTAGAAGGTCATGATGTTTAGTTGATTTATGAACTTATAATTTTTCACCTTGTGTTTATCAATAGAAGAGTAGCTAGCAAGAGAACATCGAGTATTACACACACTACGACCCAATCCTCTGTAAACTGTCTGCGTGCTTGCATGTTATGTTTAGATTCAACATGCCGTTCGTATGCACCCCGTTCGCTCCAATCTATTTATTTTAGTACTTTATGCACCTTTGGTCTTTGTCCACGGTGACAATTATATTATTGCTTAATAATTATGATGTTAAGGTTAACTTCGATAAATGATAATTTGTTAACTAGTGCATGTTTTATATGCTAATTAGGATAACTCCAATGCTAATTAACGTATTTCATTTATAATTACTGATTATCATGGCAAAATTAGTGTTAATGTATAGTTAGTTATTAATTTAAAATAATATAATACAATTAGTGAAGTATTCGTATCTCACCCATTCAACCAAACATAAAAATGTTTTGCCCCATCCATCCAATCAAACGGACATGTACATCCACATCCCTAAATTAATAGATGATTATATGACATCCACTCTGGTCCTCGAATCGAACGTATGTGAAGCGTTTTTATTTTTCACGGCGAGGTATTGAGAACCAATGGTCCTTTCTTTATTCAGTGATGAATCTGTAATTATTATTAGCTGAAGAACAGGCAACAGACTGAAAGAAAACCGTGCAGTCCATTCATATTCCTGAGAAGAGTTGCCGTATTACATTTGTTTTATTTTATTGAAAAGAATCCAGATTACATATGTTTCCAGGCTGATTTGTCAACTGTGGCCCTATTTCGAAGTGAATATACTGCATGCATATCTAGATTGCAGAGTCCATGCATTGCAAATGCGTCAAGGGAAGAGTCTCAAGAGACAGCTATATACGGGGGAAGACCTCTGACCACAACTCTTTTTCTGTAATACGAAATGTGCTTAAGCTACTAATCTATTCCACACAGCCATCTTCCTACAGTGCAAATATGCAATTAAGCATGGCAACTGGTAAGCATCCAACGAACAACCTGCAACAACCTTGATCTTTGGAGAAAACCATTGCGACTTCAATTCTGCTTCTGCACGATCGTATAGCCTGCCACCGTGCCCCGAGTAGTGGGCCGAGAGGCGTCTGCCGCCGGCGGCGCGGCAGTGGCAGTGGAAGGACACGACGAGCTGCTGGAGCTGCTCGCCTTCGCTGCGCGGTCGAGGAGGAAGCAGTAGGCGACGTAGAGCGCCCCGCAGACGGCAGCGGCGTGCGGGAACGGCGCGACGAGGAGGAGGAGCAGGGCGGCGACGACGACGACGAGGACGACCACGCTCTCGCTCTGGTGGTAGGCACCATCGCCGTAGAAGAACAGCACGTCGTGCCTCTCCAGGTCGAGGAGGCGGCTGCGAGGCGCCATGGCTTAGCTTGAGCGATTGCTTGCCGGCCACGAGCGAGGTCGATGAACTGTGCTAGCTAGTAGCTACTGCAGTGGGCACTAATGCACTTGCAGTGGACTGAAGATGTGCCTCTGCCTTTTAACAACACAATAGAAGGAAGCTGCTAGTAGCTTATCATAATCAAACCACGTGCTCAAGCTTTTCAAAGCACGAGGGTAGCTTATCACTGGCCAATGCGAGCCCATCCATCGATGTCTGTCTCTACGCGTGCGTGGGTGTGGAAAAGGAACAAATTAAACGCATTATATTGCCGCGAAAGAACAAAACGTGGAAGAAATCGCGTTTCACGTGGAAGAAAATACTGTAGTCTGTGGTATATATAGTATTGTCCTGAGATTCCGAACGTTTGAATAAAAGGACAAAACATTTGTACTTTCTAGGAAAAAGGAAAAGTCTCCGTGTCTCCTAAACGACTGCACCGATCATTTTTTACGCAGTTTTCAGCTCATTGCCTTGTCATAAAGAAAGGGAAAAGAGGACACAAATAACACGAGAAAATCGTTTCGGACACAGGACAAGTAGGATTGTAGGGGAAAAAAAGCTACACCATGGCCTCATGGGCAACCATAATATAGCGGCCGTGAGGGGCCACAAGCACACACCAACTCCATTCTATGCGATTTTAGAGAATCTGATTCCCATTCCCGGTTGGCTGTCATTCTCATTTCGCTCCCACGTCTAGCTAAAATTAAATTAAAAAAACACAAATGTGGCTCCAATCAGATTCAAACCTGCGACCCCTTAAGCAAATGTGCTCGTAGCTACCACTACACCACATGTGTGTTTATGTCAATATTTGTTACAGTAAAAATATCTACTACATCTCTCCCAAATTCCACCTGCTACCCTTGCACAATGTGTAGTAGTAGATAATTATCAACGAGATTACTGAATTATATTTTTGGACAGAGACAGTAGTATTTAAAGGAGAGTCTTGCATGCAATTTCTTTTGTTTTTATAATATTTTCAACTTAAATTCCTTTTTTATATGCGTGACATTTATTCTCCATAATATTTTTTTATGGATCTGATTTGTAAGTCATTTTCATAAACCAACGTCAAAGATGAATCCATGTTTCTTACATGGAAACCCCGAACAAACACCACTGGCAGGAGGCGCTCGCGTTGGCGTTGCTCATCGACGACGAGAAGAAGCTTGCACTACACCAAAATAGTAAACTTCCTAGAGCCTAAACCCTAGGAAGTTAGCCCCAAACTCTAGGAAGTTAGCTAAACTCTCGGAAGTTAAGTCATCCCATCGGAAGTTTGGCTCTCGGAAATTTTTTGTCGGAAGTTAGCTCAACTTTCTAGAGCCCTCTAGGAAGTTAGCTAACTTCCTACAGCCAAAGAAGCCTCCCAGAAGTTAGTAGATTCTTGGAAGTTAGTAGCTTCACGCCGTCAGCACCGTCAGCTGATTAACTTCCTATGACTAACTTCCTACGGCTAACTGTAGCCCTAGGAAGTTAGCTGGCTAACTTCCTACGGCTGACTGTAGCCCCTAGGAAGTTAGCTTCCTACGGCTGACTATGGCCCAATAAGCCTCTAGGAAGTTAATTTGACCAACATTACAAATGTTGTTTATTTTTATTTTACACCACATTCCACATCATAACAAATATATAGCACAACATATTTTTCACATAAAACATCTCACACACAATCACATAACAATATTTAAATCCATAGTCTCATCAATTACATTACAAAATTCTCATCCATAGTCATAATAAGACACATCTCATTCAGTACTAATAAGAGACAATATCTCATACATAGTCATAATAAAAGTCTCAAGTATGAGAACACAATAACATATAGTAGAACACTTGTGCGAATGCTTGCATGAAATAGCTGACGATCCTATGGACGTCGGACACTGTGTGCACTCCTTCATGCATGTAGCTACAATCGATTGGGAATTCATTAGCCCTCTTAATAACGGTGGACATTTTACGACAACCCTCGCGCACGCTCGATCCACTTAGTATTCAGCACTTTATGGATTTTTTCCCGTTCCAATTCAGTAATCTGAACACACACAAAAAAACAGAAAAAGGGTATATTTAGCCATGGAATGAAACCCTTATTATTACTCAAAAGGAAGATTAGCACATCTTTATTATGAGGGATAGTCTGATAGAAGTTGACTGTAAATTAGGGATGGCAGATATATATCAAAATTCAAAAGTTATCATTATCCCAAGATTAATGCTAGACAAAGCACAGATACAAAGATATGACTCAAGGGATGTTGGCAACCATTTGAACAGTATAAACATAGTATGCAACAGAAGTCACTTGATTGAATTGTAACAAGTATAAAAAGTATCAGGAGAATTAGGAAGATAAGCGCCAAAGTGATGTACCAAAGAATGAGTAGTTGCTCTTGGAGAAAGGCCAACATCCTGGATTATGATTATAGCTTCGCCTAAACCTTTAGCCGCAAGAATCAATTGAGAACATAAGTCTTTTCCTGGATGTGTAACTATTTGCACCTATCGGGTACCGTAATTAGGGGTACCCCCAACACTCCTAATCACGGTTGGTAAACACCCTCAGACCAATTGACGGGCGCGGTTCAAGTCAAGGCTTCGTCTACCCAAGGGACGCGACCTCGCCCGAGCCCAGCCTCGGGCAGGAGCAGTAGTCCCGGACGAATTCACGCCTCGCCCGAGGACCTCCTCAGGCAGCGGGCACACCCTCGGCTCCTCCGAAGCCCGGCTCGGGCAGGCTTCGTTGTGAAGTAACCTTGGCCAGACTGCCTCACCAACCGACCGCTTCGCAGGCGCATTCAATGCAGGGGTCGCCTGACGCCGTATCCTGACACACGCGCCTCAGTCGGCCAGGCCGAAGTGACCGCAGTCACTTCGCCCCCCCTTTTTTATTGTCCGATATGACAGGAAAACAACGTCGCTCGCCCCGCTCCGACTGCCGTGCCAACCACCCAGGAGAAGCTGACAACAAGTCACGATCAACCACCAAGTTCGGCCTCGGGCATAGCAGGAAGCTCCGCCTCACCCGACCTCAGGCTCCGACCTCAGGAGGAGGTCTCCGCCTCGCCCGACCTCAGGCTCCAGCCTCGGAAGGGAGTCTCCGCCTCGCCCGACCCCCGGACTCGGCCTCGACCTCGGTCTCGGGAGGAATCACGTCCTCGCCCGACCCCGGCCTCGGCCTCAGGAGAAGTCCCCGCCTCGCCCAACCTTGGGCTCGGACCGACCGCGCCAACAGGGGATACATCATTACCCTATCCCTAGCTAGCTCAGGCTACAAGGAACAAGACCGGCATCCCATCTGGCTTACCCCGGCGACGGGTAATGATGGTGCCCCACGTGTAACCATGACACCGGTGACTCTCAGCCCCTTACGGCAGCAAGGAGACGTCAGCAGGATCCTTGCCGCACCGCCAGCTGTGCTTTCACAGGGCTCAGGCGCTTCTCCGACGACCACGTTATCATGTACGCAGGGCTCAAGCTCTCCCCCAACGGCCATGTTGGCATGTACATAGGGCTTAGGCATTTCTCTGCCAGACACGTTAGCGCATAGCTACACCCCCCATTGTACATCTGGACCCTCTCCTTGCGTCTATAAAAGGGAGGTCCAGGGCCATCCTGAAAAAGGGGGTTCGCGCGAGGGGAAGGAGCGAACGAACGGGCTCCCTCTCTCTCTCTCTCCCTCTCGCGACGTGCTTGTAACCCCTACTACGAGCACCCTGGTGCAGGATAATACAAGGCTTGTCCCATCTCTTGTGTTCCATCTTGCACCAACCCATCTGGGCAGGGGCACGCAGCGACAAATTCACTCGTCGGTCCAGGGACCCCCCGGGTTCGAAACGCCGACAGTTGGCGCGCCAGGTAGGGGCCTGCTGCGTGTTAACGAACGCCTTCCCGTTGAGTTCCAGATGGGGAGTCTTCAGCAACCTCTTCAGCCCGGGACGGTGCTCCGCTTCGGGAGTCTCGAGTTCATGTCCCTCGACGACAGCTACGACATGGTACTCCTCCCCTCGCGGCACGACGACAACGACGGTCTTCGACTCGCCCGGCGGCGGCGAACTCATCGACAGCATCTCCCCGCGGCAGAAGAGGAGCATTTGGGTCTGCCTCGCCACCCTCCTCGCCGCAAGAGGAGGAGACGGGGCAATCGTGGCCAGGCAGGAGGCAGCACCTCATCGGCTGTCGCACCAAAGCGAGTCGACGACGCCGGCGCCCCAGTGGGGGACATGTTGGGCATTGTCCTCACACCTGAGACGACGGCGGGTGTCACTTCCCCGCAACGTGCCAACCCCAAGCGGATTGATGACGCCAGCACCCTCGCAAAGGATCTGTTGGGCGTTACCCTCGTACCTGAAATGACGGTGTGCTCCGCCCCTGACGCGACTTCACCACCGTCCATCGACCAAGAGGTACCATCCGTTTTCCATCCCGTACCCTTTCGGTTCAGCTTCGATCCACCTAGCGACCCCGCTATGGTGAGTGCTTTCGTAAGGGCATATCCTAACCTTCCGGGATATCATATGTGGTCAACCTGGGACCGACTGACGGCCGTCTCAACCTCTGGACCGACGAATTCCGAGGAGGATGACGACCCCAACTCCGGTTGGGATTTCTCCGGCCTCGGTGATCCCGGTGCCGTGCTGGACTTCATGTCCGCGTGTGACCACTGCCTCTCCGGTTACTCTGACGACGGCCACGACCTTGACGATGAGGGTCATGGCCCAAGTCGCGAATGTTTCCACGTCGATTAGGGAAACCACGACGAAGGCAACCATCTCGGTATGCCGGAGGTCGACGATGCCCCTGGGCCCACATCTCGCGCTGAAATCCCACGGGAGCTGGCTGTGGTCCCAGTCGGGGGGTCAAAACGCACAGCTCGAGCAAATCTGCGAGATGCAGGCCAGGGTCGATGAGGAAGCAGGTCAACTTGTGCAGCTCCGACAGGACATCGCGCAGGAGTGGCCAGGCCGAACCCTCACCGAAGGAGCCCGCCATCGGGCCCAAGACGTCCGCCGTCGCGTCATCGACAACGCCAGGGCAGCGCTGCCCCCGGCCGTCAGCTGGTCCGGCCAGGACCTAGCTGCAGCGGCGATGCTACTTCGAGCCATGCCGGAGCCATCCACCACTGAGGGACGGCGTATTCAGGGCGAACTCAAAGATCTCCTGGAAGGTGCTGCAGTTCGATGTGCCGAGAGCTCTGCCTCCCGAAGGCGAGCCGACCCCTCGGAGCATCGCGCGGTGTCCTCTTGATGCATGCGGGAGGCCTCACTCCGCCCCGAGCGCACGCGGGACGAGGCGCCTGCCGCCCGGGATCGCCTCGGCAATGAGCACCACCATCTCGACCGTCGAGCCCGCCTCGAGGAGAAGGTGCGCCGAGGCTATCATCCTAGGCTCGGGGGACGCTGCGACAGCGAGGAGGATCGGAGTCCTTCGCCGGAGCCGCCCGGTCCGCGAGTCTTCAGCCGGGCCATACGACGAGCGCCGTTCCCTGCCCGCTTCCGAGCCCCGACTACCATCACCATGTACTCGAGGGAGACGAGGCCGGAGTTGTGGCTCGTGGACTACTGACTGGCATGCCAGTTGGGAGGAGCGGACGACGACGACCTCATCATCCGCAATCTTCCCCTTTTCCTCTCCGACGCCGCCCGAGCCTGGCTGGAGCATCTGCCTCCTGCGCAGATCTCCGACTGGGACGATCTGGTCAAGGCTTTCGCGGGAAACTTCCAAGGCACATACGTGCGCCCTAGGAACTCGTGGGATCTCCGAAGCTGCCGCCAGCAGCCAGGGGAGTCCCTCTGAGAGTACATCCAGCGGTTTTCGAAGCAGCGCACCGAGCTGCCCAACGTTACCAACTCGGATGTCATTGGGGCTTTCCTTGCCGGCACCACTTGCTGAGACCTGGTGAGCAAACTGGGGCGCAAGACTCCCACCAAGGCGAGCGAATTGATGGACATCGCCACCAAGTTCGCCTCGGGTCAAGAGGCGGTCGAAGCCATCTTTCGGAAAGACAAGCAGCCTCAGGGAGAGCTGAAGAAAGACGCCCCCGAGGCGTCCGCCCAGCGGGGCACGAAGAAGAAGGCCAAGAACAAGTCGCAAGCGAAGCGCGACGCCGCTGACGCGAATCTCGTCGCTGCGACCGAGCACAGGAACCCTCGAAAACCTCCTGGAGGGGCCGACGCGTTCGACAAGATGCTCAAAGAGCTGTGCCCCTATCACCAGGGTCCCATCAAGCACACCCTCGAAGAATGTGTCATGCTCCGGCGCTACTTCCACAAGGCCAGGCCCCCGGCGAAAGGTAGCAAAGGCCATGACAACAACAAGAAGGAGGGCGACAAGGAAGAAGAGTTCCCGGAGGTCCACAACTGCTTCATGATCTACGACGGGTAGGCGGCGAATGCCTCGGCTCGGCACCGCAAGCAGGAGCGCCGAGAGGTCTGCTTGGTGAAGGTGGCAGCGCCAGTCTACCTAGACTGGTCCGACAAGCCTATCACCTTCGACCGAGGCGACCACCCCGACTTCGTGCCAAGCCTAGGAAGGTACCCGCTCGTCGTCGATCCAATCATCGGCAACGTTAGGCTCTCCAAAGTCCTCATGGACGGATGCAGCAGCCTTAACATCATCTATGCCGAGACCCTGGAACTCTTGGGGGTTGATAGGTCCGAGGTCCGGGCCGGTGCGGCACCCTTCCACGGGATCGCGCCCGAAAAGCGAATCCTGCCCCTCGGACGGATCGACTTACCCGTCTGCTTCGGGACTCCCTCCAACTTCCGAAAGGAAGCTCTCGCCTTCGAGGTCGTCCGGTTTCGAGGAACCTACCATGCGGTATTGGGAAGACCATGCTACGCCAAGTTCATGGCCATCCCCAACTACACCTACCTCAAGCTCAAGATGCCGAGCCCCAACGGGATCATCACCATCGGATCCACGTACCGCCACGCGTACGAATGCGACATCGAGTGCGTGGAGTACGCTGAGGCCCTCGCCAAGTCCGAGGCCCTCCTCGCCGACCTAGAGCGCCTCACCAAGGAGACGCTTGACGCGAAGCGGCACGCTGGCAACTTCGAACCAGTTGAGGCGGTCAAGTCCGTCTCTCTCGACCCCAGCAACGACGCCGGCAAGAAAGTCCGGATCGGCTCCGAGCTCGACCCCAAATAGGAAGCAGTGCTCGTCGACTTTCTCCGTGCAAATACCGAAGTCTTTACGTGGAGTCCCTCGGACATGCCCGGCATACCGAGGGATGTCGCCGAGCACTCACTGGACATCCGGGCCGGCGCCCGACCCGTGAAGCAGCACCTGCGCCGTTTTGACGAAGAAAAGCGCAGGGCCATAGGCGAGGAGATCCACAAGTTACTGGCTGCAGGGTTCAACAAAGAGGTATTTCATCCTGAATGGTTATCTAACCCTGTGCTTGTGAAAAAGAAAGGTGGGAAGTGGAGGATGTGCGTAGACTACAGTAGTTTAAACAAGGCATGTCCAAAGGTTCCCTACCCTCTGCCTCGCATCGACCAAATTGTGGACTCCACTGCTGGGTGCGAGACATTGTCATTCCTCGACGCCTATTCAGGTTATCATCAAATCAAGATGAAAGAGTCCGATCAGCTCGTTACCTCTTTCATCACACCTTTTGGCATGTATTGCTATACTACTATGCCATTTGGCTTGAGGAATGTAGGTGCAACATACCAAAGGTGCATGAACCACGTGTTCGGAGAGCGCATCGGTCGAACGGTCGAGGCTTACGTCGATGACATCGTTGTCAAGACAAGGAAAGCCTCTGACCTCCTCTCCGACCTTGAGGCGACGTTCAAGTGTCTGAGAGCGAAAGGCGTGAAACTCAATCCCGAGAAGTGTGTCTTCGGAGTCCCCCGAGGCATGGTCCTAGGGTTCATCGTCTCAGAGCGGGGTATCGAGGCCAATCCGGAGAAAATTGCGGCCATCCCCAACATGGGACCGATCAAGGATTTGAAAGGAGTACAGAGGGTCATGGGATGCCTTGCGGCTCTGAGCCGCTTCATCTCACGCCTTGGCGAGAAAGGCTTGCCTCTGTACCGCCTTTTAAGGAAGGCCGAGCGCTTCACTTGGACCCCCGAGGCCGAGGAAGCCCTCGGAAACCTTAAGGCGCTCCTTACAAATACACCCATCCTGGTGCCCCCCGCTGTAGGAGAAGCCCTCTTGGTCTACGTAGCCGCGACCACTCAGGTGGTCAGCGCCGCGATCGTAGTCGAGAGACGAGAAGAAGGGCATGCACTGCTCATCCAGAGGCCGGTCTACTTCATCAGCGAAGTGCTATCCGAGACCAAGATCCGCTACCCACAGATCCAGAAGCTATTGTACGGAGTGATACTGACATGGCGAAAGTTGCGACACTACTTTGAGTCTCATTCGGTGACTGTGGTGTCATCCTTCCCCCTGGGGGAGATCATCCAGTGCCATGAGGCCTCGGGTAGGATAGCAAAGTGGGCAGTGGAGCTCATGGGCGAAACGCTATCATTCACCCCTCGGAAGGCCATAAAATCCCAGGTCTTGGCCGACTTCCTAGCTGAATGGGTTGACACCCAGTTGCCAACAGCTCCGATCTAGGCCGAGCTCTAGACCATGTACTTCGATGGGTCACTCATGAAAACAGGAGTAGGCGCTGGCTTGCTCTTCGTTTCACCCCTCGGAAAGCATCTTCGCTACGTCATACGCCTCCATTTCCTGGCATCAAACAACGTGGCCGAGTATGAGACTCTGGTTAACGGGTTGCGCATCGCCGTCGAGCTAGGGGTCCGGCGCCTCGACGCTCGTGGCAACTCGCAGCTTGTCATCGACCAAGTCATGAAGAACTCCCACTGCCGCGACCGGAGGATGGAGGCCTACTGCGACGAAGTTCGGCGCCTGGAAGACAAGTTCTACGGGCTGGAGCTCAACCACATCGCCCGACGGTACAACGAGACTGTGGATGAGCTGGCGAAGATAGCCTCAGGGCAGACAACGGTTCCCCTGGACGTCTTCTCCAGAGACCTACATCAACCATCCATCAAGATCGACGACACTCCCAAGCCTGAAGAAGCGGCCGAGCCCGAGGAGGCCTCGGCTGAGCCCAAGGTACCCTCAGCCATCGAGGAGGAGGCCTTGCCTGTCGAGGGGGAACAGAATGGGGTCACGCTAGATCCGAACTGGCAGACCCCGTACCTGGAATATCTCCTCCGAGGGGAGCTTCCCCTCGACAAGGCCAAAGCTCGGCGACTGGCTCGACGCGCCAAGTCGTTCGTCTTGCTGGGTGATGAAAAGGAGCTCTATCACCGCAGCCCCTCGGGCATCCTCCAACGATGCATATCCATCGCCCAAGGACAAGAGCTGTTGCAAGAAATACACTCGGGGGCTTGCGGTCACCACGCAGCACCTCGAGCCCTCGTGGGAAACGCCTTCCGACAAGGTTTCTACTGGCCAACCGCGGTGGCCGACACCACTAGGATTGTATGCTCCTGCCTAGGATGCCAATTCTACGTGAGGCAAACGCACCTGCCCGCTCAGGCCCTACAGACAATACCCATCACCTGGCCGTTTGCAGTATGGGGTCTGGACCTCATCAGTCCCTTGCAAAAGGCACCCGGGGGCTTCTCGCACCTGCTGGTTGCCATCGACAAATTCTCCAAGTGGATCGAGGTCCAACCCTTGACCAGCATCAGGTCCGAGCAGACGGTGGCGTTCTTCACCAACATCATCCATCGATTCGAGGTCCCAAACTCCATCATCACCGACAATGGCACGCAGTTCACCAGAAAAAAGTTCCTAGACTTCTGCGACGACCACCACATCTGTGTGGACTGGGCCACCGTAGCTCACCCCATGACGAATCGGCAGGTGGAGCGTGCCAACGGTATGATTTTGCAGGGACTCAAACCGAGGATCTACAACAACCTCAACAAGTTTGGCAAGCGGTGGATGAAAGAGCTACCCTCGGTAGTCTGGAGTCTGAGGACGACGCCGAGCCGAGCCACGGGTTTCTCGCCGTTTTTCTAGTCTATGGGGCCGAGGCTGTCCTCCCCACGGACTTAGAATATGGCTCCCCGAGGACCAGGGCGTACGACGACCGAAGCAACCAGACCAGCCGAGAGGACTCGCTGGACCAGCTCGAAGAGGCTCGGGACGTTGCCTTACTACATTCGGCACGGTACTAGCAGTCGCTGCGACGCTACCACGCCCGAAGCGTTTGGCCTCGAGGCTTCCAAGTGGGAGACTTGGTGCTTCGTCTGCGACAGGACGCCCGAGGGTGCCACAAGCTCACTCCTCCCTGGGAAGGGCCATTCATCATCGCCAAGATTTTGAAGCCCAGAACATACAAGCTAGCCAACGACCAAGGCAAGGTCTACAACAACGCTTGGAACATCCAACAGCTACGTCGCTTCTACCCTTAAGATGTTTTAAGTCGTTCATGTACCTCGTTTTCTTTACATACATAAAGTCTAACCGTCAAGGAAGGGTCGGCCTTGCCTCAGCAAAGCCCGACCCTCCCTCGGGGGCTAGAAGGGGGGAACCCCCTCTGCGTCAAAATTTTCCTTTGAAAAATTTTTCTACCAAAACAACCTTCGTGCTTTCGACTTCCGTATCGATAGCGGGATCCTGAAAACGACGAGAGTACACGTAAGCAGCAAGGCCGACCGAGCCGAGGAACTCCTACGGCTCCGGGATACGGATACCTCACTCATCACCTTCCGCGAGAAGTAACTCACGTTTGGATAAGCGATCCTGCTACCGAACAAGTCCAAGCACTCGGGTAGAAAATGACTTCCGTGCCTTCTCGACTGTATTGATAACAGAATCCTACGACCAAATGAGAGTGCATGTAAGCGGCAAGGTCGACCGAGCCGAGGAACTCCTACGCCTCCGGGATACGGATACCTCACTCATCACCTTCCGCGAAAAGTAACTCTCGCTTGGATAAACGATTCTGCTACTGACAGACAAGTCGTGATGCTCGAAACGAGAGGAAAGAAAACGCAGCTTTTTAACACGACAATAAAGTGTTTAGGCCTCGGCGGCCGCGAAAAACATGCACATGCTACATACAAACTGTTCCTGCAGGTTCAGGCATCGGCAGGGGGAGCAGGCAACCACACCCAGGATGCGCAGCCTTTCGGCTTCGACCACATCCGGTGGGCCAGCGTGAAGGAAGCGGGCCCGCATGTCATGTAACTGGCGCGCCGGTTACGACGTGCAAAAAGCCGCACTGCCACTTGCGCCGAAGGCCACGCCTCCTCAACTGCGGAACCAGTGCCGCGACTCGAGGCAACCCTGCGCGTGACCCAACAGTGCCAATTAAGTGCAACGATCACGCGTCAGTCAGCCACGGGGATAGGCACGACGGTTGGCATGGCCAAAAGTGGGCCGACAGTAATTGCAGCGGCAGACAAGTGGAAGCAGCGGTCAAATCGCCTACAGGCTCGCGTCCCCTCCTAAAGCGACAGGAGAGCCCTCTCCCACGGCGTGAAGACGACGCACCCGTGTCCCGTTCCCCGAACGGCTCGCACGCGCAACGGGCGCCACGCGAATCGTCCGTCCCGTCGCATTAACTCCCCGGCAGAGCAAGCGACACCTCTGGCAGGCGAGGCGGGCGTCGTTTCACCTCCGCCATGACGACCACGTCAAAAAAGGTGCGCCTCATTATTTAAATTCATATCCTTTTCCTCTTCCTCTTTCTCTCTCTCTCTCTCTTGCTACAGGGACTGGGGAAGGGGATAATTCGGAAAGGATCCTTTTCGGCGAAGGAAGTGGGCCCCGAGCCCTCCTACTGATCAGGGGTTCGAAGGCTGGCCCCTCAGAAGGGTTTCGACAGCCGCCCCAGAGCACTCGGGCTCCGCGCCCATTACTGATCAGGGGTTCGAAGGCTGGCCCCTCGGAAGGGTTCGACAGCCGCCCCAGAGCACGCAGAGTGAGGGATGACTCTAGGTACGTCCGATACATGGCCGAGGCTCGGGCTACACTCCCGAGGTACCCTAGGACATTTCCGAGACTGGCGGGAACGATTTGTAACGGAATCCCACCAGAGGGAGGCATCGAGCCCTCGGACCCTATCGAAGGGGTCCGGGTCCGGCGAATCACCCGTAGGTACTTTTGGAGCGCGCCTTTGGGCCACCAGCCGACCCCTAACGAACGGGACACGGGTGTCCACTCGGATCACCCGTTAGCAGCTCACTGGAAACACCATGTTCGGCGCCCTCCGAGGGCAACATGGAGCTTCCCCCCCTCCTCCTTGCGGAAAGGCGACGCAGGGGCGTATGATAAAAGTCGGGAAAGTCCTTGATCGTCCTCTCGCTCCGTGCAGAGGCTCGGGGGCTGCTCTCGCACCCGGCTATGGCCAAACTGTTGACATCATCAACAAACCAGCTTGAAAACTCGGAACCTGACCATGCACCTGGGCTACGGCCAGGCCGCATGAGGGAACGATCAGACCGGCCGAGGCACCACGAAAAGCATTAAGACCTCAGAGGAGTCAAACCACTCCTCCAAGGCCTCGGGGGCTAAACCCGACGGGTGCGCTCGCGCGCACCCACCAGAATAGAGTAAAACCGAGAAAGGTCGGTCCCCTCACCAAAAATGCGGCAAAAGCCTCCAAGCGAGTACCAATACTCCCTTCGAGGCTCGGGGGCTACTGTCGGATACCGTAATTAGGGGTACCCCCAACACTCCTAATCACGGCTGGTAAACACCCTCAGACCAACTGACGGACGCGGTTCAAGTCAAAGCTTCGTCTACCCAAGGGACGCGACCTCGCCCGAGCCCAGCCTCAGGCAGGAGCAGTAGTCCCGAACAAATTCACGCCTCGCCCGAGGACCTCCTCAGGCAGCGGGCACACCCTCGGCTCCTCCGAAGCCCGGCTCGGGCAGGCTTTGTTGTGAAGCAACCTTGGCCAGACCGCCTCACCAACCGACCGCTTCGCAGGCGCATTCAATGCAGGGGTCGCCTGACGCCGTATCCTGACACACGTGCCTCAGTCGGCCAGGCCGAAGTGACCGCAGTCACTTCGCCCCCCCTTTTTTACTGTCCGATATGACGAGAAAACAGCGCCGCTCGCCCCGCTCCGACTGTCGTGCCAACCACCCAAGAGAAGCTGACAACAAGTCACGATCAACCACCAAGTTCGGCCTCGGGCGCAGCAGGAAGCTCCGCCTCACCCGACCTCAGGCTCCGACCTCAGGAGGAGGTCTCCGCCTCGCCCGACCTCAGGCTCCAGCCTCGTAAGGGAGTCTCCGCCTCGCCCGACCCTCGAACTCGGCCTCGACCTCGGTCTCGGGAGGAATCGTGTCCTCGCCCGACCCCGGCCTCGACCTCAGGAGAAGTCCCCGCCTCGCCCGACCTTGGGCTCGGACCGACCGCGCCAACAGGGGATACATCATTACCCTACCCCTAGCTAGCTTAGGCTACAAGGAACAAGACCGGTGTCCCATCTGGCTTACCCCGGCGACGGGTAATGATGGTGCCCCGCATGTAACCATGACACCGGTGACTCTCAGCCCCTTACGGCAGCAAGGAAACGTCAACAGGATCCTTGCCGCACCGCCAGCTGTGCTTTCACAGGGCTCAAGCGCTTCTCCGACGGCCACGTTATCATGTACGCAGGGCTCAAGCTCTGCCCCGATGGCCACGTTGGCATGTACATAGGGCTTAGGCATTTCTCTGCCAGACAAGTTAGCGCATAGCTACACCCCCATTGTACATCTGAACCCTCTCCTTGCGTCTATAAAAGGGAGGTCCAGGGCCATCCTGAAAAAGGGGGTTCGCGCGGGGGGAAGGAGCGAACGAACGGGCTCCCTCTCTCTCTCTCTCTCCCTCTCGCGACGTGCTTGTAACCCCTACTACGAGCACCCTGGTGCAGGATAATACAAGGCTTGTCCCACCTCTTGTGTTCCATCTCGCACCAACCCATCTGGGCAGGGGCACGCAGCGACAAATTCACTCGTCGGTCCAGGGAGCATGTTCCACCACTTACAATAAGATTTTCCTGTGGCTCAAATGTATAAGAGCATAAATAGAAAAGGGGGCTTAAATTACTTCAGACCATGAACAGGATATATAAGAAGTGAGCAAAAGTTCACCTGTGCTTCAAGATGGAAAACTAACAAGACATATTCAGGGGTGACTCTTAAGGAAGAAACAATCTGTATAAACATAAGCTGAGTGAGACAAGAACTTTAGCGAAATTGATAAAAAGTATTCAAGCGAAGAGAAGATGAATTAGCGAAAAATCTTCCATTTACATGTATACTCGCAGCAGCTAGACGTATATTTCTTCCGTTGGAGATTACAATGGGTGATGCTTGCAATCTATTTGGACCACGGTCAGCTTTCCTAGCAGCTTCCAATATATCAAGTCGGTTTTCTGTACAGTCAACGAAAACATTTAGTAGGCTGGGAACAGTACAAAAACTTTCAACACGGACATGTTGTAGTTTTAAGGATTATTAAACTGAATTTTAATGAAAAGAACAAGAAAGTACCATTTTCATTTGCTATCAATGTTATTTCTGATGGGAAGTCACAAATAACAGTGAACTCTGATTTAGAAATTGCAGGCACAGGATGATCTTTACCAACCATGTTCCCACGTGAAAACAGCAATTTCTAAAAAAAGTGAATTAAATTAAATATATTTCAGTGAATCAATTCACCAGAATATATTGCAATACGCAGTTCATAAACAAAAATGCAAAGATCCATTTGAAGTACTTACATAGCTCACTTTGCTTAGGCAAGATACTCGATATAGTCCACTAGATAGTTTCTTCACAGCGGTAGCCAGTAGAACTAATAATATGAGCTGTTGCTGTAGCACGAACATCAAAATCTTACATAATCAAACCAAAATCGGTAATATAATTAACTTGGTGCTCTAAATCGAACCTGGACTGTCCTATCACATATTCTTTGTATGGAGAGGAAGTTATGTTTATTTCCTAGAGGTACCAGTTGCCTCTCGGAAGTTATTTATTTCCTACGGTTTGTTATAAAAGTTGTAGAAAGTTAAAAAACCGTAGGAAGTGTATGATTTTGGTGTAGTGTTGGTGACTGCCAGTTCGACCTCTAGAAGCAGTCCTACGTGTCTGCATGCGCCGCTGTGTTCGGCAAGCTCCGGTGCACCGCTTGGACGTGGTCCAGAGCGGCTGCACCACGTTGTCCATCTTCAAACAGGGGGACCTCATGGTCGTCCCCAACGCTGGCGACTCTCGGGTTGTTCTAGGCACCACATCCGACGACGGCGCTGTCACACCGTCCAGCTCATCATCCATCTGAAGCTCAACCTGCCACGTAAGTCGCTACTGGCCGGCCATGAATTCTTGTGTGCTGGGACGACGGCCATTACTAACATTGTGTGAGTGTCCTCGAACAAGATGTATGTAGAGGAGTAGCACATCCGATGGTGCAATGACTAGGTGTACTACCTAGCTGATGAGCCTGGGGTGCAATTTGTTTGGCAGCCCAGCCAAGAGTCATCGGTACTTGCCATGTCGTGCACGTTCGACGACTACTATATCAAGGTATGTGGCGTCATCTTGGCGCCAGAGGTGACGCAGAGAAGGACCGACAGAAATGACCACTTGCCATCGTCAGGGTAGCTTTTGTGCCGGCCTGCCTTTAATTCTCTTCGCAGACACATACACTTGCCTTTTTTGTTTAAGCAAGCGTGTATGGTGGTGCGTACCTGATGACTAACAATGTACGAGGGAACTTGTATCGACAGGTGTGGCACGTGCTCTTCAATGATGAGATCATGCAAATCGTGGCATATATCGAAGTCTGCATGATACTGATGGTTGCAATGTAGTAGTGAAATAGCTAAATTAAAATAACAAAATTTATGTATGACCAGGATTACAACTGAATTATGAAACATTTTCTTATAACAATATAAGACACATTTTGTATATAAGTTATCATGTTATTATTTGTTCCTGTTGCAACGCACGAGCACTCACCTAGTTCACTTGAAGATCATTTGCCAAAGTTTGAGAAACTGGGCTGCTATCTGGCCCACCGGATCGTCAACACCAACATATACTTCATAGGTATCACAGAAACATCATATACATATATCATAGATACCACATATCTCACAAACATCACAAATCTTACAAGTTTCTTCACAAACATCGCAAAAGTTCACAAAACTCACAAGTAGTCACACAAATAAGCTCACAAACATCTAGTGTATGTCACAAACATGTCTCAGTACCAAGTTCTGAAGAGCATCAACGAGGTGGCCAATTACTTTGGTTCGATGAAGGGTTAGGCGAAGCTTGAGGGTCATTTGATGCTGCCGACTAATTCTGCATAAAGAATAGATTGCCTGTGTCAGACAAGGTAGATAGATATTGTACAGGAGTAAAAAAAAATCATACTCATAGGAGTAAAAAAACTGATGGGGTCGAGGTGGAGTGAACAGTGCAGCTAACGGAGCTAGACCCTCTGTGGTGCCAAGGGTCTGCATCTACTGAAACATCTCCGCTATCCTCTATTAATCGACCAAGCAAGCCACCCGCTCTGCACTCATGCATCCTCGCCTGCAACTCCACACGTTCCCTCCTCTCTTCTTCTAGATGGATCTGTAATATTTTATCCCAATGTTATGATAATACAAAGAAAATATATATAATACTCAATGAATGATGAATACAAAAGAACTAACTTGGAGTTCTTGTATCCGATATTGTGAGATGTCCTGCCGACGTCGTATAGTCGGGCTCGCGCTCGTGCTTGTTGCTCGAACATGAGATAGAGTTAGAGTGGAGGACGAGTCAGTTGCGTCGTCGACAATCTAGTATCAGTCGTGTCTCTTGCCTCCTCCAACCCTCATGAGGACTTCTCTGTCAATGTTCTCGGTCCTCGGATCATACTCTGGCCCATGAACGCCCCTTGCATCACGGTGTACTCACCGAGGCGAGTGTGGATGGTGGGGTTGTTGTATGCCTTGGGCCCATTGTCTGGGTTGTAGCTGACGTCAGACGCCGCCTTGCCCTTATGGGCCATAGCATATGCCGAGAAGATGGAGCAAGGTTGGCCACCATGTGACACCGACTGTGAGACAACCAACAAGATAATCAGCAATCATGTATAAATGAATGTTAGAATAAATAAATGAGTCTGTGTACCCATGCTTCTGCGTATCCAGTGAAGCTGCGGCTGCCTAGATGGCGGGAGACACTTGGCATCATCAAACAACGTTCTCGACAAGCGTTTGCGTCTCACCCCATTCGTCGGAGCACCACTTTTGCACCATCTGCTACCAGCACTTAGGATGCGTGACGCACCAATAAGGATTCATCTACAGAAAATCAAGTACACGACATATCAGAAGATAAAATTAAGCCTATTAAATATCAACATTTATGTTCTGTATTTACCTGCAAGTACTGGTCCGACTCTCGAGTCAACGACATGGTTCTACCGTCCTTTTTGTTCACCTTTTCTCCAAGGACAAAGGCGTGGAAAGTTATGATGGTCTAGAGGCGCCTCGTAGTGTATGTCCACTATGAGTTTCTTACAGCACGTGGTAGCCACCACAGCTGCCTTGGCCTCATATCCATCCTGACAGCTTAAAAAATTGTGCATACAAAAACAATGTATCCATTTATTATTTTAAGAATATGCAATAGATGCGATGTATTAAACAATATAGTGCGAGGAAGACTTACCCATAGCTCTTGACGAACCCGCTCCACCTTGTCGTTGAATGTCCTGCCATCCTGATCTACTTCATTAGGGGCGACGGCGTAGTAGTGAAAGGAATAGGTCGGACCCATCACTCCACTATACTCAACAATGCCAGGGAAGTGTTCCCTGCATAGAAGGTCGAAGATGCCATTAGGGTTGCATTTTTTGACCACCTGTACTCTCCACAACCGTCCAAGACTTGTCCAAATGGTTAAGAACAGTATTGGTTTCCATTTTGAATTTGAACATATAATATGAAGAAGCAGCGACAACACATCTAAAGTTACATACCTTTCCTTCTTGGGTGAATCGGCGTGCGCTTCTCACGAGGTATCAATCGTTGAGGGAGACTCGCAGGACCTCGCAAGTAGACTCGTGATAAGCCAGTGGCTCCCTGGCGAAGGAGGCAGCTCCGCTGCCTCTGCTACCAACCCCAGGCGCCACAATGGTGTTCGATCCGAGGCAGTGCCACCACCGGCCATTGATTCCTCTATCCCGGTTAGGGTCGTGGTTCCCTCACTGCCAGGGGAGCATCGTGAGGATCATCCTCATCTCCCTCTTGAGGCATCGAGAGCGGATGTGGAGGACTGGAGGCATGTCGAATTGGCCTCGTCCTGGGGAGATCTGAGCCTCGGGACTATTAAGGAAACATTTGATAGCATCGGGGATGTGATCTCGATTGCTCGTGCATCGATGACGCAAGATTTTATCCCTTCCAGGCAGGTGGATGTCTCTTTACAGTTGTTGTTTCTTCCTTGCTCTCTTTCCATCATTTAAGCTGGCTTTTATTTTCTTAGCGTCTCTTCGCGTGGTCGATGGCCAGGGTGGAGGCATTATTGTCCGCCCAGCGGGAAGCTGAGCAACTTCGAGTGGGAGCCACTCGTTTTGAAGCATAGTAGCGTGAACTTGCTGAGCTCTGTTCTAGGACTGAGCGGCTCAAGAGCAACTCGGCCTAGCTACACTCTGAGGGCGAGGGTGCCTAGGTCAAAACCCATCGCCTCCATGAGGAGGAGATCTAGCTCCAGGGGGCCCTCTACGAGGCGAGTCTTTGAGCTAAGGAGATTGAGTCGACCCTCAGTGAGACCAACGTCCGCCTGGAGAGGGTGTATGTAGAGCTCTTGCGGGAGTGCGGTGCCACTGGAGGTGGGTTCTTTTCCTCATTATTATGCCTTTTATCGTCTATCTTTTGTGGTCCCTCCCCTTTTAAGAACTTCAAAGGATGTTTTCTCAAACTAACGAGGCCAAGAAAGCGACGGAGGAGGCGAAGGCAGCAGCAGAGGCCAGGATACGAGAACATTCACTTGCTCGTGATGGTGCCGTTGCTGCGACGGCCGAGGCAGTGTCTGCGCCTTCACATGAAAATCATGAAACTTCTACGGAGATCTGTGGGTTTCTACACATTGACAATTTTCATGAAACTCTATCAATTTTTTATCACAAACTCTACATACGATATCATGAGATCTCAATAAGTTTTATGATTTTCAGACTTCGTTTGAGTTTTATCTATATCTATACTTAATAATCTATTATGAGAACCTAATGTGAGCACCTAGTGATATCATGGCTTCATTCTCCATGCTACCACACCGTGCAAAAAATAGTACAAAGCGAGCCTTCGAACCCACACCCCTAGCTACAAATATTTAGGGGTAACCACCAGACTACACATACCTTGGTGTTTATAAATAAACAATAATTATATTTAATAAATATTTCAATACCTATTTATCTATACTACTCTTTTAAAATCATAATGTCACTACCGGAATTCGGCTCTTTGCCGAGTGCCAAATGTTTTGCCGAGTGTTTTTTTGGACACTTGGCAAAGAAGCTCTTTGCGAGTGCCAAGCAAGAAAACCCTCGGTACAAGAAAACACTCGGCAAATAAGCTCTTTGCCGAGTGTTTTATTTTTGACACTCGACAAAGAGTTTCTTTGCCGAATGTCAAATATATAACACTCGGCAAAGAGCTTCTTTGCCGAGTGCTTTTTTTCAACACTAGGCAAAGACAATTTAAAAATCACATTTTAAAGCAGTAAATTAATTCAAATGAAAACGTTTTCAAGTACAAAATTGTATAACTCATCATGATGTATAATTTTTATTTTAAACATTTCTTCATATGACAAAATAAAAGTAAATTTGTTCATAAAACCTATATCTCTCTCGTAGTTTATGAAACTACGAGAGAGATGTATTAGATTTGTGTATATTGTTAGAACCATCATGTGAGATGAACAAATGACCAAACAACCAAAATAAACTTTGTAGATCTTGAGAAGTTATAGAATTTTGTAGTTGGCAACCTTTTCATTTGAAGTCATCTTGTCAACTAAAACTACGTCTGAATTTAAAAAAAATTAAATTTGAATTTTGAAAACGACATCGAAAGAAAAAAACACCAACATGAAAGTTGTAGGTATTGAAGAGTTACGAAACTTTGTAATTGACAACAAATTTTTTTGGTTTTAAATCATCTTGTCATGAAAAACTATATTTGTATTTTAAAATTTGAATTTTTGAAACCACCTCGGATGGAAAAACCACCAAAATAAAAGTTGTAGGACTTGAAATGTAATGAAACTTTGTAATTGACAATTTTTTGATTTGAAATCATCTTATCATTGAAAAATTCATAAGAAGTTTTCAAATTTGAAATTCAAATTTTGTAAATGACCTCGGATGTAGAAACTATCAAAATAGAACTTGTAGATCTTGAAAAGTTATGTAACTTTATATTTGGTCACATTTTTAAATGAATTCACTTTGTGTCTCAAATAATCAAATTACTCTCGGGTTTTTATAGTACATGAGGAATGAAAACGTAGTATAGACATAATTAATGTAGTAGTGTAGTGGTAGAGTAGGGTATGCACGAGAGAGAGGTTGTGAGTTTGAATCTCACCCATTCACAAAACATATAAATTTGATTCAAAAAAATAATAGTAAAAATGATAGAGCGATGAGTATGGTAATATGGATAGTGGTTGGAGAGTTGTTCACATAATTTTAAAAATGTTTTGCTATTTTTGGGGGTTTTTTGCGATTCTTAATTTGCCGAGTGCTTTCGACACTCGGCTCTGAAAAAGTACTCGGCAAAGAACCCTTTGCTGATAAAATGTTTGCTGAGTATTCTTTGCCGAGTTGTGAAAACGTAGTATAGACATAATTGATATAGTAGTGTAGTGGTAGAGGAGGGTATGCGCGAGAGAGGTTGCGAGTTCGAATCTCACTATTCACAAAACATGTAAATCTGATTCAAAATAATAGTGAAAGATGATAGGGTGATGTGTATGGTAATGGGTAGTGGTTGGAGAGTTGTTCATATAATTTTAAAAATATTTTGCTATATTTTTTGGTGTTTTGTGATTCTTAATTTGCCGAGTGTTTTTCTTTGTCGGGTGCTTTTCGACACTCGGCAAAATCTTTGTCGAGTGTCCGAAAAAAGTACTCGGCAAAGAACCATTTGCCGATAAAATGTTTGTCGAGTATTCTTTGTCAAGTGTAACACTCGACAAAAACTTTGCCGAGTGTAAAATGGCCTTTGTCGAGTGTCTTAAACACTCGACAAAGAACGTGATTCCGGTTGTGTGTGGGCACCTGGTGCTACCACAGCTTCACCCTCCACGCTGACACTTTGGGCCCGTCCAACGCGCCTCGACTTCTCACATCCCTCTCTCAGCTAATGCCCTGTGGACACCCTGACACACTAGGCCCACCCCACGCTCTCTGACTGGTTCTCCCGTCCCTCTCTCAGCTACTGCCCTATGGATCCCAGTGCCCACACAGTCATCTACTGCGTCTGCTCAGCGCCCGACCCCACCCACGCAGCTACCACACCGTGCAAAAAAACACTCGAACCCACATCCATAGCTCCAAAAATTTGGGGCTAACAACCAGACCACACATACATTAGTGTTTATAAATAAACAATAATTATATTTAAATAAATATCTTAATACCTATTTATATGATATATAAAACCGAAGCAAAGTACGGGCAACTGGCTAGTACAATTTTAAAACAACTGGATCACAAAATCACTGTCATGTTTCGTGAACATTATGTTCGAAATTTTTGGTCTGCTCCTGAATAAACCCGCAAATTGTGCTCAATAAAATGAATATCAATTTTGCATTCATTTTTTTCATTATTCGAGTGACTTGTAGTTCAACTTTGAATTATCCGAAGAAATTTAATTAAATGTACTAAATCTAATAGATATAGCATACACTTTGAGAAATGTACCAAAATTGAACATGTAGGTCCAGAGACTGTAGGAACACAATACAAAAAGTTGGAAGAAAAAAAGAAAAAACAAATAAACTTTGCCGAGTGTCAAGGAAATACACTTAGTAAGCAACATTTTTGGTTAGTGTATGAATGTGGCCCTGGGTAAAGAACGTGTCTTTGCCGAGTGCCTTCTTGTGGCTCTCGGCATAGTTATCGACCGTCAGATACGGACTGTAGCTGACAGCGTTTTGCCTAGAGCCACATGTGGACACTTGTCAAAGTACTCTGTCGAGTGTCTTCCGATGTCGAGTGTCTGACTCTCGGTAAATAGTATGTTTGTCGAGTGTCTTTCTATGTCGATTGTTTGGCCCTCTGCAAACCCTATCTTTACCGAGTGTTATATTTTGCCGAGGCGGCACTCGGCAAATTGTATCTTTGCCGAGTGCCTAATAATTTGCTCTCGGCAAACGTCGGAGCACTTAAAAAAGAGCGTGTCTCGGGTTGTACTTTTAGGGTCGGGCTAGACATTGTTTCTACTATTTAGGGTTTAGACACGATTCAATTTTTTTGGTCTTCTAGGTCCTAGTCCATTTGGCCCAAAATACATTGGGCTCGGACCGCGCCGGCCGAGCCCATTTTCCAGTATTAATCTCAACACAGCTACAAGTACTTGCGTAGTTGCACCGATGTCAATACGTTACCACACCAACGGGGGAAGAAGACCACCTGAACTCTCTTTTTTTCTGTAATACGCGGAATGTGCTTAAGCCACTCTATTCCGCAGCCATCTTCGTGCGGTGATCAGCTACGTACAATGGAAATATGCAATTAAGCATGGTAACTGGTAAGCATCCAACTAACAACCTGCAACGAGAAAGATGGCACGAGCATGCTAGCCATCGCGGCTTCAATTCTGCACGACCGTATAGCCTGCCGCCGTGCACCGAGTAGGGGGGCGAGAGGCCTCTGCCGGCGGCGCGGCAGTGGCAGTGGAAGGCCACGAGCTGGAGCAGCTCGCCTGCGCTGCGCGGTCGAGGAGGAAGCAGTAGGCGACGTAGAGCGCCCCGCAGACGGCAGCCGCGTGCGGGAACGGGGCGATGAGGTGGAGGAGCAGGGCGGCGACGAGGAAGACGGGCCAGAAGGCGATCGCTCTGGTGGCCACGCTGACGCGCTGGCTCTGGTGGTAGGCGGCATCACCGTAGAAGAAGAGCACGTCGTGCTTCTCGAGGTCGAGGAGGCGGCTGCGAGGCGCCATGGCTTAGCTTGGGTGATTGATTGCTTGCCGGCCTCGAGGTCGATGACGAACTGTGTTAGGCAGGCTGCTAGTGCTAGCTACTGCAGTTGGCACTTGCACTTGCAGTGGACTGAAGATGTGCCTCTGCCTTTTAACAACACAATAGAAGGAGGCTAGTAGCTTATCATAATCAAACCACGTGCTCAAGCTTTTCAAAGCACGAGGGTAGCTTATCACTGGCCAATGCGAGCCCATCCATCGACGTCTCTACGCGTGTCGTGGGTGTGGAAAAGGAACAAATTAAATGCATTATATTGCCGCGAAAGAACAAAGGCTCCGTTTGTTCGCACGTAATCCCCACGATACTCAGATTTTTCTCACAGCTAGATTCTCTCCACAGCCGGATTCTTAGAAAAGTTGGTCAGAAAAAAGCTGAACCAAACAGGCCCAAAACGTGGAAGAATTCGCGTTTCACGTGGAAGAAAATACTGTAGTCTGTGGTATATAGTATAGTAAGCACTGTTCTGACTCTTGAGATTCCGAACGATCAATAAAAGGACAAAACATTTGTACTTTCTAGAAAAAAGGAAAAGTCTCCATGTCTCCTCAAGAGCCGCACCCATGAATTATTTACATAGTCCTCAGCTTATTGTTCAAAAAATAAGGGAAATGGGGACACAAATAACACGGGAAAATCGTTTTGGAGACATGACAAGTAGGAAAGAAAAGCTACATCATATCATAAGGGAGGGCAACCCTATTAGTAAGAGGCCGTGAGAGGCCACAAGCACACACCAACTCCATTCTATGCGATTTTAATCTCTGACAGATATCTTATTTCCCTCATATCTCTCCCTCTATCCCTAAAATATGGTAATATAAGGATATTAAGGAGTCACGGGTCGTTGTATGATTGGTGGAAGAGATTAAGGAGTCGTTGTTGCAAGGAGTCAAAGAAGATTTTCGATGGACTCCTCATCTGTTTCGGGTGGAATATATGTAAGAAAAGAAATAACAGAATCTTCCAGGGACTTCAAAGATCTGCGGTCCAAGTTATGCAATTGGTGAAAGATCAAATTGGGAGTTTAGTGTATGTTAGATAGATGAGTGAGTGGTATTTTTGTTTTTCCTTTTGTTTTCTTTTTGCTCGGTCTTGTGGAGATTTTTATCCATTTCTCTTTTAATACATTGAAGAGGCAAGTTTTTGCCGCTTCCTTTCAAAAAAATATAAGGATATTAGGCCTCTCCAGCACATGTCCTATAGAATCTCCTTTTTCGATATCTCTTTAGAGATCTCCCATAAAAAAGGACATTGTCATCCACGTCCTAGGCTAGGTCATATTTGACATTTGGGGTCAAGCTAATCATGATGAGGTATTTGTTAATGGTATTCAGATACATAGACATCATCATCCTCCATTGTGACCATGTCGCCTTCTCGGTATCCCCATACCTTGATGGTGCACATGGCACATTGACTTGCAATAACAAAACAAGATCAAACAACTTAGACAAGAAGCCTAGATGGGTATGGATCTAACAAAGCTACAAATTTAGAGTTAGGATTCAAACTTGCATGACTATATCATAGAGCCAAAGAAGATGATGGCAAGACTATGATGGGCATATGGATGTACATAGCCTGAGAGGATGAGCAGATTGTTGGGGATGGTGCCCGTTAAAGGATAGAAGAGATGAGGGGCGAGGAGACAAGAGAGGGCGAGAGGCTAAGATACAAAGAAGAGAGTACCAAAGAGAGTTGGAGACATGGTCTGATGCATATGATTCAATATCTCCCGATGGAGGTAGGGCTAGACATAAAACCTACCACCCATTTATCAAACTCGATCTACCCGAATCCGGACCCGATTTACTTGAACTCGAATTATCTGATAACTAATTCAGATAGCAAGTCTGGAAACCTGATTTAAGGTTGGGTAATTCTGGTTATGAGTTTGGGTTCTCGATTTACCCGAATTACCTAAACCCTTGTATTATTGTAATGTGATTTTAAATTTATGATGTACTAATATATGAACAATGAACTTCATTCAATATGCATGATACTTATTAGCAGTGTGGCATGTTTGTTGAAAAAATCATTTTATTTTGGTACATGTAATATTTACTTTAGTTTCATTGTTTTTACTACTTATACTATAATCGAGTAATTCAGAGAAACCCGAACTCGAACCCAAATTTCGGGTAGGGATTGTGGACGGGTATATTTTAGATCATGGTTCTCATTACCCGAATTTCCAAATATCTGAATTACCCGACCCAAAAAAATCGGGTAACCCGAACGCTCAGGCCTAAATGGAGGGTGGATGTAGAGGTGGAAGGTGGAGACATGGTGGTGGTGTGAAGGCGAAGTCGTGGAGAAAAGGCGAAACAAAGAAATGATTTAGAGAAGGGGGATAGATATCTACGGTAGCCTCGTATCGTTATGCCATGATATTTGGCGCACCATGTAGAAGGTTTTTGAACGATGTGTTTCACTATGCTATGCCACCATGGTGTCACTAGCACATCCTCTTGACGCAGTTGTCCCTTCGGAGATCTTCTTTAGCAACTTCAATCATGAGCAGCGACACAGAGTCATAGACAATGTTGCAATCCTGTTCAATCTTATCATTTGCTACCTCCAATGGGGGACACCTACTGAGGCCATGCGGTGTTGCACCCACTGACCTCGCTTTAGCTCACGCTCCTTCTGAAGTACATGCTACCAAGGCATCACAACACATGTTGCAAGGCACAAGTAATCATCTATTTATTTGAATGTGGCTCACAGTAGTATATTGTTAAGGTAAATTGAAATTTAGGTTTGATGATTTTGATCCACTATTTTTCATATTTGGATAATAAATTTAAAGCTAATGTAGCAACACACGCGTTATGACCGGCATCCCCTACACCAGGCGCAGGGACATTAGTGGCTAGGAGGGCTAAGGCCCATGGCCAGGCCACAGGCCACATGTGGCCAAGAGAGATTAGATAAGGATTAGCTAATAAAAAGTAGAGATTATCTCTAGTTAGTTGGATAAGGATTAGCTAATAAAAAGGAGAGATTATCTCTAGTTAGTTGGATAAGGATTAGAAGAGATCTCATAGCTCTTATCCTTAGATCAGATAAGCATCAGCTGGGATATAAATACTTGTAAGAGGTCATCTATGGAATTAAGCAGAATCAGATTATTCTGGCTTCCCTGAGGGAGCTAGGAGTTGGAATCAATCTCTCTTGCCTGCGCAGCCTTGGTCAGCCATGGCGCCCCAACGCCATCGCCCCCATCTCCCTCGCGCAATTGTTCATCCTTATAGGCTAAGGGAGATCTCTAGTAGAATCCGCAATCCTACCAATTTGGTACCAGAGGCCTTCGATCCTTCGGCCACCAAGAGTTCATCGTCGCAATCCGCACTAGCCTCCATGGCCGCCGCGCCTCCAGCCACCATGCCGCACACCGCTCCACCCTCCACCGCCGCCATGCTCGCCCTGACCTCCACGCTGGGCCTTCCCACCATCGGGTCGCCATACAATCTGCCCACGATGACGAACGAACAGCTCACAACGGCCATCCTCCACTTCTCCACGAACTTGGCAGCGCTGCAAGCTGATCTGTCCAAGATCAAGCTCCACCTGGCGGACACCCAGCCGCAGCCCACACTGTCATCGTCGTCTATGGCCAGCGCGGAAATGGCGGCTTCACCGCACCCGGCTCTAATGGTGCCATTCATACCGCTCCATCAGCTGCAGTTCCCACGCTCGCCGTTGGAGATCCCAGCATGGGCGCGGGGACCTGAACTGTCACCAGTCTTTTCGACGACGCCGCCGATCACCACCATCGTGCCGTAGCCGCCACCAGGCATCTTGTACGGGGGTGGATGGGACTCTCTTTTCTCCCCCCCACCATGGCACCTCATCCAGGCAACCCCAGGCGCACGACAGGGTTGTCACGGATCCAATCCCGCCAAAATTCTAGAAGCTGGATTTCAGCACGTATGACGGCACCGAGGACCCCTTGAACTGGCTCAATCACTGTGAGCAGTTCTTCCGTGGCCAGAGGACGCAGGCCACAGATCGCACGTGGCTTCCATCCTATCATCTTCGGGGCGCGGCTCAGACATGGTACTACACCCTGGAGTAGGACACCGGGATGCCGACATGGGAGCGCTTCAAAGAGCTATGCCACCTACAGTTTGGGCCTTGCGTCTAGGATTCGTGCCTAGCTAAGCTCGGTCGGCTATAGTTCCGCACGACGGTACAGGAGTTCACGGAGCGATTCAACACCGTCTTCTGCCACGCGGGCAACATCGACACAGTTCAGAAGGCGGAGCTATTCGTGGGGGCTTACCGGACCATATTCGCGTCGATGTGGCGTTGCGTGCACCCCAGGATCTTCATACGGCGGTCTACTTGGCCCGCGCCTTTGAGCTACGCACCAACATCCTCATGGTGCAGTTTCCGACGGGCCCTAGCACGTGGCGCGGCAGCAACAGTGGGTCACCTAGCCTCGACCGCGTCGAGCGGCGCTCCACAGTCAGCTACGGCTGCCCTACCTCCGATCCGACAATTTCGTCGCCTCATGCCGACGGAGCAGCAGGAATGGCGTTGCCAAGGCCTTTGCTTCAATTGCGGCGAGCCCTACGTCAAAGGCCACCAGTGCAAACGGCTCTTCTACTTGGAGTCGAGCGACTTCGACATGGAGGAGGATGGTGTGGTGGACGCTGCACCAGACGCCAAGCCAGACGATGACCTGCCGCCACAGGATGTCACTGTGGGCACTGCGCGTGTGGTCTCTCTCCATGCACTTGCGGGCATCCATATGGAGAACATGATGACCATGCCCGTGGTGCTCAAGGGAGCGTGCTTCCTGGCTCTCCTCGACACCAGCTCCACCCATAATTTTTTGCAGGGCGCCGTGATGACCCAATTCGGCCTCACCCCGCTCGACAGCGACTAACTACAGGTCACCGTGGCCAATGGTGATCGCCTTCGGTGCGATGGGATTGCGTGCCACGTGCCCATCTCCATTGCAGGCGACGAGTAAACCATCACCTACGTCGGCATCGACTTGGGCTGCTTCAACTTCATCCTTGGTGTCGACATCCTCCACACCCTCGGCGACATCACATGGAACCTAGAAACTATGACGCTAGCCTTCTAGTGTGATGCTCGCCGCATTGTGTGGAATGGGGTCCAAGGCAAGGAGGCAATGTGTACGATGACACCGACGGCGGTTGTGGCAGTGGCCAAGCCGTAGCAGCCACTGCTGGACCAACTACTTCAGCAGCACAGTACCATCTTTGAGGAACCGCGTAGTCTTCCACCTGCGTGACCGTACGACCACCGCATCCACTTGCTGCTCGGCACGACACCTGTAGTCGTGCGCCCGTACCGCTACCCCCAGCTCCAGAAGGACGAACTGGAGCGCCAGTGCGCTGCGATGCTGGCACAGGGCATCATCCACCCCAGCACGTCCCCGTTCTCCGCACCAGTGCTCCTGGTTCGCAAGGCAGACAAGATGTGGCTCTTCTGCATCGACTACATGTCCCTAAACACTAAGACATCGAAGGACAAATTCCCGATCCCGATGGTTGACGAGCTCCTCGACGAGTTACATGGCGCCCACTTCTTCACCAAGCTCGACCTCTGCTCAGGGTACCACCAGGTGCGGATGTGGCTCGACAACATCGCCAAGACAGCGTTCCGCATCCACCATGGCCACTACGAGTTCTTGGTCATGCCCTTTGGCCTCTCCAATAAGCCGGCAACGTTTTAGGCGCTTATGAATGACGTGTTGCGCCCCAACTTGAGGCGGTTTGTCCTGGTATTTTTTGATGATATACTGATCTACAACTCATCGTGGGTGGCGCACCTCCAACACATTGCCATCGTCCTCACCGCGCTGCGGGTGCACCGCCTCCACCTGAAACGCTCGAAGTGCTCCTTCGGGGCACCTTCGATGGCCTACTTAGGCCACATCATCTCCGCGGAGGGCGTGGCCATGAATGGCGCCAAGATTACGGCAGTGCGCGAGTGCCCGACACTGCACTCGGCCCACGACCTTCGGGGCTTCCTTGGCCTCACCGGCTACTACAAGAAGTTCATCAAGGACTTCAGCGTCATAGCCGCCCCACTCACATGCCTCCTTCGGCGTGACACGTTTGTGTGGGACGATGAAGCAACCACGGTGTTCTAGGCACTGAAGGAGGCCCTCCCCATGGGACCGGTCCTTCAGATGCCCGACTTCAACAAACTCTTCATGGTGGACTGCGACGCGTCGGGCACAGGCTTCGGTGCTGTGCTCCACCAGGGGGCGGGGCCCTGGTGTACTTCAGTCGGCCCTTCGCAGCATGTCATCTCAAGCTCGCGGCCTACGAGCGTGAGCTAATCGGGCTGGTTCAGGCCGTTCGACACTGGCGCCCATATCTATGGGGGGCGCGCCTTCTTGGTGCATACCGATCACTATAGTCTGAAGTTTTTGCTTGACCAACGTTTGTCGACTGTTCCTCAGTACCAGTGGATCAGCAAACTCTTTGGCTATGACTTAGAGGTGGAGTACAGACCGAGGTGTCTCAATGTCATGGCAGACGCTCTATCCCACCGCGATTACACAGACGATGATGCGCCTTGGGCCACAGGCACAGTATTGGCCATATCCGGGTCGTTGTTCGCCTTCCTGGAGGACGTGCGTAGGGCCACGACAGCTGCAACCGACGCTCAGCAGCTGCTGGGCCGCCTCCACGCTAGTTACCTGGGCACGCCATGGCGCGAGGACACGGGACTTCTACTACACGGTCGGTGCATTTACGTGCCGGACACCGAGGACTTGCGCCACCAAGCACTCCTACTAGCTCACTCGGCCGGGCATGAGGGCATTCAGAAGACATTGCATCGACTCTGTGATGACTTCTACATTCCGGGAGATCGGTCCCTGGTCACGGACTGGGTCTAGTCTTGCGTCATGTGCCAGCGCAACAAGACCCTGACTTTACCGTCGGCTGGGCTGCTACAGCCCCTCGAGGTGCCATCCCAGGTGTGGGCCGACATCTCCATGAACTTCATCGAAAGGCTGCCTAAAGTCGGGGGCAAGTCTGTTATCCTCACGGTGGTCGATCGCTTCTCCAAATATGCGCATTTCATCATGCTTGGCCACCCATACACGGCATCGTCGGTCGCCCGAGCTTTCTTTGATGGCATTGTTCGGTTGCATGGGTTCCCCACTTCCATCGTCAGCAACAGGGACCCCGTGTTTACTGGCAACATGTGGCGTGACCTCTTCAAGATGGCGGGGGTGAAGCTATGCATGAGTATAGCTTTCCACCCTCAAACGGATGGCCAATCGGAGGTGGTTAACAAGGTCATTTCTATGTATCTTCGTTGTGTTACAGGTGACCAACCGCGCGCATGGGTGGATTGGCTTTCATAGGTAGAGTATTGCTATAATACTTCCTTCCACACCGCTCTTCGGACGACACCTTTTGAGGTGGTGTATGGCAGGCCACCCCTGCCCTTGCTGTCGTACTCGCCTAGCACATCATGCACGGAGGCTGTGGATACTCTCCTATGGAACCGCGACGACATCCTGACTTAGGTTCGCCAACGCCTTCTTGAAAGGGAAATAGGCTTTAAACCTTTTCCTAAATGATTTTGGTGGTTGAAATGCCCCACACAAATAATTGGACTAACTAGTTTGCTCTAGAGTATATGTTCTACAGGTGCCAAAGGTTCAACTCAAAACCAATACAAAGATTAAAAAAGGGTTCAAAAAGAAAGGAGCAAAGGAAACCGAAGTGCTCCTTGGTCTGGCGCACCGGACTGTCTGGTGTGCCACCAGACAGTGTCCAGTGCACCGCAGACAGTGTCCGGTGCACATGGAGGATCGACTTCAAACTCTTCACCTTCGGGTTTCCCAGGCGCACCTCCGCTATAATTCACCGGACTGTCCGGTGTGCCACCGGACTGTCCGGTGCACCAGCGGAGCAACGGCCATCTGCGCGCAACGGTCGACTCTGCAATGTAAATAGTGCAAATCAGATGTCAGAGTAGACGGTCAGAGGGGCACCGGACTGTCCGGTGTCACAACGGACTGTCCGGTGCCGCATGAGGACAAAGCCTCCAACGGTCGACCAGCTCCAACCCTAACGAAGAGGATGACGTGGCGGCGCACTGGACACTGTCCAGTGGCGCACCGGACTGTCCGGTGCGCCCATCGCCAGCAGCCATCTCCAACGGCTACATTTTGGTTGGTGGCTATAAATACCACCCCAACCGGCCACTTCAAGGTGAGGGAGCCCAAGCAACATTCCAAGTCATCTAGTTGACATACTCAAGCCCTCCCAACCACATATATTCATTGATCCATCCTATACACAAGATTTAGACCACTACAACCAACACAAGTGCCACAAAAGATAGAGCAAGCAAGAGAGAGCTACTCATTTGAGTTTAGCACTAGTGCCTTGTGAGATTCATTGAGAGATAGTGTGTGCTACTTCTTTGTGTTCATTTGTGCATGGAGTTTTGACTCCCATTGAACTTCCTCCAAAGTTTTGGAGGCTTGTAAAGCTAGCAAGAGACACCAAAGAGTGTGGTGGTCCTTGCGGGATCTTGAGTGATCCATGAGAAGAAGAAGAGCTCGTCGGTCTTGCGTGATCGGTGGAGAGAGGGAAAGGGTTGAAAGAGACTCGTCCTTAGTGGACTCCTCAACGGGGACTAGGCCTTCGAGGGCCGAACCTCAGTAAAACAAATCACCCGTGTCTCATGTGCTTATTGCTTGTGATTTGTTTGTGCTTTCCCCTTCCAAGTTCTTCTTGCACGATTTGTTTGTGCTTTCTCTTTCCAAGTTCTTCTTGCACTATTCTTTGCTAATATTATTTGGTGTTGCTTAAAGTTAAATTCTCATTTATTAAAGCAACACCTTGCAAGGAAGAACTTAAGTGATTACTCTTTTTATCTAAGCCCTCTTGCTTTATTCTTATAGACTTATTAGTAGTATTATTTTGTCAATTCTGCATTATTTGAAAGCAATACTCTTTACAAGCAAAGGACTTAGTTTTTATACTCTGATAATTGTGTATCTTGTTCTAACCACTAATCAAGGGATCTAGGAGGGGTGTAAAGTTATAATTTTCAGGTTTCGCCTATCCACCCCCTCTAGGCGACTTTCAATTGGTATCGGAGCTAGGCACTTCATATTGAGTCTAACAACTCGAAGTGATGGCTCGAAGAAGATCCCAAAAGAACAAGAAGTCAACTCGGAAGGAGGTAACTCTTGAAATATTGCTTGATGATTGTTCTAATTATGCTTCATGGTCTACTAGTGTGATAAATGCCTTTAGAATCGTAGACTCCCGATTAGAACAAATTATAGACAAGAGTATCATGCCCTCCAATTATGATAGAAAGAATATTTCCGAGGAAGATCAAAGATGTTTAAGCTTAAATTATCTTGCTTTTGACATCTTAGGTAATTCTCTTAGCAAAGAATATTATCATGCCTTCATAATTAATTATAATGAATCTTTTCATGATGCGCATGATATTTGGACTAGAACTAAAAGCAAATTTGATGAATCCAAACATGATAGTTCATTTTGTGCTTCTACTTCCTTTGGTCTTTGTGATACTAACCCTTGCAAGGAAGAAGAAGAAAATGAACGATGGAGACCAAACGATGGATCCACCTCTCCAAAAGGTTTGTCTTCCCATTTTGATTCCCACATATGTTGTGTGGCTGATGAAAATGATAGCGGAAGCACAAATGAGAATGAGGAGGAAGAAACAAGCTTCTTGCAACTCTACGCTCGCCTAAGCCAAGAAGATAAGGCGGTCATGCTCAAACTTCTAGAAAGAGCAAGAGAGCAAAGCGAAGCTCGTCAAAGGCTAGAAAATGTTCTCTCCATGAAAATGCTACACTTTGACGAGTTGACTAAAGAACATGAGAAGCTAAAGTGCTCTCATGTTGATTTGGTCCAAAGGTATGAAACTATTTCAATTGAGCAAGATAACGCTTTACATTGTATCGCTCAATTAGTAAATAGGAATGCCTTGCTTAAGGACCAAGTAGAAAAGCTAAAAGATGAAAATCTAGCTTTTCAAGAAAAATATGATATGCTCCTATGTTCTCATGAAAATCTTATGTATGATCATATCATATTAAATATTACTCATGAGGTTGTGATAGAAAACTTAAAATTCCAACAACCTCACTCATGCACATGTATTCAAATTGAAACTACATTATCATGTGCTAATGCTTGTTGTCCCTCGGCAAGCAAATCTTCCTTTGAGCTAGAATTTGCAGGAACAAAAGATACACATATCAAAAGCTCAAAGAAGAAAATGAGAGGCTAAAATGAGCTTGACACAACTAAAAGGGAAGTGCATTGCTCAACCTTCTCAAGATAACCGTGATCACATGATGAAGAAGCTTGAGGCGGGAACAACCGTGGCATGCACTAAATCCCTTGAAGAAAATGTCAAGGACTTGAGGATTGTCAAGAGGAAGGGACAAAAGAAGAAAATCAATACCTCTTCCAAAAGCCTCAACCATGCCTCCATAAAAGGTAACATCCAAGGTAATAATTAAGGCAAACTTCACACTAAGAGAAGTAAGAAGTGTGGTGAATGCTTTGAAAAGGGTCACTCGATTAGGTCATGCCCCTATATTAAAAGTGACTTGATTATTAAAAAGTATGATAAAACTTGTTTTAAATGCTTAAAGAAGGGACACTTATTTAGATCTTGTCCCCATTTAAAACAAAGAGGCATAATGTTAGAAAAGAAAATATTCACTAACCATGTAGCAAGCAAGAAACAAGGAAGGAAGAAATCTTCAAGGCTTGAAGATCGCCTTTGCTACATATGCCGAAAGAAGGGACATCAATGTAAAGATTGTCCCATTGGTAATAACCCCACTCCTAGCTTGTCAATTAATTCTCATGTAACTAGGCAACCCAAAATTGCAACTTGTGCTAGAAAGGTAATGAGTTTACCTAGTGCTAACACAAAGGACGTTTGGGTTCCTAGATCTTTGTTGACTAACCGTGATGGACCCATTAAGCGATGGGTACCAAAATATGCTTGACAAGATTTGTAGGAGAAGGAGATGATATGAAAACTTTGGGGTGCTTGAGAGAGTCAATTCAATTCTTGTTAACTCAAGCTATCAATCTTCAATGATCTATATCCATGATTGACCCAAGGTTATTTTTCAAATTACTGTCTTAAACTCATATCATCTCGAGGAAGATATTGATGTTGTAGGAAATAAAGAATTACCCTGTGCGGAAAAATCAAGGCCTACAACATGGAGGAAAGTCAAAGGATGGTAACATCTATGCTTTTAAGTGCAAGTATTTTAAATTATCATTTCTTATGTGTCTTGTGTAGTCACATAGAAAAAGAAGCACTTTAAATGTATTTAAAATTAAGTCACCATTCTTTGAAGAAATTTCCTCTCATATGGTAGATTGCATACTCATCATTTCCATTCTATGGCAATCTACATGCTTTAATTATTGCAAAAACCTCATGGCATGTTTTACACTAATTATTCTATTATTGCCATGCTTCTAGATATAGAGAGATATTTCATGTTATTAAAGGAATAAGGTGTCATGTAAGGAATTCAAATCCTTAGGACACTTATAAAAGGAAAACTCTCTCTATAACTAGAATAGTGAGACTAATGATTTTATCTAAGTAACCCAAGTAGTCTCACTTGTAGAGAATAAGTTTCTCTTTGGAAATGCGTAACCTAACATGAAAAGAAAAATCAATCCAATAATTTGTTTTTGCTTAAATTGGATATGATTCTTTCTCATTTATCGCTTTCCATATCATGAATTAGATTTATTTCCATAATCTTAAAGAATTATTTATGCTTGTTTTATGAGTTAAAATTGAGCATAACATCATCTATGAATAATCTAGTTCATGCTATGAAGTTTCCATGTTTTAAGTAATCTATGTTTTCATTCATGATCAAATTAATTACAAAAAGGGAAACTAGTGCTTGTGCTACTAATGACATATCTCTGGAGCTTACCCATGAATATCTACAAAAGAGAAAGTGCACAAACCTCAAAGGTTGCTCTTCGCCCAAAGGAAGAAAGGTAAAAGCAAAGGTATGGGAACTCATCTTCTTAATCAAATATAGTTCTCATCTCAATGGCTATTTAATCTAAATTACCATATTCTACCCATATGAGGAATAGATTCTTTATTGGACTTAAGTCAGCTAGATGTGCATTCAATCTCATTCTCATAAATGCACTTGTCCATTAGAATCTAATTCATGCCTTTGCTATAACCACTCTCATATTGTTATGCTTTTAAAGTTATGATAATAAATTCAATATGAAGAAGTAAAATTCCTATGATTGATCAAAGTATTTAAAAACGTGCATATTCCTCCTTTCTAATGATGTGCACTAAGGATAAGGATTTTACTTCATGTGACTTATGGATGATAAAGTGTTTTTATTTCTTATCCAAAGAAGTCATCCTTCATCATATACTCCCTTGTGCTATTAACATCTTTCTTGAGTATTTTCAATAAGTTTGAAAGGAAAAAGAAACAACTACAAAGGGAGGACACTCACATGAAAGAGAAGGACATCAAGAACAACAACATCCACTTGGATAATAAGATCCTCAAAACAATCAATGGTGTGGTTGTAAGCATTCTAAACCTTTTTCATTGTGAGAATACCAGGCCTAAGTTGTTTATTGCAAATTTCATGAGCCTTGATCAAGATGTATAATGCTTCTCCCTATTTGTCTTTAGAGTAAATTCATCCATTCAATTCATTCAAATACTTGATGCATATCTTTAGGGGGAGCCTCTTTCTATATCTTGATTGTGTTGAGACTATCACTTTATCTTAGTAATTTCATATAGTCTCTTGCATGAGAATGAGTTTCTCATGAAGTATGCTACTATTTTTCAATCACTCTAAAGTAGCATATTTGCTGGATTCTCCTACTCTAAGCTTAATTGATAATCTAATGTGTATGTTGTTCTTTTGATCACATCTGTTATTTGTTTGATCATTGAATAACTTCAATTAACACTCATGTTTCTTAGTGCCGTATATACTATCAATCGATATCTCTCTTGATATGCACTAAGTTAAAAGGAGAATTCATGATACATTTATGCAATTTGTGATCCATTTTCTATATGCTAACAATAACTTGAAAAGGATCACTAGTTGTAGAACTCTCTCTCTTGTGCAAAATATTTCCATATATTGTCTTGAGTATAGGTCCTAAGCAACTAAGACTAAGGACAAAGCATAATGAAGAGAGCGTCTCTATGTGAAGGTACACAAGGGTAAAACTACTTCATATCATTTATACATGTACCTAAATCTTCCTCTTATATACTTTCTTTGCATATCTTGTATAAAAGGAAGAGAAAGCATGTCCATGCATTAACCTTGCTTCATACCTAGTTTAACTTCTCAAAATCTCACTCCTGCATTAATGCATCTTTGTTTAAACTAGATGAAGTGATTTAATTGTCAAAGAGCTTACAACTTAACCTTGTAACGAGGATAAGCTACCTTTGTTCCAAAGGTGGATGGTCCTTAAGCCTCTCTGAAATCCTTAAGGGTAAATGCTTAAGATGTTTTAACATGCTTTCGTAAGTGCATAAACTGTCATGAGCATCACACTTATACTATGACACAATGCACTTCATATTCTGTATGATATAGATATGTTCTCATTAATCTGATTATGTGCAATTGGCATTTAAGGCCAAAATATGTATTCCTCTCCATGCACATATTCAGGGGGAGCAATCTATGTTATATAGAACTATGATTATGCTTAATTTGATATATCCTTTGATCATATCCCTTTTATATTTATGACTAATGTGTTTTCAAGTGTATTCTCATGCTTAGTCATAGAATTGAAAGGGAAATGGAGTATTCGGCAAAGATGACGCTTCCACTCAACTCCTTCGGTATTATCCACTCTTTGTCGGTATTCCGCATAATTATTCACTTTGGTATAATCTTCACTCATATTTATTTATTTGTCATTGGGGAGAAAGTAAAAGGGCTTATATTTCACTCGCAAGTATCCGTTTTTGGCGATTCATGCCAAAGGTGGAGAAAGTATTAGCCCAAAGCAAAAGGACCGCACCTACGAATGTTAAAAATGAAGTTTTCAAATTGTTATATCTTATTGTGTTCAAAAGGGGCAGAAAGTTCTAGAATCTTTAAAAATTTGTAAAACCCTCTTGAACGCTAAGAGGAGAATTTCATTAAGGGGGAGTTTTGTTTTAGTCAAAGGAAAAGCATTTGAAACAGGAGGAGAAAATTTCAAATCTTGAAAATGCTTCTTTCAATCTTATTCATGTACCTTTGACTACTTGCAAAAGGTTTTTGAAAAGAATTTTACAAAGAATTTACAAAAACAAAACTTGTGGTGCAAGCGTGGTCCAAAAACATTTTTAAGAAGAAAACATTCCATGCATATCTATTGAAATAATATTGGTTTCATTCCAAGCAACCTTTGCACTTACCTTATGCAAACTAGTTCAATTATTCACTTATATATTTGCTTTGATGTGTGTTGGCATTAATTACCAAAAAGGGGGAGATTGAAAGGGAAATAGGCTTTAAACCTTTTCCTAAATGATTTTGGTGGTTGAAATGCCCCACACAAATAATTGGACTAACTAGTTTGCTCTAGAGTACCTGTTCTATAGGTGCCAAAGGTTCAACTCAAAACCAATACAAAGATTAAAAAAGGGTTCAAAAAGAAAGGAGCAAAGGAAACCGAAGTGCTCCCTGGTCTGGCGCACCGGACTGTCCGGTGTGCCACCGGACAGTGTCCGATGCACCAGGGAGGATCAACTTCAAACTCTTCACCTTCGGGTTTCTCAGGCGCACCTCCGCTATAATTCACCGGACTGTCCGGTGCACCAGCGGAGCAACGGTCATCTGCGCGCAACGATTGACTCTGCAAAGTAAATAGTGCAAATCAGATGTCAGAGCAGACGGTCAGAGGAGCATCGGACTGTTCGGTGTCGCACCGGACTGTTCGGTGCCGCATGAGGACAAAGCCTCCAATGGTCGACCAGCTCCAAACCAAATGAAGAGGATGACATGGCGGCGCACCGGACACTGTCCGGTGGCGCACCGGACTGTCCGGTGCGCCCATCGCCAGCAGCCATCTCCAACGGCTACATTTTGGTTGGTGGCTATAAATACCACCCCAACCAGCCACTTCAAGGTGAGGGAGCCCAAGCAAAATTCCAAGTCATCTAGTTGACATACTCAAGCCCTTCCAACCACATATATTCATTGGTCCATCCTATACACAAGATTTAGACCACTACAACCAATACAAGTGCCACAAAAGATAGAGCAAGCAAGAGAGAGCTACTCATTTGAGTTTAGCACTAGTGCCTTGTGAGATTCATTGAGAGATAGTGTGTGCTACTTCTTTGTGTTCATTTGCGCGTGGAGTTTTGACTCCCATTGAACTTCCTCCAAAGTTTTGGAGGCTTGTAAAGCTAGCAAGAGACACCAAAGAGTGTGGTGGTCCTTGCAGGATCTTGAGTGATCTGTGAGAAGAAGAAGAGCTCACCGGTCTTGCGTGATCGGTGGAGAGAGAGAAAGGGTTGAAAGAGACCCGTCCTTAGTGGACTCCTCAACGGGGACTAGGCCTTCGAGGGCCGAACCTCGGTAAAACAAATCACCCGTGTCTCGTGTGCTTATTGCTTGTGATTTGTTTGTGCTTTCCCCTTCCAAGTTCTTCTTGCACGATTTGTTTGTGCTTTCTCTTTCCAAGTTCTTCTTGCACTATTCTTTCCTAATATTATTTGGTGTTGCTTAAAGTTAAATTCTCATTTAGTAAAGCAACACCTTGCAAGGAAGAACTTAAGTGATTACTCTTTTTATCTAAGCCCTCTTACTTTATTCTCATAGACTTATTAGTAGTATTTTTTTGTCAATTCTGCATTATTTGAAAGCAATACTCTTTACAAGCAAAAGACTTAGTTTTTATACTCCGATAATTGTGTATCTTGTTCTAACCACTAATCAAGGGATCTAGGAGGGGTGTAAAGTTATAATTTTCAGGTTTCGCCTATCCACCCCCTCTAGGCGACTTTCACTTATTCAAGCTCAGGAGCTGTCCAAGAAACACTACGACGCCGACCATTGTCCCTTGGACTTCGATGTTGGGGACTGGGTCTGGCTGCATTTACTCCACCGCACCACTCAGTCCCTGGAGCCCGTCGCACGGAAGAAGCTTAGGCCTAAGTATGTGGGACCATTCCGGGTACTGGAGCGCATCGGCTCCATGGCTTATAAACTGCAGCTGCCGGCCGACTCACGCCTTCACGACGTCTTCCATGTGGGCTTGCTGAAGTCCCACCGTGGTGATCCCCCGGAGGCGCCGGGTGCTTTGCCACTAGTCCAGGACGGGCGTATAATGCCGACGCCCGAACGAGCTCTCCGCGCACGCAAACGACGCGATGTCTGGCAGGTCCTTATCAAGTGGCACGGACTTGGTGACGAAGATGCAATGTGGGAGCTCTTAGAGGATTTCCAAGCGACATACCCCAATTTTCAGCTCGAGGACGAGCTGTTTCAGCAGGCGGGGAGAGATGTTATGACCGGCATCCCCTACACCAGGCGCAGGGACATTAGTGGCTAGGAGGGCTAAGGCCCACGGCCAGGCCACAGGCCACATGTGGCCAGGAGAGATTAGATAAGGATTAGCTAATAAAAAGGAGAGATTATCTCTAGTTAATTGGATAAGGATTAGAATATATCTCATAGCTCTTATCCTTAGATCAAATAAGCATCAGCTGGGATATAAATACTTGTAAAGGGTCATCTATGGAATTAAGCAGAATCAGATTATTCTGAGGGAGCCAGGAGTTGGAATCAATCTCTCTTGCCCGCTCAGCCTAGGTCAGCCACGGCGCCCGAGCGTCGCCGCCCCCATCTCCCTCGCGCAGCTGTTCATCCTTATAGGCTAAGGGAGATTCCTGGTAGGATCCACAATCCTACCAACACGGGCATCTGTTATCGTTTGATTATGTTGCTTTTTACTGTGCTATAATTGTTAAATTTTACTGGTAAGCTTGCAATTGGGGTATGGCTTTGTGAACTATTAGTGCGACAATGACGTGCCTAATCTGGGTTGTTTAGGCTATCCTCTCCAACTTACTCATTCATATATTATATTTGAAACTCTACCCTATAAGCAGTATAGTCTATAATGCAAAACAGTGTTTTATACGGTCGTATCTACAATTTGCTAGCCATAGCTTCAGTTGTTTTTTTTTAATTATGATTCAAGATGTAGAGATGCACCATCAGTGCCAATGATCTACGCTGAGACAAACCATCGTATGGTCGGATCACGAGTTTCACGACATATGCGTTAGATACAAATCACACGATGGAAAGATTCACACGGGAGGCATTAAAGGTCACAAATGCAACTGTAGGCCGCAATCTTACGTGAATCATTTTTTCCCCCACTCTGTCATATATTGAGACTGGTCGAATGATATTTTTAGAACTTGTCAGGTTATTCCAATTCCATTTGAATTGGATGAAACAAAAAAAAATATAAAAGATTTTGATCTATTTAGTTATTGCCATTTCACGTGGATTGGAGTGGATTGGGGACTTGTTCGATTATGGGTAGATTAAGAGAGATTGGAAGAGATTAAATCTATTTCTATATAAATTTAAATAGAAGAGGATTAAATCCTCTCTAATTCCCTTAAACCAGCTCAAACCGAATAAAGCCTGACTAGGGTTGAGATGAATTTTGACTTCTATAGATTTAAATTGACTCAATACTATTCAATCCATATGTTGCGTTGCGTGCGAGATTACATATGTCCAGACTGATCTGATTTGTAAATGTGCTATTTCCAAGTGAGTACATTTCTGGACATTGCCCGTGCGTCAGGGAAGTCGCAAGCCAGCTAACTTGCATGGCTGCCACCTTGCTCCGAGTAATCGGGCGAGAGGATTCTGCCCACGGCATGTGTTAGGGACCTGTTACTAGGCATCACCTGTTTAATCACCGATAGAGCCATCAACAGATCCATGCTGCTTTGTTGTGTGTAAGCAAGTCATTGTGCTGTGGATCCTTGGTTGTGCGTAGCTGTAGTGTAGGTCTATAAACAAGAGTCTATGTTAGGAGATAAGGGAGAATGAACTTTGCTCTGAATCAATACAGTCTGTCTCTAGTTTCTCTCCCATTCTCGTCTCCTACCTCTGCTCCCTCTCTACTATCCTCTCCTTCCATTAGCAGTAGCTAACAGCATGGCAGCGGCAGCGGAAGGCCACGAGCTCTCCTGCGCTGAGCGGTCGAGGAGGAAGCAGTAGGCGACGTAGAGCGCCCCACAGACGGCGGCGGCGGCGTGCGGGAACGGGACGACGAGATGGAGGAGCAGGGCGGCGACGAGGAAGTCGATCGGGCCAGAAAACGATCCCGTAGCCGTAGGCGGCCACGCTGACGCGCTCGCGCTCTGGTGGTAGGCACCACCGCCGTAGAAGGAGTGCACGTCGTGCCTCTCCAGGTCGAGGAGGCGGCTGCGAGGCGCCATGGCTTTAGCTTGGGTGATTAATTGCTTGCCGCCTTGCGGAGCTCGAGGTCGTTGAACCGTGCTAGCTACTGCTGTTGGCACTTGCATTGCAGGGGAGTACCGACGATGTCTCTGCCTTTTTAATAATGCAGTAGAAGGACGCAACGCAGGAGAACATCATAAGCAAACCACGTGCTCAACCTGTCCAAACCACGAGGCTACTGATTTACTGGCCATTGCGAGCACATCAATCGATTTCTTCTTCACGTACGCGTGGAATGGAAGAAAACGCATTGCCGCAAAAGAACAAAACGGGGAAGGGATCGCATTTCACGTAGAAGACAAGACACAGTACAGTACTGTCCTCTGATGATCTAATAAAGCCATAAAGGAGACACGCAAGGCCCGCCCTTTCTTGTATGTTAGCGACAGAGAGCAACAGGCCAACAACAACGACAGACGAGTGCCGAGTGGAGCAGTGCACATGGTGAACATAACCAATTTCGCGCATCGGTCTCTCATCCTTGGTGGTGATTTAGCAAAGAAACACTCCCACATATAGATGTACAGAAAGCACGAAGCACGAAAGCCTGGCCCGAAGCACGTATTTTTGGCCCGGTACGAGCCCGGTCCGGCCCGCTTTTATGCGGGCCCAGGTCGGCCCATCACAAATAAGCGGGCCGGACCCGAACAGGAAACTAAGAACGGTGGGCTAGCCCGGCACGACCTGTTTACCTCTAACCACGTCAAACTTGTATTTTTTGCACAAAAATCATGCTTACTGGCCCGTTTAGCCCGTTTTGGCCCGCTTTTTCTGTGATTATCGACCCGACCCGTTTAGGCCCGTAGCGGGTCGGGCTCAAACAGAGGAACGAGCCCGTGGGCTTAGACGACCCGACCTGGTTTTCTAACCGGGCCTAGCGGGCCAGGCTTCACCTGTCGGACCGGGCGGTCCGTTTGGCCATCTCTACTCCCACTCCCACCTCACCCCTTCCGTTACCTTGCTTTACCTTGCTGGCTTGCAAAACCTCTGTGCCCCTCCCAAGACCCCAACAGACTAGTTGGTTCCTTGCCTAATTTATCATAATTTATCTAGTTTTTTTAAGGTTAATTCTTCAATTGAAAGGACTCACAACTCACCTTAGACAAAGTCTGGCAAATTAATCACAAACCAAATAGTGAAATAGGTATGCATGCCCTGCGTCGCTTTCGTCAGCCCCGCCCCACCGCCTCTCGACGTCCAGCGCCAATCGAGGAGATCCCTTCCAGCGCCGCCGCCTCCCCTTGTTCAGCCATGTCGATCGCCTCTCAGCAACGGACGATTCTGTTTAGCTTGACAAGAAACGTCGCCTTTCGTCTTCGTCGATCCTGCAACTGGGAACCAGTCCGTGCCTTCCCCATAGGTGATTGATCGTGATGTTAATGATTTCAGGATCCACACGTCGATGGATGCGAGTCCGCCAGTTCGCTATGGCGCCAGCTTCATGGCGCTACTCACCGCATTGGATACACAGCCGACAGACACCATGCATGTGTTGCAGCCAGGCATGGGTGTTGCAGGCCCAGCCGTCACAAGCAGCAGCAACACCATGGATTTGTTACAGGAAGGTATGGGTATTGTACCCTTAGACGTCCCTGGTAGCAGCACCAATGCTGTAGAAAAATCCGGTCGTTATGATAGTGGTGATGGAATTGGAACACCCAATGAAAGTCCGAGAGCACCAACACCAGTGAGAAATTCAAATTGGTTTGACCTGGTGTTCATGCAGCACTAGATATTCATATTGATTCTCTGGTTTAACCTGTGTTGGAGCCGATTTGGTCACCAAACGCTAGCGACCTCTAGGTCGTCCTTGTAGTGAGTTCGTACCTGAGGGATGATCTCTAGGTTTTGCCCACGAGGAGTCAAGACCTAAGATGGGACACCACCTCTATGATGGTCACCACCTATTTAGCATTAAACAGCAACGAACACTAGGACCTTCTCATGATGAGCAATACCTTAGGTTCGACTCTGTGATGTGGACGGCGCGACGGGTCACTGGGTCGCCGGGTTGCCTGGCGGTTCTCGCTGCGGGTGCGCGGACAGTCCGCAGCTCTGGGCCAAATGATCCGTAACCTGACGACAAGAGCGACGTCTTTTCTGCGTGCTGTCCGGACGGTCCGCGGTAGCGCAGGGTCGTCTTCTTCTTCTCATAAGACCTAGATCCCGCCCCCTAGGGGAGAGACCTTAAGGTGCTCTAGGTCAGCAGGTCACCCGGGGTGTCCCCGACATAGAGTCGCCTAGAAATTAAGAGATCAATTGAAAGAAGAGATCTTGATTGAAGTAGACGAAGTAGATCTTACCCCTCAAGAGGGGTAAAGATCATAGGATCGTCCTGGGGTTGGCAGGCCATCCCAGGACGAATCTAGACCATGTAGAGTCGAATAAGGGTGCAGGTGGATATGCGGAAGACTACGTTACCCAAGTTAATCTAATCGCGGGGCGTGTGGACTGTCCGGGTCCAAGGTCTGGACCGTCCGCCACTTTTGGTGTTCAACAACATAATGTTTCCAGTTTACCTAATTGCAATGAGGAATTCAAGCCTACATTTGGCATGTCATTTGCTTCTCTTTGGAGGCGATTGAAGAATCCTTTGATGCAACAACATATAGTACTAACCAATAAGATATGAAATTTGCACTTTTTATTAGCGTCAACCATCATTTGCAAAGTGTATTTTTTGAGCTGCTTTCGTAGTAAATGAGAAGATTGAGTCTTATGAATGGGTATTTCGAACATTTCTTTCAGCAATGGGAGGAAATGCCGTGAGGGTTATTGTTACAGATGAAGATGCTAGTATCAAATCCACATGCAATTTCACGCGTCGATCTCTCAAATTTGAATAAGAATGGGATTATAGATCCTCCAATTCTTTCCAATTTTATAACTCTCAAACTTATTTTTAATAGAGAAATTTCTCGCAGAGAATCAAGGATCCGATCCCTATTGCCATAACGGTTGGAGCGGGCCTCAACAGTCAGCCCTCAGCTGTGTGTGAGTGACTGACTTTGCTTGTTGAGCTTGGAGCCTCGGAGACTAGAGACTGGACCACCTGCTCCTGTGCTTGTTGGGCTTCGAGTCTTGGAGAGTTGGACCACCTACACTCAGCTAGCCGAAACGACAATTATGGGCTCACGACATGCAGATCAACTGAGCCCGAGTACCGTTCGGGGTACCCTCTCCTACCGAGTGTTCGAGTATTTGTCGGGTATATGTGATTTCGTATTGGCTCTGTATCCAAAAATATGTTTGTGCCGGATTGATGGGTCGAAACAATTTCTAACCGGATTGTTTCTCTAATTTATATAAACTTTAATTAGCTGGAATGATTTCGAGTGTAATCCGACGGAAACGAACAAGGCCTTAGGCCTTGTTCGGTTCTGTCGGTTTGGTGGGTCGGAACGATTTCAAGCCGGATTGCTTCTCTAATTTATATAAACTTTGATTAGCCAGAACGATTCCGGGTGCAATCCGATGTAAACGAACGTGTCGGCGTTTCGAGACCGGGGGGGTCCCTAGGCCGACGAGTGAGATGTCGCCGCGTGCCCTAGCCCAGATGGGTCGGCGTGAGGCCGAGCGCGAAGGGGGGAAGAAAGGCGGCCGGAGACGGGCGTGAGAGAGGTGGAAATCCCACGGCCTTCGTGTTCGTCCCGCGCCCAGGTCGGGTGCGCTTGCAGTAGGGGGTTACAAGCGTTCACGCGGGAGGGGGAGCGAGCGGCCTCACGCGAGCGCCTGTCCCGTCCTCTTCCCCGCGCGGCCAACCCTCTGTAAGAGGGCCCTGGTCCTTCCTTTTATAGGCGTAAGGAGAGGATCCAGGTGTACAATGGGGGGTGTAGCAGAGTGCTACGTGTCTAGCGGAGGTGAGCTAGCGCCCTAAGTATATGTCGTCGTGGCAGCCGGAGAGGTTTTGGCACCCGGTTCGTGTGGTGTCGTGGCCGTCGGAGGAGCGCTGGAGCCTGGCGGAAGGACAGCTGTCGGGGCTGTCGAGTCCTTGCTGACGTCCTCTTGCTTCCGTAAGGGGGCTAGGAGCCGCCGTCGTCACAGAGCGTGCGGGGCGCCATCATTGCCTATCTGGCGGAGCGAGCCAGATGGGACGCCGGTCTTGTTCCCCATAGCCTGAGTCAGCTCGGGGTAGGGTAATGATGGCGCCTCCTGTCGACGTGGTCGGTCCGCGCCCTAGGTTGGGCGATGTGGAGGCTCCTCCGAGGTCGAGGTCGAGTCTGTCTTCCGTGGCCGTGGTCGAGTCCGAGCCCCTGGGTCGGGCGAGGCAGAGACTGTCGGCTGAGGCCAGGGCTGAGTCCGAGCCCTGGGGTCGGGCGAAGCGGAGTTCGTCGTCTTCTGGGGCTAAGCCCAAGTCCGAGCCCTGGGTCGGGCAGAGCGGAGTTCGCCGTCTTCTGGGGCTAAGCCCAAGTCCGTGCCCTGGGTCGGGCGGAGCGGAGTTCGCCGTCTTCCGGGGCTGAGCCCGAGTCCGAGCCCTGGGTCGGGCGGAGCGGAGTTCGACGTCTTCTGGGGCTAAGCCCAAGTCCGAGCCCTGGGTCGGGCGGAGCGGAGTTCGCCGTCTTCCGGGGCTGAGCCCAAGTCCGAGCCCTGGGTCGGGCGGAGCGGAGTTCGCTGTCTTCCGGGGCTGAGCCCGAGTCCGAGCCTTGGGTCGAGCGGAGCAGAGCTTCCTATGGTGCCTGAGGTCGGGCCTGACTGCCTGTCAGCCTCACTCTGTTGAGCGGCACAGCAGTCGGAGCGGCGCAGGCGGCGCTGTCCTTCTGTCAGGCCGGTCAGTGGAGCGGTGAAGTGACCATGGTCACTTCGGCTCTGTCGACTGGAGGACGTGTGTCAGGATAAAGGTGTAAGGCCACCTTTGCATTAAATGCTCCTGCAATCTGGTCGGTTGGCGCGGCGATTTGGTAAGGGTTGCTTCTTGGCGAAGACAGGGCCTCGGGCGAGCCGGAAGTATGTTCGTCGCTGGAGGGGGGCCTCGGGCGAGACGAAGATCCTCCAGGGTCGGCTGCCCTTGTCCGAGGCTAGGCTCGGGCGAGGCATGATCGAGTCCGTCGAATGGACCGATCCCTGACTTAATCGCACCCATCAGGCCTTTGCAGCTTTATGCTGATGGGGGTTACCAACTGAGAATTAGGAGACTTGAGGGTACCCCTAATTATGGTCACCGATAGTAGCCCCTGAGCCTCGAAGGGAGTGTTAGCACTCGCTTGGAGGCTTTCGTCGCACTTTTTTGCAAGGGGACCAGCCTTTCTCGGTTGCGTTTTGTTCCGGTGGGTGCGCGCGAGCGCACCCGCCGGGTGTAGCCCCCGAGGCCATGGAGGAGTGGTTTGACTCATCCGAGGTCTTAATGCCTCGCGTAATGCTTCGGCTGGTCTGGTTGTTCCCTCATGCAAGCTGGCCGTAGCCCGGGTGCACGGTCGGGTTCCATGTTCTCGGGCTGATATGTTGACGCTGTCAACGGTTTGGTTGGAGCCGAGTTTGCGAGAGCAGCCCCCGAGCCTCTGCATAGGGCGAGAGGACGATCAGGGACAGACTCGACTTTTTTACATACGCCCCTGTGTCGCCTTTCCGCAAGGAGGAGGGGGGAAAGCACCATGTTGCCCTCGGTGGGCGCCGAACATGGTGTCTCCGGTGAGCTGCTGGCGGGTAATCCGAGCGGACGTCCGTGCCCCATTTGTTAGGGGTCGGCTAGAGGCCCAGAGGCACGCCCAAAAGTACCTGCGGGTGATCTGCCGGACCCGGTCCCCTGTCGATGGGGTCCGAGGGCTCGATGCCTCCCTCTGATGGGATTCCGTTACAAGATCGTTCCCGCTGGTCTCGGAAATGTCCTAGGGTACCTCGGGAGCGTAGCCCGAGCCTTGGTTATGTATCGAACGTACCCATGGTCATCCCTCGCTCTGTGTCTGAGGCGGCTGTGAACCCTTCGAGGGCCAGCCTACGAACCCCTGATCAGTAGTGGGCGCGGAGCCCGAGTGGCCTGAGGCAGCCGTTGAACCCTTCCGAGGGGCCGGCCTTCGAACCTCTGACCAGTAGTGGGTGTGGAGCCCACGTGCTCTGAGGCGGCTGTTGAACCCCTCCGAGGGGCCAGCCTTCGAACCTCTGATCAGTAGGGAGGCTCGGAGCCTGTTTCCTTCGTGGAGAAGGGTCCTTCTCGGGGTATCCCCCTTTCCCGGTCCCTGTTGTAAGAGAGAGAAAGAGGAAAAGGAAAAGGACACGAAATCGAATGACGCGGCGTACCTTTTTTGACGCGGTCATTATGGCGAAGGAGAAGCGTCGCTCGCTTCCCCTGCCAGAGACGCCGCCTGTCCCGCCGCGGAGTTAATGCGACGGGGCGAGTGGTTCGCGGGGCGGCCGTTGCGCGTGCGCGAGCCGTTCGAGGAACGGAACATGGGCGCGTCGTCTTCACGCCGTGAGAGAGGGCTCTCTCACTGCCCCAGGATGGGACGTAATCTTGGCTGATGACATGACCGTCGCTCCCGCCCGCCTGCCACCGCCATCACTACCGGCCCGTTTTTGGCCGCATTGACCGTCGTGCCTGGCTGGCACTACTGGGTCGTACGCAGGGTTGCCTCGAGTCGCGATACTGGTTCCGTAGTCGAGGAGGCGTGGCAGTGGTGCGAGTGGCGGTGCAGTTGCTTGCACGTAGCGACTGGCGCACCGGTTGCATGACGCGTGGGACCCAGCCCCCGCGCCGTAGGGGAGGACCTTGGAGCGTGTTGGAGAAGACTCAGCCCACGACGGCTGGGGACGCAAGTAGGGAGAGTTGCCTTTAAAAGGGGGGTGACCCCCTTGAAAGGCGACCACACCTTCGCGCTCCCTTATGCATCGTGTCTTTCCAGCTTCCGAGCCCCCGGATGGGGGATGCCCGCAGTCCTTTCGCCTTGTCATTGGAGGAACGCAACTCCGTGGGAGTCGGTACCTTTCAGCCATCGTTCGGCTTCAAGGATTTTCATCATGCAGCCCGGCTGCATCCCTCTGCCGGCGGTCACCCAAGACGGTGACCTCCAGTTCGATGGCAGGGAAAGCAAGCCGGGCTGCGGCCTCTGCCCCTCCCTCAGCCTCAAGGATTTCATCACCAGTGCTGGGGAGGGGAGTGTGCCGAGTTGGGGTCGGCCCCTGCGTGGGCGGTGGCCCGCTCCTTCCCTCAGTGATCGGGGGGAAGGGCGTTCGCCGTCCGTGGCGCTGGCAGCTGCCGCGTGCCCGGCTCTCGGACGCGAGTGGCTTCGGAGCCGCTCCCGGCACCGCCTTCCGCCACGGCAGCTGGAAGAGGTTCCTCCGCCGAAGAGATAGCCGGGGCCACCTACGGACCGACCTCCAACTCTACGGCCTTCTGCCCGTCCTTGCCTCACGAGTTTGGGCACGGGTGGGGGCCTCCTGGCAGCAGCATCCGCCCTGAGGTCATTGTTGCTGCTGTTCGACCCCTTGGAGCAGAAGTCGTCGTCGTCGCCGCTGCTGGAGCGGGTGACGGCGTGCCGTTCGTCGGTCTTCTGTTGCTCCGCAGCCCCCCCTAGCGAGTGGGGTTGTTCGTACCTGCGGAGGTGGAACCAGAGTTCCGTTTGTAATGGCACCTTGAATGCCAGTGTTTTTGTTCATTGTGGCTGTCGAGGCCTGAACATGTATGTATTCTTGGCACGGAGCCGTGTTTTTTCCTCATTTTCGAGCACTAAGACTCGCCTGTTGGTTGTCTGAACCGCTTCACCAAGCGTGAGTCGCCCCGTGCAAAGGCGACGAGTGAGGTATCCGTATCCCGGAGGCGTAGGAGTCCCTCGGCTTGGTCGGCCTTGCTGTCCGAGGCTTCTCTTGCTTAGTTAAAGGAACCCCTCGGCCGCTCTTCGATGAGCCGAAGCCAGGGGTAGCGGTGTCAGCATGGACAGAGGCAGAGTTGGCTCGAAAAGAAGACTTGGTCGGCCGGAGCCTGGCCGGGTCGTCCATTAGCGGGACCGACGCTGGAGTTGATCTGCCGAGGCCTCGGGTCGGGCTGATGTCTTCGGGGGACAGCTGGCCGAGGCCTCGGGGTGACCAGCCGAGCCGCTTGCTCGATCCGGATTCTTAGAGGAGACCCAGGCGGCGATGGCCCGGGCGTGATGATGAAGTCGTCCTTCAGAGTGGAGACCCTCGAACCGTGTCGCCGTCGGAGGCTAGGTCGGACCTCGCCGAAGGTGTAGTCGACGCTGAGGGTGCTGCTGCTCCCTTCAACCGTCAAGATCCAAGCCTGCAGGATCGGATTATCTTGTAGCGTGTGTTTTCTGCGGTCGCCGAGGCCCACACACACCCTCGTCGTGTTGTAAAGCTGCGTTTCTTTTTCCTCTTGTTTCGAGTATCTGGACTTTTTCGTCGGTAACAGAATTGTCTGTGCGAGCGAGAGTTGCTTCTCACGGAAGGTGATGAGTGAGGTATCCGTATCCCGAAGGCGTAGGAATCCCTCGGCTCGGTCGGCCTTGCCGCTTACGCGCACTCTTACCCGTCCATAGGGTTCTGTCACCGACGCAGTCAAGAAGGCTCGAAGAATCGCTTCGGCAGAGGAGCTTTCGAACGTGAAGACTTGTTCGGTCCGCGGAATCACTTATCCGAACGTGAGTTACTTATCGCAGAAGGTGATGAGTGAGGTATCCATATCCCGGAGGCGTAGGAGTCCCTCGGCTCGGTCAGCCTTGGCTGCTTACGTGTACTCCATCATTTTTAGGATCCACCTTTGAAGTAGTCGAAAAGCATGAAAGACATTCTGGCAGAAAGGATCTTGTAGGAAACGGGTGACGCCTAAGAGGGGGGTGAATTAGGACTTCTAAAACTTTTACTAAACTAGGCCACAATTAAATCCCTAGAACAAAACCTATGCAAATAATCAAAACTAGAATGTGCAAACTAGGTTTTGTCTAAGTGTTGCTATCTCTACCGCAAAGGCTAAGTTTCAATCTACACTAAATAAGTATGACTGCAAGATTGAAACTTAAATACTTAATATAAATGCGGAATGTAAAGAGCTAAGTAGAGAAGCAAACTCTCGTGGATGACGCCGGTATTTTTACCGAGGTATCCGGAAACACGCAAGGTCCCGACTAATCCTCGTTGGTGCCCCTACGCAAAGGGAAGCCCAAGCGAGGGCCAAGCACCACGGTCAAGTAACTCCGTAGAGAGTCGCGGGCCTTCTCCACGCGCAAGTGGTGCTCCGCTTCCGGCTCCTCTCAGACGCTCTCTGACGTCTCCACTATCGAGCTTCCGGCCGAAACGTCGCGGGCCTCGTTCCCTCCGGTACACGGTGGCGGCCGTGACACAAACGCGGTTGTCACGGTCTCGCAAGACTCTCACCCCACTCGGTACAATTACAACGACTCACGCAAGAGCCGAGGGGTTGTGAGGTTTATCTAAACTCACTCAACAATCTAGGGTTCACCTAGAGCAAGCGCTAAAGCGGTCTAACTAACATAAGCACTTCGCAAAGCACCTACGCTAATCACCGAGTGATTCTATTAAGCACTTGGGTGTTTGAGCACTTGGAAATATGCACTATGTGTATTGGTATGTTGCTTGGGCTCTCACACTTGAGAATGGCCGGTTGGGGTGGTATTTATAGCCTCCACACCCCCAACTAGCCGTTGGACAGAAAGCAGCAGCTTTCTGTCGTCGGGTGCACCGAACAGTCCGGTGCACCACCGGACACTGCACAGTGGATGTCCGGTGCACGCCACGTCAGCCGACCGTTGGCGCCTGTAGCAGTCGACCGTAGGATTCGACCGTTGTCGTCTGCCCGTTGGCACACCGGACAGTCCGGTGCACACCGGACAGTCCGGTGCTACAGCCAGAGAGCGCCTGTCCGTGGCCTCTCTGCGCAGACAGTCTGGTGCCTCACCGGACAGTCCGGTGCACACCGGACACCAATGTCCGATACGCCACCAGGCGCTGGCTGACAGCCCTCATCTTGGATTTCTTCGCTGATTTCTTCAGGCTTCTTTTGTTCTTGAGTCTTGGACTCCTATGCATCTTTTTATGTCTTCTTTTGAGGTGTTGCATCCTCATTGCCTTGGTCCAATTCTCTTCGCATCCTGTGAACTATAAACACAAACACTAGAAAACTTTATTAGTTCACTGATTGTGTTGTTCATCAAACACCAAAACTCAATTAGCCAAAAAGGCCCGGGGTCCATTTTCCTTACAATCTCCCCCTTTTTGGTGATTGATGACAACACAACCAAAGCAAGCAAATAATACAAGTATTTGAGTGAAAATATGCAATCTACTTGCTAAGATGCATGATTTTCCCCACAATGTGATATTATGGACTTAAGCCTCCCCCTAACTCCATAATTCACTTACTTCCTATTTTTGGACCAAAAAAACAAAACCACTTGAAAAGCCATTTGTAGATATAAAATTTTAAATTGGTGGTGTTTGGTGTTTGATATAGTTTTCATTGCTTTGGTCCCTAAACTTCTCCCCCTTTGGCATCAACCACCGAAAAGGAAGACATTAACAGCATGTAGGAAGTAAATAAAAGCTTGCCCTCAACAAGAATTGTATCAAATGATATCACTAGAAGGAGTCCTCAAAAGATTACTCCCCCTAAATGAGTTGTCTCCTTTAGAAAGAGTTTTTCTCCCCCTTTAGAGATGAAGAAATACTCCCCCTGATAGAGACCCTCTACTTAGGAAAAAGCATGTGAAAATTAGAGGTGCAAGACATGATTTGAAAAGACTAACTTCCCTTATGCATAGGTAACAGAATATGAGTTAACCACTTATGCATTTTTAGCAACATGGAAGCATATGATATAAAATATAGCCTAATCAAATATTGGAGAAGACATGTAAATGATACTGAGTGTAGTCTCAAAAGATACCAATTGAAGATCAATGGCGAGCTTGAGAGACATGAGAGTTCTTGGAGATTTTGCAGTGGAAGATTGTTGTCTTTCTCCGGGGACCTTATTTTCCTTACAATGAGACTATCACATAAAATAGACTTGAAAAGGTGTTAGTCTCAAAGTGTTAGATTCTAGAGTAACCTCCCCCTAAAGGTGTGCATACAAGTTTTGAATACTTGTAGGAGACATGCACTTTGATTTGATATCAAGAGGGGCAAATTATCCATAATCCGAACTTTGGCACATATAAGTTAAATGATACAACTTGTAGAAATCAAAATTTTCAATTTATGCATCATTTACTATGGAGTGATATAGAAGCTATGTGCCGTGCTTAAATAAACATTTTAAGCCATGTAGGTTTGCTTAAGTATATGAATTAAAAACAAGCAATCCTACCATATGATTTTACCTAGTATGCATGATTTTGAACAAAAGTACATAACAAATGTAATACTAGACAAGAAAGGTAAACTAGATAAAAGATAAAATAGATACGCATATCTAAAAACGAAGAATACAATAAAGCTAGTTACCTTAGTCATGGGTGGGAAATTTGGGTCCAAAGTTTTCACTAACCCACTTGGCAATAAACTTGATCCAATATGATGTATCCCATGATATACATCCCAATTTTGCCAAGTCTCCAAATTTCCCGAAGACCTTTGGTCCACTCACTTCCCTTTCGGGATCCAAACCTTCTTGGTGCTTTTCATGGTTGAAATTATCTCCTTTGGCACCCAGATGCGTTTGGCCCCCTTTCCTTTGTTGGCTTGCTTGTTGGCCTTGATTGCTATCACCTTTCCGTTCTTTTTCTTCTTGATCAAATATGGTGTAGCATCCTTTTTGTTCACCTTTTTGATGTAGGTGTTTGTGATTTTGCTTGATGGCTTTTGCTTGAGCTTTTGTCTTTGTTTATCCCCGGTCATCGCCTTGCATTGGAAAGACTTGTGGCCTTCCTTGTGGCATAGCCTACAAATCATAGTTTCTCCCTCTACAGGCTTGTTCACTCCCGCAGTGGTGTTATCCTGTGGAGGTCGGATTTGTTTGGCTTTGCCTTTCTTGTCATACAAAGCCTTGCCAAGGCGAACCACTTCTTGCTTTAATTGTTCATTTTCCTTTGCAACCTCATCCGAACATGTCTCTACAACAATATTCTTAACAACGACTTGGTTGCAGGGGTTAGAATCATCAATTAAATCAAAGCAGGAAGTAGAAGCATCTTTCTTAATTATTTCAGGTATTTCAACTAAAGATGCTGCTGGGGTGCTACCAATGTTTTCTAGCTTAGTAGTTAGCTCATTATTATGTATGCTAAGAATTTCCATTTTCTCTAGCAAATTTTCAATAGCTTCTTGGGAGCTAGCTAACTTAGCCTTAAGTTTTTCATTCTTTTTAATAAGGCTATCATCGGTAGCAGTGGATGGAGCACTAGATTCTAATATCTCAATTTTAGTTGATAGCTCACTATTTAGGTTTGCAAAAGTTTCAAATTTTTCTAGCAAACCTTTGTAATCATTTTGAGAGCTAACCAACTTATTTTTCAAAGTTTTAAGTTGAGCTTTTTGCTTAGTGCAAACATCCTGGAAAAATTCTACGGCTTCCGCAAGCTCATCTAGAGAGGGCTTTCCCTCACCTTCATCATCACTACTACTTTCATCATTAGAGGATGGAATGCTTTTGTTACCTCTTGCCATAAGGCATTTGTGTGATGATCGTGATGATCGTGACGAGGACCGGTGGCTGCGCGTCCTTGGAGGTTCATCTTCACTTGAAGAATCATCCCAAGTTCTAACACTTGTGAGCGCCTTGCCTTTGCTCCTCTCCTTTTTGGGTTTGGCCGTATTTGGACAGTTGTCCCTGAAGTGGCCCTTCTCCCCACATGCGAAGCATCCTCTCTTCCTTTGCTTTTTCCTGTCAATGTTAAAGAGAAGATCCTCGACCTGCAGGGGCACACCCATTAGATTAATCTTGCGGATCATCCTCATTACCTTTCCGACGCGTCGGATTGTTTCTTCGTCCTCGGAGGATGATGTGCATGGTTGATTATCTTCATCATCATCACTTTCTTCTTCTTCCTCTTCTTCACTTGAGGAACTTGGAGTGGGAGCCTTCTTTTTGCCCTTCCTTTCATCACATGCAAAAGCATATGGCCTTGAGGAAGTTGGCTCCTCTCCCCGACTCATTTTTCGCGACATCTCGAAAGCCGCGATTTTCCCAATCACAATGGTTGGGGTCATGTTGCTCAAGTCCTCCATGTTGTGAAGGATGGTGATGATGCTCCCATATCTTTGTTGTGGTAGCAGGGAGATAATCTTCCTCACAATGTCTGCATCACCTAGCTTATTAATGCCAATAGAGTTGAGCTCATTGATTATTAGATTCAACCGAGAATACATGTCTCTAACAAGCTCATCATCTTTCATAGCAAAAGAATTGTACTCATTTAAGACTAGGCAATGTTTTTGCTCATGGACATTGGATGTGCCGTCATGGAGCTCATGCAATTTTAGCCAAATCTCATTAGCAGTTTTCAAGGTAAATACTTGATTAAAAATATCCATGCTAAGAGATTCATACAGGCAAATTTTGGCTCTAGCATTTAAATGAATTTCTTTTTCCTCACTCGTGGTGGGTTTCTCGGGATTCTTAAGGGGTTTCATCCCGTCACGAGTGACTCTCCAAACACCTAGATCAACGGCCTCTAGGTAACAAGTCATTCTAGCACTATAATATGGGAAGTTAGTGTCGTCGAAGTGTGGTGGCCTATGGGTATCCATCCCTTCCTCTAAAAAGCGTCGGCTCTTTTAGCGGTGAAGCTAAAGCGTTTCAAATGAGCCAAACCGGGCTCTGATACCACTTGTAGGAAATGGGTGACGCCTAAGAGGGGGGGTGAATTAGGACTTCTAAAACTTTTACTAAACTAGGCCACAATTAAATCCCTAGAACAAAACCTATGCAAATAATCAAAACTAGAATGTGCAAACTAGGTTTTGTCTAAGTGTTGCTATCTCTACCGCAAAGGCTAAGTTTCAATCTACACTAAATAAGTATGACTGCAAGATTGAAACTTAAATACTTAATATAAATGCGGAATGTAAAGAGCTAAGTAGAGAAGCAAATTCTCGTGGATGACGCCGATATTTTTACCGAGGTATCCGGAACCACGCAAGGTCCCGACTAATCCTCGTTGGTGCCCCTACGCAAAGGGAAGCCCAAGCGAGGTCCAAGCACCACGGTCGAGTAACTCCGTAGAGAGCCGCGGGCCTTCTCCACGCGCAAGTGGTGCTCCGCTTTCGGCTCCTCTCGGACGCTCCCCGACGTCTCCACTATCGAGCTTCCGGCTGAAACGCCGCGGGCCTCGTTCCCTCCGGTACACGGTGGCGGCCGTGACTCAAACGCGGTTGTCACGGTCTCGCAAGACTCTCACCCCACTCGGTACAATTACAACGACTCACGCAAGAGCCGAGGGGTTGTGAGGTTTATCTAAACTCACTCAACAATCTAGGGTTCACCTAGAGCAAGCGCTAAAGCGGTCTAACTAACCTAAGCACTTCGCAAAGCACCTACGCTAATCACCGAGTGATTCTATTAAGCACTTGGGTGTTTGAGCACTTGGAAATATGCACTATGTGTATTGGTATGTTGCTTGGGCTCTCACACTTGAGAATGGCCGGTTGGGGTGGTATTTATAGCCTCCACACCCCCAACTAGCCGTTGGACAGAAAGCAGCAGCTTTCTGTCGTCGGGTGCACCGGACAGTCCGGTGCACCACCGGACACTGCACAGTGGATGTCCGGTGCACGCCACGTCAGCCGACCGTTGGCGCCTGTAGCAGTCGACCGTTGGATCCGACCGTTGTCGTCTGCCCGTTGACACACCGGACAGTCCGGTGCACACCGGACAGTCCGGTGATACAGCCAGAGAGCGCCTGTCCGTGGCCTCTCTGCGCAGACTGTCCGGTGCCTCACCGGACAGTCCGGTGCACACCGGACACCAATGTCCGGTGCGCCACTAGGCGCTGGCTGACATCCCTCATCTTGGATTTCTTCGCTGATTTCTTCGGGCTTCTTTTGTTCTTGAGTCTTGGACTCCTATGCATCTTTTTACGTCTTCTTTTGAGGTGTTGCATCCTCATTGCCTTGGTCCAATTCTCTTCGCATCCTGTGAACTATAAACACAAACACTAGAAAACTTTATTAGTTCACTGATTGTGTTGTTCATCAAACACCAAAACTCAATTAGCCAAAAAGGCTCGGGGTCCATTTTCCTTACAGATCTTTTTTTGAGGAAAATTTCTACGCAGAGGGGGTTCCCCCCTTTTAGCCCCCGAGGGAGGGTCGGGCTTTGCCGACCAAGGCTGACCCTTCCTTGATGACTAAACTTTGCGTGGAAGCGAGGTATATGAACAACTTGAAAACATCTTAAGGGTAGAAGCGATGTAGCTGTTGGATGTTCCAAGCGTTGCTGTAGACCTCGCCTTGACTGTTGGCCAGCTTGTACTTTCCGGGCTTCAGAACTTTGGCGATGACAAACGGCCCTTCCCAGGGAGGCGTGAGCTTGTGCCGCCCTCGGGCGTCTTGTCGCAGCCGAAGCACCAGGTCGCCCACCTGGAGGTCTCGGGACCGGACCCCTCGGGCGTGGTAGCGTCGCAGGGACTGCTGGTACCGCGCCGAGTGTAGTAAGGCCTTGTCCCGAGCCTCTTCCAGCTGGTCCAGCGAGTCTTCTTGATTAGCTTGGTTGCTTTGGTCAGCATAGGCCCTCGTCCTCGGGGAACCGTATTCTAAGTCTATGGGCAAGATGGCCTCGGCCCCATAGACTAGAAAGAACGGTATGAAGCCCGTGGCTCGGCTCGGCGTTGTCCTCAGGCTCCAGACTACCGAGGGGAGTTCCTTCATCCATCGCTTACCGAACTTGTTGAGGTCGTTGTAGATCCGAGGCTTGAGTCCTTGTAGAATCATGCCGTTGGCACGCTCTACTTGCCCATTCGTCATGGGGTAAGCCACGGCGGCCCAGTCCACCCGGATGTGGTGATCCTCGCAGAAGTCCAAGAACTTTCTGCCGGTGAACTGGGTGCCGTTGTCGGTGATGATGGAGTTCGGAACCCCGAAGCGATGGATGATGTTGGTGAAGAACGCCACCGCCTGCTCGGATCTGATGTTGTTTAGGGGTCGGACCTCGATCTACTTGGAGAATTTGTCGATGGCGACCAACAGGTGTGTGTAGCCCCCGGGTGCCTTCTGCAAGGGGCCGACGAGGTCCAGACCCCACACGGCAAAAGGCCAAGTGATGGGTATCGTCTACAGAGCCTGAGCAGGCAGGTGGGTCTGCCTTGAGTAGAACTGACACCCTTCGCAGGTGCGGACAATTCTAGTGGCGTCGGCCACCGCCGTCGGCCAGCAGAGACCTTGCCGGAAAGCATTTCCGACAAGGGCTCGAGGTGCTGCGTGGTGGCCGCAAGCCCCCGAGTGTATCTCTCGTAGGAGTTCCTGACCTTTGGCGATGGAAATGCACCGCTGGAGGATGCCCGAGGGGCTGCGGTGGTAGAGCTCCTTCCCATCTCCCAGCAAGACGAACGACTTGGCGCGTCGCGCCAACCGCCGAGCCTCGGCTCGGTCGAGGGGTAGCTCTCCTTGGTGGAGACATTTCAGGTACGGGATCTGCCAGTTTTGATTAGGCGTGACCCCGCTTCGCTCCTCCTCGACGCGCAGTGTCTCACCCTCAGGGGCCGAGGGTACCTCGGGCTGAACTGAGGATGCCTCGGGCCGAGCCGAGGGTGCCTCGGACTGAGCCGAGGGTACCTCGGGCTGGGCCGAGGGTGCCTCGGGCTCGGGCGTGTCGTCGATCTTGACGGAGGGTTGATGCAGGTCTCGAGAGAAGACGTCCGGGGGAACCGTTGTTCGCCCCGAGGCTATTTTAGCCAGCTCGTCCGCAGTCTCGTTGTAGCGTCGGGCGATGTGGTTGAGCTCGAGCCCGTAGAACTTGTCTTCCAGGCGCCGAACCTCATTGCAGTAGGCCTCCATCTTCGGGTCGCGGCAGTGGGAGTTCTTCATGACTTGGTCAATGACGAGCTGCGAGTCACCGCGAGTGTCGAGGCGTCGGACCCCTAACTCGATGGTGATGCGCAACCCGTTGACCAGGGCCTCGTACTCAGCCACATTGTTGGACGCGTGGAAGTGGAGGCGTAGCACGTAGTGTAGATGCTTTCCGAGGGGCGAGATGAAGAGCAGGCCTGCGCCCGCTCCTGTCTTCATCAGTGACCTATCGAAGAACATGGTCTAGAGTTCTGGCTGGATCGGATCTGTTGGGAGCTGGGTGTCGACCCATTCAGCCACGAAGTCCGCCAAGACCTGGGACTTGATGGCCTTCCGAGGGGCGAACAAGATTGTTTCGCCCATAATTTCCACCGCCCACTTTGCAATCCTACCCGAGGCCTCTCGGCACTGGATGATCTCCCCCAGGGGGAAGGATGACACCATAGTTACCGGATGTGACTCGAAGTAGTGTCGCAACTTCTATCGCGTCAGGATCACCGCGTACAGCAGCTTCTGAACTTGTGGGTAGCGGATCTTGGTCTCGGACAGTACTTTGCTGATGAAGTAGACTGGCCTCTGAACGGGCAATGCATGCCCCTCTTCTCGTCTCTCGACCACAATCGCGGTGCTAACCACCTGAGTGGTCGCGGCGACGTAGATCAAGAGGGCTTCTCCGGCAGCGGGGGGCACCCAAGATGGGCGCGTTCGTGAGGGGCGCCTTCAGGTTCCCGAGGGCTTCCTCGGCCTCAGGGGTCCAAGTGAAGCACTCGGCCTTCCTTAAGAGGCGGTACAGAGGCAGGCCTCTTTCGCCGAGGCGCGAGATGAAGCGGCTCAGAGCCGCAAGACATCCCATGACTCTCTGTACGCCTTTCAAGTCCTTGATGGGCCCCATGCTGGTGATGGCCGCGATCTTCTCCGGGTTGGCTTCGATGCCCCGCTCGGAGACGATGAACCCTAAGAGCATGCCTCGGGGCACCCCGAAGACACACTTTTCGGGATTGAGCTTCACGCCTTTTGCCTTGAGACACCGGAATGTCACTTCAAGGTCGGAAAGGAGGTCAGAGGCTCTCCTCGTCTTGACTACGATGTCATCGACGTAGGCCTCGACCGTCCGGCCAATGTGTTCGCCGAACACATGGTTCATGCACTGCTGGTACGTCGCGCCCGCATTCCTCAAGCCGAATGGCATGGTGACATAGCAGTACATGCCGAAGGGTGTGATGAAAGAAGTCAACATTCCTCTGATACCACTTCTGTCACACCCGGGTTTCAGGGCACCAAGACCCGGACGCGAACATAATCACCAGGTGTGCTGGGACCAAGTCTCACACATATGATGAATCATGGCACAGGATCGAATGTCACATATTTACTATATAAGAGGAGTTCTGTACAAAATAAGTAAATAATTACATTATAAAGAGACAACGGTCCAGCAACCTAAAGTTGACTGGGAGACGACGGCCTAGACCTCTCACGAACTCGTCACAACATCCTCCATGCGCCTCATCCTGCGGTACCTGCTCTTGACCTGTGGGGGGGTGTGAGACAGCAAGAGTGAGCTCACATACGTTCATTGCTCAACAAGTTGTGGGGAATAATGTGCATGAACTCGCCAAAGGTGGGAGCTCACGTGAAGTGTAAGGCTTACCAAAGGAGATGGTTAGAGCTGAGCATTGCTTTTAAAGTTGGTCAAAATTTTATTAGCAGTTACTAAGTATAAGTAAATACCAAACCCAATTAAGTAGTAGAACAAAAGTAACAACATCACCCGTGATGCAATGCATATGACAAATTGAATTTAGTTCCATAATTTAATCATGTGAGGGTCCGAGCTGCTCATGACCGTGAGCACGGCTAGTATACCAGTTTTACACTCTGCAGAGGTTGCGCATCTTTACCCACAAGTCATGTTACCCATCTGCCAAGAGACGGCCAATCCCATACACCTCTACCGAGGAGGCGAGGTAGGGTAACACTACGAGGCCTTTATAAAGTTCCACTAGCTTCAGAAAACCCGCTACAGTTTATAGGAAGCTCCAATGCAGGAATCCCTCGCATGACCGCCATCGCAGCAAAATCATCCCAAGGGCCTCCCTACACTGACCACTCCCCTACTGCCCTTGCCCCTTTCGGGTAAGGTAGTCATCCACTAGCTTTCCTAATTAATCAGCCAAGGGCGTCCCATTAAACCCTTGTGGTAGCACTGTTTTCCCGGGTGGTTCTCCATGTTCCAATTAACATAATGATCTTATCATGAACAGTAAATAACAGCTGATAATAAAGTATGATCATGAATTTAGTATATCTCTATACCCAGAACCATATAAAGCAATAGCAGGTTCTACCCAAAAATTCAGTGGTGAACAAGGTATAAAGATAGTCAAACTAGGGTAACCTATTGGGTCCCATCAAAATTAACCTATGCAGATCATTATGATTAATTAGAACATGAGTGGGTAAAAAGAAGTGATCAAGGGCACAACTTGCCTGGGACTTGAGATTCCAGGTATCAGGATGATCTTCAGATTCTCGTGACCTCACTCCTATTCGTAGCAATACAAACATACATGGTATAGGCAAAATTAACATCACACCAAACATAAGCACAAACTGCATAATAATGATCTACGCGATGCTACGAGGTCGTAGAAACAAGAACCACTAAATTCGGAGCTATGGTTATTAAGTTATGAATTTCCAAAATTATTTAGTGCTTAGAATAGATTAATCCAAATGAACAATTTTAATTCAAGTTTCATGGCTAAACACTATTACTAGTTGATAGACAATATTAATACAAAATTATTGCAACTGGAATGACTCAATTTGGAGTTAGAATGAATTAAATATGATTTATACAAATTTCTAGAATTATTTTCGTATTAAAATTCAATTTCTAATATTAATTATCTGGTTTTCTCTGTTGTCTGGACTGGGCGTCAATAGCAGAGAAACCCAGGGGCTAACTCGCAATTTCTCCCAAGACTCAATATTCCCACAGTGTGGACTGCGGGATGGACAGCGGGTTCATTCCTTAAAACTACGGGGTCTCTTTTGCGAAAGTGCCACAACGAAGGGTTACGGTGGATCCCCTGCCGCAGGATTAGAAATCAAGGGCCTCGATCAACTTCGTCGATTCAATGAAATAGTGCTCATCCAGAACCGTCGATCGAGTGATCCACGACCAAGATTCTCTGTGGACGAAGGGGTATACATAATCTAATCTAAACCGTTGCTTCTCGGATCTGCGGTCAATATCCTACCGCCATCCTGATCTAATCCTAGACGCCCCTAACCGATCCAACGGTCAGGAGGCCTTCACCTAACCCCGCACTGGTTCAAGGCGACGCACACAGGCAGCACGGCGGCGCACGCCGGTGAGATGTGCAAACGCCGCTTTGGTCGCCCTAAACTTGAATCAAAACAGAGCTAAACGCTGCGCAGGCAGAGGCGAATGTCCGGGGAGTCTTCTTACCGGTAGTTGTGCCGTGCAGACCCCAGGTCGTGATGAAGTGCGGATCCGTGGCTAATGTTGGCGTCGGTGAGAAATTGGGGCAGCACCAAAGGCTTCTTCCACCCACGAGTTCTTCAATGATCTCCGCCGCGCTCGAGGAAGCCCACAGACCCGAGCTTGCGCCCCGAACGATGACGGGACACAAACTCCACGGCGGCGGTGGCGGCACTCCCTCACAATTCGCGACGGGGGAGGATGATGGCTCGACTAGGGAATCAAGGAGGCGAGGCAAGAGGTAGCGGCGGGTTTTATGCCCCTCTACAGGCGGAGTCCATCTCCCCCAAGAATTCGGTAGAAAGGATGAGGATCCGGGCGAGGTTTTCGCCACCTCTGTCGAAACCAACGCGGATATCGCAACAGACCGGGTTGAAGACCACCCTGACCATGGGCCCCACACGGCAGAGATTTCCACCCCAGAATAATCGATTTCGGCGCGCGGGACTGGAGCTCAGCCACGGACTCAATCCACCTGCGTGATCCCGAGCGGTCTGCGTGGAGTGAAGAAGACCGATCCGACAGGATGGCCCCACCATGCAGTGACCGAACACCAGAGCGCAGGAAGGCGAGTGAGAACCATTGGACGACCGACGCGTGGGCCAGCCCGACAGAGAGACACCCACGCGACTGGCACAGGGTGAACGAACCGGGCGGAGACGGGTGAGCAGGAGAGGGGGTGGGCCGGAAGGTGGGAACTCGGCCCAAACCAAGGCTGTTCATTTTTTTCTTTTTCTTTTTTTTTGTTTTTATTTTCTTTCCCCTTTATTCTTTTCTTTTGTTATTTTCTATTTTTTTGAATTCTATTTGAAATTTATAACTTCACACAAGATTCAAATTTAGGATTTGAGTTCAAATGCACATATAAAAATTCAGCATGAAATGCAATTATATTTTTATATTAAATAATTTATTTATTCGAGAATGTCTCCAATATGCAACATATACACACATTGTTTGTAGTCAAATTAAAAGTATATCCAAAAGTTCATATTCATCTATTTTGATAGAAAAGATTTTCTAATGCATAGTCTTTTATTAATAGATTGTTTAACTAATTCTACATAGTTTACTAGGCAGTCATTCATATTGGACCTTTTATTTAACCACTTGTTTCAAAACATAACTATTTTTATTTTAGAATGTTTTTTCCTAAATTACCCAAAATAATATTTTGGGGTGTTACAAATCCTACCCCCTTAACAGAAATCTCGTCCTCGAGATTTGTAAGAAAGGGATGCATAAGGATTGGCCTGTAATTTTTTTAGTTTCTCATGGTTTTGGGATTCAAATTTTATTCAAGTTTTTTTTACATAACAATTTTGGAAAATATGGATATTGTATGTCTAGTCATCTATTAGGTCAAATGAGGTACGGTTATGGCAAGTAGAGTTTGTTGGCAAGGGTATAATAAGGAAAGACTTCATCCTAAACTCTGGATCTTGATGCCTTTGGCGATCCAACTTGATCTTTGAAGACTTGAGTTGATGCTTATCCTCCCTTGACGTGGTTGGTCTTCTTTGGCCTTTATTTCTTGGAGTTGTCATCCGAGTTAAGGACATATGGCTAAGGATACATAGTTAGGATAACCGGGGTACACGAGGTAGGTAGGTTTGAAGAGAGTTTACTTTGCTTTTGGGATATCTGGATTAGGCAACCTATGATGTAGGTTAGGTTGTTGTTTACGGTCGAGTTAGTCCAAGGTATTAATTTAGGGTAAGATATGTTTATAGAATTAGGGCCTAATTTATATCGCCAACATTATCTAACTTATTTAAGTATCCCAATTTGGATAGATCATGTTAGATTTGGTGGGATCTAGATCACCGGTATAACTAGATAAGATCTATTTATTTTAGGCTAGATCATGGTTGTTACTGTAGAGTGGAATAAGTGTGCTTATTAGTACAAGATAAATCCATAAGGATAAGGTAAAATCTTTTGGGATCAGTTAGATCTATTAAGATGAGATAAAATCTTTTCAAGATAAGATGGATCTAGATATATTAGGATAAGTTAAGATCTTTTGAGATAAGATAGATCTATGAGTGCAGGATAGAATCTTTTAAGATGAGATGAATCTATTAAGCTAGATACATTTTTTTAATGAGGGATAATCTAATTTGTCTAGTTACTTTTATAAGCATTTTTTTCCTATATGTATATGCAGATGTAATTGTGGACATTACTGCACAACTAATCACACTCAATCAAAGATCCAAATCAAACAAGTATCATAAGAACAAGCATTCAAGTTCATAGATATTTATACAAGAAAAATAGTTTTGTTTTTGTTCCTAAGAGAAGGTATCCTATTCCTAAAGGTCACTTTAGGCACAGGATTTCAAAGTGTGAAATCCAAGTTTGTCTTTAGAAAGAAAAGGTAAGAATAATCATAGTAAAGCGGAAATAGATGAGAAAAGTTTAGAAAGAATTAGAGTAGCAGAGGTAAGTAAGTAAATGTTGTCCAGTACTATCTAGGTTTCGTCCTACAGTCAACATTCCTCTGATACCACTTCTGTCACACCCGGGTTTCGGGGCACCAAGACCCGGGCGCGAACATAATCACCAGGTGTGCTGGGACCAAGTCTCACACATATGATGAATCATGGCACAGGATCGAATGTCACATATTTACTATATAAGAGGAGTTCTGTACAAAATAAGTAAATAATTACATTATAAAGAGACAACGGTCCAGCAACCTAAAGTTGACTCGGAGACGACGGCCTAGACCTCTCACGAACTCGTCACAACATCCTCCATGCGCCTCATCCTGCGGTACCTGCTCTTGACCTGTGGGGGGGTGTGAGACAGCAAGAGTGAGCTCAAATACGTTCATTGCTCAACAAGTTGTGGGGAATAATGTGCATGAACTCGCCAAAGGTGGGAGCTCACGTGAAGTGTAAGGCTTACCAAAGGAGATGGTTAGAGCTGAGCATTGCTTTTAAAGTTGGTCAAAATTTTATTAGCAGTTACTAAGTATAAGTAAATACCAAACCCAATTAAGTAGTAGAAAAAAAGTAACAACATCACCCGCGATGCAATGCATATTACAAATTGAATTTAGTTCCATAATTTAATCATGTGAGGGTCCGAGCTGCTCATGACCGTGAGCACGGCTAGTATACCAGTTTTACACTCTGCAGAGGTTGCGCATCTTTACCCACAAGTCATGTTGCCCATCTGCCAAGAGACGGCCAATCCCATACACCTCTACCGAGGAGGCGAGGCAGGGTAACACTACGAGGCCTTTATAAAGTTCCACTAGCTTCAGAAAACCCGCTACAGTTTATAGGAAGCTCCAATGCAGGAATCCCTCGCATGACCGCCATCGCAGCAAAATCATCCCAAGGGCCTCCCTACACTGACCACTCCCCTACTGCCCTTGCCCCTTTCGGGTAAGGTAGTCATCCACTAGCTTTCCTAATTAATCAGCCAAGGGCGTCCCATTAAACCCTTGTGGTAGCACTGTTTTCCCGGGTGGTTCTCCATGTTCCAATTAACATAATGATCTTATCATGAACAGTAAATAACAGCTGATAATAAAGTATGATCATGAATAAAGTATATCTCTATACCCAGAACCATATAAAGCAATAGCAGGTTCTACCCAAAAATTCAGTGGTGAACAAGGTATAAAGATAGTCAAACTAGGGTAACCTATTGGGTCCCATCAAAATTAACCTATGCAGATCATTATGATTAATTAGAACATGAGTGGGTAAAAAGAAGTGATCAAGGGCACAACTTGCCTGGGACTTGAGATTCCAGGTATCAGGATGATCTTCAGATTCTCGTGACCTCACTCCTATTCGTAGCAATACAAACATACATGGTATAGGCAAAATTAACATCACACCAAACATAAGCACAAACTGCATAATAATGATCTACGCGATGCTACGAGGTCGTAGAAACAAGAACCACTAAATTCGGAGCTACGATTATTAAGTTATGAATTTCCAAAATTATTTAGTGCTTAGAATAGATTAATCCAAATGAACAATTTTAATTCAAGTTTTATGGCTAAACACTATTACTAGTTGATAGACAATATTAATACAAAATTATTGCAACTGGAATGACTCAATTTGGAGTTAGAATGAATTAAATATGATTTATACAAATTTCTAGAATTATTTTCGTATTAAAATTCAATTTCTAATATTAATTATCTGGTTTTCTCTGTTGTCTGGACTGGGCGTCAATAGTAGAGAAACCCAGGGGCTAACTCGCAATTTCTCCCAAGACTCAATATTCCCACAGTGTGGACTGCGGGATGGACAGCGGGTTCATTCCTTAAAACTACGGGGTCTCTTTTGCGAAAGTGCCACGACGAAGGGTTACGGTGGATCCCCTGCCGCAGGATTAGAAATCAAGGGCCTCGATCAACTTCGTCGATTCAATGAAACAGTGCTCATCCAGAACCGTCGATCGAGTGATCCACGACCGAGATTCTCTGTGGACGAAGGGGTATACATAATCTAATCTAAACTGTTGCTTCTCGGATCTGCGGTCAATATCCTACCGCCATCCTGATCTAATCCTAGACGCCCCTAACCGATCCAACGGCCAGGAGGCCTTCACCTAACCCCGCACTGGTTCAAGGCGGCGCACACAGGTAGCATGGCGGCGCACGCCGGTGAGATGTGCAAACGCCGCTTTGGTCGCCCTAAACTTGAATCAAAACAAAGCTAAACGCTGCGCAGGCAGAGGCGAATGTCCAGGGAGCCTTCTTACCGGTAGTTGTGCCGTGCAGACCCCAGGCCGTGATGAAGTGCGGATCCGTGGCTAATGTTGGCGTCGGTGAGAAATTGGGGCAGCACCAAAGGCTTCTTCCACCCACGAGTTCTTCAATGATCTCCGCCGCGCTCGAGGAAGCCCACAGACCCGAGCTTGCACCCCGAACGATGACGGGACACAAACTCCACGGCGGCGGCGGCGTCACTCCCTCACAATTCGCGACGGGGGAGGATGATGGCTCGACTAGGGAATCAAGGAGGCGAGGCAAGAGGTAGCGGCGGGTTTTATGCCCCTCTACAGGCGGAGTCCATCTCCCCCAAGAATTCGGTAGAAAGGATGAGGATCCGGGCGAGGTTTTCGCCACCTCTGTCGAAACCAACGCGGATATCGCAATAGACCGGGTTGAAGACCACCCTAACCATGGGCCCCACACGGCAGAGATTTCCACCCCAGAATAATCGATTTCGGCGCGCGGGACTGGAGCTCAGCCACGGACTCAATCCACCTGCGCGATCCCGAGCGGTCTGCGTGGAGTGAAGAAGACCGATCCGACAGGATGGCCCCACCATGCAGTGACCGAACACCAGAGCGCAGGAAGGCGAGTGAGAACCATTGGACGACCGACGCGTGGGCCAGCCCGACAGAGAGACACCCACGCGACCGGCACAGGGTGAACGAACCGGGCGGAGATGGGTGAGCAGGAGAGGGGGTGGGCCGGAAGGTGGGAACTCGGCCCAAACCAAGGTTGTTCATTTTTTTCTTTTTCTTTTTTTGTTTTTATTTTCTTTCCCCTTTATTCTTTTCTTTTGTTATTTTCTATTTTTTTAATTCTATTTGAAATTTATAACTTCACACAAAATTCAAATTTAGGATTTGAGTTCAAATGCACATATAAAAATTCAGCATGAAATACAATTATATTTTTATATTAAATAATTTATTTATTCGAGAATGTCTCCAATATGCAACATATACACACATTGTTTGTAGTCAAATTAAAAGTATATTCAAAAGTTCATATTCATCTATTTTGATAGAAAAGATTTTCTAATGCATAGTCTTTTATTAATAGATTGTTTAACTAATTCTACATAGTTTACTAGGCAGTCATTCATATTGGACCTTTTATTTAACCACTTGTTTCAAAACATAACTATTTTTACTTTAGAATGTTTTTTCCTAAATTACCCAAAATAATATTTTGGGGTGTTACAAGCACTGCTTCCTATTTGGGATCGAGCTCGGAGCCAATCCGGATCTGCTTGGAGGCGTCGCTGCTGAGGTCGAGGGGGGCGGACTTAACCATCTCCGCTAGCTCGAAGTTGCCGGCGTGACGCTTCACGTCTGGTACCTCCTTAGAGAGGCTTTCCAGGTCGGCGATGAGGGCCTCGGACTCGGCGAGGGCCTCGGCGTACTCCACGCACTCCACGTCGCATTCGAACGCGTGTTTGTACGTGGGGCCAACGGTGATGACCCCGTTGGGGCCCGGCATGCGACTACGCGTAGGTAGGTGTAGTTGGGGACGGCCATGAACTTCGCGTAGCAGGGCCTCCCCAGTACCACGTGGTAGGTTCCTCGGAACCCGACCACCTCCAACGTGAGGGTCTCCCTTCGGAAGTTGGAGGGCGTTCCGAAGCAGACGGGAAGGTCGAGTTGTCCGAGGGGCTGGACGCGCTTCCTGGGGATGATCCCGTGGAAAGGCGCAGCGCCTGCCCGGACCGAGGACAGATCGACACGCAGGAGCCCGAGAGTCTCGGCGTAGATGATGTTGAGGCTGCTGCCTCCGTCCATGAGGACCTTGGTGAGCCTGACGTCGCCGATGACGGGGTCGACAACGAGCGGGTACGTATTTCCCCGGGCTCGGCACGTGATTGGGGTGGTTGGCTTGGTCGAAGGTGATGGGCTTGTCGGACCAGTCTAGGTAGACTGGCGCCGCCACCTTCACCGAACAGACCTCCCGACGCTCTTGCTTGTGGTGCTGAGCCGAGGCATTCGCCGCTTGCCCACCGTATATCATGAAGCAGTCGCGGACCTCGGGGAACTCTCCTGCCTGGTGATCTTCCTTCTTGTCGTCGTCGCGAGCCCTGCCACCCTCCACGGGTGGCCCGGCCCTGTGGAAGTAGCGCTGAAGCATAGCGCACTCCTCAAGGGTGTGCTTGACGGGCCCCTGATGATAGGGGCACGGCTCCTTGAGCATCTTGTCGAAGAGGTTGGCACCTCCGGGGGGTTTCCGAGGGTTCTTGTACTCGGCGGCGGCGACAAGGTCCGCGTCGGCGGCGTCGCGTTTCGCTTGCGACTTCTTCTTGCCCTTCTTCTTGGCGCCGCACTGAGTTGACGCCTCGGGGGCATCTTCCAGTGGGCGGCCCTGGGGCTGCTTGTCCTTCCGGAAGATGGCCTCAACCGCCTCCTGGCCAGAGGCGAACTTGGTGGCGATGTCCATCAGCTCGCTCGCCCTAGTGGGGAACTTGCGACCCAGCTTGCTCACCAGGTCGCGGCAGGTGGTGCCGGCGAGGAACGCGCCGATGACATCTGAATCAGTGATGTTGGGCAGCTCGGTGCACTGCTTCGAGAATCGCCGGATGTAGTCCCAGAGAGACTCTCCCGGCTGCTGTCGACAGCTTCAGAGATCCCAGGAATTTCTGGGGCGCACGTACGTGCCCTGGAAATTGTCGGCGAAGGCTTGGACCAGGTCGTCCCAGTTGGAGATCTGCCCCGGAGGCAGGTGCTCCAACCAGGCGCGAGTGGTGTCGGAGAGGAACAGGGGGAGGTTGCGGATGATGAGGTTGTCATCGTCTGTTCCACCCAGTTAGCAGGCCAGCCGGTAGTCCGTGAGCCACAGTTCTGGTCTCGTCTCCCCCAAGTACTTTGCGATAGTAGTCGGGGGTCGGAACCGGGTCGAGAACGGCGCCCGTCGTATGGCACGGCTGAAGGCCTGCGGACCGGGTGGTTCGGGCGAGGGACTCCGATCCTCCCTGTTGTCGTAGCGTCCTCCACGCCTGGGGTGGTAGCCTCGGCGCACCCTCTCGTCGAGGTGGGCCCGACGGTCGCGGTGATGGTGCTCGTTGCCGAGGCGACCCGGGGCCGCAGGCGCTATGTTGCGTGTGCGCCCGGTGTGGACCGAGGCTTCCCGCATGAATCGGGAAGTCGCGGAACGATGTTCCGATGGGTACCCCTGCCTCTGGGAGGCGGAGCTCTCGGTCCGTCGGACCGCGGCGCCCTCCAGGAGATTCCTGAGCTCTCCCTGGATTCACCGCCCCTTGGTGGTTGATGGCTCCGGCATCGCGCGGAGTAGCATTGCTGCTGCAGCCAGGTTCTGGCCGGCCCCACTGGAAGCGGGCGACGGCCTTACCCTGACATCATCGGCGATGCGGTGTTGGATACCCTGGGGTAGGTGGCGCACTTCTCCGGACGGAGGTTGGCCCGCCCATTCCTGCCCGACGTCCTGGCAAATCGGCTCAAGTGCTCCTGTTCCCTCGTTGAGCCTGGCCTACACCCCACGGGTTTGCTCGAGCTGTGGGTCATGACCCCCCGCCGGAACGGGGACCACAGCTAGCTCACGTAGGATGTCAACGCGTGGCACAGGCCTAGGGAGATCACCGTTCACCGGCATACCGAGATGGTTCCCTCGGAGGGACCCCCTAGATCGACGTGGAAACATTCACGACTTGGGCCGCAATCCTCGTCGCCGAGGCTGCGGCTACCGTCGGAACAGTCGGAAAGGCAGTAGTCGCATGCGGTCATGAAGTCCCGCATGGCACCGGGGTTGCCAAGTCTGGAGAAATCCCAACAGAGGTCGGGCTCATCATCTTCCTCAGACCCCAAGGGTCCGTAGGTCGAGACGTCCGTCAGCCGGTCCTAGGGTGACCGCATACGAAACCCCAGAGGGTTTGGACTCGCCTCTACGAGAGCATCCGCCAAAGCGAAGTCGCTTGGCGGGTCGAGGCTGAATCCAATGAGCGTGAGATGGGAACCGGTGGGTACCTCTTGGTCGACGGTCGGTGACGAAGTCACGTCAGGGACTGACTGCACCATCGTCCTAGGTACGAGGGTGACGCCCAGCAAGCCTTTCGCGAGCGTGCTGGCGTCGTCCGTTTGCTCAGAATTGGCGTGTCGCGGGGAGACGGCGCTCGTCTTCGTCTCAAACGCGAGGTCGATGCCCGACGTGCCCCCTGTTGGGGCGCCGGCGCCGTCGACTCGCTCGACAGCCGACGAGAGGCCGCCTCCTGCTTGGCCTTGGTTGCCTCGCCTCCTCCTCCGTCGGCGGGGGAGAGGGCGGGGTGAGCTTGAATGCTGTTCTTCCACCACGCGGGGAAGACTTCGTCGATTCCACCGCCGGCGGCGGGCTGTCGGCCGCTATTGTCGCTGTCGCACGGCGGGGGAAGGAGTATCATGTCGTAGCTGCCATCGAGGGACATGAACTCAAGACTCCCCAAACGGAGCATCGTCTCGGGCCAGAAAGGTTGCTGGAGACTGCCCATCTGGAGCTTGACGGGAAGCTGTTCGTCAACACGCAGCAGGTCCCTACCTGGCGCGCCAACTGTCGGCGTTTCGAGACCGGGGGGTCCCTGGGCCGACGAGTGAGATGTCGCCGCGTGCCCCAGCCCAGATGGGTCGGCGCGAGGCCGAGCGCGAAGGGGGGAAGAAAGGCGGCCGGAGACGGGCGTGAGAGAGGTGGAAATCCCGCGGCCTTCGTGTTCGTCTCGCGCCCAGGTCGGGTGCGCTTGCAGTAGGGGGTTACAAGCGTCCACGCGGGAGGGGGAGCGAGCGGCCTCACGCGAGCGTCTGTCCCGTCCTCTTCCCCGCGCGGCCAACCCTCTGTAAGAGGGCCCTGGTCCTTCCTTTTATAGGCGTAAGGAGAGGATCCAGGTGTACAATGGGGGTGTAGCAGAGTGCTACGTGTCTAGCGGAGGTAAGCTAGCACCCTAAGTACATGTCGTCATGGCAGCCGGAGAGGTTTTGGCACCCGGTTCGTGTGGTGTCGTGGCCGTCGGAGGAGCGCTGGAGCCTGGCGGAAGGACAGCTGTCGGGGCTGTCGAGTCCTTGCTGACGTCCTCTTGCTTCCGTAAGGGGGCTGGGAGCCGCCGTCGTCACAGAGCGTGCGGGGCGCTATCATTGCCTATCTGGCGGAGCGAGCCAGATGGGACGCCGGTCTTGTTCCCCGTAGCCTGAGTCAGCTCGGGGTAGGGTAATGATGGCGCCTCCTGTCGACGTGGTCGGTCCGCGCCCTAGGTTGGGCAATGTGGAGGCTCCTCCGAGGTCGAGGTCGAGTCTGTCTTCCGTGGCCGTGGTCGAGTCCGAGCCCCTGGGTCGGGCAAGGCGGAGACCGTCGGCTGAGGCCAGGGCTGAGTCCGAGCCCTGGGGTCGGGCGAAGCGGAGTTCGTCGTCTTCTGGGGCTAACCCCAAGTCCGAGCCCTGGGTCGGGCGGAGCGGAGTTCGCCGTCTTCCGGGGCTGAGCCCGAGTCCGAGCTCTGGGTCGGGCGGAGCGGAGTTCGCCGTCTTCTGGGGCTAAGCCCAAGTCCGAGCCCTGGGTCGGGCGGAGCGGAGTTTGCCGTCTTCCGGGGCTGAGCCCAAGTCCGAGCCCTGGGTCGGGCGGAACGGAGTTCGCCGTCTTACGGGGCTGAGCCCGAGGCCGAGCCCTGGGTCGGGCGGAGCGGAGCTTCCTATGGTGCCTGAGGTCGGGCCTGACTGCCTGTCAGCCTCACTCTGTCGAGCGGCACAGCAGTCGGAGCGACGCAGGCGGCGCTGTCCTTCTGTCAGGTTGGTCAGTGGAGCAGCGAAGTGACCGCGGCTCTGTCGACTGTAGGACGCGTGTCAGGATAAAGGTGTCAGACCACCTTTGCATTAAATGCTCCTGCGATCTGGTCGGTTGGCGCGGCGATTTGGTCAGGGTTGCTTCTTAGCGAAGACAGGGCCTCGGGCGAGCCGGAATTATGTTCATCGCTGGAGGGGGGCCTCGGGCGAGACGGAGATCCTCCGGGGTCGGCTGCCCTTGTCCGAGGCTAGGCTCGGGCGAGGCGTGATCGAGTCCGTCGAATGGACCGATCCCTGACTTAATCGCACCCATCAGGCCTTTGCAGCTTTATGCTGATGGGGGTTACCAGCTGAGAATTAGGAGACTTAAGGGTACCCTTAATTATGGTCCCCGACAGAACGAGACCTTAATCGGATAATATCCGTATCAGAACATGTGGGTTCTTTTACTACTCATATCCAATACCCGACTTAGGTACCCATCCTGTTCTCACCCAAAAGAAGAAAATATTTGTATACGTCCAATAATGTTTAGCCTGCATGCCAGGGTGGAATATTTATTTGAACAAGCTGATAAATCGAGTAATGTATATGTCGGTCTGCATTGTTTATTTGAACGAGCTGATAGCTGCAATAATTGTGTTGTGTCAAGGTCTCAGGGAAGCATGCATGCCATTAGAGACGGCTTCCCTTTTAGCTCTGTAATGATCAATCTAGAACTATTATAATTATATATTACTATTTCTGTTTTCGAATATTTATAGCCTACTAGTTTATTTTTAACTAAAACATGATAAATAGAAAATAGAGTACAATTCTTTTCTTGCCCAAGATAAAAATTAGTAAATTACCGCTCCGAGGATCGGAGATCCCGCTAAAATTACACTAGTTTTGGGTTAAAAGTTAAAACCATAAAGAAACTGACAGAAGTTAAAAAAAATGACAGGCTCCTCCAAAATCACGTCGAGAACCCAGAGTATCGTCAAGATAGTCTCGTCCTAGTGGCTATAGATGGCCTAGAAGGTCTTTTTAAATGAGAAAAATATCTTGTGTACATAGAAGTTGGATACACATGATACATATATTAAATCACCATCAACTATTTTAGATCTAACATCTCTGGTTGTTTATTGTATTTTACAAATAATATTTTTCACCACTTCAGATGATATTTTTATAAAATGTATAGAATAACTAGAGACATTAGACGTGAGATTGATGATGATAATTTAATATGTGCACCAAGCTCCTATATGCTCCAGATATGCTCTTTTTTTAAATAGGTCGATACTAGGCACAACCTAACCTATAGTATTTCGGCACAACACGACACAATAAATATAATGCACGTGCCAACATGGCGCGAGATCCAATATTATGTTTGAGCTGTCACCCTAGCATGATGGACTGACATGAGCACAGACACAACTAAGTGATCAACACGATTAGGCACGACTTAAACCAATATATGGTTTGTGGATATGATTGTGATGTGTGCATGTGATTGTAAATTATAGTTTTATGGTTTTAAATATAATAAATTCGGTATGAATATTCATATTTTAGATATGTCCTTTTTTTAAATATGTCGATACTAGGCACAACCTAACCTATAGTATTTCGGAACAACACGACACAGTAAATATAATGCATGTGCCAACATGGCGCGAGATCCAATATTATGTTTGAGCTGTCACCCTAGCATGATGGACTGACACGAGCACAGACACAACTAAGTGATCAACACGATTAGGCACGACTTAAACCAATATATGGTTTGTGGATATGATTATGATGTGTGCATGTGATTGTAAATTATGGTTTTATGGTTTTAAATATAATAAATTCGGTATGAATATTCTTATTTTAGAATTATATTTATAATCTTAAAGGTGGTGTAGACCTTTTGAGCTCTTAAAGTTAGCCAATGTCGAGGATGACACGAGAACTACTAGGTGCTAGTGTCATATAGTGATGACACGATAGAATTATATTATATAGTATAATGTAGTGCTTCGGTCGATGACAGAACATATTTATAGGCACGAACGTCATGGTTACAAACCATGACTGCTTGTGTCATGCTTAATAGTATCATGTTTTGTAGTGCTCGTGTCAGTGTTGTGACATGTGGCATTTTTGTCATCTATATTGGTGGCCAACATGTTCGTCCAACACTATAGAAAAGCTCGATACCATAACAAGACCAGAACCAAAAATATTTATGCACCAAAATTCTTTTTTTGTGGAATTTGAAACATCTCACAAATATTTACTAAGGGTCAGTTTGGAATCAAAGAGTATGTTTGGTTGGATTATTGAGAGCACCTAGAGGGGGGTGAATAGGTGATCCTGTAAAACTTGAAACTTAGTGCCACAAAAACTTGATTAGGGGTTAGCACGATAAGGCCAAGTGGCTAGAGAGGAGTTCTTGCAAGACACGATAACCACAAGATCAACACAGGTAGACACAGTGGTTTATACTGTGGTTCGGCCAAGTACAAAACTTGCCTACTTCCATGTTGTGGCGTCCCAACGGACGAGGGTTGCAATCAACCCCTCTCAAGCGGTCCAAAGACCAACTTGAATACCACGGTGTTTTGCTTTGTTTACTATATCCCGCTCGCGAGGAATCTCTACAACTTGGAGCCTCTCACCCTTACACTTTGATGTTCACAAAGAAGCACGAAGTAAGGGAGGGATGAGCAACGCACACAAGACACAAAAATCACAGCAAATACGCACACACAAGACCCAGACTTGAGCTCAAAAGAATATCATGAGGTTCTCACTAGAACGGAGCTCAAATCACTAAGAATGTCGAACAAGTGCGCAAGAATGAAGTGTGAGTGATCAACAATGCTCAAAGGATGCTTGGTATACTCCTCCATGCGCCTAGGGGTCCCTTTTATAGCCCCAAGGCAGCTAGGAGCCATTGAGAGCATTCCAGGAAGGCAATTCTTGCCTTCAGTCGCCTGGCGCACCGGACAGTCCGGTGCACCACCGGACACTGTCCGGTGCGGATCTCTTTCCTTATTTGGCGAAGCCGACCGTTGCAGATTCAGAGCCGTTGGCGCACCGGACACTGTCCGGTGCACACCGGACAGTCCAGTGCCCCCTTGTGACCGTTGGCTCGGCCACGCGTCACGCGTGGAATCCTCGGCCGATCGTTGGCCCGGCTGACCGTTGGCTCACCGGACAGTCTGGTGCCTCACCGGACAGTCCGGTGAATTATAGCCGTACGCCGTTAATCGCTTCCCGAGAGCGACGACTTCGCTTGTGAATGGCTCACCGGACAGTCCGGTGCACCACCGAACAGTCCGATGATTTATAGCCATACGCCGTTGATCGCCTCCCGAGAGCAGCCATTTGACAGTCGCCAGCCTGGCGCACCGGACACTGTCCAGTGCACCACCGGACAGTCCGGTGCACCCAGACTGCGCAGATTCTTGGCTGTACAGCCAAGTCTTTTCCAAATTGATCTTTTCCTGTTTCTAGCACTTAGACACAATACATTAGTCTCTAAAACAATGTAGTGAGTCATAGAAACATACCTTTACTCTTGATTTGCACTTTGTTCATCGAATGGCATAGATTAACACTTAAGCACTTGTGTTGGACACTAAATCACCAAAATACTTAGAAATGGCCCAAGGGCACATTTCCCTTTCAATCTCCCCCTTTTTGGTGATTTATGCCAACACAACAAAAAAAACAACTAGAACAAGTGTAATATCAATGCAAATAAGAACACAAATGGTTTTGATTCAACTTTGGCATATTTGGATCATACTTTGCCACCACTTGGTTTGTTTTTGCAAATCAAACTCAATTTCCTATCTCTAAGTCAAATTCACTTGTAGAGACATAAAGAGAGGTATTCCAAGAGAAATTGATCAAAGATTCAAAAACTCCCCCTTTTTCCCATAATCACACATTCTCCCCTCAAGAGACCAACTTTTGACAAAGAGAGACAATAAGAGGATTTTGACAAACCAAAAGCTCTATTCTACTATTTTAAAATTCTCAAGTGGTAGCTGATCCATTTCTTGCTTTGGCCTTATTTTCTCCCCCTTTGGCATCAAGCACCAAAACGGGATCAATCTTGGCCCTTAAACCTCATTGCCTCACCAAAATCTTCACCTAAGAGTACAAAGCCACAAAGGCAATAAGAAGATGGGGATGAACTTGGAGTGAGTTACCCTCTCATCGGAGTGCAGTGGAAGTCTTTCATGGTCCAAGTCCACCTTTCCCTTTCAATCCACCTTTGAGACTAAATCAAGCAAACTCAAGCACACGGTTAGTCTCAAAGGGTCAAGTTTTAGCACATCTCCCCCTAAATATGTGCATCACTCACACATGGACTTTTGAGGTCCAGGGAGTGTCTGTACAACTTGAGCACCATAAATAAACAACAAAATGCATAAGGGAAATGATCAAAGGCATAAACACATGTATGCTATAAATCAATCCAAGTTTCACGAATCTAAGACATTTAGCTCACTACGCAGCCTGCAAAAGGTCTTCTCATCTAAAGGCTTGGTAAAGATATCGGCTAGCTGGTTCTCGGTGCTAATATAAAACACTTCGATATCTCCCTTTTGCTGGTGGTCTCTCAAATAGTGATGCCGGATGTCAATGTGCTTTGTGCGGCTGTGCTCGACAGGATTGTCCGCTATGCGGATAGCACTCTTATTGTCACATAGGAGGGGGACTTTGCTCAGATTGTAGCCAAAGCCCTGGAGGGTTTGCCTCATCCAAAGTAGTTGCACGCAACACTGTCCTATGGCAACGTACTCGACCTCAGCGGTGGATAGGGCAATGGAAGTTTGTTTCTTAGAACTCCATGACACCAGGGACCTTCCTAAGAATTGGCACGTCCCTGATGTACTCTTCCTATCGACCTTACATCCAACATAATCGGAGTCTGAATATCCAATTACGTCAAAGGTAGACCCCTTTGGATACCAGATCCCGAAGCAAGGCATAGCGACTAAATATCTAAGAATTCACTTCACGGCCACTAAGTGACACTCCCTTGGATCGGATTGAAATCTAGCACACATGCATACACTAAGCATAATATCCGGTCTACTAGCACATAAATAAAGCAAAGAACCTATCATGGACCGGTATGCTTTATGATCAACGGACTTACCTCCTTTGTTGAGGTCGACGTGTCCGTCAGTTCCCATCGGAGTCTTTGCGAGCTTGGCGTCCTTCATCCCAAACCGCTTTAGCAAGTCTTGCGTGTACTTCGTTTGGGAGATGAAGGTGTCGTCCTTGAGTTGCTTCACTTGGAACCCAAGGAAGTAGTTCAACTCGCCCATCATCGACATCTCAAACTTTTGAGTCATTACCCTGCTAAACTCTTCACAAGACTTTTGGTTAGTAGAACCAAATATTATGTCATCAACATAAATTTGGCACACAAATAAGTCACCATCACAAGTCTTAGTGAATAAAGTTGGATCGACTTTCCCAACCTTGAAAGCATTAGCAATTAAAAAGTCTCTAAGGCATTCATACCATGCTCTTGGGGCTTGCTTAAGTCCATAGAGCGCCTTAGAGAGCTTACATACGTGGTCGGGGTACCGTTCGTCCTCGAAGCCAGGGGTTGCTCCACGTACACCTCCTCCTTGATTGGTCCGTTGAGGAAAGCGCTCTTCACATTCATTTGGAACAACCTGAAAGAATGGTGAGCGGCATATGCTAGCAAAATACGAATGGACTCTAGCCTAGCCACAGGAGCAAACGTCACCTCAAAGTCCAAACCTGCGACTTGGGCATAACCTTTTGCCACAAGTCGAGCCTTGTTCCTTGTCACCACCCCGTGCTCGTCTTGTTTGTTTTGGAACACCCACTTGGTTCCCACAACATTCTGCTTGGGACGAGGCACCAGTGTCCAAACTTCATTTCTCTTGAAATTATTGAGCTCCTCTTGCATGGCCAACACCCAGTCCGGATCTAGCAAGGCCTCTTCTACCCTGAAAGGCTCAATAGAAGATACAAAGGAGTAATGCTCACAAAAATTAACTAATCTAGAACGAGTAGTGACTTCCTTGCTAATGTCACCCAAAATTTGGTCAACGGGATGATTCCTTTGAATCATCGCTCGAACTTGAGTTGGAGGTGCCGGTTGTGCTTCTTCCTCCATCACATGATCATCTTGTGCTCCCCCTTGATCACACGCCTCTTCTTGATGAACCTGTTCATCGTCTTGAGTTGGGGGATGCGCCATTGTTGAGGAAGAAGGTTGATCTTGCTCCTTTTGTTCCTGTGGCCGCACATCTCCAATCGCCATGGTGCGTATTGCGGCCGTTGGAACGTCTTCTTCATCTACATCATCAAGATCAACAACTTGCTCTCTTGGAGAGCCATTAGTCTCATCAAATACAACGTCGCTAGAGACTTCAACCAAACCCGATGATTTGTTGAAGACTCTGTACGCCTTTGTATTTGAGTCATAACCTAATAAAAACCCTTCTACAGCTTTGGGAGCAAATTTGGAATTCCTGCCCTTCTTCACTAGAATGTAACATTTGCTCCCAAATACACGAAAGTAAGACACATTGGGTTTGTTACCGGTTAGAAGCTCATACGAAGTCTTCTTGAGGAGGCGGTGAAGATAGACCCGGTTGATGGCGTGGCAAGCCATGTTCACGGCTTCCGACCAAAACCGCTCGGGGGTCTTGTACTCTCCAAGCATCGTCCTCGCCATGTCGATGAGCGTCCTGTTCTTCCTATCTACCACACCATTTTGCTGTGGTGTGTAGGGATCGGAGAACTCGTGCTTGATCCCTTCCTCCTCAAGGTACTCCTCCACTTGAAGATTCTTGAACTCAGACCTGTTGTCGCTCCTTATCTTCTTCACCTTGAGCTCAAACTCATTTTGAGCCCTCCTTAGGAAGCGTCTGAGGGTCCCTTGGGTTTCAGACTTATCCTGCAAAAAGAATACCCAAGTAAAGCGGAAAAAATCATCAACTATAATAAGACCATACTTCCTCCTATGCTTAGATAGGCGACAGGTCCGAAGAGGTCCATATGAAGCATCTCCAAAGGTCTTGATGTGGTCATCACTTTTTTGGTATGATGAGAGCTTCCCACATGTTTACCTGCTTGACAAGCTGCACAAGGTCTATCTTTTTCAAAAGTTACATTAGTTAGACCTATCACGTGTTCTCCCTTTAGAAGCTTGTGAAGGTTCTTCATTCCCACATGAGCTAAACGACGATGCCACAACCAGCCCATGCTAGTCTTAGCAATTAAGCATGCATCTAGACCGGCCTCCTCTTTTGCAAAATCAACTAAATAGAGTTTGTCGTCTAATACACCCTTAAAAGCTAATGAACCATCACTTCTTCTAAAGACAGACACATCTACATTTGTGAATAAACAATTATATCCCATATTACATAGCTGACTCACAGACAACAAGTTATATCCAAGCGATTCAACTAAAAACACATTGGAAATGGAGTGCTCGGATGAAATAGCTATTTTTCCTAACCCTTTCACCTTGCCTTGGTTCCCGTCACCGAATATGATTGAGTCTTGGGAATCTTTGTTCTTGACGTATGAGGTGAACATCTTCTTCTCCCCCGTCATGTGGTTTGTGCATCCGCTGTTGATAATCCAGCTTGATCCCCCGGATGCATAAACCTGCAAGGAAAATTTAGGCTTGGGTCTTAGGTACCCAACTCTTGTTGGGTCCTACAAGGTTAGTGACAATATCCTTAGGGACCCAAATGCAAGTTTTATCTCCCTTGCATTTTGCCCCTAATTTCCTAGCAATCACCTTTCTATCCTTTCTACAAATTGCAAAGGAAGCATTGCAAGCATGATAAATTGTAGAAGGTTCATTAATCTTCCTAGGAACATGAGCAACATTTCTCCTAGCCATATGATGAAAGACATTTCTCCTAGGCATATCTCTACCATGCATATAGGAAGAACTTGAAGCAAACATTGCATCTGGCTCATAAGCATTACAACTCCTAAAGGCATTCCTAGAATGTCTCCTATCATGATACATAAAAGCATGGTTCTTATGAGCACTACTAGCCATAGGGGCCTTTGAGAGCACCTAGAGGGGGGGGGTGAATAGGTGATCCTGTAAAAACATAAAACTTAAGCCACAAAAACTTGTTAAGTGTTAGCACGATTATTGCCAAGTGGCTAAGGTGAAGTCTCAACAAAACACAATACCACAAGAGATCAAGCACAGAGGTGACACAGTGGTTTATCCCGTGGTTCGGCCAAGACCAACGTTTGCCTACTCCACGTTGTGGCGTCCCAACGGACGAGGATTGCAATCAACCCCTCTCAAGCGGTCCAAAGACCCACTTGAATACCACGGTGTTTTGTTTTGCCTTTCACTATCCCGTTTGCAAGGAATCTCCACAAATTGGAGTCTCTTGCCCTTACAAGTATATGATCACAAAGAAGCACAGAGTAAGGGAGGGAAGCAACACACACAAATCCACAGCGAAACGCGCACACACACGGCTAAGAATCGAGCTCACAAGAGTATCACAAGGTTCTCACTAGAACGGAGCTCGAAACACTTAGAATGACAATCGAATGCGCAAAGACTGAGTGTGGATGATCAAGAATGCTCAAAGGTTGCTTGTGTGTCTCCTCCATGCGCCTAGGGGCCCCTTTTATAGCCCCAAGACAGCTAGGAGCCGTTGAGAGCAAATCCGGAAGGCCATCCTTGCCTTCTGTCGTCGGGGGCACCGGACAGTCCGGTGCACACCGGACACTGTCCGGTGCCCGATTTGTTTCCATAACTGGCACTTCCGACCGTTGCAGACCGTTGGAGATCTGAGAGCCGTTGGCGCACCGGACATGTCCGGTGCACACCGGACAGTCCGGTGCCGTCTTCCGACCGTTGGCTCGGCCACGTGTCCCGCGCAGATTTCGCGGCCGACCGTTGGCCCCGCCGACCGTTGGCTCACCGGACAGTCCGGTGCACACCGGACAGTCCGGTGAATTTTAGCCGTACGCCGTCGGCGAATTCCCGAGAGCGGCCAGTTCGCTTCGAGCCAGCCTGGCGCACCGGACACTGTCCGGTGCACACCGGACAGTCCGGTGCTCCAGACCGAGCTGGGTCTTGGCAGCACACAGCCAAGTCTTTCCTCCTCTTCTCTCTTCTTCTTCTTTCTGTTTCTAACACTTAGACAAATATATTAGTACACAAAAACAATGTACTAAGGCTTAGAAACATACCTTTACTTCATGATTTGCACCTTGTTCATCCATGTACATAAATTCACAATTAAGCACATGTGTTGGCACTCAATCACCAAAATACTTAGAAATGGCCCAAGGGCACATTTCCCTTTCAATCTCCCCCTTTTTGGTGATTTATGCCAACACAACATAAAGCAACTAGAACAAGTGCAAACTTACTTCAAATAAAACTTAAATTTATTTTGAATCAATTTTGGCATATATGGATCATCCTTTGCCACCACTTGGTTTGTTTTTGCAAATCAAACTCAAATCTCTATCTCTAAGTTAAACACACATGTTGAAGCATAAAGAGAGTCATTCCAAAAGAGATTGATCAAAGATTTCAAAAACTCCCCCTTTTTCCCATAATCAATACTTCTCCCCACAAGAAGCCAACTTTTGACAAGAGAGACAACATAAGAATTTTGACAAACCAAAAACTCTATTCTACTATTTTCAAAATCTCTCAAGTGGTAGCTGATCCATTTATTGCTTTGGCCTTTATTTTCTCCCCCTTTGGCATCAAGCACCAAAACGGGATCAATTTTGGCCCTTTAACCCCATTGCCTCACCAAAATCTTCAATTAAGAGCAAATGGCAATAAGAATACATGAGATGGACTTGGAATAAGTTACCCTCTCATCGGAGTGCAGTGGAAGTCTTGCATGATCCAAGTCCACCTTTTCCCTATCAATTCTCCTTTGAGACTAAATCAAACAAACTCAAGCATATGGTTAGTCTCAAGGGATCAAGTTGTAACACATCTCCCCCTAAACATGTGCATCACTTTGCAACGGACTTGTGAGGTCCAGGGAGTGTTTGTACAACTTGAGCACCATAATAAGCAACAAAATGCAGAATGAACATGATCAAAGGCATAAATACATGTATGCTTCATTTTAATCCAAGTTCCGCGAATCTAAGATATTGAGCTCACTACGCAACCTGCAAAAGGTCTTCTCATCTAAAGGCTTGGTAAAGATATCGGCTAGCTGGTTCTCGGTGCTAACATAAAACACTTCGATATCTCCCTTTTGCTGGTGGTCTCTCAAAAAGTGATGCCGGATGTCTATGTGCTTTGTGCGGCTGTGCTCAACAGGATTTTCCGCTATTCGGATAGCACTCTCATTGTCACATAGGAGTGGGACTTTGCTCAGATTGTAGCCAAAGTCCCTGAGGGTTTGCCTCATCCAAAGTAGTTGCGCGCAACACTGTCCTGCGGCAACGTACTCGGCCTCAGCGGTGGATAGGGCAACGGAGGTTTGTTTCTTAGAGTTCCATGACACCAGGGACCTTCCTAAGAATTGGCACGTCCCTGATGTGCTCTTCCTATCGACCTTACATCCAGCATAGTCGGAATCTGAGTACCCAATCAAGTCAAAGTTAGACCCCTTTGGATACCAGATCCCGAAGCAAGGCGTAGCGACTAAATATCTAAGAATTCGCTTCACCGCCACCAAGTGACACTCCTTAGGATCGGATTGAAATCTAGCACACATGCATACGCTAAGCATAATATCCGGTCTACTAGCACATAAATAAAGTAAAGACCCTATCATTGACCGGTATGCTTTTTGATCAACGGACTTACCTCCTTTGTTGAGGTCGGTGTGTCCGTCGGTTCCCATCGGAGTCTTTGCGGGCTTGGCGTCCTTCATCCCAAACCGCTTTAGCAAATCTTGCGTGTACTTCGTTTGGGAGATGAAGGTGCCGTCCTTGAGTTGCTTCACTTGGAACCCAAGGAAGTAGTTCAACTCGCCCATCATCGACATCTCGAATTTCTGCGTCATCACCCTGCTAAACTCTTCACAAGACTTTTGATTAGTAGAACCAAATATTATGTCATCGACATAAATTTGGCATACAAACAAATCACCATCACATGTCTTTGTAAAAAGAGTTGGATCGGCTTTCCCAACCTTGAAAGCATTAGCAAGTAAGAAATCTCTAAGGCATTCATACCATGCTCTTGGGGCTTGTTTAAGTCCATAGAGCGCCTTAGAGAGCTTACACACGTGGTCGGGGTACCGTTCATCCTCGAAGCCAGGGGGTTGCTCCACGTACACCTCCTTCTTTATTGGCCCGTTGAGGAAAGCGCTCTTCACATCCATTTGGTATAACCTGAAAGAATGGTGAGCGACATATGCTAGCAAGATACGAATGGACTCTAGCCTAGCCACAGGAGCAAAAGTCTCCTTAAAGTCCAAACCTGCGACTTGGGCATAACCTTTTGCCACAAGTCGAGCCTTGTTCCTCGTCACCACCCCGTGCTCGTCTTGTTTGTTGCGGAACACCCACTTGGTTCCCACAACATTTTGCTTGGGACGAGGCACCAGCGTCCAAACTTCATTGCGCTTGAAGTTGTTAAGTTCCTCCTGCATGGCCAACACCCAATCCGGATCTAGCAAGGCCTCCTCTACCCTGAAAGGCTCAATAGAGGAGACAAAAGAGTAATGTTCACAAAAATTAACTAGTCGAGACCGAGTAGTTACTCCCTTGCTAATGTCACCCAGAATTTGGTCGACGGGATGATCCCTTTGAATCATCGCTTGAACTTGGGTTGGAGGTGCCGGTTGCGCTTCTTCCTCCATCACATGATCATCTTGTGCTCCCCCTTGATCACACGCCTCCTTTTGATGAACCTGTTCATCGTCTTGAGTTGGGGGATGCACCGTCGTTGAGGAAGAAGGTTGATCTCGTTCATCTTGTTCCTGTGGCCGAACGTCTCCAATCGCCATGGTTCGTATAGCGGCCGTTGGAACATCTTCTTCATCTACATCATCACAATCAACAACTTGCTCTCTTGGAAAGCCATTAGTCTCATCAAATACAACGTCGCTAGAGACTTCAACCAAACCCGATGATTTGTTGAAGACCCTATACGCCTTTGTATTTGAATCATAACCTAATAAAAACCCTTCTACAGCTTTGGGAGCAAACTTAGAATTTCTACCCTTCTTCACTAGAATGTAGCACTTACTCCCAAAAACACGAAAGTAAGATACATTGGGTTTGTTACCGGTTAGTAGCTCATATGACGTCTTCTTGAGGAGGCGGTGAAGGTAGACCCTGTTGATGGCGTGGCAAGCCGTGTTCACGGCTTCCGACCAAAAGCACTCGGGGGTCTTGAACTCTCCAAGCATCGTCCTCGCCATATCGATTAGCGTCCTGTTCTTCCTCTCTACCACACCATTTTGCTGTGGTGTGTAGGGAGCGGAGAACTCGTGCTTGATCCCTTCCTCCTCAAGAAACTCCTCCACTTGAAGGTTCTTGAACTCAGACCCGTTGTCGCTCCTTATCCTCTTCACCTTGAGCTCAAACTCATTTTGAGCTCTCCTGAGGAAGCGCTTGAGGGTCCCTTGGGTTTCAGACTTATCCTGCAAAAAGAACACCCAAGTGAAGCGGGAAAAGTCATCAACAATAACTAAACCATACTTACTTCCTCCTATGCTTAGATAGGCGACGGGTCCGAAGAGGTCCATATGCAGCAGCTCCAGAGGTCTTGACGTGGTCATCACATTCTTGCTGTGATGTGCTCCTCCCACTTGTTTACCTGCCTGACAAGCTGCACAAAGTCTATCTTTTTCGAAATAAACATTGGTTAGACCTATCACGTGTTCTCCCTTTAGAAGCTTGTGGAGGTTCTTCATCCCCACATGTGCTAAGCGGCGATGCCACAGCCAGCCCATGCAAGTCTTAGCCATTAAGCATGCATCTAGACTGGCCTCATCTTTTGCAAAATCAACTAAGTAAAGCTTGTCGTCTAGTACACCCTTAAAAGCTAGTGAACCATCACATCTTCTAAAGACAGACACATCTACATTTGTAAATAAACAGTTGTACCCCATATTGCATAATTGGCTAACAGATAGCAAATTGTAACCAAGAGACTCAACTAAAAACACATTTGAAATTGAGTGCTCATTAGAAATTGCAATTTTACCTAACCCTTTTACCTTGCCTTGATTCCCATCACCGAATATAATTGAATCTTGGGAATCCTTATTTTTGACGTAGGAGGTGAACATCTTCTTCTCCCCCGTTATATGGTTTGTGCATCCGCTGTCGATAATCCAGCTTGAACCCCCGGATGCATAAACCTGCAAGGCAAATTTAGGCTTGGGTCTTAGGTACCCAACTCATGTTGGGTCCTGCAAGGTTAGCACAAATGTCCTTAGGGACCCAGATACAAGTCCTGTCTCCCTTGCATTTTGCCCCTAACTTCCTAGCAACTATTTTCCTATCCTTTCTACAAATAGCAAAGGAAGTGTTTAAAGCACAATAAATTATAGAAGGTTCATTCACTACTTTCCTAGGAGCATGACTAACATTCCTTCTAGGCACATGAGCAATATTTCTCCTAGGCATATGTACAACATTTCTTCTACACATATCTCTATCATGCTTATAGGAAGAACTAGAAGCAAACATGGCATGAGAATCATAAACATGTAAATCAAAATCATTATAAGCATTTCTAGCATGTCTCCTATCATGGTATAAGAAAGCATGGTTCTTTTTAGCACCACTAGCCATAGGGGCCTTCCCTTTCTCCTTGACGAAGATGGGAGTCTTATGGCTTGTTAAGTTCTTGGCCTCTCTCTTGAAGCCAAGACCATCCTTAATTGAGGGGTGTCTACCAACCGTGTAGGCATCCCTTGCAAATTTTATTTTATCAACTTCACTCTTGCTAGTCTTAAGTTGTGCATTAAGACTAGCCAATTCATTACTTAGTTTGGAAATTGAAACTAAGTGTTCACTACAGGCATTAACATCAAAATCCTTACACCTAGTGCAAATTGTAACATTTTCAACACAGGAATTTGATTTGCTAGCTACTTCTAGTTTAGCACTTAAATCATTATTAACACCTTGTAAAGTAGAAATGGTTTCATGATAGGAAGATAATTCACTAGAAAGCACCTCATTTCTTTTAATTTCTAGAGCAAGAGAATTTTGTGCACTAACAAATTTATCATGCTCCTCATATAAAAGATCCTCTTGTTTTTCTAGTAATCTATTCTTATCATTCAAAGCATCAATCAACTCATTAATTTTATCTATCTTAGATCTATCTAAGCCCTTGAACAAGCATGAATAATCTATGTCATCATCATCACTAGACTCATTATCACTAGAAGAAGCATAAGTGGAGTCTTGAGTACTCACCTTCTTCTCTCTTGCCATAAGGCATGTGAGACGCTCGTTGGGGAAGAGGGAAGACTTGTTGAAGGCAGTGGCAGCGAGTCCTTCATTGTCGGAGTCGGAGGAGGAGCAATCCGAGTCCCACTCCTTTCCTAGATGTGCCTCGCCCTTTGCCTTCTTGTATTGCTTCTTCTTCTCTCTTTTGTTCCCCTTTTCCTGGTCACTTTCATTATCGGGACAGTTAGCGATAAAATGACCAAGCTTACCGCATTTGAAGCATGAGCGCTTCCCTTTTGTCTTGGTCTTGCTTGGCTGTCCCTTGCGACCATTTAGCGCCGTCTTGAATCTCTTGATGATGAGAGCCATCTCTTCATCATTGAGTCCGGCCGCCTCAATTTGTGCCACCTTGCTAGGTAGCGCCTCCTTGCTTCATGTTGCCTTGAGAGCAAGGGGTTGCGGCTCATTGATCGGACCATTCAAGGCGTCGTCCACATACCTCGCCTCCTTGATCATCATTCGCCCGCTAACGAATTTCCCAAGAACTTCTTCGGGCGACATCTTGGTGTACCTGGGATTTTCACGTATATTGTTCACCAAGTGAGGATCAAGAACGGTAAATGACCTTAGCATTAGGCGGACGACGTCGTGGTCCGTCCATCGCGTGCTCCCGTAGCTCCTTATCTTGTTGATAAGGGTCTTGAGCCGGTTGTATGTTTGCGTTGGCTCCTCGCCCCTTATCATCGCAAACCGTCCAAGTTCTCCCTCCACCAGCTCCATCTTGGTGAGCAGGGTGACGTCGTTCCCCTCATGAGAAATCTTGAGGGTGTCCCAGATTTGCTTGGCGTTATCCAAGCCGCTCACTTTATGGTATTCATCCCTGCACAAGGAAGCTAGAAGAACAGTAGTAGCTTGTGCATTCTTATGAATTTGTTCATTAATGAACATGGGACTATCCGAACTATCAAAATGCATTCCACTCTCTACAATCTCCCATATACTAGGATGGAGAGAGAATAGGTGGCTACGCATTTTGTGGCTCCAAAATCCGTAGTCCTCTCCATCAAAGTGTGGGGGCTTGCCGAGTGGAATGGAGAGCAAATGTGAATGTGAACTTTGCGGAATACGAGAGTAATCAAAAGAAAAGTTCGAATTAACCGGTTTCCTTCTCTCGTAGTCGTTGTGGTCTTCGTCCTTTTGGGAAGAAGTAGACTCATCGCTGTCGTAGTAGACGATCTCCTTGATGCGCCTTGTCTTCTTCTTCTTCCCTTCCTTCCGTCTATGACCCGAGCCGGAGTCGGTAGGCTTGTCGTCCTTCGGCTCGTTGACGAAGGATTCCTTCTCTTTGTCGTTGATCACGATACCCTTCCCCTTAGGATCCATCTCTTCGGGCAGTTAGTCCCTTTGTGAAGAGAACGGCTCCGATACCAATTGAGAGCACCTAGAGGGGGGGTGAATAGGTGATCCTGTAAAAACTTAAAACTTAAGCCACAAAAACTTGTTAAGTGTTAGCACGATTATTGCCAAGTGGCTAAGGTGAAGTCTCAACAAAACACAATACCACAAGAGATCAAGCACAGAGGTGACACAGTGGTTTATCCCGTGGTTCGGCCAAGACCAACGCTTGCCTACTCCACGTTGTGGCGTCCCAACGGACGAGGGTTGCAATCAACCCCTCTCAAGCGGTCCAAAGACCCACTTGAATACCACGGTGTTTTGTTTTGCCTTTCACTATCCCGTTTGCAAGGAATCTCCACAAATTGGAGTCTCTTGCCCTTACAAGTATATGATCACAAAGAAGCACAGAGTAAGGGAGGGAAGCAACACACACAAATCCACAGCGAAACGCGCACACACACGGCTAAGAATCGAGCTCACAAGAGTATCACAAGGTTCTCACTAGAACGGAGCTCGAAACACTTAGAATGACAATCGAATGCGCAAAGACTGAGTGTGGATGATCAAGAATGCTCAAAGGTTGCTTGTGTGTCTCCTCCATGCGCCTAGGGGCCCCTTTTATAGCCCCAAGACAGCTAGGAGCCGTTGAGAGCAAATCCGGAAGGCCATCCTTGCCTTCTGTCGTCGGGGGCACCGGATAGTCCGGTGCACACCGGACACTGTCCGGTGCCCGATTTGTTTCCATAACTGGCGCTTCCGACCGTTGCAGACCGTTGGAGATCTGAGAGCCGTTGGCGCACCGGACATGTCCGGTGCACACCGGACAGTCCGGTGCCGTCTTCCGACCGTTGGCTCGGCCACGTGTCCCGCGCAGATTTCGCGGCCGACCGTTGGCCCCGCCGACCGTTGGCTCACCGGACAGTCCGGTGCACACCGGACAGTCCGGTGAATTTTAGCCGTACGCCGTCGGCGAATTCCCGAGAGCGGCCAGTTCGCTTCGAGCCAGCCTGGCGCACCGGACACTGTCCGGTGCACACCGGACAGTCCGGTGCTCCAGACCGAGCTGGGTCTTGGCAGCACACAGCCAAGTCTTTCCTCCTCTTCTCTCTTCTTCTTCTTTCTGTTTCTAACACTTAGACAAATATATTAGTACACAAAAACAATGTACTAAGGCTTAGAAACATACCTTTACTTCATGATTTGCACCTTGTTCATCCATGTACATAAATTCACAATTAAGCACATGTGTTGGCACTCAATCACCAAAATACTTAGAAATGGCCCAAGGGCACATTTCCCTTTCAGCCTTCCCTTTCTCCTTGGCGGAGATGGAAACCTTATGGCTTGTTAAGTTCTTGACCTCCCTCTTGAAGCCAAGACCATCCTTAATTGAGGGGTGTCTACCAATCGTGTAGGCATCCCTTGCAAATTTTAGCTTATCAAATTCACTTTTGCTAGTCTTAAGTTGGGCATTAAGACTAGCCACTTCATCATTCAATTTAGAAATTGAAGCTAGGTGTTCGCTACAAGCATTAATATTGGAATCTTTACACCTATTGCAAATTGTAACATGTTCTACACAAGATGTTGATTTATTAGCTATTTCTAACTTAGCATGCAAATCATCATTTATGCTCTTTAAGCTAGAAATAGAGTCATGGCATGTAGACAATTCACAAGAAAGCATTTTATTCCTTTTAATTTCTAAAACAAGGGATTTTTGAGCCTCTACAAACTTATCATGTTCTTCATACAAAAGATCCTCTTGCTTTTCTAATAATCTATTCTTATCATTCAAAGCATCAATCAATTCATTAATCTTATCAACCTTAGTTCTATCTAAGCCTTTGAATAAACATGAATAGTCTATTTCATCATCGCTAGACTCTTCATCACTTGAGGAAGCGTAAGTACTAGTATTACGAGTGCTTACCTTCTTTTCCCTTGCCATGAGGCAAGTGTGGTGCTCGTTGGGGAAGAGGAACGACTTGTTGAAGGCGGTGGCGGCGAATCCTTCATTGTCAGAGTCGGACGACGAACAATCCGAGTCTCACTCCTTGCCAAGGTGTGCCTCGCCCTTAGCCTTCTTGTAAGACTTCTTCTTTTCCCTCTTGTTCCCTTGTTCCTGGTCACTATCATTATCGGGACAATTAGCGATAAAATGACCAATCTTACCACATTTGAAGCATGAGCGCTTCCCCTTCGTCTTGTTCTTGTTGGGATGCCCCTTGCGACCCTTTAGCGCCATCTTGAAGCGCTTGATGATGAGGGCCATCTCTTCATCATTAAGTCTGGTCGCCTCAACTTGCGCCACCTTGCTAGGTAGCGCCTCCTTGCTCCTCGTTGCCTTAAGAGCAATAGTTTGAGGCTCTTGGATTGGGCCATTCAATGCATCGTCGACGTATCTTGCCTCCTTGATCATCATCCGCCCGCTTACAAACTTTCCAAGTATCTCCTCGGGCATCATATTCGTGTACCTAGGATTCTCACGAATATTGTTCACAAGATGTGGATCAAGGACGGTAAAAGACCTTAGCATTAGCCGGACGACGTTGTGGTCCGTCCATCGCGTGCTTCCATAGCTCCTTATTTTGTTGACAAGGGTCTTGAGCCGATTGTACGTTTGGGTTGGCTCCTCGCCCCTGATCATTGCGAATCTCCCAAGTTCGCCCTCCACCAACTCCATCTTGGTGAGCATGGTGATGTCGTTCCCCTCATGTGAGATCTTGAGGGTGTCCCAAATCTGCTTGGTGTTATCCAAGCCGCTCACCTTATGGTATTCGTCCCTGCACAATGAAGCTAGAAGAACAGTAGTAGCTTGTGCATTTTTGTGAATTTGCTCATTAATGAACATGGGACTATCAGTACTATCAAATTTCATTCCACTCTCTACTATCTCCCATATGCTTGGATGGAGAGAGAACAAGTGACTACGCATTTTGTGACTCCAAAATCCGTAGTCCTCTCCATCAAAGTGAGGAGGTTTGCCAAGAGGAATGGAAAGTAAATGAGCATTGGTACTTTGCGGAATACGAGAGTAATCAAAAGAAAAGTTCGAATTGACTGTTTTCTTTTTCTCGTAGTCGTTGTCGTCGTTGTCCTTTTAGGAAGAAGAGGACTCGTCGCTGTCGTCGTAGTAGACGATCTCCTTGATGTGCCTTGTCTTCTTCTTCCCATCTTTTCGTTTGTAGCCCGAGCCCGAGGTGGTAGGCTTGTAATCTTTCGACTCGTTGACGAAGGACTCCTTCTCCTTATCATTGATCACAATCCCCTTGCCCTTAGGATCCATCTCTTCAGGCGATTAGTCCCTTTCTTGAAGAGAATGGCTCCGATACCAATTGAGAGCACCTAGAGGGGGGTGAATAGGTGATCCTGTAAAACTTGAAACTTAGTGCCACAAAAACTTGATTAGGGGTTAGCACGATAAGGCCAAGTGGCTAGAGAGGAGTTCTTGCAAGACACGATAACCACAAGAAGATCAACACAGGTAGACACAGTGGTTTATCCCGTGGTTCGGCCAAGTACAAAACTTGCCTACTTCCACGTTGTGGCATCCCAACGGACGAGAGTTGCAATCAACCCCTCTCAAGCGGTCCAAAGACCCAGTTGAATACCACGGTGTTTTGCTTTGTTTACTATATCCCGCTCGCGAGGAATCTCCACAACTTGGAGCCTCTCGCCCTTACACTTTGATGTTCACAAAGAAGCACAGAGTAAGGGAGGGATGAGCAACGCACACAAGACACAAAAATCACAGCAAATACGCACACACAAGACCCAGACTTGAGCTCAAAAGAATATCACGAGGTTCTCACTAGAACGAAGCTCAAATCACTAAGAATGTCGAACAAGTGCGCAAGAATGAAGTGTGAGTGATCAACAATGCTCAAAGGATGCTTGGTATACTCCTCCATGCGCCTAGGGGTCCCTTTTATAGCCCCAAGGCAGCTAGGAGCTGTTGAGAGCATTCCAGGAAGGCAATTCTTGCCTTCAGTCGCCTGGCGCACCGGACAGTCCGGTAAACCACCAGACACTGTCCGGTGCGGATCTCTTTCCTTATTTGGTGAAGCCGACCGTTGCAGATTCAGAGCCGTTGGCGCACCGGACACTGTCTAGTGCACACCGGACAGTCCGGTGCCCCCTTGTGACCGTTGGCTCGGCCACGCGTCACGCGCGGAATCCTCGGCGGACCGTTGGCCCGGCTGACCGTTGGCTCACCGGACAGTCCGGTGCCTCACCGGACAGTCCGGTGAATTATAGCCGTACGCCGTTAATCACTTCCCGAGAACGACGACTTTGCCTGTGAATGGCTCACCGGACAGTCCGGTGATTTATAGCCGTACGCCGTTGATCGCCTCCTGAGAGCAGCCATTTGACAGTCGCCAGCCTGGCGCACCGGACACTGTCCGGTGCACCCAGACTGCGCAGATTCTTGGCTGTACAACCAAGTCTTTTCCAAATTGATCTTTTCCTGTTTCTAGCACTTAGACACAATACATTAGTCTCTAAAACAATGTAGTGAGTCATAGAAACATACCTTTACTCTTGATTTGCACTTTGTCCATCAAATGACATAGATTAACACTTAAGCACTTGTGTTGGACACTAAATCACCAAAATACTTAGAAATGGCCCAAGGGCACATTTCCCTTTCAGTTATGCCTGTGAAAAAAACAATTGTGAGCTGTGAAAAAAGTTGGTGTGAATTGTGAGCTGTTAAAAAGCTAAAAATCGTTTGGTGGAAACTAATAAAAGACACTAAAGTTCTACCATATATTTTCACATTTTTATCTGAAAGCCGCTAAAAGAAGGTTTAGAGGTGTTTTCAGTTTTGCACTGCGAAAAAGTCGATTTTTAGAAAGAGTTGCTTTCTGGATCCAACCCTTTGGTTTGACTTTTAGGGAGCAAAAGCCAAAGACAAAAGTCAAACCAACCACACCCAAAGTATTTTTACGGTTCGTAGGCAATACCATAGTTTTTATTAATACCATGGTATTTTATGTCATAAGGTGTTTGGTTACATTTATGAAAACTATGTTTTTAAAACATGATATTTTAGATACCATATTATTTTTGGAGTATTATAAACTGCACTCCAACCCTAAGTTTTCATGATATTGCTAGATTTTGACTAATACCATGGTTTATAATGTTGTATTCAAACAATGTTTGTCAAAACTATGATATTTTGGGAGTTGACCAAGACTATGGTATTGTCATGGCAATTGCAAAGTATAGTAATGTAAAAATCGTGGTTTTGATAAACATTATTGCCAAACAGACCTTAATTTTGGTTGGCTCAGTCAAACTAATGGAAATCTGTACTTTTCATTAACTCCCTATTTTCAGCCCACTAAAATTATTAATTTTCATTATGCCTTATATAATAGGCTGAAGAGAGTAATAAATAAAGTGTTGAAACTTAATTAAGATAGAGATGTGAACTACAAAGTTACATAATTCTTGAAGACCTACAACTTTCATTTTGGTGGTTTTTACTTTCAAGATCGTTTTCAAAATTCAAATTTTAATTTTTTTTTAAAATTCAGACGTAGTTTTTGTTGCAAAATGACTTCAAATGAAAAAGGTTGTCAACTACAAAATTCTATAACTTCTCAAGATCTAAAAAGTTTATTTTGGTTGTTTGGCAATTTGTTTATCTTACGTGATGGTTCTAACATTATGCACAAAACTTATACATATCTCTTGTAGTTTCATAAACTACGAGAGAGAGGTTTTATGAACGAATTTACTTTTATTTTGTCATATGAAGAAATGATCAAAATATAAATTGTACATCTTGATGAGTCATACAAATTTGTACTTGAAAACCTTTTCATTTGAATTAATTTAACGCTTTAAAATATGGTTTTGTACAAGACTATAAAAGATCAGCTAAGAACTTTTATTATTCATGTACGAAGAATTGAAGAGTTCAAAGCTTGTTGTGATCTTGCTAATCTATCAAAGACAACGGTTCAGCTTGAGAGGCATATTGTGTTTCCATTGGTATATCGACTTATTGAGTTAGCATTGTTGTTACCGGTGACGACTGCAACAGTGAAAACGGCCTTCTCATTAAGACTGAGTTGCGCAACAAGATGTCCGATGGTTGGTTAAATGACCTGATGGTGAGAAATTTTAAAGGACTCGACCTTCATAAAATCAAGAAGGCATTTCAAAATAAGAAAAATAGACAAATGCAATTGTCTAAATCTCCTAGAACTAGACTCAACTAAAGGTATATTCTTATTTTACTTGTTAAACAATTTTTACTTCAATTTGTCATTGGTAACTCATTTTTATTTTTTAGATTTTATTCGCTATATGTCATTTGGTTGTAAATGAATTGTAATCAAGATGACTATTAAATAAGATATTTTTGAACATCTAATATTTATTTTGTAGCTGCAAGTTATTTTAAATTGTGTTATAAATTTTTATTCTTAGTTGCGTTAGCAACATCTAAATTTTCTGGCGTATTTTGAAACAAAACTACAGTTTCTCCCTTTGTTAGTTTTCTTCACTCCCCTAACGGTGTTATCCTGATGATGTTGAAATGGTGGGAATAGTTTAGTAGAGAAGAGCGCCAAATAATGAAATATAAAGTCCTTCCACTCATACTGGTTTCCTTGAGGTTAATGTCATCGAAGGCTAATCACAGCGAAGTGCTGGTCTCGATCGGTATTGGACATTATTTTTTCTTCCGTTTCACATATCCAGAGGCTAATCACCGCGCCACTCGGAGCATGTGTCGTCGCATTCGGTCCATTCTCAAAATATTGGAGCTGAGGAGCCAGTCCAGCCATGGCCTAACATCCTTAGGCCTTGTTCGGTTAATCCTGTTACCTATGGATTAGATGTAATTGAAAAAAAAATTAAGAAGAAGTTTGACTTATTTGGAATTTAAACTCACTCAATCCACGTGGATTGAGAGCTAACCGAACAAGTCCTTAATAAAACAAACGTGAGCCCGAGGAGCTTCCATCCATTTTCTGTCTGAACGTTATCGGAGGGAGGGAGTATCCTCACCCGTCGCTACCTCCGGTTCCGACCAAAACCATCGCAGCGACCCAAGCCAGCAGCCATGCGAGCATGGAGCCTGTCAATCTTGAGCTTCACGTTGGCTTAATGCTCTGCGGCAAGGTTTTGGTTTTTCAGTTGCCTGAGCTGAGCATGGACCCTGAATGCGGAAATGCAGACCTGAACGCTGGGAACAACAAACAGAGACTGATTCACACTCGAATCACGTTACAAACAATAGTACGTCAACCAAACAAACAGCACATAAAAAATAGATCACCTTATCCGTTTCTGAACCTCAGAACCAAAAGCGAGCGCATTAAGGGCACCAACACGGATAACATCCGCAGGGCTTCCCTTCCAACCTCAGAAAAACGATCTCCCTACCGGCTACTGTCCTCTCGGCGACACTCCTCCAGACGTACCGCACTCCATTCAGCTCCGCCATGGCCACGCTCGCCAGGCACCTCATCCTGTGCTCCTCCTCGCCATCTCAGCGCCGCCGGCGACCCCTGCCGCCCGACGCCACCGCGGGCACGCAGCAGCAGCAGCAGGCGCCGCCGCAGCCGTCCACCACGCGCCGCCTGGCGGTGGCCGCGTCCGCGGCGCTGGCGGCCACGGCCGCGCTGTCCGCGCGCCGCCCCACGCCGCCCCCGCCCGCGATGGCCGCCGAGGCGGGCGTGCCGCCGACACCGGCGTCGCCCGGGACCGTGCCGCGCTGGGGCACCAGGTCCTACGTGCGCGAGCGGTTCTTCGAGCCGGAGCTCACCGCGGAGGAGGCGGCCGCGCGCATCCGCCAGACCGCGGAGGGCATGCGCACGCTGCGGCCCATGCTCGAGACCATGTCCTGGAAGTACGTGCTCTTCTACGTGCGCCTCAAGTCCAAGTACCTCGGCCTCGACCTCACCACCGCCATGGCCGGCGTCCCCGCGGGCCGCCGCGCTGACTACGTCCGCGTCGCCAACGACCTCGTCGACAACATGACGGAGGTATGTATCGTCTGATGAGAGTGCTAAATGCTGAAAACTGCATTGTAAATGCATGCGGTTTATTTCTCCATTTTCTCAAATAATCTCGCATCCTTCCTGCGCGTGTCTTGTGCAGTTCGATCGCTTCGTGCGGACTCCCAAGGTCTACGAGTCCTACCTCTTCTACGAGAAAACGTTGAAGTCGCTGGATGACGTGGCAGGGTTCCTCGTTTGATGTACATATATACTATATAAAATAGTAGTTGTATGAAATATGTACTCCGTGCGTGCGTCCAAGAATGAAATTATAGAAGTTATGCCAGCCAAACTATTTTAAGTTTGGCCAAAGTTTTAATAAACAATATTAACATTTATGTCTCTAATAAATCTAATATCGTGAATATTATTTTTTTTAAAGGGATACTCTTTTATGAACGAATATATTACTTATAATTTAAATTGTTTTTAAGCTCTCAGAAAACAAGAGCTATATTCTTTTATGAACGAATATATTATTGTACAATCGGCTACGCTACTTCAGCCGCAGCTGCAACTGTGCTGTCCTCATAGATACACTGTTACTTCTGTATGGAACTGTATTGCTGTACTGTTCATATGCAACTATGCAGAAATTGTCTTTTCTTTGTGTCGGCGTTCCGAGACCGGGGGGTCCCCGAGCCGACGAGTGAGGGTGTCGCGTGCCCCAGCCCAGATGGGTCGAGCGCGTGGGCGAGCGCGAAGGGGGGAACAGAGAGAGAGAGGTCGGTGGCCGGAGCCGAGTCGTGAGGGAGTCGGAGAATTCCCGCGGCCTTCGTGTTCGTCCCGCGCCCAGGTCGGGTGCGCTTGCAGTAGGGGGTTACAAGCGTCCGCGCGAGGTGAGGGGAGCGAGCGGCCCCGAGAGAGCGCCTGCCCCTGCCCTTCGTCCCCGCGAGGCCAACCTTCTCTAAGAAGGCCCTGGTCCTTCCTTTTATAGTCGTAAGGAGAGGATCCAGGTGTACAAGATGGGGGTGTAGCAAGGTGCTACGTGTCTAGCGAGGGAGAGCTAGCGCCCTATGTACATGCCAAGGTGGCAGCCGGAGAGATCTTGGCACCCTGTTGGTGTGGCGTCGTGGCTGTTGGAGGAGTAACGGAGCCGGACGGGGGGACAGTTGTCGAAGTGGCTGGGCCCTTGCTGACGTTCTCCTGCTTTCGTAAGGGAGCTGAGAGCCGCCGTCGTCATGATCTAGCGGGGCGCCATTATTGCCTATCTGGCATAGCTGGCCAGATGGGACGCCGGTCTTGTTCTCTGCGACCCAAGTCGGCTCAGGGCAGGGTGATGATGACGCTTCCTGTTGACGTGGCGGTCTCGTGTCCTAGGTCGGGCGTCGTGGAGGCTCCTCCGAAGCCGAGGTCGAGTCCGTCCTGCAAGACAGAGGCAGAGTCCGAGCCCCGGGTCGGGCGAGGCGGAGATCGTTCGGCAGAGGCCGAGGCGGAGTCCGAGCCCTGGGTCGGGCGAGGCGGAGTTCGTCGTCTTCCGGGGCCTTAGCCCGAGTCCGAGCCCTGGGGTCGGGCGGAGCGGAGTTCGCCGTCTTCCGGGGCCTTAGCCCGAGTCCGAGCCCTTGGTCGGGCGGAGCGGAGTTCGCCGTCTTCCGGGGCCTTAGCCCGAGTCCGAGCCCTGGGTCGGGCGGAGCGGAGTTCGCCGTCTTCCGGGGCCTTAGCCCGAGTCCGAGCCCTGGGTCGGGCGGAGCGGAGTTCGCCGTCTTCCGGGGCCTTAGCCCGAGTCCGAGCCCTGGGTCGGGCGGAGCCTCCTATGGCACCTCTGGCGAAGTCTGGTCGCCCGTTGGTCTTACCTTTTGCGTTAAACGCCCCGGTGACTCGGTCGGTTGGCGCGGTGATTTAGTCAGGATTTCTTCTTATCGAAGGCGGGGCCTAGGGCGAGCCGGAGATGCGTCTGCCGTGAAAGAGGAGGCCTCAGGCGAGACGGAGTCATCTTAGGGTCGGCTGCCCTCGCCCGAGGCTAGGCTCGGGCGTGGCGTGGTCAAGTCACTCGTATGGACTGATCCCTGACTTAATCAAACCCATCAGGCCTCTGCAGCTTTATGCTGATGGGGGTTACCAGCTGAGAATTAGGCGTCTTGAGGGTACCCCTAATTATGGTCCCCGACAGTAGCCCCCGAGCCTCGAAGAGAGTGTTAACACTCGCTTGGAGGCTTGCGTCGCACTTTTTTGCAAGGGGACCAACCTTTCTCGGTGGTACTTTGTTCCGGTGGGTGCGCGCGAGCGCACCCGCCGGGTGTAGCCCCCGAGGCCTCGGAGGAGTGGTTTCACTCCTTCGAGGTCTTAATGCCTTGCGCAATGCCTCGGCTGGTCTGGCGGTTCCCTCATGCGAGCAGGGCGTAACCCAGGTGCATTGTCGGGGCCCAAGTTCTCGGGCTGGTATGTTGACGCTGTCAACGGTTCGGCCGGAGCCGGGTTTGCGAGAGCAGCCCCCGAGCCTTCGCACGGAGCGAGAGGACGATCAGGGACAGACTCGACTTTTTATATACGCCCCTACGTCGCCTTTCCGCAAGGAGGAGGGGGGGAGTGCGCCATGTTACCCTCGATGGGCACCGAACATGGTGTCTCCGGTGAGCTGCAATCGGGTAATCCGAGTGGACGTCCGTGCCCCGTTCGTTGGGGTCGGCTAGGGGCCCGGAGGCACGCCCAAAAGTACCTGCGGGTGATCTGCCGGACCCGGTCCCCTAGCGACGGGGTCCGAGGGCTCGTTGCCTCCCTCCGATGGGATTCCGTTACAGAGTCGTTCCCGCTGGTCTCGGAAATGTCCTAGGGTACCTCGGGAGCGCAGCCCGAGCCTTGGTTATGTATCGAACGTACCCCTGGTCATCCCTCGCTCGGCGTCTGAGGCGACTGTGAACCCTTCGACAGGCCAGCCTTCGAACCCCTGATCAGTAGGGGGCACGGAGCCCGAGTAGCCTGAGGCGGTCGTGGGACCTTTCGGGGGCCGACCTTCGAACCCCTGACCAGTAGTGGGTGTCGGGCCCACGCGATCTGAGGCGGCTGTTGAACCCTTCGGGGGCCCAGCCTTCGAACCCCTGATCAGTAGGGAGGCTCGGAGCCTAGTTCCTTCACGGGGAAGGATCCCTTTGGGGTTATCCCCCTTCTTGGTCCCTGTTGCAAGAGATAGAGAAAGAAGGAAAAGGGAAAAAGGATTCGAAATTGAACGTCGTGGCGTACCTTTTTCGGCGTGGTCGTTTTGGCGAAGGCGAAACGTCGCCAGCCGCTCCCGCCCGTAGCGCTGTCCGTCGAGCCGCGGAGTTAATGCGCCGGGGCGAGTAGTTGGCGAGGTTGTCGTTGCGCGTGCGCGAGCCGTTCGAGGTATGGGTCACGGGCGCGTCGTCTTCGCGCCGTGAGAGGGGGCTCTCTTGCTGCCTCCGGATGGGACATAAGCCTGGCAGATGGCGTGACCGCTGCTCTCGCGCGCCTGCCACCGTCATTACTGCCGGCCCTTTTTTGACCGCTTTTGACCGCTGCGCCAGGCTGGCGCTGCCGGGTCGCGGGCTGGGTCGCCTCGAATCGCGGTATCGGTTCCGCAATCGAGGAGGTGCGGTGGTGGAGCGAGTGGCATAGCGGTTCGCATGCAGCGTCCGGCGCGCCAGTTGCACGGCGCGTGGGCTTGAGCCGTCACGCTGGCCTGTCAGGAATCGGAGAGGCGCGTCCACTTGGCGCGGTTGCATGCCGCCTGCATGGCCGCCTGCCCCTTTCGCCCGCTGGTCCAGGCAAAAGTGGAGGGTTACTTGTAACCGCTGGGTGGTTGCGTGCGTCGTGCGCGGCGGTTCGGCTTCTTCTGCTTAGAGCCGGTCTGTATGACAGGCGGGCCCCAGCCCCCGCGCCGCAGGGAAGGGCTTTGGAGGCGTGTTGGAGAAGACTCAGCCCGTGACGGTTGAAGGCGCAAGCAGGGGGAGTTGCCTTTTAAAAGGAGGGCGACCCCCTTCGTAAGGTGACCATGTCTCCTACCTCCCCTATGCATTGTGTCTCTCCATCTTCCGAGCCCCCGGATGGGGGGAAAACCGCCGTCTTTTCGCTCCATCGCTGGAGGAACGCAACTCCGTGGGAGTTGGTACCTTTCAGCCATCGTTCGGCTTCAAGGATTTTCATCATGCAGCCCGGCTGCACCCCTCCACCGGCGGTCACCCAGGGTGGTGACCTCCGGCTTGATGGTGGGGGAAAGCGAGCCGGGCTGCGGCATCCGCCCCTTCCTCAGCCTCAAGGATTTTCATCACCAGGGCTGAGGAGGGGCGTGTGCCGGGTCGGGGTTGGCCCCTGCGCGGGTGGTGACCCGCTCCTTCCCTCAGTGATCGGGGGGAAGGGCGGGAGTCGTCCGTGGCGCCAACAGCTGCAGCGTGCCCGGCTCTCTGAGCCGAGCAATCTCGGAGCCGCCCCCGGTGTCTCCTTCCGCCACGGCAGCTGGAAGAGGTTCTTCCGCCGGCGCGACAGCCGAGGTTGGCCACGGACCGACCTCCGACTCTACGGCCTTCTGCCCGTCCTTGCCTCTCGAGTTTGGGCAAGGGCGGGGGCCTCCCAGCAGCAGTATCCACCCTGAGGCCATCACTGCTGCTGTTGGGCCCCCCGGGACAGACGTCTTCATCGTCGCCGCTGCCGGGGCGGGGCGGCGACGTGCCGTTCGTCGGTCTTCTGCTGCCCCGCAGGCCCTCCCCAATCGAGTGGGGTTGTTCGTACCCGCGGGGGGGGGGGGGAACCGGAGTTCAGTTTGTAATGGCACTTCGAGTGCCGGGTTTTTTGTTCATTTCGGCTTTCGGGGCCTGAACATGTATGTAGCCACGGCACGGAGCCGTGTTTTTTCCTCATTTCCGAGCACTAAGACTCGTCTGCTGATTGTCTGAACCGTTTCACCAAGCGTGAGTTGCCCCGTGTCAAGGTGACGAGTGAGGTATCCGTATCCCGGAGGCGTAGGAATCCCTCGGCTCGGTCGGACCTGTTGTCCGAGGCTCCTCTAGCTTAGTTAAAGAGACCCCTCGGCCGCTCTTCGACGAGCCGAGGCCAGGGGTAGCGATATCAGCATGAGCAGAGGCGTTGTCGGCTCGGAAATGAAACCTGGTTGGCCGGAGCCTAGCCGGGTTGTTTGTTGGCAGGATCGACGTCGGAGCTGTTCAGCCGAGGCTTCGAACCGAGCTGGCGCCCTCGGAAGGTGGTCGGCCGAGGCCCCGGAGGTGGCCGGCCGAGCCGTCCGCTCGGGCCGGGTTCTCGGAGAAGTCCCTGGCAGAGATTGCTCGAGCGTGGTGATGACGTCGTCCTTCGGAGCGGAGGCCCTCGGACCTCGTCGCCGTCCGAGGCTAGGTCGGGCCTTGCCGAAGGTGCTGTCGATGCCGAGGGTGTCATCGCCCTCTTCCAGCGTCAAGATCCGAGCCTGCAGGGTCAAATCGTCTTGTAGCGTGGGCCTTGCGCGGCCATTGAGGCCAGAACACATACCCCTGTTGCGTTATAAAGCTGCGTCTCTTTTCCTCTTGTTTCGAGTATCTGGACTTTTTGTCGGTAGCAGGGATGTTAGTGCGAGCAAGAGTTGCTTCTCGCGGAAGGTGATGAGTGAGGTATCCGTATCCCGGAGGCGTGGGAGTCCCTCGGCTCGGTCGGCCTTGCCGCTTACGCGTACTTTTACCCGCCCATGAAGCCCTGTCACCGACTTGGTCGAGAAGGCTCGAAGAATCGCTTCGACAGAAGAGCTTCCGTACGTAAAGACTCGTTCGATCCGCGGATTCGCCTTATCCGAGCGCGAGTTGCTTATCGCAGAAGGTGATGAGTGAGGTATCCGTATGCCGGAGGCGTAGGAGTCCCTCGGCTCGGTCAGCCTTGACTGCTTACGTGTACTCCGTCGTTTCCAGGACCCACTTTTCGAAGTAATCAAAAAGCACGAAAGATGTTCTGGTGAAAGAGATTTTTTGTTCGAGGAAAATTTTGACGCAGAGGGGGTTTCCCCCCTTTTAGCCCCCGAGGGAGGGTCGGGCTCTGCCGAGGCGAGGCTGACCCTTCCTTGTTGACTAAACTTTGCGTGGGTGCGAGGTATATGAACAACTTGGAAACAGCTTAAGGGTAGAAGCGACGTAGCTGTTGGATGTTCCAAGCGTTGCCGTAGACTTCGCCTTGACTGTTGGCCAGCTTGTACGTTCCGGGCTTCAGTACTTTGACGATGATGAACGGCCCCTCCCAGGGGGGCGTGAGCTTGTGCCTCCCTCGGGCGTCTTGCCGCAGCCGAAGCACCAGGTCGCCCACCTGGAGATCTCGGGGTCGGACCCCTCGGGCGTGGTAGCGTCGCAGGGACTGCTGATACCGCGCCGAGTGTAGTAAGGCCCTGTCCCGAGCCTCATCCAGCTGGTCCAGCGAGTCTTCTCGGCTAGCTTGGTTGCTTTCTTCGTTGTAGGCCCTCGTCCTCGGGGAGCCGTGTTCCAGGTCCGTGGGCAGGATGGCCTTGGCCCCGTAGACCAGGAAGAACGGCGTGAAACCCGTGGCCCGGCTTGGCGTCGTCCTCAGGCTCCAGACCACCGAGGGGAGTTCCTTCATCCATCGCTTGCCGAACTTGTTGAGACCGTTGTAAATCCGAGGCTTGAGCCCTTGTAGGATCATGCCGTTGGCACGTTCCACCTGCCCATTCGACATGGGGTGAGCTACGGCGGCCCAGTCTACCCGGATGTTGTGATCATCACAAAAATCCAAGAATTTTTTGCCGGTGAACTGGGTGCCATTGTCGGTGATGATGGAGTTCGGGACCCCGAAGCGATGGATGATATTGGTGAAGAAGGCCACCGCCTGCTTGGACCTGATGTTGTTCAGGGGTCGGACCTCGATCCACTTGGAGAATTTGTCGATGGCGACCAGCAGGTGCGTGTAGCCCCCGGGCGCCTTCTGCAGAGGGCCGACGAGGTCCAGACCCCACACAGCGAAGGGCCAGGTGATGGGTATCGTCTGCAGAGCCTGAGCGGGCAGGTGGGTCTGCTTCGCATAGAATTGGCACCCTTCGCAGGCGCGGACAATTCTAGTGGCGTCAGCCACCGCCGTTGGCCAGTAGAAGCCTTGGCGGAAAGCGTTCCCGACGAGGGTTCGAGGTGCTGCATGATGACCGCAAGCCCCCGAGTGTATTTCCTGCAGGAGTTCCTGACCTTCGGCGATGGAGATACATCGCTGGAGGATACCCGAGGGGCTTCGGTGGTAGAGTTCCTTCTCATCGTCCAGCAAGACGAACGATTTGGCGCGTCGCGCTACCCGCCGAGCCTCGGCTCGGTCGAGGGGCAGTTCTCCTTGGCGGAGATATTGCAGGTACGGGGTTCGCCAATCTTGGTCTGGCACGACCCCGTTCTGCTCCTCCTCGATGCGCAGCGCTTCGCCCTCGGGCTCCGAGGGTTCCTCGGGGTGAGCCGAGGATGGCTCGGGCTGGGCCGAGGTCACCTCGGACGAGGCCGAGGGTGCTTCGGGCTCGGGCGCGTCGCCTATCTTGACGGAGGTGTAAGGAAAATGGACCCCGGGCCTTTTGGCTAATTGAGTTTTGGTGTTTGATGAACAACACAATCCGTGAACTAATAAGTTTTCTAGTGTTTGTGTTTGTAGTTCACAGGATGCGAAGAGAATTGGACCAAGGCAATGATGATGCAACACCTCAAAAGAAGACATAAAAAGATGCATAGGAGTCCAATACTCAAGAACAAAGAAGCCCGAAGAAATCAGCGAAGAAATCCAAGACAAGGGCTGTCAGCCAGCGCCTGGTGGCGCACCGGACATCGGTGTCCGGTGTGCACCGGACTGTCTGCGCAGAGAGGCCGCAGACAGGCGCTCTCTGGCTGTAGCACCGGACTGTCCAGTGTGCACCGGACTGTCCGGTGTGCCAACGGGCAGATGGCAACGGTCGAATCCAACGGTCGGATCCAACGGTCGACTGCTACAGGCGCCAACGGTCGGCTGACATGGCGGCACCGGACATGCTACAGTGCAGTGTCCGGTGTGCACCGGACTGTCCGGTGCACCCGACGACAGAAAGCTGCTGCTTTCTGTCCAACGGCTAGTTGGGGGCTTGGAGGCTATAAATACCACCCCAACCGGCCATTCTCAAGTGTGAGAGCCCAAGCAACATACCAAGGCATATAGTGCACATTTCCAAGAGCTCAAACACCCAAGTGCTTAATAGAATCACTCGGTGATTAGCGTAGGTGCTTTGCGAAGTGCTTAGGTTAGTTAGACCGCTTTAGCGCTTGCTCTAGGTGAATCGTAGTTAGTTGAGTGAGTTTTGTAAAACCACACAACCCCTCGGCTCTTGCGTGAGTCGTTGTAATTATACCGAGTGGGGCGAGAGTCTTGCGAGACCGTGACAACCGCGTTTGTGTCACGGCCGCCACCGTGTACCGGAGGGAACGAGGCCCGCGGCGTTTCGGCCGGAAGCTCGATAGTGGAGACGGCGGGGAGCGTCCGAGAGGAGCCGGAAGCGGAGCACCACTTGCGCGTGGAGAAGGCCCGCGGCTCTCTACGGAGTTACTCGACCGTGGTGCTTGGCCCTCGCGTGGGTTTCCCTTTGCGTAGGGGCACCAACGAGGATTAGTCGGGACCTTGCGTGGTTCCGGATACCTCGGTAAAAATACCGGCGTCATCCACGAGAGTTTGCTTCTCTACTTAGCTCTTTACATTCCGCATTTATATTAAGCATTTAAGTTTCAATCTTGTAGTCATACTTATTTAGTATAGATTGAAACTTAGCCTTTTGCGGTAGAGATAGCAACACTTAGACAAAACCTAGTTTGCACATTCTAGTTTTGATTACTTGCATAGGTTTTGCTCTAGGGATTTAATTGTGGCCTAGTTTAGTAAAAGTTTTAGAAGTCCTAATTCACCCCCCCTCTTAGGCGTCACCCGTTTCCTACAAGTGGTATCAGAGCCCGGTTTGGCTCATTTGAAACGTTTTAGCTTCACCGCTAAAAGAGCCGACGCTTTTTAGAGGAAGGGATGGATACCCATAGGCCACCACACTTCGACGGCACTAACTTCCCATATTATAGTGCTAGAATGGCTTGTTACCTAGAGGCCGTTGATCTAGGTGTTTGGAGAGTCACTCGTGACGGGATGAAACCCCTCAAGAATCCCGAGAAACCCACCACGAGTGAGGAAAAAGAAATTCATTTAAATGCTAGAGCCAAAAATTGCTTGTATGAATCTCTTAGCATGGATATTTTTAATCAAGTATTTACCTTGAAAACTGCTAATGAGATTTGGCTAAAATTGCATGAGCTCCATGACGGCACATCCAATGTCCGTGAGCAAAAACATTGCCTAGTCTTAAATGAGTATAATTCTTTTGCCATGAAAGATGATGAGCTTGTTAGAGACATGTATTCTCGTTTGAATCTAATTATCAATGAGCTCAATTCTATTGGCATTAATAAGCTAGGTGATGCGGACATTGTGAGGAAGATTATCTCCCTGCTACCACAACAAAGATATGGGAGCATCATCACCATCCTTCACAACATGGAGGATTTGAGCAACATGACCCCGACCATTGTGATTGGGAAAATCGCGGCCTTTGAGATGTCGCGAAAAATGAGTCGGGGAGAGGAGCCAACTTCCTCAAGACCATATGCTTTTGCATGTGATGAAAGGAAGGGCAAAAAGAAGGCTCCCACTCCAAGTTCCTCAAGCGAAGAAGAGGAGGAAGAAGAAGAAAGTGATGATGATAATCAACCATGCACATCATCCTCCGAGGACGAAGAAACAATCCGACGCGTCGGAAAGGTAATAAGGATGATCCGCAAGATTAATCTAATGGGTGTGCCCCTGCAGGTCGAGGATCTTCTCTTTAACATTGACAGGAAAAAGCAAAGGAAGAGAGGATGCTTCGCATGTGGGGAGAAGGGCCACTTCAGGGACAACTGTCCAAATATGGCCAAACCCAAAAAGGAGAGGAGCAAAGGCAAGGCGCTCACAAGTGTTAGAACTTGGGATGATTCTTCAAGTGAAGATGAACCTCCAAGGACGCGCAGCCACCGGTCCTCGTCACGATCATCACGGTCATCACACAAATGCCTTATGGCAAGAGGTAACAAAAGCATTCCATCCTCTAGTGATGAAAGTAGTAGTGATGATGAAGGTGAGGGAAAGGCCTCTCTAGAAGAACTTGCGGAAGCCGTTAATTTTTTTCAGGATGTTTGCACTAAGCAAAAGGCTCAACTTAAAACTTTGAAAAATAAGTTGGTTAGCTCTCAAAATGATTACAAAGGTTTGCTAGAAAAATTTGAAACTTTTGCAAACTTAAATAGTGAGCTGTCAACTAAAATTGAGCTATTAGAATCTAGTGCTCCATCCACTGCTACCGATGATAGTCTTATTAAAAAGAATGTAAAACTTAAGGCTAAGTTAGCTAACTCCCAAGAAGCTATTGAAAATTTGCTAGAGAAAATGGAAATTCTTAGCATACACAATAATGAGCTAACTACTAAGCTAGAAAACATTGGTAGCACCCCAGCAGCATCTTTAATTGAAATACCTGAAATAATTAAGAAAGATGCTTCTACTTCCTGCTTTGATTTAATTGATGATTCTAACCCCTGCAACCAAGTCGTTGTTGAGAATATTGTTGTAGAGACATGTTCGGATGAGGTTGCAAAGGAAAATGAACAATTAAAGCAAGAAGTGGCTCGCCTTGGCAAGGCTTTGTATGACAAGAAAGGCAAAGCCAAACAAATCCGACCTCCACAGGATAACACCACTGCGGGAGTGAACAAGCCTGTAGAGGGAGAAACTATGATTTGTAGGCTATGCCACAAGGAAGGCCACAAGTCTTTCCAATGCAAGGCGATGACCGGGGATAAACAAAGGCAAAAGCTCAAGCAAAAGCCATCAAGCAAAATCTCCAACACCTACATCAAAAAGGTGAACAAAAAGGATGCTACACCATATTTGATCAAGAAGAAAAAGAATGGAAAGGTGATAGCAATCAAGGCCAACAAGCAAGCCAACAAAGGAAAAGGGGCCAAGCGCATCTGGGTGCCAAAGGAGATAATTTCAACCATGAAAAGCACCAAGAAGGTTTGGATCCCGAAAGGGAAGTGAGTGGACCGAAGGTCTTCGGGAAATTTGGAGACTTGGCAAATTTGGGATGTATATCATGGGATACATCATATTGGATCAAGTTTATTGCCAAATGGGTTAGTAAAAACTTTGGACCCAAACTTCCCACCCATGACTAAGGTAACTAGTTTATTGTATTCTTCATTTTTAGATATGCGTATCTATTTACCTTGTATCTAGTTTACCTTTCTTGCCTAGTATTACATTTGTTATGTACTTTTGTTCAAAATCATGCATACTAGGTAAATCATATGGTAGGATTGCTAGCTTTTAAATTCATGTACTTAAGCAAACCTACATGGCTTAAAATGTTTAGTTAAAGCACAGCACATAGATTTTATATCACTCCATAGTAAATGATGCATAAATTGAAAAATTTTGATTTCTACAAAGTGTATCATTTAACTTATATGTGCCAAAGTTTGGATTATGGATAATTTGCCCCTCTTGATATCAAATCAAAGTGCATGTCTCCTACAAGTATTCAAAACTTGTATGCACACCTTTAGGGGGAGGTTACTCTATAATCTAACACTTTGAGACTAACACCTTTTCAAGTCTATTACATGTGATAGTCTCATTATAAGGAAAATGAAGTCCCCGGAGAAAGACAACAATCTTCCACTGCAAAATCTCCAAGAACTCTTATGTCTCTCAAGCTCACCATTGACTTTCAATTGGTATCTTCTGAGACTACATTCAGTATCATTTACATGTCTTCTCCAATATTTGATTAGACTATATTTCATATCATATGCTTCCATGTTGCAAAAATGCATAAGTAATTTAACTCATATTCTGTTACCTATGCATAAGGGAAGTTAGTCTTTTCAAATCATGTCTTGCACCTCTAATTTTCACATGTTTTTTCCTAAGTAGAGGATCTCTGTCAGGGGGAGTATTTCTTCATCTCTAAAGGGGGAGAAAAACTCTTTCTAAAGGAGAATACTCATTTAGGGGAGTAATCTTTTAAGGATTCCTTCATGTGGTATCATTCATGGCTTAACTTAATATCCTTCTAGTGATATCATTTGATTCAATTCTTGATGAGGGCAAGCTTTTATTTACTTCCTACATGCTTTTAATGTCTTCCTTTTCGGTGGTTGATGCCAAAGGGGGAGAAGTTTAGGGACCAAAGCAATGAAAACTATATCAAACACCAAACACCACCAATTTAAAATTTTATATCTACAAATGGCTTTTTAAGTGGTTTTGGTTATTTGGTCCAAGAATAGGAAGTAAGTGAATTATGGAGTTAGGGGGAGGCTTAAGTCCATAATATCACATTGTGGGGACAATCATGCATCTTAGCAAGTAGATTGCATATTTTCACTCAAATACTTGTATTATTTGCTTGCTTTGGTTGTGTTGTCATCAATCACCAAAAAGGGGGAGATTGTAAGGAAAATGGACCCCGGGCCTTTTGGCTAATTGAGTTTTGGTGTTTGATGAACAACACAATCCGTGAACTAATAAGTTTTCTAGTGTTTGTGTTTGTAGTTCACAGGATGCGAAGAGAATTGGACCAAGGCAATGATGATGCAACACCTCAAAAGAAGACATAAAAAGATGCATAGGAGTCCAATACTCAAGAACAAAGAAGCCCGAAGAAATCAGCGAAGAAATCCAAGACAAGGGCTGTCAGCCAGCGCCTGGTGGCGCACCGGACATCGGTGTCCGGTGTGCACCGGACTGTCCGGTGAGGCACCGGACAGTCTGCGCAGAGAGGCCGCAGACAGGCGCTCTCTGGCTGTAGCACCGGACTGTCCGGTGTGCACCGGACTGTCCGGTGTGCCAACGGGCAGATGGCAACGGTCGAATCCAACGGTCGGATCCAACGGTCGACTGCTACAGGCGCCAACGGTCGGCTGACATGGCGGCACCGGACATGCTACAGTGCAGTGTCCGGTGTGCACCGGACTGTCCGGTGCACCCGACGACAGAAAGCTGCTGCTTTCTGTCCAACGGCTAGTTGGGGGCTTGGAGGCTATAAATACCACCCCAACCGGCCATTCTCAAGTGTGAGAGCCCAAGCAACATACCAAGGCATATAGTGCACATTTCCAAGAGCTCAAACACCCAAGTGCTTAATAGAATCACTCGGTGATTAGCGTAGGTGCTTTGCGAAGTGCTTAGGTTAGTTAGACCGCTTTAGCGCTTGCTCTAGGTGAATCCTAGTTAGTTGAGTGAGTTTTGTAAAACCACACAACCCCTCGGCTCTTGCGTGAGTCGTTGTAATTATACCGAGTGGGGCGAGAGTCTTGCGAGACCGTGACAACCGCGTTTGTGTCACGGCCGCCACCGTGTACCGGAGGGAACGAGGCCCGCGGCGTTTCGGCCGGAAGCTCGATAGTGGAGACGGCGGGGAGCGTCCGAGAGGAGCCGGAAGCGGAGCACCACTTGCGCGTGGAGAAGGCCCGCGGCTCTCTACGGAGTTACTCGACCGTGGTGCTTGGCCCTCGCGTGGGTTTCCCTTTGCGTAGGGGCACCAACGAGGATTAGTCGGGACCTTGCGTGGTTCCGGATACCTCGGTAAAAATACCGGCGTCATCCACGAGAGTTTGCTTCTCTACTTAGCTCTTTACATTCCGCATTTATATTAAGCATTTAAGTTTCAATCTTGTAGTCATACTTATTTAGTATAGATTGAAACTTAGCCTTTTGCGGTAGAGATAGCAACACTTAGACAAAACCTAGTTTGCACATTCTAGTTTTGATTACTTGCATAGGTTTTGCTCTAGGGATTTAATTGTGGCCTAGTTTAGTAAAAGTTTTAGAAGTCCTAATTCACCCCCCCCCCCCCGTCTTAGGCGTCACCCGTTTCCTATAGGAGGGTTGGTGCAGATCCCGGGAGAAGACGTCCGGGGGAACCGTCGTTCGCCCCGAGGCTATCTTCGCCAGCTCGTCCGCAGTCTCGTTGTAGCGCCGGGCGATGTGGTTAAGCTCGAGCCCGTAGAACTTGTCTTCCAGGCGTCGAACCTCCTCACAGTAGGCCTCCATTTTCGGGTCGCGGCAGAGGGAGTTCTTCATGACTTGGTCGATGACGAGCTGTGAGTCGCCACGCGCATCGAGGCGTCGGACCCCTAGCTCGATGGCGATTCGCAATCCGTTGATCAGAGCCTCGTACTCAGCCACATTGTTGGACGCCGGGAAATGGAGGCGAAGCACGTAGCGCAGGTGTTTCCCGAGGGGCGAGACGAAAAGCAGGCCCGCGCCAGCTCCCGTCTTCATCAGCGACCCGTCGAAAAACATGGTCCAGAGCTCTGGTTGGATCGGAGCCGTTGGCAACTGGGTATCGACCCATTCGGCTACGAAATCCGCCAGTACCTGGGACTTGATGGCCTTCCGAGGGGCAAACGAGATTGCCTCGCCCATGATTTCCACCGCCCACTTCGCGATCCGTCCTGAGGCTTCTCGGCACTGGATGATCTCCCCCAGAGGGAATGATGACACCACAGTCACCGGATGGGACTCGAAGTAATGTCGCAGCTTTCGCCTCGTCAGGATCACTGCGTATAGCAGCTTCTGGACTTGTGGGTAGCGGATCTTGGTCTCGGACAGCACTTCGCTGACGAAGTAAACTGGCCTCTGAATGGGCAAAGCATGCCCCTCTTCCTGCCTTTCGACTACGATCGCGGCGCTGACCACCTGAGTGGTTGCGGCGACGTAGACCAGGAGGGTTTCTCCATCAGCTGGGGGTACCAAGATGGGCGCCTGGGTGAGGAGCGCCTTCAGGTTCCCAAGGGCTTCCTCGGCCTCGGGAGTCCTTGAAGCACTCGGCCTTCCTTAAGAGGCGGTACAGGGGCAGGCCTCTTTCGCTGAGGCGCGAGATGAAATGGCTTAAGGCCGCGAGGCATCCCATGACCCTCTGTACGCCTTTTAAGTCCTTGATGGGCCCCATGTTTGTGATCGCTGCGATCTTCTCCGGGTTGGCTTCGATGCCCCGCTCGGAGACGATGAACCCCAAGAGCATGCCTCGGGGCACCCCGAAGACGCACTTCTCGGGATTGAGCTTGACGCCCTTCGCCTTGAGACACCGGAATGTCAGTTCGAGGTCGGAGAGAAGGTCGGAGGCTTTCCTCGTCTTGACTACGATGTCATCGACGTAGGCCTCGACCGTGCGACCAATGTGTTCGCCGAACACATGGTTCATGCACCGCTGGCACGTTGCACCCGCGTTTCTCAACCCGAACGGCATTGTGACATAACAGTACATGCCGAAGGGCATGATGAAAGAAGTCGCGAGCTGGTCGGACTCTTTCATCTTGATTTGATGATACCCTGAGTAGGCATCGAGGAAAGACAGGGTTTCGCACCCTGCAGTGGAGTCCACAATTTGGTCGATGCGAGGTAGAGGGTAGGGGACCTTCGGACATGCTTTGTTGAGACCAGTGTAGTCTACACACATCCGCCACTTCCCCCCTTTTTTCCTCACAAGTACAGGGTTGGCAAGCCATTCGGGATGGAATACCTCTTTAATGAACCCTGCTGCCATCAGCTTGTGGACCTCCTCGCCTATCACCCTGCGCCTTTCCTCGTCGAATCGGCGTAGAGGCTGTCTGACCGGCCGGGCTCCGGCCCGAATATCCAGCGAGTGCTCGGCGACATCCCTCGGTATGCCAGGCATGTCCGAGGGACTCCACGCAAAAGCGTCGGCGTTTGCGCGGAGAAAGTCGACGAGCACTGCTTCCTATTTGGGGTCGAGCCCGGAACCGATCCGGATCTGCTTGGAGGTGTCGCCACTGGGGTCGAGAGGGACGGCCTTAACCGTCTCCGCTGGCTCGAAGTTGCCGGCATGCCGCTTTACGTCCGGCACCTCTCGGGAGAGGCTTTCCAGGTCGGCAATGAGGGCCTCGGACTCGGCGAGGGCCTCGGCGTACTCCACGCACTCCACGTCGCATTCGAATGCGTGTTTGTACGTGGGGCCGACGGTGATGACCCCGTTGGGGCCCGGCATCTTGAGCTTCAGGTAGGTGTAGTTGGGGATGGCCATGAACTTCGCGTAGCATGGCCTTCCCAACACTGCGTGGTAGGTTCCTCGGAACCCGACCACCTCGAACGTCAGAGTCTCCCTTCGGAAGTTGGAGGGTGTTCCGAAGCAGACAGGGAGGTCGAGCCGTCCGAGGGGCTGGACGCGCTTCCCGGGAATGATCCCGTGGAAGGGCGCAGCGCCTGCTCGGACGGATGACGGGTCGACGCGCAGGAGCCTGAGGGTCTCGGCGTAGATGATGTTGAGGCAGCTGCCTCCATCCATCAGGACCTTGGTGAGCCTGACGTCGCCGATGACGGGGTCGACGACGAGCGGGTACTTCCCCGGGCTCGGCACGTGGTCGGGGTGGTCGTCCCGGTCGAAGGTGATGGGCTTGTCGGACCAGTCTAGGTAGACTGGCGCCGCCACCTTCACCGAGCAGACCTCCCGACGCTCTTGCTTACGATGCCGAGCCGAGGCGTTTGCCGCGTGCCCTCCGTAGATCATGAAGCAATCGCGGACCTCTGGGAACTCTCCTGCTTGGCGATCCTCCCTTTTGTCGTCGTCGTGAGCCCTGCCACCCTCTGCGGGTGGCCCGGCCCTGTGGAAGTGGCGCCGAAGCATAACGCACTCTTCGAGGGTGTGCTTGACGGGCCCCTGATGGTAGGGGCACGTCTCCTTGAGTGCCTTGTCGAAGAGGTTAGCACCTCCGGGGGGCTTCCGAGGGTTCTTGTGCTCGGCGGCGGCGACAAGGTCTGCATCGGGAACGTCGCGTTTCGCTTGCGACTTCCTCCTGCCTTTCTTCTTGGCGCCGCGCGGGGTAGACACCTCGGGGGCATCTTCCGACGGGCGGCCCTGGGGCTGCTTGTCCTTTCGGAAGATGGCCTCTACCGCCTCCTGGCCAGAGGCGAACTTGGTGGCGATGTCCATCAGCTCGCTCGCCCTGGTGGGGGTCTTGCGACCCAGCTTGCTCACCAGGTCGCGGCAGGTGGTGCCGGCGAGGAACGCGCCGATGACATCGGAGTCGGTGATGTTGGGCAGCTCGGTGCGCTGCTTCGAGAACCGCCGGATGTAGTCCCGAAGAGACTCTCCCGGCAGTTGCCGACAGCTTCGGAGGTCCCAGGAATTCCCGGGGCGCACGTACGTGCCCTGGAAGTTCTCGGCGAAAGCCTGGACCAAATCTTCCCAGTTGGAAATCTGCCCCGGAGGCAGGTGCTCCAACCAGGCACGAGCGGTGTCGGAGAGAAACAGGGGGAGGTTTCGGATGATGAGGTTGTCATCGTCCGTCCCACCCAGTTGACAGGCCAGGCGGTAGTCCGCAAGCCACAATTCCGGTCTCGTCTCCCCCGAGTACTTCGTGATAGTAGTCGGGGGTCGGAATCGGGGCGGAAACGGCGCCCGCCGAATGGCTCGGCTAAAGACCTGCGGACCGGGTGGTTCGGGCGAGGGACTCCGATCCTCCCCGCTGTCGTAGCGTTCCCCACGCCTGGGGTGGTAGCCTCGGCGCACCCTTTCGTCGAGGCGTGCCCGACGGTCACGATGAGGGTGCTCGTCGCCGAGGTGGCCCGGGGCCGCAGGCGCGGTGTTGCGCGTGCGCCCGGTGTAGACCGAGGCTTCCCGCGTGAGTCGGGAAGTCGCGGCACGAGGTTCCGAGGGGTATCCCTGCCTTCGGGAGGCAGAGCTCTCGGCCCGCCGGGCCGCAGCGCCTTCCAGGAGATGCTTGAGTTCTCCCTGGATTCGCCGACCCTCGGTGGTTGATGACTCCGGCATCGCGCGGAGGAGCATCGCTGCAGCGGCCAGGTCCTGACCGGTTCCGCCGGATGCGGGTGGCGGTCTGGCCCTGGCATCGTTGGCGATGCGGTGCTGGAGACCTTGGGGCAGGTGACGTATTCCTCCGGCCGGGGGCTGGCTCGCCCATACCTGCCCGATGTTCTGGCGGATTGCCTCGAGCGCTCCTGTTCCCTCATCGAGCCCGGCCTGCGCCCCGCGGACTTGCTCGAGCTGTGGGTCGTGACCCCCCGCCGGAACGGGGACCACAGCTAGCTCCCGCGGGATGTCGGCGCGAGACGCTGGCCTAGGGGGATCACCATCCTCCGGCATGCCGAGACAGCCGCCTCCGGAGGGATCCCCTAACTCGATGTGGAAACATTCGCGACTCGGGCCGCAGTCCTTGTCGCCAAGGCTGCGGCCGCCGTCGGAACAGTCGGAGAGGCAGTAGTCACATGCGGTCATGAAGTCCCGCATGGCACTAGGGTTGCCAGATCCGGAGAAATCCCAGCAGATGCTGGGGTCGTCATCTTCCTCGGACCCAGAGGGTCCGTAGGTCGAGACACCCGTCAATCGGTCCCAAGGCGACCGCACACGAAACCCCAGAGAGGTTGCACTCGCCTCAATGTGAGCGCCCGCCAAAGCGAGGTCGCCAGGCGGGCTGAGGCCGAGTCGAAATGACGAAAGATGGGTAGCAGTCGGTACCTTTTTGTCGACGAGGAGCGATGAAGTCACGTCGGGGGCAGACCGCGCCGTCGTCTTGGGTACGAGGGCGACGTCCTACAGGCCTTTCATGAGCGTGCTGGCGTCGTCCACTTGCTCGGAGTCGACGTGTTGCGGGGGGATGGCGCTCGCCTTTGCCTCGAACGCGAGGGCGACGCTTGGTGTGTCCTCCGTTGAGGCGCCGGGGATGTCGATTTGCTCGACAGCCGTAGGAGCGCGATCTCCCGCTCGGCCCCGGTTGCCCTGCCTCCTCCTCCTCCGATGGCGAGGGAGAGGATGGGGCGAGCTCGAAAGTTGTCCTTCCCCCACGCGGGAAAGACGTCGTTGATTCCGCCGCCGGCGGGCGGGCTGTCCGCCACCAATGTCGCTGTCGCGCGGCGGTGGAAGGAGTATCATGTCGTAGTTGCCGTCGAGAGACATGAACTCGAGGTTCCCGAAACGGAGCACCGTCCCGGGTTGAAGAGGTCGTTGGGGACTGCCCATCTGGAGCTTGACGGGAAACTGCTCGTCAACACGCAGCAGGCCCCTACCTGGCGCGCCAACTGTCGGCGTTCCGAGACCGGGGGGTCCCCGAGCCGACGAGTGAGAGTGTCGCGTGCCCCAGCCCAGATGGGTCGAGCGCGTGGGCGAGCGCGAAGGGGGGAACAGAGAGAGAGAGGTCGGTGGCCGGAGCCGAGTCGTGAGGGAGTCGGAGAATTCCCGCGGCCTTCGTGTTCGTCCCGCGCCCAGGTCGGGTGCGCTTGCAGTAGGGGGTTACAAGCGTCCGCGCGAGGTGAGGGGAGCGAGCGGCCCTGAGAGAGCGCCTGCCCCTGCCCTTCGTCCCCGCGAGGCCAACCTTCTCTAAGAAGGCCCTGGTCCTTCCTTTTATAGTCGTAAGGAGAGGATCCAGGTGTACAAGATGGGGGTGTAGCAAGGTGCTACGTGTCTAGCGAGGGAGAGCTAGCGCCCTATGTACATGCCAAGGTGGCAGCCGGAGAGATCTTGGCACCCTGTTGGTGTGGCGTCGTGGCTGTTGGAGGAGTAACGGAGCCGGACGGGGGGACAGCTGTCGAAGTGGCTGGGCCCTTGCTGACGTTCTCCTGCTTTCGTAAGGGAGCTGAGAGCCGCCGTCGTCATGATCTAGCGGGGCGCCATTATTGCCTATCTGGCATAGCTGGCCAGATGGGACGCCGGTCTTGTTCTCTGCGACCCAAGTCGGCTCAGGGCAGGGTGATGATGACGCTTCCTGTTGACGTGGCGGTCTCGTGTCCTAGGTCGGGCGTCGTGGAGGCTCCTCCGAAGCCGAGGTCGAGTCCGTCCTGCAAGACAGAGGCAGAGTCCGAGCCCCGGGTCGGGCGAGGCGGAGATCGTTCGGCAGAGGCCGAGGCGGAGTCCGAGCCCTGGGTCGGGCGAGGCGGAGTTCGTCGTCTTCCGGGGCCTTAGCCCGAGTCCGAGCCCTGGGGTCGGGCGGAGCGGAGTTCGCCGTCTTCCGGGGCCTTAGCCCGAGTCCGAGCCCTTGGTCGGGCGGAGCGGAGTTCGCCGTCTTCCGGGGCCTTAGCCCGAGTCCGAGCCCTGGGTCGGGCGGAGCGGAGTTCGCCGTCTTCCGGGGCCTTAGCCCTAGTCCGAGCCCTGGGTCGGGCGGAGCGGAGTTCGCCGTCTTCCGGGGCCTTAGCCCGAGTCCGAGCCCTGGGTCGGGCGGAGCGGAGTTCGCCGTCTTCCGGGGCCTTAGCCCGAGTCCGAGCCCTGGGTCGGGCGGAGCCTCCTATGGCACCTCTGGCGAAGTCTGGTCGCCCGTTGGTCTTACCTTTTGCGTTAAACGCCCCGGTGACTCGGTCGGTTGGCGCGGTGATTTAGTCAGGGTTTCTTCTTATCGAAGGCGGGGCCTAGGGCGAGCCGGAGATGCGTCTGCCGTGAAAGAGGAGGCCTCAGGCGAGACGGAGTCATCTTAGGGTCGGCTGCCCTCGCCCGAGGCTAGGCTCGGGCGTGGCGTGGTCAAGTCACTCGTATGGACTGATCCCTGACTTAATCAAACCCATCAGGCCTCTGCAGCTTTATGCTGATGGGGGTTACCAGCTGAGAATTAGGCGTCTTGAGGGTACCCCTAATTATGGTCCCCGACACTTTGGAAAAAGGAAAATCTCAGCCTTAGCAACGACGACGCACAGCTAATTCTTACAAAGTTCAGCTTAATTCCTGATTATCGAATAAAGGCAAATTAAAGAGCACATGTTCATAGAAAAATATAAGGGCTGGTTTGATGGACTGGAAGGGATCATGGGGGAGTTATTCCCTCAGGGCTACTTTGGGAACTTCAAATCCCCTTCGGAATGGAAGGGGATTGAGGTGGAAATAAACTAATTTCCTCTCTAATTTTCTTCAATCCCGAAGTTTTGGAAACCATATTTTCTCAAGTAATTTCATTTTTTCCAAGAGAAATAAGTTCATTTTCCCTAGTGAAAACAGGAATCCCATGAACTAGCCTTAAATTGAATAGTAAGGGGATTCATCTCCTATGATCCCTTGCATTTTCTGGTCCATCAAAACAGCCCTAAGCGAAGTCTATTGTTACTTTCCCATTCATATTTCCTCAAGATGTCCAAATCGACATCCTTTAAAACATTGGATGCCCTTTTAGTAGAGATGGCAACGGGCACATTTTACATGCGTGCCCGCGGGTAAAAACACTATAAAGTATGTATTTGGGTGTGAGTTTGTACCCGTGGAAACGGATGCGGGTTTGATTCTCAACCCGACGGGTTTTTCCTCGCGAGTATGGAAATGTTATACCAGTACCCGCAATGTGTATATATGTGTATATGTATGTGTGTATATATGTAATTATATATATATGTATATATTATACAAATACATGTTTGTATATGTATATTTATATGTGTGTGTAATTATGTGCCCGTGGGTTTATGTCACCCGCGAGTCACGGGTATGGGTAGCATATTGTACTCGTTGCAGGTAATGGGTACGTGTGCGGGTTTAATATTAAACCCGTGGTTGGAGGTTTGAAAAACCCTCTACCCACGGGTTTCAAACCTGTTGCCATCAATGGCGGATCTACACCCCGGGCCACCCGGTCCGTGGCCTGGGGCTTGATCCATGTAACTCTATATAAATCCCTATTTAATACGGTATAAAATAGTTAAGATAAAATGAAGAGAAGAAAATCTGGTAGATTTAGCCCGGATGATAGAAAAATTCTGGATTCGCCCCTGGTTGCCATCTCTACCTTTCAGACCATATTTGTAGAGTCCTCGAGCTGTAGTAATGCTTTAACAAATCACTATCAGTCCAATAGGCATGAACTCTCCTTGCTCTCTAATGGATATATAGAACTTTTTTAATAGAAAGAGAGCTCTCTTGCACGAAACGGAGGAGCATAAATGCCCAGAGTCAACCAAATAGCTATTGCTCTTCCACCCATTGAGAACGACACCATCAAATTGTTCTCATGCTGTTTGAGCTAAGCATTGGATCAATCAGATACCTATCAAAGGGCTAGATAAGAACTGTACGGGGCCTGCAGCTTATAGTCGCATGCCCATCACCGGATCAATACGTAGCACCAAATCCTTCTGTGGAACCTTTTGTTGTTGCATCGAAATGGTATATTATACTCTAATGATGGCATCAGATTAATCTGATGGTCCTACCTTAATTGTTCTTCAACAGAATCGTAGCTCAGACAATTGTAGATTATAGTTTGTAGTCCCTTGACCAAACCATCAGAACAAGTATCAGAAACCCTCCATTCACTTCTATTGCAATGCACTTTGTGAATGGTCTTGTTCCAATTGACCTTTGGGCTTCCCTTGGGGTACATAATGTTTGATAAATGTGCAGCATACTTACTCCATAGATTCGCCTAGGTCAAGCTAATGGTTTATACCTGTTTACAGTATTGGCAAAGAAAAAAAAACTACTCTAAGTGCCTCTTAAGGCCAAATGACACTTAGAGCTAGTTGTCCTTAACATTGTCAAATATCCTTTAAAACCCAAACCAATCTCCATCGATTAGGCTATGAAAACCATTGATTATCCACTCACCAATCATTATTGTGATGTAACTTTTAAGACCACTACAAAACACATGTTAATCATAGTACTCATGCCATCGTTAATGTGAAGCCAAATTAGCATCGTAGATGCTTCCACACCTCACTTACACATCGAAACAAACTCACTAAGATTTTGTGCTGAGTGTCTCTTTATGGCCATATTCGGTTTTATTCAGATCGAATGGAATTGAGGGGATTAAATATAATCCCTTACTATTCAAATTTGACGCTAGTAAGGAATTTAATTCCTTCCAACCCTCTTCAATCTACTCCAAACCGAATAAGACAGATTCAAGATTTCATTGATGAAGAAATACTAAGATCACATGTCGTGTATTGAATCCACTACAACTACAACAAATGTAATGTAAACTATAAATGTAGACGAATTCTTCGCTCTATAGACAAAACGAACTCAAACGGCGAAACAGGACACTCTAGAGGCCACACGATTCTCTCGGCCCAATCAGGGTTGTTCTATGCTAAAAGGAAAAAGATCGCTCGATCTCATCTAATTATGGTCGAAGTCCAGTAACAGATTCACTGATCTTTTCTAGTTTTTGGAACCGTTCAAGTTTGTTCCGGAGTAGTTTTGGCCGACGCGACAACCATATCAGTTGCAGGAGAGATGAATCAAAATATATCTTTTTTATTAAAATAACTATATTTTAAAAGTCTCCTTTATTTTAAAAAATGTTGAAAAAATTGCTATTTTGGGTTTTCTAACGTGGGCTCTCTGGTATTATGTGACCCTCTTTCTATGACTTGTGGGACAATTTGTGTCTATGATTTGTAGGCCTGATGATAAAATAGAAAAGTTCACAACTAAGAGTGACAAAATAGCAAATTTCCCTAAAATGTTTGAGATATCTTTTAAAAAAGCAAATTGAACGTTTGTTTTAATTTAAGGAGCTCTTGGTCTAACTACCGTGCAAGGCGCCGAGAGGGAAACACTAACTTTCCAAACGAATACATCACGCTGTCACAAAAGTCACGAAGGGGGCTGGAAAAGACAACCATTTCAGACGACTCTCGATAGTCGTCATCGTTCATCCATGGCACCGCATCGCCAAGGTTTGATCGGGGCCATCCATTATTCAAGTCGTTTTAAGTGAGCCGCCCAATCGTGCCGGAGAGACCGAGAGAGCAGCACATCGTTGATCAGCGTGTCGAGGTTCGCGATCGACCTCGCCGCCGCCCCCGCGGCGACCTCTTTCCACTCCGCCGCCCTGCGCGCCATCTCCTTCCCCTTGTCCCCACCCATCGCCTCCCGTATGGTCGCCTCCACTGCCTCCCGCCGCACGTCGTCGTCGCTGACCTCCATCGCCACGCCCCACTCGACGCACTTGTACCGGCAGTTGGTCTGCTGCTCCGCGAAGAAGGGCCAGGACAGCATCGGCACCCCGGAGCTGAGACTCTCCTGCGTCGAGTTCCACCCGCTGTGCGTGAGGAACAGGCCCACCGCCTCGTGCCGCAGCACGGCCTCCTGGTCGCACCAGCTCGCCACGAGGCCCCTGCCCTTGGTCGCCTCCAGGAACCCAGGGGGCAGCGCCGCGGCCGAGGACGTGTCGCCCTTCACGACGTCCGGCCTGACGACCCACAGGAAGTCGTGGCTGCTGCTCGCCAGCCCCCATGCGAACTCCGCCAGCTCCTGCCCGCTCATGACCGTCACGCTCCCGAAGTTCACGTACACCACCGACCACGGATGGGGCTTCCTGGCATCCAGCCACGCGAGGCAGGACTGGTCCTCCTGCCACAGGCTGCAGCTCACCGCGTCGAGGGGGCCCCTTGGGACGACCTGCTCGGTGACGGAAGCGAGCGGGCCGATGGTGTATACGGCCGGGATGGTGGCGCGCATGGCGTCGAGCGCCGGCCGCTCCAGCTCGTCGAAGCTGTTGACGATGACGGCGGACGCGTACTCCGAGCGCTCCACCTCTTGCAGCTGGAAGGTCATCAGGACGTCGTTGGGGTCCGTGGTGCGGAGGAAAGTCGGGAAGTCCTTGAGCCGCATGTGCTTGCTCATGCCGGGCGCCCAGTCCACCGGCGTGTCCATGAACCCGTTCGTCAGCTGCTCTTCGTCTGCGCAACAAAAAATTCACATCGCTTTCGACGGATTGGATTGGAGACAGGCATGTGCAGAGGCAGGCAGCGAAACATACATACCTTTGAGGGGGATGATGCCCCTGTCGATGAGGAGGCGGAAGTTGCGGTAGCCCATGTAGCCGCAGGCGCTGGCCGTCCAGAAGAGCGCGCACGGCACGCCCACCTCCCTCGCGGCGTCCACGCTGAAGCTCATCAGGTTGTCCGCCACGACGCACGTCACGCCGTCCAGCCCGGCGAGCAGGTTTCTCAAGTGAGGGGGGCAGTTGTGCTTGGTGGCGTAGCTGATGGTCGCCGGGTCCTGCGTGGCGTCGGCGTCCGACTCCGGCAGGCCGTCCGGGATGGTGGCGAAGCGGAACCCCGTGAGGCCCGCGACGGCGGCGGCGCCGCGGGCGCGAACGAGGCGGCGGTGGTTGTACTCGGTGTTGACGAAGGTGACGCGGAAGCCCCTGGCGTGGAGGATCTTGGCCAGCTTCAGCATCGGCGTGATGTGGCCCTGCGCCGGGAACGGCACGCACACTGCGTGCGGCTCCTGGCCGGGCGGGAGAGCAGCAGCGCTCATGTCTGCTTGCCTCCTGGCCACCTGGGACAAGGGAAGGGATCGAGTTGTTTCTTGCTTGTCGGTAGTTCTTTTTCTAGCTCTTTCGTGAAGCCGCACCAAACAGTCTTAACAAAACGGCTCATCATCGAGAGCCAGAGCCGTTTTACTATTAGGAGCTGAAGCACTAGAAAACAAGCTTCTACCGACTCCTTCTATCCGGCACACAATAATGTTTCACGAAATTACAGTCTCTGCCACCGTCTCCTCATGAGAAGCTGTTTTGCCAAATGAATTACAAAACAGCTCTGACTCCTCTAGAGAAGTCAAGAAGCCAGAGCCGAAGTCGTTAGGAGCCCTGCCAAAGGAGTCCTAACTAGCTTTTCTTGACTTGATTGTAGTTTACTGGATAAATTGAGCAGGTGGTGCATGAGAAGCAGAGTACTCCGTAGTATTTTGGGTGCCTAGTGGCACACACCTTTTGACTAGATCTTTCCAATGTTGTCCGTTCTTCTTTCATATTTCTGTTTGACTGCGTTTAGCAAGTATCTAACCACCATCTAATTGTAGTGTCTTTTAATCCAACGATAGGACACAGTTATGCGAATCACAAATAGAATTTTTAGGCTGTTCGCTGCGGCTGGATTAAAGCCGTTTGGACTGCTGCAGCTGCAATCCATAGAGAGAAAAATACTGTAGAAGCCGCAGCCGCAGCCGGATTAAAGCCGCAGCGAACAGGGCATTTATCCAAACTGATTCAGAATCGACAAGTTTCACACTAGCGCCGCAGAGAAAGAAAAATTCTATGCAGGGAATTCTATAAGGTAGTGTTTGGTTGAATAGCCAAGTAGAACGGAACTGTTCCGTCCCAGTTTTGTTGTTGTTTGGTTACAAAGGAACTAGAACGGAATGACTCCAATTAGGGAATATTCCGGAACCATTCCGCTCCAAAAAATCAACCGGACGGAGCCGCTCCGTTCCCATTCTGCTCTCACAGTCACGCTCCGCTCCGTTCACTCTGCAACCAAACAAAAAACAGAGCCGCTCCGTTCCAGATTACCAAACACAGAACAGAGCGGCTCCGTTCCTAAAATCAGGGATGGAACGGCTCCGTTCTACTTGGCTCCTCAACCAAACACTACCTAAGAGCATCTCCAACAATTCCTCAAACTAGTGCCTCAAATTGAAATATAGAGCTTTACACAGAAAAAACTACTCCAACAGTGCCCTATTTCATAAAATTTTGTCAAAAAACTATAGGGCACCCTCTCAGAGCATCTCCAACAATGCCTCAAACTAGTGCCTTAAATTGAAATATAGGGCTCTATACAGGAAAAACTACTCCAACAGTGCCTCAATTCAACAAATTTTGTCAAAAAACTATAGGGCACCCTCTCAAGTGCCTCAAATATACTACACCGTAGTGGGCTGCCCTATAATCTAGATTTGGGGCTTTACTGTTGGAGCGGGGTGTTTTGTTGGTGCCCTAAATTCTATAAAATTTACTTATTTTTAAATTATAAGACATTTTTATAGGTCACATTGTTGGAGATGCTCTCAAGGAACTTAAATATACTACACCGTAGTGGGCTGCCATATAATCTAGATTCGGGGCTTTACTGTTGGAGCGGGGTGTTTTGTTGGTGCCCTAAATTCTATAAAATATACTTATTTTCAAATTATAGGACATTTTTATAGGTGACGTTGTTGGAGATGCTCTAAAGTACTTGTTTATATGGCTATACAAATACACGCCATGTGTCTCTGCCCAAACCTTCACGTTATGAGACGAACGAGTCGAGCCGAAGTTGTTAGGATTGGTGTGTATACATGATACTTCGAGATCAACATGTAAGAGCATCTTCAATAATGTCTCAAACTAGTGCCTCAAATTGAAATATGGGGCTCTACACAGGAAAAACTACTCCAACAGTGCCCTATTTCATAAAATTTTGTCAAAAAACTATAGGGCACCCCCTCAAGTGACTCAAATATACTACACCTTAGTGGACTGCCCTATAATCTAAATTTGGGGCTTTACTGTTGGAGCGGGATGTTTTGTTGGTGCCATAAATTCTATAAAATATACTTATTTTCAAATTATAGGGCATTTTTATAGGTCACGTTGTTGGAGATGCTCTAAGGCACTGTTTGAAAGGGCAGTATTTTTGCAGTTTTGAAACAATACTATAGTATTTGATAAAACTATAGTATTGAAATTTAAAAGGTGTTTGGTTTGTACAGGTAAAACACAGTTTTAAATACCATGGTTTACCTAAAACCGTGGTATTTTTGAAGTTTTCGAAACTCCACTCGAGACCTCAGTTTTCTTCTCTTCTCTCTACATATACTTTGTTTTTCCAATGGAACCAAACAGATCTTGGTTTTGAGCAATACTGTGGTTTTACTGTGGTAAAGTAATACCGTAGTGTTTGTGTCATGTACAATTGTAAACTGTGGTATCTCAAAATTATAGTATTTCAAAACTGCATTTTCAAATAGGCCCTAAACGTTTCAAGGCTATGGTATTCAAAACAAAGTTTTTTACAATGCAGCCAAACACCTGGTACTCTCCAATACCATGGTTTTTACCTCAAAACTCCAAAAATACTTTGTTTCCAAACACTCCTCAATTTATAGGACTAGGATAAATGCTTATGGATCTACTCACGAAAAGGCTTCAACCTATGATTCTAGACTAAAGGGTCATCAATGCAATCATCTCCATTAATAATAAGTTCTCTACTTTGAGATATAGATGTTTACTACAGTCATTAAGTTCAATAGGGCATGATTGGTTGTTGTAATGTTTTGGTATTGGTGTACTAATCTATTGAGATGTTGGAAATGTAAGTTAATAAATTAAACATTTAATTAATTAAGCTATAAGTGTAATAAGTGAGTAATCATGATATCAAGGTGGAGAATGTTGGGCTGATCTCATCCAGACTCGTTAGGGGACTGAGCCAGACATCTCGCACCTTGATCTCATCCAGACCTTAAATACTTAGGTGTCGTTTGGTTCACATATTGGTAACGTAATGGATAACCGATAACGTTAAATCATGTTTATTTAAGTCCAACCGTATTCGATACCACACTATAAATGGACACCACCTTATTTAAATTTGTTACCGCCGGTATTCGAGCGTGAATCGTTACCATTACCATTTACGTTATATTTCATGAACCAAACGTCATCTTAATATCAGCTACTCCATGCCCAGCAGATGGAACATTCAAGCTCTCTTTATGGGAATGAAACAGAAATAGGATGAGAGAGATTGGTTAGGTATGCATTCTAGGTTTATAAGTGAATTTTGGCCAATGGACATATTGACAAACTAGTAGTCGATAGGACACCCTATATGGTATGAAATTTCATGTGCTCTACATTCAAAGAAACATATTCACTTCTGTGGAGTAGTTGATTATTGTCTCCTACCCGTACTTCAAATCCACGGTTTCCATATCCTCCACGGGTCTATATGCGCGCTCTACTGGAAGCATCCTGTGGTTTAATTTGTGTGCTCGCATTCACACCGTTGTCTTGCATTTTCCACATGCGCATGCGGCTGCCATTGGACGTAGCCTTCGTGGTCAGCGCATGGTAACGACGTGAGCTGTCGCCAGCTCGCCTACGTAAACACGTCCCTAGACTAGACAAAATGAATATCTAGATCTAGCTCAACATGTGTTGTGCGCTTGTGGTTTGTGATAAAACGGAGTTGGACGACATGTAGACGACTGAGACGTTATCGCAGTACGCCAGTGGCTTTGGTGATTCCGCGGTGAAGCTCATTGAGTACTTGCCCAGAGCCAGATGCGCTAAGTCGTCACATTTCCGTCATCGTTCGGTATTCAGCATGACTGCCTGAGCGTGACACCGTCAACTAACGCTTGGACAACAAGCATATGAGAGTCCTCAGCTCATCGGACTGTGAGCTCGATTGAGGCACGTAGATGGAGATCGGGCGTTGACGTGCTGCGGGCATAGCGAAGAATCCGCTTGAGCATTGTCATGTGGGGATCATGCATGTGGAGCCATGTTTGTTGCATTGCATAACAAAGTATCAACCCATCCTTATCCTTGGTTCGCTTGACGACAAACTATCAAGATGCAGAAAAGAGATGAATTGACCTAGTCTAAAATTTATCGTAACAAGTACGGCCTATCAAATAGTCCACTTAACCTTGTATCTAAAACTGTTGTCTACTTAGCATAAAAGTTTGACAAGCTAAATTTCAACTCTATATATTCAAGCATGACAAAATTTAAATTACTAAAAGGTAAATGCTCAAAGTAAGAAGGGTTAGAAATACAGCGATGTTTTTCTGAGGTGCCACTGTTCAAAATCGAAATTTGTGTTGATTTAACTTATACTCATTTATTAGAGAAATCTCTTTATGTACAGAAGATGCTGAGAGGCCATAAAACAAGCATTGAATCTGAAGCTAGAAAGTTAACTCAATTCGAAGAAAGGCACAACATTTTTGCTGCAACATGGCCATTCGAGGTGGCCGAGGCAACACATGCTTTGCACAATGTCCTCGAGTTTCCACCTGTTATGCACTCCCGAGGCGGGGACTGTGACCCTGTCAATGATGTATTCTATTGGTTTAGCTCGGGGTGAGGTGAGATAGGAGATTCCGGTGGTGCCACCGCAAATTGCATTGTTCTTCCGTTCCGATGCAGAATGATCGCCACTTCCGTTGGTAATAGCATTGCTTCTTCCTGACGTATCAAAATAAACAAGACCATGTGTTCTTAATTAGTATAGTATGACAATTACGAATAAGGACCCTATGTAGTCCAACTCACGCACACGTACAAAACTACTGAAATTCGAACCAGACAACGAATGATCTAAATTTTTTGACATAGAAATCTCATGTTAGATAAAAAAAGAACAGATACGGTCAATCCAAGACCCAATTCCCCAGTTCAAACAAGGATATTGCAACCATCCTAAAAAAATGTGTGCACAACCAATGGGGAAAACATCTTATAGGTTGCTTAACTCTGTATATTTGATGCCATGCTAGGTATGAATAGTATCGTGGAATTCTTTTTCCTCAGGAGTCAACACAGTATACACATGAAAGAAACATTTCCATTAGCACCGAGCCACCAACCTGTCTGTGTCTTTGACGCTGCATGATACTAATAGCCCAAGCCATAATATAGCATGGCAGCAAAAATCCAGCTGCTCTCAAAAGAAATAGCTGTCAAATACCAACAGAGTCAGTTAACTTTACATCGACAAAAAAAACACAGGAGATATACAATGTATTAATCACTAACCGAGAAAATAGCAGATGCATCATCTTCATCATCACTGTTAGTAATGGTCAGTGTATGCCTCAGGAGCAAAAGGGCCATCAACTGAACAGAGATAACAGGGACACTTCAATATCACTTAATATTACAGAGTAAAACAGGGAACACTAAAAGAGAGAGAGAAATATACTATAGAGAAGCCAAAATATCTACGATGCAACTCAGCAGGAGCTTTAATTGTTTTTTTAGAAAAAAAGGTAAGCGGTCAGGTGCAGGGTCCATTGAGTAGAAGAGATGTTTGACCTTTCTACAGACTTTATTGTGACATAATGAAAAAAGGCAGACCCAGATGAGTGGAGTATGGGGAAGGAAACCGTGACAAGCCTTCCCACCGTAAATACAGAGAGAAAGCTTTGTGAGTGGTGACTCAGGCCCTGTTTGTTTCATATTATAATCTCTCCAGATTATATAATCTAGCGCAAACAATCTATTAGGTAAACAAACAACTAGATTATGGGTTCAGATTATATAATCTAAAGCCCAAATTATGATAATCTCATAATCTCCCCAAGATTAGCTTATTTGAGATTATTTTGGTAAAAGACCCACTACCCATGGTTATGTAAATAGAAATTACAATATATGTCATCCTTCTTTTCTCACCTCAAATAAACAAACAAGGGTATTGTTGTCTTTATGAATAATCTACATTTGTATAATCTAAACTACCAAACAACTAAACGCAGATTATAATATATCTAGATTATAATCTGGATTATATAATTTAGATTATAATCTAGATTATATAATCTATAAGCTGAAACAAACAGGCCCTCAGTGAGACAGCTCTCACCATTGCACTAGGTCTGCCCTTCTATTTTCTTGACATAATAGAGGAAAAATAATACATGTTTCTGTAATAAAAAACACAAAACTCACAATCAGAAATATAGAGCGGCAAAATGCAGCAGCGTTGTTGTTTGTTGCAGTATATTCATCATACTCGTCTTCAAGTAGACGGTGTTGAGCAGCAGCCATTGCCAATATTCTAGGATCATGTAAATCCAAACGGTTGCCAGAGATGGTCCAATCTCCACCACTAGAAAAAAAAATGCAAAAATGAGAAACAAATAGAAATTTATAAATTACAATGTACAAAGGCAAAGCTTTTTGATAATCACACAGAAATACAACTCACAAACGTCAGGACAGAAGGAAAAAAGGTTAGCTGATAACAAACCTTATCTCTATGGTAGTTTCATCACGATGCACCTGGGTTGGGGCAGTGTAACCAGGCTTGTACAACTGATAAACAGAGAATAAAATTCATAATCTATTTATTAGCAAGGTAATTGCTGAGAAGTTGTTTTGCAAGGATCAAATTCATGAAACTATTATTAGATTTATGATACAAAATCTTTTCAGCTAAAAAAATAGATTGAGTTATGATGCGATCTTATGACCCTCTTTTGCTTGTGAAAGGATCCTCAGATGCGAACCTCCCTCTTGCTTACGGTAGGTCCTAGTACATCTTTACAAATTACTATATTTAAACAATAGCTATTAATATAATAATACCATGCATTAAGACTAGGTGCACCCTAAAAGTTGTTTAAAATACGAAAAAACAAGACACTTATTTAGCCTAATAAAAAACTTTCAAAGAAAACAAAAGGGGAAAATCAATCATTTAAGTCTTATTATACAAGAAATAACAAAACAGTGCATGCATTAATTTCCATTTTGATATATTTAGAGTAGTAGCTGAAGGAAACAATTGTTTACCTCATGGCAGATTTCACAGATTATATCCCCTTTCTCATTGCACCATCGTTGCACACATTCTCTGTGAGCATACTGTGCGAACAGACGTAGTATAACAAAATTAGCAAACAGATTTAGGCAATGGTTTATACATACATGATGGTAAAAGACAAACTTAGGTAGGCGGTTAGACCACTTATAAACAATGATAATGAACGATGTCTTCAGTTGAAGGCAACCCACAAAAGATACCTAGCCCTTGTGACTTGTTTGTTAAGGTTACAAAAAGTAGCTAACAACAAGTGCAAAGAATGTCCTAAGCTCTAAGCAACATCGACGATTAAACCAGGCATGTTTTTATCTACTCTGCTAGCATCAATTTGTGCAACTACTTTTTCATGAAAATATCATGAACCACAGCACCAAACAGGATTTATATCACAAGTGAAGAGAAACCTAATATGGAGATTTATCTGAAAAGCCACAACATCTAAAGTAACAACTTATACAGAGTGCATAAGTTAGCAATCAGCATGGAAACTAACAGCTATGTTACGCCCTAACAAAGCTTCAGGCTAAGTCTTAATGTGATACTTTGCTTTGTTGATGCGTGCATTTTATATACTTAGATTTAAGAATTTCTCATCTATGAATTGACAATAGAATGAACCAGAGGCAAACAGCATAAGCAAGATGGTATGATGGACCCAGAATCTCTGGTTTGAAGAGAAGTAAGCCAGCACGCACCTTGAGGCTGCCGTTGCAAGCGCAGGGGCTCTCGAGGTTCTTCCTGAGGTCCTCCTCCTGGCAAATGCGGCACTCCACCATCCCAATCAGCGCCTCTGTTTCCTCCTTGGCGCCGGACACTAGCCCCGCTGCCTCACCGACTCGGGACGCTACGAGCTCCCCAACATCCACCGCGACATGATCCCCCATGCGAGCAAAGCAAATCGGCCCCAAAAAACCCACGCCAAACAGCACAAACCTCTAGAGGATCTCGTTTCCTGCCGTCCAACGAACCCAAGGAATCATCAAAACGGGGCCCAATTCACAGCCAATCAAATGTAATGAAGGGGGACAAAATCGACACTAAAACCCTAGAAATTCGTGGGGATGAACCGAAGTCGAAGACAAGCGGATTTGGGCGATTCCGGGGTCCAATCGAAGCCCTCGCCTCGATAAATCCCACGAAACGCAAGGTTCGGAAACGACTATTACGGACGAACAGGGAGGAAATGTGAGGAAGGGCAGGGGATTTTACCTCGGCGAATGAGCTGCGAGGAAGGCACGCACTTCCTACTCCGAAATATCTTACGAGAAGAAGAGAGAGAGAAAAAAACTATTTCCCGCACTTCGTTCGCGTTCGTCTCGCTGCTTTTTATCGTGCGCCCAGTGACGGAGCCGTGCGGATTACCTTAGATGACATGTGGCTCCCGCCGGTTCTGGTCCCACATGGCAGTCAGAGTATGTGTAAATCGTTGGCGATCTGTAACGAACGGGTATTCGGATTCCCGCTTCAACATTATCCAGAATCCATTAATAGATCCCTGACGGGTAGTATTTGCTAACTACCCCCCGCAAATGCACCCATCAAGGATTCAGCGCTGTTGATTTGTGAATGAATGACTGTGGGCTTGTGCGAGTGCGACTGCATCTCTTGGTCTAAAAATGTGGTATAACCGTTGCGTGGTGCCAAAACAAAACATGTTACAGTCAACTGTGTACTAGAATGATTAAGATAGCTTTAAGATTAGTAAAGTTTAACTTTTGAACATGTTAACAACATTTATTAGATCAAGGCTAATAATTATGCCATGTGATTGTGAAGTGCTTAGGTTCAGCTATCTATATAGAAAAGTTGTTGTGAGCTGTCGGATGGTAAAAAAGTTAAAAAATCATTTGGCCGGAGATGTTGTGAAACCGTAGATTTTATAAGGTTCGTGTGTATTACCCCTAAAATTGTTTATATGCAAATTGATCGTAATACAACGATTTTTGTGTTGCCTGTCATATATTTCACGAATATGGAAATACATGTTTCGCCATTATAATATTCTATACATATTATTATTTTACATGCATTATTTCCACCATGATCAATATGTATATATTGTTACTTTAAAGGAGTTTAGACGGTCATATGCTACCGGAATCCGGGCCTTTGCCGAGTGCCGGCGGCTTTGCCGAGTGCTTTTTATCGGGCACTCAGCAAAGAAAACTTTGCCGAGCGCCGCACTCGGCAAAGTCCTGCGCTCGGTAAAGAGCTTATTTACCGAGTGTAGAACACTCGGCACAGCCAAGCACTCGGCAAAGACTGCTTTGCCGAGCGTCAAGCACTCGGCAAATATGGCTCTCGGCAAAGGGCCGTTAGCGGCCGTCTACAGCTGACAGCCGTCAGTCTTTGCCGAGTGTCAAATATCTGGCACTCGGCTATGTAGACACTCGGCAAAGCATTTTTTTATTTTTTTTATTTTGGTCACCAAACTTTTTGTGGTATGTTCCTACATTATGTAGATCTACATGTACCATTCTGGGACAATTATAACAGTGTTTTCTATAGCTAGTACATTTAGTTTGTTTATTTTAATTTCTTCGGAAAATTCAGATTTGAACTGCAGGTCACTCGAAACTTGGAAAACCGTGCATGCAAAAATGATATCCATGCTACTTAGCACAAGTTACGACCAATTTCAGGAGCGGACCGGAAACTTCGAGCACCATGCTCACTCAACATGACCGTAAACTTGCCATCCAGGTGTTTAAAAATTGTATAAAACAGAAACAAAGTCAGAAAATCATGAAACCTCTCCACGTGTCATGATATCATATGTAGAGGCTATGATAAAAATTTGAAAAAGTTTCGAGAAAGCTGTAACGCACTATGTGTATAAACCTAAGAGATTCACATTGAAACTCTATGATTTCATGTGTGGTTCTCTTAGGTTTCTACACATAATATCTCACAACTTTCTCCAAACATTCTAAATTTTTTATCACAGACTCTACATATGATATCATGACATGTGGACAAGTTTCATGATTTTCTAAGTTTGTTTGTGTTTTATAAAATTTTTAAACAGCTGTATGGCAAGTTCACGGCCATGTTGAGTTAGCATGGTGCTCGAAGTTTCCGGTCCGCTCCTGAAATCGGTCGTAACTTGTGCTAACTAGCATGAATATCATTTTTGCATGCACGGTTTTCCAAGTTTCGAGTGACCTGCAGTTCAAATGTGATTTTTTCGAAGAAATTCAAATAAACGAACTAAATCTACTAGCTATAGAAAACAATTTTCTAATTGTCTCAAAACGGTACATGTAGGTCTATATAGTGTAGGAACATACCACAAAAATTTTGGTTAGGAAAATAAAAAAAATAAAAATGTACTTTGCCGAGTGTCAGGAGATGACACTCGGCAAAGCAGCCTTTGCCGAGTGCCAGCTGGTTGACACTCGGCAAAGAATTGTAAAAGCATATTTGCCGAGTGCCGCCCAGGGGACACTCGGCAAAGGAGACTTTGCCGAGTGTCAGCGATCTGGCACTCGGCAAAGAATATTTTAAAATTTTAAAAAAATCTTTGTCAAGTGCCAGATCGCGGGCACTCGGCAAACAAGAGAAATAAACCCCCGCAGAGAACCTTTCTCCTTCCTTCTCTCATCTCACTCTCTCTCACTGCACCCGCCATCCGCGCGCCGCCGTCGACTCGCCGCCGCGCCGTCCGTCCACCGCCGCGCCAGCCCCTCGCCGCGCCGTCCGGCCGCCCATCGCCGCACCCGCGCCTCGCCACGGCCGTGCCGGCCGCCCGCCGCGCCCACCCACTCACACGCGCGCCGTGCTCGCCGTGCCCGCGCCCGCTGAAAGTCGCCTAGAGGGGGGGTGAATAGGGCGAAACTGAAATTTAACAATTTAATCACAACTACAAGCTGGGTTAGCGTTAGAAATAATAATGAGTCCGAGAGAGAGGGCGCAAAACAAATCGCAAGCGAATGAAGAGTGTGACACGCGGATTTGTTTTACCGAGGTTCGGTTCTTGCAAACCTACTCCCCATTGAGGAGGCCACAAAGGCCGGGTCTTTTTCAACCCTTTCCCTCTCTCAAACGGTCCCTCGGACCGAGTGAGCTTCTCTTCTCAAATCAACCGGAACAAAACTTCCCCGCAAGGACCACCACACAATTGTTGTCTCTTGCCTCGGTTACAAATGAGTTTATGATCACAAGAACAAATGAGAAAGAAAGAAGCAATCCAAGCGCAAGAGCTCAAAAGAACACAACAAATCTCTCTTGCTAATCACTAAAGTCTTGTGTGGAATTAGAGAGGATTTGATCACTTGGGTGTGTCTTGTATTGAATGCCTAGCTCTTGTAAGTGGTTGAGAGGTGGAAAACTTGGATGACTTGAATGATGGGTGGTTGGGGTTATTTATAGCCCCAACCACCAAACTAGCCGTTTGGTGGAGGCTGTCTGTCGCATGGTGCACCGGACAGTCCGGTGCACACCGGACACTGTCCGGTGCGCCAGCCACGTCACCCGGCCGTTAGAGTTCGACCGTTGGAGCTCTGACTGCTGGGCCCGCCTGGATGTCCGGTGGCGCACCGGACGTGTACTGTAGAGTGTCCGGTGCGCCACGTCGCGCATGCCTGACTTCTGCGCGCTCTGGCGCGCATTTAATGCCGCTGCAGGTGACCGTTGGTGCTGAAGTAGTCGTTGCTCTGCCATTACACCGGACAGTCCGGTGTACACCGGACATGTCCGGTGAATTATAGCGGACTAGCTGTTGTGGATTCCCGAAGCTGGCGAGTTCAGAGTTGCTTCTCCTTGGAGCACCGGACACTGTCCGGTGTACACCGGACAGTCCGGTGTACACCGGACAGTCCGGTGAATTATAGCGCGGCGGCTCTGAGTTTTCCCGAAGGTGCGAAGTTTAGGTTGGAGTCACCTGGTGCACCGGACACTGTCCGGTGGTGCACCACACACTGTCCGGTGTACACCGGACAGTTCGGTGCGCCAGACCAGGGCTGCCTTCGGTTATCCCTTGCTCCTTTTGTTGAACCCTTTTCTTGGTCTTTTTATTGGCTTATTGTGAACCTTTGGTACCTGTAGAACTTATAGACTAGAGCAAACTAGTTAGTCCAATTTATTTGTGTTGGGCAATTCAACCACCAAAATAAGTTTAGGAAATAGGTGTAAGCCTAATTCCCTTTCAATCTCCCCCTTTTTGGTGATTGATGCCAACACAAACCAAAGCAAGTATAGAAGTGCATAATTGAACTAGTTTGCAAAATGTAAGTGCAAAGGTTACTTAGAATTGAGCCAATAAATATTACTTACTAGATATGCATGGATTGTTTCTTTATTTTTAACATTTTGGACCACGCTTGCACCACATGTTTTGTTTTTGCAAATTCTTTTTGTAAATCCTTTTCAAAGTTCTTTTGCAAATAGTCAAAGGTAAATGAGTAAGATTTTGAGAAGCATTTTCAAGATTTGAAATTTTCTCCCTATTTCAAATGTTTTTCCTTTGACTAAACAAAACTCCCCCTCAAATAAATTCTCCTCTTAGTGTTCAAGAGGGTTTTAAGATATCAATTTTGAAAGGTGCTACTTTCTCCCCCTTTAGAACACAAAGAGATACCAATTTGAAATTTACCAATTGAAAATCATTAATTTTAAAATTAGGGTGGTGGTGCGGTCCTTTTGCTTTGGGCCAATACTTTCTCCCCCTTTGGCATGAATCGCCAAAAACGGATACTTAGAATGAAATATAGGCCCTTTCAACTACTTTCTCCCCTTTGGCAAATAAAACATATGAGTGAAGATTATACCAAAGACGGAGAGATTGCCCGAAGTGACGGCGAAGGATGAGTAATAGAGTGGAGTGGAAGCCTTTGTCTTCGCCGAAGACTCCAATTCCCTTTCAATACACCTATGACATGGTTTGAAATTCACTTAAAAACACATTAGTCATAGCATATATAAAAGAGACATGATCAAAGGTATATTTATGAGCTATGTGTGCAAAACATCAAAAGAAATTCCGAGAATCAAGAATATTGAGCTCATGCCTAAGTTTGGTAAAAGTTTGTTCATCTAGTGGCTTGGTAAAGATATCGGCTAATTGATCTTTAGTATTAATGTATGCAATCTCGATATCCCCCTTTTGTTGGTGATCCCTAAGAAAATGATACCGAATGACTATGTATTTAGTGCGGCTATGCTCAACGGGATTATCCGCCATGTGGATTGCACTCTCATTATCACATAGAAGAGGAACTTTGGTTAATTTGTAACCATAGTCCCGCAGGGTTTGCCTCATCCAAAGCAATTGCGCGCAACAATGGCCTGCGGCAATGTACTCGGCTTCGGCGGTAGAAAGAGCGACCGAATTTTGCTTCTTGGAAGCCCAAGACACCAAGGATCTTCCCAAGAACTGGCAAGTCCCCGATGTGCTCTTTCTATTAATTTTACACCCCGCCCAATCGGCATCGGAATAACCAATTAAATCAAATGTGGATCCCCGAGGGTACCAAAGCCCAAACTTAGGAGTATAAGCAAAATATCTCAAGATTCGTTTTACGGCCGTAAGGTGAGATTCCTTAGGGTCGGCTTGGAATCTTGCACACATGCATACGGAAAGCATAATGTCCGGTCGAGATGCACATAAATAGAGTAATGAACCTATCATCGACCGATATACCTTTTGATCGACGGATTTACCTTCCGTGTCGAGGTCGAGATGCCCATTGGTTCCCATGGGTGTCTTGATGGGATTAGCGTCCTTCATTCCAAACTTGTTTAGAATGTCTTGAGTGTACTTCGTTTGGCTGATGAAGGTGCCCTCTTGGAGTTGCTTTACTTGAAATCCCAAGAAATACTTCAACTCCCCCATCATTGACATCTCGAATTTCTGTGTCATGATCCTACTAAATTCTTCACATGTAGATTCGTTAGTAGACCCAAATATAATATCATCAACATAAATTTGGCATACAAACAAATCATTGTCAAGAGTTTTAGTGAATAAAGTAGGATCGGTCTTGCCGACTTTGAAGCCATTAGCAATAAGGAAATCTCTTAGGCATTCATACCATGCTCTTGGGGCTTGCTTGAGCCCATAAAGCGCCTTAGAGAGCCTATAGACATGATTAGGGTACTCACTGTCTTCAAAGCCGGGAGGTTGCTCAACATAGACCTCTTCCTTGATTGGTCCATTGAGGAAGGCACTCTTCACGTCCATTTGATAAAGCTTGAAGCCATGGTAAGTAGCATAGGCTAATAATATACGAATTGACTCAAGCCTAGCTACGGGTGCATAGGTTTCACCAAAGTCCAAACCTTCGACTTGGGAGTATCCCTTGGCCACAAGTCGGGCTTTGTTCCTTGTCACCACACCATGCTCATCTTGCTTGTTGCAGAAGACCCATTCGGTTCCTACAACATTTTGATTGGGACGTGGAACTAAATGTCATACCTCGTTCCTAGTGAAATTGTTGAGCTCCTCTTGCATCGCCATCACCCAATCCGAATCTTGGAGTGCTTCCTCTTTCTTTTCTTCCGTCGCCTTGAATGTGACCGGTTGTGCTTCGGACGTGGAGGGGCCATCAAGCTCGTTGATCTTCTTTGAGCCTTTGATCATCAACTCAAAGCTCACAAAATTACCTATAACTTCCTCGGGGGTCATTTGTGTATATCTAGGATTGCCACGAATTAATTGAACTTGAGTAGGGTTAAGGAAAACAAGTGATCTTAGAATAACCTTAACCACTTCGTGGTCATCCCATTTTTTGCTCCCGAGGTTGCGCACTTGGTTCACCAAGGTTTTGAGCCGGTTGTACATGTCTTGTGGCTCCTCCCCTTGGCGAAGATGGAAGCGACCGAGCTACCCCTCGATCGTTTCCCGCTTGGTGATCTTGGTCACCTCATCTCCTTCGTGCGCGGTTTTTAGCACGTCCCAAATTTCCTTAGCGCTCTTCAACCCTTGCACCTTGTTATACTCTTCTCGACTTAGAGAGGTGAGGAGTATAGTGGTGGCTTGTGAGTTGAAGTGCTCGATTTGGGCCACTTCGTCCTCATCATAATCTTCATCCCCTATGGATGGTACCTGTACACCAAACTCAACAACATCCCATATACTTTTGTGGAGTGAGGCTAGGTGATATCACATCATATCACTCCACCTAGCATAATCTTCACCATCAAATGTTGGTGGTTTGCCTAATGGGATGGAAAGTAAAGGTGTATGTTTAGGAATGCGAGGGTAGCGTGGGGGGATCTTACTAAACTTCTTGCGCTCATGGCGCTTAGAAGTGACGGATGGCGCGTCGGAGCCGGAGGTCGATGGTGATGAGGAGTCGGTCTCGTAGTAGACCACTTTCCTCATCCTCTTGTGCTTGTCGCCTCTCCGATGCAACTTGTGGGAAGACGATTTCTTCTCCTTCCCCTTCCCTTTGTTGGAGTCTTTCTTCTCCTTCCTCTTGTTGCGGGACTCTTCCGATGAAGTCTCCCCGTGGCTTGTAGTGGGCTTGTCGCCGGTCTCCATCTCCTTCTTGGCGTGATCTCCCGACATCACTTCGAGTGGTTAGGCTCTAATGAAGCACCAGGCTCTGATACCAATTGAAAGTCACCTAGAGGGGGGTGAATAGGACAAAAATGAAATTTAACAATTTAATCACAACTACAAGCCGGGTTAGCGTTAGAAATAATAATGAGTCCGAGAGAGAGGGCGCAAAACAAATCGCAAGCGAATGAAGAGTGTGACACATGGATTTGTTTTACCGAGGTTCGGTTCTTGCAAACCTACTCCCCGTTGAGGAGGCCACAAAGGCCGGGTCTTTTTCAACCCTTTCCCTCTCTCAAACGGTCCCTCGGACCGAGTGAGCTTCTCTTCTCAAATCAACCGGGAACAAAACTTCCCCGCAAGGACCACCACACAATTGGTGTCTCTTGCCTCGGTTACAAATGAGTTTATGATCACAAGAACAAATGAGAAAGAAAAAAGCAATCCAAGCGCAAGAGCTCAAAAGAACACAACAAATCTCTCTCGCTAATCACTAAAGCCTTGTGTGGAATTGGAGAGGATTTGATCACTTGGGTGTGTCTTGTATTGAATGCCTAGCTCTTGTAAGTGGTTGAGAGGTGGAAAACTTGGATGAATTGAATGAGGGGTGGTTGGGGTTATTTATAGCCCCAACCACCAAACTAGCTGTTTGGTGGAGGCTGTCTGTCGCGTGGTGCACCGGACAGTCCGGTGCACACCGGACACTGTCCGGTGCGCCAGCCATGTCACCCGGCCGTTAGGGTTCGACCGTTGTAGCTCTGACTGCTGGGCCCGCCTGGATGTCCGGTGGCGCACCGGACATGTACTGTAGAGTGTCCGGTGCGCCACGTCGCGCGTGCCTGACTTCTGCGCGCTCTGGCGCGCATTTAATGCCGCTGCAGGTGACCGTTGGCGCTGAAGTAGCCGTTGCTCTGCCGTTACACCGGACATGTCCAGTGAATTATAGCGGACTAGCCGTTGTGGATTCCCAAAGCTGGCGAGTTCAGAGTCGCTTCTCCTTGGAGCACCAGACACTGTCCGGTGTACACCGGACAGTCCGATGAATTATAGCGCGGCGGCTCTGAGTTTTCCCGAAGGTGCGAAGTTTAGGTTGGAGTCCCCTGGTGCACCGGACAATGTCCGGTGGTGCACCGCACACTGTCTGGTGTACACCGGACAGTCCGGTGCGCCAGACCAGGGCTGCCTTCGGTTATCCCTTGCTCCTTTTGTTGAACCCTTTTCTTGGTCTTTTTATTGGCTTATTGTGAACCTTTGGTACCTGTAGAACTTATAGACTAGAGTAAACTAGTTAGTCCAATTTATTTATGTTGGGCAATTCAACCACCAAAATAAGTTTAGGAAATAGGTGTAAGCCTAATTCCCTTTCACCCGCCACGCTCGCCGTGCCCGCGCCCGCGCCCGCTGCGCTCGCCGTGCCCGCGCCCGCGCTCGCCGCGCTCGCCGTGCCCGCGCCCGCGCTCGCCGTGCTCACCGTGCCCGCAGTCACGCCCATCGTGCCCCTCACCCACGCTCGCCGCGCTCGCCGTGCCCGCGCCCGCGCCGCCGTGCCCCTCACCCGCGCCCGCCGTGCCCGCGCCCGCGTCGTCGTGCCCCTTGTCGTGCCCCTCGCCACCGCCGCCCGGCCACGCGTACCATCGTCGCCCCCACGCGAGGTATACACTTTTTATGCGTCAATTCACCATGTAGTTGTTGATCTACCAAGTTATTCGCATCTCCATCATGAAGCATTGTGATGGCTTGCAATGGGAAATAAGAAATATGACAACTGCTAGTAGTGTATACTTTAGGTGAATTTCTTCTTACTGTGTGCATGTCAGCCATCGTGCTGTTAGTTTTATTTGCAGGTTTTAAAAACATCAACGTACAGGGGAGGTGCTGTTGATTTTTTTTGTATTAACAGACTTGTGTTTCTTTTTTATAGAGAAGATACTTGTCTTCCTAGCCGCTGCGGGTCTGCCTGCACCGCGTCGCGTCGCCACTGCACCGACCCGCCACAGCCCCACTAGCCTGACTCCACCGTCACCCTAGGTATAACCTCTATTTCCGCATCATGGTCGTAGATCACGTAACCCAGTTAGGCGTCTCCCATTCGAAAGAGATACGGTGTAGATATGCAGATCTTTGCATATCTACAAATGTATCAGTTTCGAATTGTCCATGTTTTTTGGACAGCCCGCGGTTGCGTAGATGGTGTTAGTTTCATGCTCTACTCCGGTCCGAGATAGAGTTTCGGCGTCACCTCCCTGTTGTTCTCCGGACAGTACACTCTCCCTGCCAGGACGTGTATCCAGAGAACAGCGGGGAGGTGCTGCCGAAATTCTATCTCGGATCGGAGTAGAGCATAGAAACTAACTCCATCTACGCAACCGCGGGTAGGATTAGGACCTATCATCACCTATTAGAAGGTAGGAACGTAGTGTACATGCATTACATGTCTATATTAAACTATACTCGGTTATATATGTTAGAGGATGGAGGACCGTGAGTGGATGTACACGAGCAGCATTCGACGTAATGATGTCACCCCAGAATGGATTAGGAAGACCGATGCTTTCGTGGAACGGGCATATGGCGAAGCTGCTAAAGGAGCTAGCCTAGTCCCTTGTCCGTGCAGCAAATGTGACAACCGGAAAAGAAAACCAAAGAAGGCCATGGTAGAACATATTTGGAAGAATGGATTTACGCCGGACTATACTCGGTGGATCTTCCATGGTGAAGCGCATCGCACGAGAGAGGAGGTGGTGAGACAACGCGTCGAGGATTACGATGCTGATGCGAGGGTAGCGGACATGTTGAACGACTATCACGAGGCACAGTTCGCCGAAGGACGTATGGAGGACGAGCTAGAGGCGACCGCAAAGGCATTCTACGACATGTTTGACGCAGCACAGAAACCCCTTCACGACAAGACAAAGGTTTCTCAACTGGATGTCATTGGGCGTATAATGGTGTTCAAGTCGCAGTATAGCATGAGTCGAGATGCCTTTGATGGTTTGTTGACAGTTATTGGCAGCCTGCTTCCGGAGGATCACGTTCTGCCAAAGAGCATGTACGAGGCACAGAAACTCCTTCGTGCACTCAAGATGACGTATGAGCAGATACAACTTACTATGGTGACAAACTGCCGAGCGTGCATAATCCACCCCCTCGTTACAATGATGGCGACAATGAATCGAACCTCAACATTTTTCGAGGGCAACTCGGAAGCGCGAGTGGTTCGACCACCAAGACCCTGAGACATGAAGAGTGGCGCCATATTATGCTATATGTATTGACCAACCTTGAAGAGGTGACGCCATACATGGAGCAATTTCTTCATGAATTCTGGCGTCGATCAAGGGACCCAACTCCATAGGAATATGATACCCTTCTTGGAAAGGGTGCGGGAAATGGATTGCCCGATTTCATTTCCTGGTTTAAACGTAAGGTATGTGCTTAGTTTGTCATTTGAAGTTGCTCTTACATGCGAATAATATAACAATCTAGCGTGTTTGAACTTGCAGGGCCAAAGAGAGCCGTCTATGAGTGCCGAGTTGAGACAAGTAGCCAATGGCTTTGCCTATAGGGTTAGGAAATTTTCTGGGTATGACATCAATGGATACCGTTTTCGCACAACAAGCTACGACCAAAGTCGGCCCAATCGAAAAACCACGTGTTCTGGAGTCTTTACGCCCGGGCTTGACGAGGTCGAGTATTATGGAAGAATTAAAGAAATATATGAACTCAATTTTTATGGTTCCAAACCTCTTACTCCAGTGATATTCAAATGTCATTGGTTTGACCCTGAAGTTACGAGACAGACACATTCTAATCTTGGGCTAGTCAAAATTCGACAGGATTCCATCTTACCAGGAGACGATGTCTATATTGTGGCCCAACAAGCCACACAAGTGTATTATCTTCCATATGCATGCCAAACGAAACAACATCTTAAGGGTTGGGATGTTGTGTATAAGGTATCACCGCACGCTAAATTACATGTTCCAAACGATGAAGATTATAACTTAGTGTCACACCCGGCTTTAAGGAACAAAGCCAGGTGCATCTCATACGTGCGCCAAGAAGACAACACATATAATAACAGAGTGTATAGAGATAAATGTCATAAAACATCAGAGTATTTATTACATAGTGGAAGACTTATTACAAAATAAAAGATAAATATAAAACGAACTAAGGATCGTCGGCGCCAATGTCAACTGAGAAACACCACCTAGATCAGATCATACTCCTCGCCTTGTGGCTCCTCCTGAACCACCTGCTCTTCTCCTGTGGGGGGTGTGAGACAGCAAGGGTGAGCTCACACATGATCATAGCTCAACAAGTTGTGGGGAACCAGTGGACATAAACTCACAAAGGTGTGAGTTCATGTGATGTGTAAGGCTAATCAATGATAGAGGTTAAAGCTGAGCATTGCTTTTAAGTAGTTGGTCAAAATTTTATTAGCAGTTACTAAGTGTAAGTAAATACCAAACCATAAGTAAAGTAATAGAACAAAATTAATAACAAACCCATGCATATGCGAATGACAAATTGAATTTAAGTTCCATAATTTAAACATCAGAGAGTCCTGAGCTGCTCATGACCGCGAGCACGGCTAGTATACCAGTTTTACACTCTGCAGAGGTTGTACCCTTTACCCACAAGTCATGTTACCCATCTGCCAAGGGGTCGCGACTCCCATACACCTCTACCTAGGAAGCGCGGCAGGACAACACTACGAGGCCTTTACAAAGTTCCACTAGCTTCAGAAAACCCGCTACAGTTTATAGGAAGCTCCAATGCAGGGTTCTTGTCTGACCGCCATCGCAGCAAAATCAACCAAGGACCTCCCTACACTAACCACTCCCCTACTGCCCTTGCCCCTTTCGGGTAAGGTAGTCTTCCACTAGCTTTCCTAATTAGTCAGCCAAGGGCGTCCCATTAAACCCTTATGGTGGCACGTGGTTCTCAAGTTAAGCTCTATGTTCCAATTAACATTAATGATCTCAACATGAACATAAATAGAATAACAAAAAGAATTGGAACATAGAGGTAATAAATGATTATCCCAAAACCATATAAAGCAATAGCAAACTACCCAAGTGATTCAGGGGTAAACAAGGTAATGAGATAAACAATCTAGGGTGACCTATTGGGTCCCATCAAAATTAACCTATGCATGGATAAGTGATATTAAAGAACATTATTAGGTAAAAAGTGGTCAAGGGCATAACTTGCCTTCAATGAGCTCCTGCTCAGCTACTTCAACTTGCTGCTCATCAGGATCCTCAGTCACGGGCTCTTCTACTCGCCACAATACCAACAAGCACAGTGCATATAGAGAAATTAACATTACACCAAACATATATACAGAATACACAGTAATAATCTACACATTAAAATAAAATTCTAGGAACAGAAATCATAATTTTTGGAGTTATAGATTTTAAGTTATGGATTTTCAAAGGTTTTATGTGTTTAAAATAGGATTAAGTGAAGAATTAATTTTCCTACTGTTTTCATGACAAAACAGAGACTCTGTGTGATAGACAATAATATTACAAAATTTTAGAAACTGGAATGGAGTGATTTGGAGTTCATATGAATTTCCTATGATTTATACAAGCTCTAGCATTTGTTTTTGTATTAAAAATAAATTTTCTAACTCCTTTATTCATTTTAAAACAGCACTGGACTGGGCGCATTAAATCTGAGAAAGGCAGGGGCCTTAGCGCAATTTCTCTAAAGAGTCAGGCTTAATCCCGCGTGGATGGTGGGTTCTAATTCTGGCAAGTGGAGGGACTCTTTAGCTAAATGGCACCGCGAAGGGGTATCACGTGATATCAGCCGTCAGATCTACACCCACGGCCCAGATTAGACTTCTATCACCTTGAACCGGTATTCACTCCCAGCCCTCGGATGCAAGATCCGCGGTCACGATTTTTGAATGCTCCAATCTACTCGTGTGCGCACGATTTGGATCCAACGGTCGCCAATCACCCCGATCGAACAGGTACCCAGCTTCTAATCTCAGCCATCCGTGGAGGATCGGACGGTGCTAGGATCCTCTCCCCCACCTTGAACAGCTACCGCGGCGGCGCCGCCCCAGAGCTACGGCGGAAGCTCGCCGACGCCCACGATTCTCCTCCCAAGTGTTGCGAATACTGAAATCGATTGATACTACACGACTAGGAGGACGAGGCGATTCGATTGGATGGGTTTCTTACCAAGGATGCGCAGTACAGGGGTGTGGCCACGGCGATGGGCGGACGTACGACGATGGCGGAATCACGGTGAGGAATTGCCTTCAATTCACCGCTGCCCGCGCCCGCTTAACAAGCTTCCCCCCGATGGCGCACACCACCACAGCCTGGTTTTGGTCACCAGACGACACCGCAGCCGAGATCCCGACCACGGCGGCAATGGCGCAGTCGCTTCTCTCTCTCTCTCTCGGTTTGGGCTCTGGCGGGTTTGCGAAATAGGGGGTACAGATGCGACGCAAGAGTTTATAGGCGTAGGTTGGGCCAGCTCACGCCCGGTTTTGCAGATTGGTGGTTGAGATTCATCCGCCATGCGCGCGGAATCTGGCAATGGCCGCTGCACGGAGAAGATGCCGCCTTGACTTGGGCCCACCCGCCAGCGGAAGAAGGGAAGGAGGAAGGCGCGCCCGCGACTGGCTTGGGTGGCCCGCTTGTCGGCTGCGCAGTGACGACGCGCGCGCACGGAGACCGACCGCCTGGTCCCATCCATCAGCGAGTCTGCCAAGTAAGCGCGGCGCGCAGGGACGAAGTCTTGGGCCGCGCGGAGGGGAAAACGGGAGTGGGCCAGATTTGGTCGATTTGGCCCAACTGCGCATAGTTCCGTTTTTCCTTTTATATTTTCATTCTCCTAATTTGTCTCCTTTTTATTTTGAATCCCAAATTTGAATTTTGAATACGAATTTCAACATTGTGTCAAGTGTACAAATTCAAGCTTCTAGTGGAGGAACAATATATTTTTATTTACTTATTTTTATCCACAAAATTCTTATTTTCTTCTCTTTTCTAAATTCTACAATTCCTTTTGGATTTTAAATTCCACTTTGGGCTTTAATATTTTTCTTGTCACATTTATTATTTTATTTTGTCACCATGTGCACACAAAAGAAAATCCCAGCATGATGCATAATTTTAATGGCATATATTCTTTTATCAATTATTTGCTTTTGAATATGGTGTTCACATGGGATGATGCATAAAGGTTAAACCCACATAAGGAGAAATTGTTTCTCTATTGGTATTGTTTCTAGCAAATTACAAAGTGGGTGTTACAAATCCTACCCCCCTTAAAAATAATCTCGTCCTCGAGATTTAGGAAGATCTAGGGAAAAGGTGGGGAAAATCTATACGAAGCTCTTCTTCTCTTTCCCAGGTCGCTTCATCTTCACCGTGGTGACTCCATTGCACTTTGCACATCTTTATCACCTTATTCCTCATAACTCGAGTCAAAGTATCCAAAATCTTGATCGGGTACTCCGTGTAAGTCAAATCACCCTGAACACTGAGCTCTTCCATGGGTAACTGTTCCTCAGGGACACGGAGACACTTCTTCAGTTGAGACACATGGAACACATTATGCACATCCGATAGACTAGCAGGTAACTCGAGTTGGTATGCCATCTCCCCAACTCGCCTAAAGATCAAGAATGGTCCAATGTAGCGAGGGGACAATTTGCCCTTAACTTTGAATCTCCTCATTCCACGAAGTGGTGACACCTTGAGGTACACATAATCTCCTTCCTCAAATTCCAGTGGTCTTCTTCTATTATCAGCATAACTCTTTTGCCTGGTTTGAGCCACCCTCAAATTCTCTCGAATTACACGGACTTGTTCTTCTGCTTCTTGAATCAATTCAGGCCCAAAGAATTGTCTTTCTCCAGTCTGATCCCAATACAAAGGAGTCCTGCACTTCCTCCCATATAAAGCTTCAAAAGGTGACATTTTCAGACTGGCCTGATAACTATTATTATATGAGAACTCAGCATATGGTAGACTTTTATCCCAACTTCCTCCATGCTGAAGGGCATATGCTCTCAACATATCTTCTAATACTTGATTAGTCCTTTCAGTCTGTCCATCAGTCTGAGGGTGATAAGCTGTACTGAAATTCAACTTCGTGCTCATGTTCTCATGGAAGCTTCTCCAAAATCTTGAGGTAAACTGCAAACCTCGATCAGACACGATCTTCTTTGGTACTCCATGCAAACACACAATCCGAGCCATATATCTCTGCTAGCTGAGAACCTTTATAAGTAGTCTTCACAGGAATAAAGTGAGCCACTTTAGTCAATCTATCCACAATCACCCATATAGCATCATATCCTTTCTGGGTGCGAGGCAATCCAGTAATGAAATCCATACCAATCTCTTCCCATTTCCACTCGGGTATCTTCAGTGGGTGCATTAGTCCAGCTGGCCTCTGGTGTTTAGCCTTAACTCTTTGACATACATCGCACATAGCCACATGTGCAGCTACATCTCTTTTCAATCCATACCACCAATACTTCCGTTTCAAATCCTGATACATCTTAGTACTACCAGGATGAATAGAATAATCCGAATCATGGGCCTCCTTTAAAATAGTCTCTCGAAGGCTTTTAATATCAGGAACACACATCCTGTCCTTGAACCATATGGTGCCTTGCTCATCTTCCGTGAATTCCGGAACTCGACCTTCAGTAATCAGATCCTTAATCTCTTTTATTTTAGTATCACCAATTTGACCTTTACGAATTTCTTGCTCCAAAGTAGGTTCCACATCAATAGTAACTCCTTCAGTATGAGCAACTATCCCCAGGTTAAGTCTCCTGAAATCCTCAACAATCTCATCGGGTAGCTGGGCAACAATAGCTGAATGAACATGCTCCTTGCGACTCAAGGCATCTGCAACCAAATTTGCCTTGCCCGGGTGATAGTGAATCTCCAAATCATAATCCTTAATAAGCTCCAACCAACGACATTGCCTAAGGTTGAGATCCTTCTGAGTGAATATATACTTCAGACTCTTATGATCTGTATATACTTGACACTTGGTTTCCATAATGTAATGTCTCCAAATCTTAAGTGCATGCACAACGGTAGCCAGTTCCAAGTCATGAGTGGGGTAGTTCAATTCATGTTTCCGCAACTGACGAGATGCATAGGCGATCACATGTCCTTCTTGCATGAGCACACATCCAAGTCCTTGTCCACATGCATCACAGTAAATGTCAAATCCCTTCTGTAGATCTAGCATAATCAATACTGGTGGTGACATTAGTTTCTCCTTCAATTGATCAAAGCTTTCTTGGCACTTCTCATCCCACTTGAATTCTCTTCCTTTTTTCCAAAAGCGATGTCATAGGTTTAGCAATCTTAGAAAATCATTCAATAAATCTCCGGTAATATTCAGCAAGTCCCAAGAAACTCCGAATCTCAGTAACTGTAGTGGGTACTCTCCACTCCATTATCTCCTTAACCTTAGCAGGATCCACTGAAATTCCTCCATTAGAAATAATATGACCAAGAAATGGCACCTCGCCAATCTAAAACTCGCACTTGCTGAACTTGGCATATAGCTGGTTATCTCGTAGCTTCTGTAGCACCAACCTCAGATGTTCCTCATGATCGCTATCACTCTGGGAATAAATAAGAATGTCGTCGATGAACACCACGACGAATCTATCCAAGTACTCCATAAACACCTTATTCATCAAGTTCATAAAATAAGCTGGTGCATTGGTTAATCCAAACGACATAACAGTAAACTCATATAATCCATATCGAGTCGAGAAAGTCGTCTTGGGGATATCCGATGGTCTAATCCTCATCTAATGGTAACCGGATCGGAGATCAATCTTCGAGAATACTCTAGCACCTCTCATCTGATCAAATAAATCCTCAATACGGGGTAACGGATACTTGTTCTTCACAGTAACATCGTTGAGTGATCTATAATCCACACACATTCTTTGTGATCCATCCTTCTTCTGTACAAACAGTACCGATGCTCCCCAAGGTGAGGAACTCGGACGAATGTACCCAGCGTCTTGTAACTCAGTTAACTGCTTCTTAAGTTCCTTCAACTCCTCTACGGACATCCTATATGGCCGTTTAGAAATAGGGGCGGTTCCAGGTAAGAGATCAATAACAAACTCAACTTCTCTATCAGGTGGCATCCCTGGTAACTGAGAGCACCTAGAGGGGGGGGGGGTGAATAGGTGATCCTGTAAAACTTGAAAACTTAAGGCACAAAAACTTGGTTAAGCGTTAGCACAGTAAATGCCAAGTGGCTAGAGAGGAGTCTCAACAAAACACAATAATCATAAGAAATCAATCACAGAGATGGCACGGTGGTTATCCCGTGGTTCGACCAAGACCAACGCTTGCCTACTCCACGTTGTGGCGTCCCAACGGACGAGGGTTGCAATCAACCCCTCTCAAGCGGTTCAAAGACCCACTTGAATACCATGGTGTTTTGCTTGCTTTTCTCAATCCCGTTTGCGAGGAATCTCCACAACTTGGAGCCTCTCGCCCTTACAATTGAAGTTCACAAAGAAGCACAGAGTAAGGGAGGATTAGCAACGCACACAAGACACAAGAATCAGAGTGTCAACACGCACACAAGTCGCAACAAGAGCTCGCAACACAACCCAATGAGTTCACAACTCCACTAGAGCTCTATATGCTATCACAAAGAAACAAATGTGCGGAATCGAGGTCTTGGTGCTTAGGAATGTTGTAGGAATGCTTGGTGTGCTCCTCCATGCGCCTAGGGGTCCCTTTTATAGCCCCAAGACAGCTAGGAGCCGTTGAGAGCATTCTAGGAAGGCTGATCTAGCCTTCTGTCGATTGGTGCACCGGACAGTCCGGTGCACACCGGACACTGTCCGGTGCCCGATTTCCTTCCAAAAATAGCGCAGTCGACCGTTGGCAGCCTGAGAGCCGTTGGCGCACCGGACATGTCCGGTGCACACCGGACAGTCCGGTGCCCCCTTCTAGCCGTTGGCTCGGCCACGTGTCCCGCGCAGATTGCGCGGCCGACCGTTGGCTCACCGGACAGTCCGGTGCACACCGGACAGTCCGGTGAATTATAGCCGTACGTCGCCGGTGAATTCCCGAGAGCGGCCACTTCGCTCGAGCCAGCCTGGCGCACCGGACACTGTCCGGTGCACCACCGGACAGTCCGGTGCTCCCAGACTCAGCAAAGTCTTGGCTGCTCGAGCCAAGACATTCTCAATTGGATTTTTCCTGTTTCCAGCACTTAGACACAATACATTAGTCCATAAAACAATGTACTAAGTTTGAGAAACATACCTTTATCCTTGATTTGTACTTTGTCCACCATTTTACACTTAGGCACTTGTGTTTGGCACTAAATCACCAAAATACTTAGAAATGGCCCAAGGGCACATTTCCCTTTCAATCTCCCCCTTTTTGGTGATTTATGCCAACACAACATAAACCAAGTAGAACAAGTACAAAATCAATTCAAATAAGAACCCAAAATTGTTTTGATTCAATTTTGACATATATGGATCATCCTTTGCCACCACTTGGTTTGTTTTTATAAATCAACCTCAATTTCCTATCTCTAAGTCAAACACACTTGTTAAAACATAAGGAGAGTCATTCCAAGAGAAATTGAGTCAAGATTCAAAAACTCCCCCTTTTCCCATAATCAACATTTCTCCCCACAAGAGGCCAATTTTTGACAGGAGAGACAATAAAAAGAGTTTTGTCAAACCAAAAGCTCTATTTTACTATTTTCAAAATCTCTCAAGTGGTAGCTGATCCATTTATCGCTTTGGCCTTTATTTTCTCCCCCTTTGGCATCAAGCACCAAAACGGGATCAATCTTGGCCCTTTAACCCCATTTCCTCACCAAAATCTTCAAATAAGAATACAAAGGCAATAAGAGTAGATGAACTTGGAATAAATTACCCTCTCATCGGAGTGCAGTGGAAGTCTTTCATGGTCCAAGTCCACCTTTCCCTTTCAAACCTCCTTTGAGACTAAATCAAGCAAACTCAAGCAAACAGTTAGTCTCAAAGGGTCAAGTTGTAGCACAGCTCCCCCTAAATATGTGCATCACTTGCAAAAAGGACTTGTGAGGTCCAGGGAGTGTTTGTACAACTTGAGCACCATAGGTAAGCAACAAAATGCATAAGGAACATGATCAAAGGCATAAACACATGTACGCTATAAATCAATCCAAGTTCCGCGAATCTAGGACATTTAGCTCACTATGCAGCCTGCAAAAGGCCTTTTCATCTAAAGGCTTAGTGAAGATATCGGCTAGCTGGTTCTCGGTGCTAACATGAAACACTTCGATATCTCCCTTTTGCTGGTGGTCTCTCAAAAAGTGATGCCGGATGTCAATGTGCTTTGTGCGGCTGTGCTCAACAGGATTTTCCGCTATTCGGATAGCACTCTCATTGTCACATAGGAGTGGGACTTTGCTCAGATTGTAGCCAAAGTCCTGGAGGGTTTGTCTCATCCAAAGTAGTTGCGCGCAACACTGTCCTGCGGCAACATACTCGGCCTCAGCGGTGGATAGGGCAACAGAAGTTTGTTTCTTAGAGTTCCACGACACCAGGGACCTTCCTAAGAATTGTCACGTCCCCGATGTACTCTTCCTATCGACCTTACATCCAGCATAGTCGGAATCTGAATATCCAATCAAGTCAAAGTTAGACCCCTTTGGATACCAGATCCCGAAGCAAGGCGTAGCGACTAAATATCGAAGAATTCGCTTCACAGCCACTAAGTGACACTCCTTAGGATCGGATTGAAATCTAGCACACATGCATACGCTAAGCATAATATCCGGTCTACTAGCACATAAATAAAGCAAAGAACCTATCATGGACCGGTATGCTTTTTGATCAACGGACTTACCTCCTTTGTTGAGGTCGGTGTGTCCGTCGGTTCCCATCGGAGTCTTTGTGGGCTTAGCGTCCTTCATCCCAAACTGCTTTAGCAAGTCCTGCGTGTACTTCATTTGGGAGATGGAAGTGCCGTCCTTGAGTTGCTTCACTTGGAACCCAAGGAAGTAGTTCAACTCGCCCATCATCGACATCTCGAATTTCTGCGTCATCACCCTGCTAAACTCTTCATAAGACTTTTGGTTAGTAGAACCAAATATTATGTCATCGACATAAATTTGGCACACAAAAAGATCACCATCGCAAGTCTTAGTGAAAAGAGTTGGATCGGCTTTCCCAACCTTGAAAGCATTAGCAATTAAAAAGTCTCTAAGGCATTCATACCATGCTCTTGGGGCTTGCTTAAGTCCATAGAGCGCCTTAGAGAGCTTACACACATGGTCGGGGTACCGTTCATCCTCGAAGCCAGGGGGTTGCTCCACGTACACCTCCTCCTTGATCGGCCCGTTGAGGAAAGCGCTCTTCACATCCATTTGGTACAACCTGAAAGAATGGTGAGCGGCATATGCTAGCAAAATACGAATTGATTCTAACCTAGCCACAGGAGCGAACGTCTCCTCAAAGTCCAAACCTGCGACTTGGGCATAACCTTTTGCCACAAGTCGAGCCTTGTTCCTCGTCACCACCCCGTGCTCGTCCTGTTTGTTGCGAAACACCCATTTGGTTCCCACAACATTTTGCTTGGGACGAGGCACCAGTGTCCAAACTTCATTGCGCTTGAAATTGTTGAGTTCCTCCTGCATGGCCAACACCCAGTCCGGATCTAGCAAGGCCTCTTCTACCTTGAAAGGCTCAATAGAAGAGACAAAGGAGTAATGCTCACAGAAATTAACTAATCTTGAATGAGTAGTTACTCCCTTGCTAATATCACCCAATATTTGGTCGACGGGATGATCCCTTTGGATCGTTGCTCGAACTTGGGTTGGAGGTGCCTGAGGTGCTTCTTCCTCTTCAACTTGATCATCCTGTGCTCCCCCTTGATCATGCGCCTCCACTTGAGGTACCTGTTCGTCATCTTGGGTTGGGGGATGCACCATAGTTGAGGAAGACGGTTGATCTTTCTCCAATTGTTCCTGAGGCCGCACATCTCCAATCGCCATGGTGCGTATCGCGGCCGTTGGAACATCTTCTTCATCTACATCATCAAGATCAACAACTTGCTCTCTTGGAGAGCCATTAGTCTCATCAAATACAACGTCGCTAGAGACTTCAACCAAACCCGATGATTTGTTGAAGACCCTATACGCCTTTGTATTTGAGTCATAACCTAATAAAAACCATTCTACATCTTTGGGAGCAAATTTAGAATTTCTACCCTTCTTCACTAGAATGTAGCATTTACTCCCAAATACACGAAAGTACGATACATTGGGTTTGTTACCAGTTAGCAGCTCGTATGAAGTCTTCTTGAGGAGGCGGTGAAGATAGACCATGTTGATGGCGTGGCAAGCCGTATTCACGGCTTCTGACCAAAAACACTCGGGGGTCTTAAACTCTCCAAGCATAGTCCTCGCCATATCAATGAGCGTCCTGTTCTTCCTCTCTACCACACCATTTTGCTGAGGTGTGCAAGGAGCGGAGAACTCATGCTTGATCCCTTCCTCCTCAAGGAACTCCTCCACTTGAAGATTCTTGAATTCAGACCCGTTGTCGCTCCTTATCTTCTTCACCTTGAGCTCAAACTCATTTTGAGCTCTCCTGAGGAAGCGCTTGAGGGTCCCTTGGGTTTCAGAATTATCCTGCAAAAAGAACACCCAAGTGAAGCGGGAAAAGTCATCAACAATAACTAGACCATACTTACTTCCTCCTATGCTCAGATAGGCGACGGGTCCGAAGAGGTCCATATGCAGCAGCTCTAGAGGTCTTGAAGTGGTCATCACATTCTTGCTGTGATGTGCTCCTCCCACTTGTTTACCTGCTTGACAAGCTGCACAAGGTCTATCTTTTTCGAATTGCACGTTAGTCAAACATATCACGTGTTCTCCCTTTAGAAGCTTGTGAAGGTTCTTCATCCCCACATGTGCTAAGCGGCGATGCCACAGCCAGCCCATGCTAGTCTTAGCAATTAAGCATGCATCTAGACCGGCCTCCTCTTTTGCAAAATCAACTAAATAAAGTTTGCCGTCTAATACACCCTTAAAAGCTAATGAGCCATCACTTCTTCTAAAGACAGACACATCTATATTTGTAAATAGACAATTATATCCCATATTACATAATTGACTAACAGATAGTAAATTATATCCAAGAGACTCAACTAAAAACATATTAGAAATAGAGTGCTCATTTGATATTGCAATCTTGCCTAAACCTTTCACCTTGCCTTGGTTCTCATCACCGAATATGATTGAATCTTGGGAATCCTTATTCTTGACGTAGGAGGTGAACATCTTCTTTTCTCCCGTCATATGGTTCGTGCATCCGCTGTCGATAATCCAGCTTGAACCCCCGGATGCATAAACCTGCAAGGCAAATTTAGGCTTGGGTCTTAGGTACCCAACTCTTGTTGGGTCCTACAAGGTTAGTCACAATTGTCTTAGGGACCCAAATGCAAGTTTTATCACCCTTACATTTTGCCCCTAATTTCCTAGCAACTATCTTCCTATCCTTTCTACAAATAGCAAAGGAAGCATTTAAAGCATGATAAATTGTAGAGGGTCCATTCATAACTTTCCTAGGAACATGAACAATATTCTTTCTAGGCACATGATGAATATTTTTCCTAGGCATATCTCTACCATGCATATAGGAAGAACTGGGAGCAAACATAGCATAAGAATCATAGGCATGTGAATCAAAAACAATACAACTCCTATGAGACTGTCTTCTATCATTGTACATAAAAGCATGGTTCTTTTTAGTACTACTTGCCATAGGGGCCGTCCCTTTCTCCTTGGCGGAGATGGGAGCCTTATGGCTTGTTAAGTTCTTGGCTTCCCTCTTGAAGCCAAGCCCATCCTTAATTGAGGGGTGTCTACCAATCGTGTAGGCATCCCTAGCAAATTTTAGTTTATCAAAATCACTTCTGCTAGCCTTAAGTTGGGCATTAAGACTAGCCATTTCATCATTTAACTTTGCAATAGAAGCTATGAGTTCACTACAAGCATCAATATCAAAATCTTTACATCTATTGCAAAGAACAACATTTTCTACACAATTTGTTGATTTACTAGCTATTTCTAACTTAGCATTCAAATCATCATTAATGCTTCTTAAGCTAGAAATTGTCTCATGGCAAGAAGATAATTCACAAGAAAGCATTTCATTTCTCTTAACTTCTAAGGCATGAGATTTTTGTGCTTCTACAAATTTATCATGTTCTTCATACAACAAGTCCTCTTGTTTTTCTAAAAGCCTATTCTTATCATTCAAGGCATCAATCAATTCATTAATTTTATCTACCTTGGTTCTATCTAGGCCCTTAAATAAACATGAATAATCTATTTCATCCTCATCACTAGATTCATCCTCACTTGAAGAAGCATAAGTAGAGTTTCGAGTACATACCTTCTTCTCCCTTGCCATAAGGCATGTGTGACGCTCGTTGGGGAAGAGGGATGACTTGTTGAAGGCGGTGGCGGTGAGTCCTTCATTGTCGGAGTCGGACGAGGAGCAATCCGAATCCCACTCCTTGCCAAGATGTGCCTCGCCCTTTGCCTTCTTATAGTTCTTCTTCTTCTCCCTCTTGTTCCCTTGATCCTGATCACTATCATTGTTGGGACAATTAGCAATAAAATGATCAAGCTTACCACATTTGAAGCATGAGCGCTTCCCCTTTGTCTTGGTCTTGCTTGGCTGCCCCTTGCGACCCTTTAGCGCCATCTTGAATCTTTTGATGATGAGGGCCATCTCTTCATCATTAAGTCCGGCCGCCTCAATTTGTGCCACCTTGCTAGGTAGCGCCTCGTTACTTCTTGTTGCCTTGAGAGCAAGGGGTTGAGGCTCGTTGATTGGACCATTCAATGCATCGTCCACGTATCTTGCCTCCTTGATCATCATTCGCCCGCTTACGAATTTTCCAAGGACTTCTTCGGGCGACATTTTGGTGTACCTGGGATTCTCACGAATATTATTCACCAAATGAGGATCAAGAACGGTAAAGGACCTTAGCATCAATTGGACGACGTCGTGGTCCGTCCATCGCGTGCTTCCGTAGCTCCTTATTTTGTTGATAAGGGTCTTGAGCCGGTTGTTTGTTTGGGTTGGCTCCTCGCCCCTTATCATCGCGAATCGTCCAAGCTCTCCCTCCACCAACTCCATCTTGGTGAGCAAGGTGACGTCGTTCCCCTCATGAGAAATCTTGAGGGTGTCCCAGATCTGCTTGGCATTGTCCAAGCCACTCACTTTATGGTATTCGTCCCTGCACAAGGATGCTAACAACACAGTAGTGGCTTGTGCATTTCTATGAATTTGTTCATTAATGAAAATAGGACTATCTGAGCTATCAAACTTCATTCCACTTTCCACAATCTCCCATATGCTCGGATGGAGAGAGAACAGGTGACTACGCATTTTGTGGCTCCAAAATCCGTAGTCCTCTCCATCAAAGTGAGGAGGTTTGCTAAGTGGAATGGAGAGCAAATGAGTATTTGTACTTTGCGGAATACGAGAGTATTCAAAAGAAAAGTTCGAATTAACCGGTTTCCTTCTCTCGTAGTCGTTGTGGTCGTCGTCCTTTTGGGAAGAAGTAGACTCATCGCTGTCGTCGTAGTAGACAATTTCCTTGATGCGCCTTGTCTTCTTCTTCTTCCCATCTTTCCATCTATGGCCCGAGCCTGAGTCGGTAGGCTTATCATCCTTAGGCTCGTTGACGAAGGACTCCTTCTCTTTGTCGTTGATCACGATTCCGTTCCCCTTAGGATCCATCTCTTCGGGCGATTAGTCCCTTTGCGAAGAGAACGGCTCTGATACCAATTGAGAGCACCTAGAGGGGGGGGGGGTGAATAGGTGATCCTATAAAACTTGAAAACTTAAGCCACAAAAACTTAGTTAAGCGTTAGCACAGTAAATGCCAAGTGGCTAGAGAGGAGTCTCAACAAAACACAATAATCACAAGAAATCAATCACAGAGATGGCACGGTGGTTATCCCGTGGTTCGGCCAAGACCAACGCTTGCCTACTCCACGTTGTGGCGTCCCAACGGACGAGGGTTGCAATCAACCCCTCTCAAGCGGTCCAAAGACCCACTTGAATACCACGGTGTTTTGCTTGCTTTTCTCAATCCCGTTTGCAAGGAATCTCCACAACTTGGAGCCTCTCGCCCTTACAATTGAAGTTCACAAAGAAGCACGGAGTAAGGGAGGATTAGCAACGCACACAAGACACAAGAATCAGAGTGTCAACACGCACACAAGTCGCAACAAGAGCTCGCAACACAACCCAATGAGTTCACAACTCCACTAGAGTTCTATATGCTATCACAAAGAAACAAATGCGCAGAATCGAGGTCTTGGTGCTTAGGAATGTTGTAGGAATGCTTGGTGTGCTCCTCCATGCGCCTAGGGGTCTCTTTTATAGCCCTAAGACAGCTAGGAGCCGTTGAGAGCATTCTAGGAAGGCTGATCTTGCCTTCTGTCGATTTGTGCACCGGACAGTCCGGTGCACACCGGACACTGTCCGGTGCCCGATTTCCTTCCAAAAATAGCGCAGTCGACCGTTGGCAGCCTGAGAGCCATTGGCGCACCGGACATGTCCGGTGCACACCGGACAGTCCGGTGCCCCCTTCTAGCCGTTGGCCCGGCCACGTGTCCCGCGCATATTGCGCGGCCGACCGTTGGCCCTGCCGACCGTTGGCTCACCGGACAGTCCGGTGCACACCGGACAGTCCGGTGAATTATAGCCGTACGTCGCCGGTGAATTCCCGAGAGCGGCCACTTCGCTCGAGCCAGCCTGGTGCACCGGACACTGTCCGGTGCACCACCGGACAGTCCGGTGCTCCCAGACTCAGCAAAGTCTTGGCTGCTCGAGCCAAGACATTCTCAATTGGATTTTTCCTGTTTCCAGTACTTAGACACAATACATTAGTCCATAAAACAATGTACTAAGTTTGAGAAACATACCTTTATCCTTGATTTGTACTTTGTCCACCATTTTACACTTAGGCACTTGTGTTGGGCACTAAATCACCAAAATACTTAGAAATGGCCCAAGGGCACATTTCCCTTTCAGTAACTCCTCTGGAAAGACATCCGGAAAATCTCTAACCACCCGAATGTTGTCACCAACAAACTTCTTATCTACTAAGAATGCCACTAGTCTGATGGTGGTAGTTACTGCAATTTCAACTTTAAATTTTTCTCCTTTGGAACCGGTGAGTTCTATGGTTCCCCTAGCATAGTGTATGTACTGCTTTTGCCTTTCTTAACCATGACATACCAAGGATTACATCTATAGTGCTCTCTTCTACCATTATAGGGGTAGCCCATCTGGGTTAGAAACATAGGGTAAGAAAGGAAGAATTGTAGACAAGGCGAGTAATTACGAGGGATGTTACTGCAGGGGATTTATTAGCTAAGTAGATTAATGTGTTATCCACTAAAGCTAATACATTACCTTATGATGGTACATGCTAAGATGCCCGTCTATACTATTTCAATCAATCAAAGAAGCAAATCAGGCATTGATCATCAGAACAATCAAACAACGTTTTTTTAAATATAGAAAATAGTTTTGATTTTTGTCTTAGGCTTCCTATCTCTTAAAAATGTCACCGGGGTAGGGATTCCAAGGTGTGAAATCTGTCTTGTCTTGGAGTAGAAAAGGTAAGAATGATCAGAGTAGAATAGCAAAAGGTGAGACAGGATCAAGATGAGATAAGTATAGAATGAGTCAGAGTAAGGTAAGTAGGAAAGGGTTTGTCCATTTCTATCTAGGTTTCGTCCTACAGTCAACATTTCCTCTGATACCACTTCTGTCACACCCGGCTTTAAGGAACAAAGCCAGGTGCATCTCATACATGTGCCAAGAAGACAACACATATAATAACAGAGTGTATAGAGATAAATGTCATAAAACATCAGAGTATTTATTACATAGCGGAAGACTTATTACAAAATAAAAGATAAATATAAAACGAACTAAGGATCGTCGGCGCCAATGTCAACTGAGAAACGCCACCTAGATCAGATCATACTCCTCGCCTTGTGGCTCCTCCTGAACCACCTGCTCTTCTCCTGTGGGGGTGTGAGACAGCAAGGGTGAGCTCACAAATGATCATAGCTCAACAAGTTGTGGGGAACCAGTGGACATAAACTCACAAAGGTGTGAGTTCATGTGATGTGTAAGGCTAATCAATGATAGAGGTTAAAGCTGAGCATTGCTTTTAAGTACTTGGTCAAAATTTTATTAGCAGTTACTAAGTGTAAGTAAATACCAAACCATAAGTAAAGTAATAGAACAAAATTAATAACAAACCCATGCATATGCGAATGACAAATTGAATTTAAGTTCCATAATTTAAACATCAGAGAGTCCTGAGCTGCTCATGACCGCGAGCACGGCTAGTATACCAGTTTTACACTCTGCAGAGGTTGTACCCTTTACCCACAAGTCATGTTACCCATCTGCCAAGGGGTCGCGACTCCCATACACCTCTACCTAGGAAGCGTGGCAGGACAACACTACGAGGCCTTTACAAAGTTCCACTAGCTTCAGAAAACCCGCTACAGTTTATAGGAAGCTCCAATGCAGGGTTCTTGTCTGACCGCCATCGCAGCAAAATCAACCAAGGACCTCCCTACACTAACCACTCCCCTACTGCCCTTGCCCCTTTCGGGTAAGGTAGTCTTCCACTAGCTTTCCTAATTAGTCAGCCAAGGGCGTCCCATTAAACCCTTATGGTGGCACGTGGTTCTCAAGTTAAGCTCTATGTTCCAATTAACATTAATGATCTCAACATGAACATAAATAGAATAACAAAAAGAATTGGAACATAGAGGTAATAAATGATTATCCCAAAACCATATAAAGCAATAGCAAACTACCCAAGTGATTCAGGGGTAAACAAGGTAATGAGATAAACAATCTAGGGTGACCTATTGGGTCCCATCAAAATTAACCTATGCATGGATAAGTGATATTAAAGAACATTATTAGGTAAAAAGTGGTCAAGGGCACAACTTGCCTTCAATGAGCTCCTGCTCAGCTACTTCAACTTGCTGCTCACCAGGATCCTCAGTCACGGGCTCTTCTACTCGCCACAATACCAACAAGCACAGTGCATATAGAGAAATTAACATTACACCAAACATATATACAGAATACACAGTAATAATCTACACATTAAAATAAAATTCTAGGAACAGAAATCATAATTTTTGGAGTTATAGATTTTAAGTTATGGATTTTCAAAGGTTTTATGTGTTTAAAATAGGATTAAGTGAAGAATTAATTTTCCTACTGTTTTCATGACAAAACAGAGACTCTGTGTGATAGACAATAATATTACAAAATTTTAGAAACTGGAATGGAGTGATTTGGAGTTCATATGAATTTCCTATGATTTATACAAGCTCTAGCATTTGTTTTTGTATTAAAAATAAATTTTCTAACTCCTTTATTCATTTTAAAACAGCACTGGACTGGGCGCATTAAATCTGAGAAAGGCAGGGGCCTTAGCGCAATTTCTCTAAAGAGTCAGGCTTAATCCCGCGTGGATGGTGGGTTCTAATTCTGGCAAGTGGAGGGACTCTTTAGCTAAATGGCACCGCGAAGGGGTATCACGTGATATCAGCCGTCAGATCTACACCCACGGCCCAGATTAGACTTCTATCACCTTGAACCGGTATTCACTCCCAGCCCTCGGATGCAAGATCCGCGGTCACGATTTTTGAATGCTCCAATCTACTCGTGTGCGCACGATTTGGATCCAACGGTCGCCAATCACCCCGATCGAACAGGTACCCAGCTTCTAATCTCAGCCATCCGTGGAGGATCGGACGGTGCTAGGATCCTCTCCCCCACCTTGAACAGCTACCGCGGCGGCGCCGCCCCAGAGCTACGGCGGAAGCTCGCCGACGCCCACGATTCTCCTCCCAAGTGTTGCGAATACTGAAATCGATTGATACTACACGACTAGGAGGACGAGGCGATTCGATTGGATGGGTTTCTTACCAAGGATGCGCAGTACAGGGGTGTGGCCACGGCGATGGGCGGACGTACGACGATGGCGGAATCACGGTGAGGAATTGCCTTCAATTCACCGCTGCTCGCGCCCGCTTATTGATCGGACAAGCTTCCCCCCGATGGCGCACACCACCACGGCCTGGTTTTGGTCACCAGACGACGCCGCAGCCGAGATCCCAACCACGGCGGCAATGGCGCAGCCGCTTCTCTCTCTCTCTCGGTTTGGGCTCTGGCGGGTTTGCGAAATAGGGGGTACAGATGCGACGCAAGAGTTTATAGGCGTAGGTTGGGCCAGCTCACGCCCGGTTTTGCAGCTTGGTGGTTGAGATTCATCCGCCATGCGCACGGAATCCGGCAATGGCCGCTGCACGGAGAAGATGCCGCCTTGACTTGGGCCCACCCGCCAGCGGAAGAAGGGAAGGAGGAAGGCGCGCCCGCGACTGGCTTGGGTGGCCCGCTTGTCGGCTGCGCAGTGACGACGCGCGCGCACGGAGACCGACCGCCTAGTCCCATCCATCAGCGAGTCTGCCAAGTAAGCGCGGCGCGCAGGGACGAAGTCTTGGGCCGCGCGGAGGGGAAAACGGGAGTGGGCCAGATTTGGTCGATTTGGCCCAACTGCGCATAGTTCTGTTTTTCCTTTTATATTTTCATTCTCCTAATTTGTCTCCTTTTTATTTTGAATCCCAAATTTGAATTTTGAATACGAATTTCAACATTGTGTCAAGTGTACAAATTCAAGCTTCTAGTGGAGGAACAATATATTTTTATTTACTTATTTTTATCCACAAAATTCTTATTTTCTTCTCTTTTCTAAATTCTACAATTCCTTTTGGATTTTAAATTCCACTTTGGGCTTTAATATTTTTCTTGTCACATTTATTATTTTATTTTGTCACCATGTGCACACAAAAGAAAATCCCAGCATGATGCATAATTTTAATGGCATATATTCTTTTATCAATTATTTGCTTTTGAATATGGTGTTCACATGGGATGATGCATAAAGGTTAAACCCACATAAGGAGAAATTGTTTCTCTATTGGTATTGTTTCTAGCAAATTACAAAGTGGGTGTTACACTTAGACCCGGACACATATGACGGAGAGTTCTTCCAAGAAGATGGGCTCGAAGGGCGATTTGAGATAGACTTAACCGAAGCGATCGGAATGGAAGTAGATATTGAAACGCCGGATGATGAAATGGTTGTTGATGAGGAGGATGAGGTGCAAAATGAGAATGCCTTAGAAATGCTTGAAGGCAATGCCAATGACGAAATTGCGCCTTCAGATGGTGTTGACTATGAAATAGTTGATAGTGATGATGACACTTATGATCCGGCTAACCCGGACACATATGAAGATTATTTTTAATCGATGTAATGCTATATTTCATTTATTTTGCATATGTTTCTAAATACATATTTTTTTATCTGTGCTTAATTGCTTACTCTTAATTGCAGGTTGTTGGACAAAGATGGTGGGCGGTGGGACGAGGACGAGGAGGGGGAGGGGGAGGAGGAGCACCCGTAGGACGGAGGAGGAGGCGCAGCAGGACGACGCCGTACAGCAGCAGGTGGAGCAGCAAGCCGCTGTCGATGCGGCGCAGCAGGACGACGACGATGCGGCGCAGCAGGACGACGACGACGCCGCCGCCGCTCAGCAGGACGTCTCAGGTTCTGGCTCCTCAGGTTCGAGGAGCATCTACCTGCGAGGTCCCGCGAGTCTCCCTCAGCGACCCATACTTCGTGACAGACGTCCGCTGATACGACCCGATGGAGAGAGGTAGATAACTTTAGATGTTGTTGCTGCTTTTTCATATTATATGTTCAAATTAATAATAGAAACTAATACTTTATCTTAATCACTTGGACAGGTCTTGGATGGTTTTGGAGACTGCAGGGGTCACGGCCGCAACCCCAATGCATCCTCGGCCTTCTATGCAGGGAACACTTCCCTGGACTTGTCGAGTACGCCGGAGTGACGAGCCCAGCATACACCTTCGACCACTACACCGTCGCCCCCGATGCAGTAGATCGGGACAGCAGACAATTCAACAACAAGGTGGAGCGGGTGAAGCAAGAGTTGTGGGTAAGTCTTCCTCGCACTATATTGTTTAATAAGTCGCATTTGTTGCATATTCTTGAAATAATGTATGGATACATCGTATTTGTATGTAGGATTTCTTCAGATGCGAGGCTGGATACGAGGCTAGGGCAGATGTGGTGGCTACCACGAGCTGTAAGAAGCTCGTCGTGGACATGCACTACGAGGCGCGCATCCAGGCCATCGTCACTTACCACGGCTCCGTCCTTGGGGAGAAGGTGAGAAAGAAGGACACCCGAACCATGTCGTTGACTCCGGACCAGTACTTGCAGGTAAATACAAAACTTTATTATTGGTACTAAATATGCTTAATTTTATCTTCTGATATGTCGTGTACTTGTATTTTTTAGATGATTCCTCATTGGTGCGCCGCGCATCCTGAGTGCTGGGAGCAGATGGTGCAGAGGTGGTGCTCGGCTGAGTGGGACGAGGCGCACAACGCTAGCCGGGAACGACGTTTGATGATGCAAGGTCCCTCCCACCATCAAGGCAGCCGCAGCCTGGGCAAATACGCGGAAGCATGGGTACGCGCTCTTTTTTATTTAGGTATATAACTTTCGATTAGACATGATTTCTAACCATCTCGTTGGTTTTCTCGCAGTCGGCGGCACATGGTGGCGCGCCTTGCTCCACGTTCTCGGCATATGCTATGGCCCACAAGGGGAAGGCGACGTCCGACGTCACCTACAACCCGGATGACGGGACCGAGGCGTACACCAACCCCGCCGTCCACAGCCGCCTCAGTGAGTACACCGCCATGGCCAAGGAGGTCCATGGGCCAGATTACGATCCGAGGACTGAGGACATCGACGGAGATGTCCTCATGAGGGTCGGAGGAGGCAAGAGGCATGGGCGGTACTGGATTGCCGACGGGGCAATCGACTCGTCCTCCACTCCCACTCTCTCTCAGGTGCGAGCAAGGAGCACGAGCGCGAGCCCAGCCATACGACCTCGGCAGGACAGCTCACAACATCGTATCCAGCAACTCTAGGTTATTCCTTATCTATTCATCGTTCATTGATTATTATATATCTTCTCTTTGCATTATCGTAACATTAGGGCGAAATATTATAGACTCAGCTAGATGATGAGAGGAGGCAACGTGAGGAGCTGGAGAAGAGGATGGCAGAGATGTTCGCGTACATGCAGAGCCTTGGCGCCGCACAGGGTCATGCTCCACCACCTCCGTTGTTCCCTGCAGCTGACCCTGCTGAGTTCACTACTCCTGTGAGTATCAAAATTTTAGTACTGCATGATATATATTCATATGTTCTCACACATGCAATCTCTTCTCTGTGCAGGGTCAATCTGCGGTGTCGAACAACCCGCACGCTTCGTCCAGCCCTTCGCCGAACCAGTCCAGATGCCCACCTTGTTGATGATCTGTTTTGTGATGACCTAGACTTATATTTGTGAGTGTTGGTGATGTTAGTTACACTTGGTCTTGTGAGATACTTGGTGATGTTAGTGATGATCCAGACTTATATCTGTTTTGTGATGATCCAGACTTATATTTGTGAGACTTATATTAGTGAGACTTTGTGATATATATGGTGTTGATGATAAATGTGTTGATTCTGTGATGCAATTGATATATAATGTGATGTGAATGATATATATCTTTTGTTTGTTTGGATGGAACAGCAAAAACAAATAAAAAGGGACTTCCTGGTCACTTTGCCGAGTGTAACACTTGGCAAAGGGTAGCTTTGCCGAGTGCTATGACCTTGGCACTCGGTAAAGAAGGAAACCTGGGAACCGGTAAAGCCATCTTTGACGAGTGCTGACCATGGCACTCGGCAAAGAAGGAAACCTGGGAACCGGTAAAACCATCTTTGCCGAGTGTTGTGGTCAAGGCACTCGGCAAAGGGACTGGCAAAGGGGCCCACTGGAGAACTCTTTACCGAGTGCCAGACCACTAGACACTCGGCAAAGAAGCCTCCTTTGCCGAGTGCCTACGAGAGCTCTCGGCACTAGGACTGGCGGTGGGGCCCACTGGAGCCGTCTTTGCCGACGGCTGTGATAGCAGACACTCGACAAAATTGGCCTCTTTGCCGAGTGCTAAAGAAGACACTCGGCAAAGGATCCGTCACCGTCACTTAGCGCCGTGACGGTGACTTTTCTTTGCCGAGTGTCAAATGGCACTCGGCAAATTCTTTGCCGAGTGCCCGACAAAAAGTACTCGGCAAAGAGGCTGTTGTCGATGTACAGTTCGCCGAGCGTTCTTTGTCGAGTGTTACACTCGGCAAAGCCTTTGCCGAGTGTAAAATAGCCTTTGCCGAGTGTCTGAGACACTCGGCAAAGGAGCTGTGTCCGGTAGTGATATTTGTTACACTGACTGCATACTAATTAATTTATATAAACATGTAAAGATATCTCTGGTACAATGGTTTTGCTGCTTGATTTCTGTGGGATGCAAGGGTAAACCGTAAACGGGAGGGAGAAGAGGTGCGCCGGAGCACCAAGAGGCTGCTAGCCTGGGCGGAGCCGTGGAGGTTTGTGGAGGGAGAAGGGCCCAAGGGGTGAGAAGTTGGGGGGCTGATACTGTCTTCATGACTTCAACCATTTTTCCCTACGTTTACTTCTATATCCGTATTTTCCATTATATCATCTCAAGACATACTTTTCTCATATAGAGAACGCCTCTAACCATTCACTCTATTTAACTCTCCTTATATATTATAATTCAGTTATTTATCATTTTTTCATCCATTTTTGAAATTTAAAAAATCATATGCCATTTATATAACCATAATACACGTTGTTTTGTAGGTTACAATACTTAAAAGAGTTCTTAAAAGAGATTAATATCACAAAGAAATTGAGTAATTAAAGTGTGAGGATTAGAACTCACCTTATATATATATATATATATATATATATATATATATATATATAGGGAAGAGGTAATGGAAGCCCTGGGCTTCCCCTACTAATGGAAGCCCCAGCCAGGACGCGGTCAACCCAGCACCCGCGCAGCCATGCAGTCAACAGCCAATAATCCAGGACGATAAGCGTAAGACAATATACGAATGCATATATATATGGATACAGATGCGTAAACCATGCATAAAGGAATCTTTTGACGCCCGAATCACGTGGAATGAATATGACACTGTGGACAGCGTTTACGACTGCATAATGACATGTACTTGACATCATAAATCATGCAGTATGTGGTTCTGGTTCTGGCTCGGGCGGATCCCAGCGTAAACCGTGAGCTAAAACAACGTAAATGAGTACGAAATTTAGCGTAAATCCTATTTCTGTTTTGTAACAGCAAATGGGGCCTAAAATTACGGCGTGAAAATCGCGTGCAGCCGATCGTGAGCGGGGTCCTGGCTCGGGCCGATTACAGCGTAAAACGTGAGCTAAAACAACGTAAATGAGTACGAAATTTAGCGTAAATCCTATATCTGTTTTGTAACAGCAAACGGAGCCCAAAATTACAGCGTGAAAATCGCGTGCAGCCGATCGTGCGCGGGTTCTGGCTCGAATGATTTCAGCGTAAAACATGAGCTAAAACGTCGTAAATGAGTATGAAATTTAGTATAAAACACGCGCACAATCTCACTTCGCAAGAGATTGTTGTAAAACACATCAAAAAGTGTCATAAATTTGGCGTAAAACGCAGTAAGACTGTTTTTAATGGAAGCATAAAACACAACAAAGAAGTATCGTAAAATTTAGTTTGAAAATGCATAAATCATGATGGTCTCATAGGGCACTTGTTTTGTTCACAGTATATCAAAATATAAAGCACAACGATATTTTGCCAATATTGTTGCAATCATACACGATTTATTTGACATGACAAAAAACGAGGAGCTAGCCCTGTCTTCGGTACTTCAGACATTTGGAACCATTAGCCTTTAGCTAGGTCGTGGTCCGAAATGGAAGAATCGCTGCTCGGCTCTTATCAAAACAGGTCTGTGTAAGCCTGTATAAATCTGGTGATGTTGCCGAATAGCGCCGGGTGGAGCACGCCGGAGAGCAGCTCTAAGCCGAGCAGCTTCACCTGTTGATGCTGCTTCAATTTCAGCTATTTCTGTTCTTTCTCCATTAATACCACCTGCAAAAGTATAATTATATGAAAATATGGAAGATAATATGATTGATTACTCTAATTCACCATTTTTTCGCCAGCATACTGAGATCAGTCTTGTTCAGCTATTCACGAGTCGAGTCACTACTTTCCTTAGTAAAGCTCAACAGAAAATGGTATAATGATTAAAAGCATTCACCTAATAGACTAGCACAACTAAATACTACCTGGAAATTATGGTTTTATGATAATACAATGATGCTAAATGCTGGCGGAGGTGGGTGTAGCATATGTATGCACTATTACAAAGGAAGGTTTAAATTTAATAACTTGAAATTGTATAATAGTACTTCAACTTACAAATCTACATGCAATTATCATATTTTCCAACTAATTTCCAGAACTATATTGGTAGCAAAAATTTAGAAAGCCTGACCACATGTATGTCCAAAACAGGAAGCACTAGATGTAACAGAAGTAGTATTACTTCAAAATTCTATTATATCGTTATAATATATTCACAGGTAATTAGCTGATTCTATTATATCACCTCACAATTTCATCATTTCTCTTCAATCCTGAAATGATACTTTGGGCATACTCAAGCAGCTCTTCACGTTTCACCTGTTCACACAAATATTGTGAACCATTGTACACTTTATAAAATCAGAACAATACAATAGACATTAGGGACTCTATTGATGTATTGATGTGCAGGCCACAGATCAGTAATGAGATTAAATGAGGGCCCCAAGTCTAGATAAAAACAATCAAAAAACTAAATCTGAAGTAATAAAAATAATAATACAATAGTTTCTAAACCACTGCATATTAGTCTCTAACCTTGACCAAAACAAATATGGTACTGAAATAAGCAAATAGTCCTTACCTGAATCTCTCGCTGGGGACTGGAGAGGAATAAGTAGGCGCAGATCTGGCGACCATGGATTTCCCTGGCCATTCCCGTGCACCATCAGGGAATAATTTGGTGGGGAAGCTCGATGCCTTGCTCACTCCTTGTCTCCAAGATGGACTCGACGGCGGCGGCCAGATGCGCACCCGTAGGCGGTCGGACCTGCGGCTGGCGGCAGAGCGCACGCCCGCGACTGGCGGCAGAGCGTCCACGGCTCGCGGCCGAGCCCGCGGCTGGGGCCGGGCCCCGCGACGACAGCCACACCTGAGCCCCCAGGCGACTATGGCTGCTGCTGTTCCAAAACTGTGGGCGCACACAGATTTGAGCAGATAAGTTGAGCATCTCCGTGCACTCGGGTCCTCCGCCGCCACCGTCCCCACGGGCTCGCCACAGTAGCTGGGTGGATCTGGATCTGGGGCAGAGCGGTGGTTTGAGGTGCTTCAGATCGGGAATGGGGCTCGGCAGCCGCCGCCGCTGAAACCCTAGTCCTCTCGGGCAAAGCAGTCGTCGTTGTCGGTTTTATATGATAGTAGAAGCGGTTTCAGAATGTATGACAAAATAAGCGTAAACTTGTGTACAACATGCGCATACCAAAAAAGTGTGTAAACCGTAACACGATTGAGCATAACACGTAGTTATAATTGACGTAAGTAGGTTGTACAGTGAGCCAAAAAGCCTGCGCACCTGGTCGGACCTGGTCGGTTGCTGGCCGGGGCTTCCAATAGTTAGAGAGAGCCCATGGCTCTAAATACTATATATATATATATACTGTATTTATATATTACACCTGGGTGCATTCAACATAGAGAATGCACCCAGGCCGAACCTACGCGCCAGGTCCGAGCCAACCGTCCCACTCAGGCCGTCTTCGTCCCTCCCGCACGTCTTCGTCGCTCCCGCACGCTCCCGACAGAACCTTTTCACTTTCCCGCTCACGCCCCTCTTTCTCCACGAACGGCTCAACCTCTTCACATAAGTTGCAATCACACCAGACCAGCAGTTGCAATCACACCAGACCAGCAGTTACAATTACACCAGACCAACAGTTGCAATCATTGTTTTGTTTAACAGATTTTTGTACATAGTTATATAGAAGTTGCAATCACACCAGACCAGCAGTTGCAATTACACCAGAAAGCAGTTGCAATCACACCAGACATCAGTTGCAATCATTATTTGTTTAACAGTTTTTTGGACATAGTTATATAGAAGTTGCAATCACACCAGACCAGCAGTTGCAATTACACCAGACAGTAGTTGCAATCATTGTTTGTTTAACAGATTTTTGGACATAGTTATAAAGAAGTTGCAATCACACCAGACCAGCAGTTGCAATTACACTAGACAGCAGTTGCAATCTGAAAGGGAATTAGGCTTACACCTAGTCCCTAAATAATTTTGGTGGTTGAATTGCCCAACACAAATATTGGACTAACTAGTTTGCTCTAGTGTATAAGTTATACAGGTGCAAAAGGTTCACACTCAGCCAATAAAAAGATCAAGTTTTGGATTCAACAAAGGAGCAAATAGGCAACCGAGGGCACCTCTGGCTGAAGGCACCGGACTGTCCGGTGTGCACCGGACAGTGTCCAGTGCGCCCAGAGGACTCCAACTCAAACTCTTCGCCCTCGGGAATTCTCGAAAGCCGGCGCGCTATAATTCACCGGACTGTCCGGTGTGCACCGGACATGTCCGGTGCTCCAAGGAAGCGCGGTCTCCGGAACTCGCCAGCCTCGGGTTCGCGCGGCAGCCGCTCCGCTAAAATTCACCGGACTGTCCGGTGTGCACCGGACTGTCCAGTGTGCCAGCGGAGCAACGGCTATTTCGGCGCCAACGGCTCCCTGCAGCGCATTTAATGCGCGTTCTGCGCGCGCAGTCGTCAGGCGTGCCCATACCGGTGCACCGGACATCAAACAGTACATGTCCGGTGTGCACCGGACACCCAGGAGGGCCCAGAAGTCAGAAGCTCCAACGGTCAGAATCCAACGGCATTGATGACGTGGCAGGGGCACCGGACTGTCCGGTGTGCACCGGACTGTCCGGTGCGCCATCGAACAGACGGCTCCAGCCAACGGTCAAGTTTGGTGGTTGGGGCTATAAATACCCCAACCACTCCACCATTCATTGCATCCAAGTTTTCCAACTCCCAACCACTTACAAGAGCTAGGCATTCAATTCTAGACACACCAAAGAGATCAAATCCTCTCCAATTCCACTCAAGCATTTAGTGACTAGCGAGAGAGATTTGCCGTGTTCTTTTGAGCTCTTGCGCTTGGATCGCTTTCTTTCTTTCTCACTTGCTCTTGTGATCAACACTCAATTGTAACCAAGGCAAGAGGCACCAACAAGTGTGGTGGCCCTTGTGGGGAAGTTTTGTTCCCGTTTGATTGAGAAGAAGAAAAGCTCACTCGGTCCGAGGAACCGTTTGAGAGAGGGAAGGGTTGAAAGAGACCCGGCCTTTGTGGCCTCCTCAACGGGGAGTAGGTTTGCGAGAACCGAACCTCGGTAAAACAAATCCGCGTGTCACACTCTTCATTTGCTTGCGATTTGTTTTGCGCCCTCTCTCGCGGACTCGTTTATATTTCTAACGCTAACCCGGTTTGTAGTTGTGATTATTTTTGTTTCGCCCTATTCATCCCCCCCTCTAGGCGACTTTCAATTGGTATCAGAGGCCGGTGCTTCATTAGAGCCTAACCGCTCGAAGTGATGTCGGGAGATCACACCAAGAGGGAGATGGAGACCGGCGATAACAAGCCCACTACAAGCCAAGGGAGCACTTCATCGGAAGAGTCCCGCACCAAGAGAAGAGAGAAGAAGAAGAACTCCTCCAAGCGAAAGGAGAAAAGATCTTCCTCTTCTCACCGCAAGGAGAAGAAGGAAAAATCTTCTTCTCTCAAGCCGCATCGGAGTGGGGACAAGCACAAGAGGATGAGGAAGGTGGTCTACTACGAGACCGACACTTCATCGACATCCACCTCCGGCTCCGACGCGGCATCCGTCACTTCTAAACGCCAAGAGCGTAAGAAGTATAGTAAGATTCCCCTACGCTACCCTCGCATTCCGAAACATACACCTTTACTTTCCGTCCCATTAGGCAAACCACCAACTTTTAACGGTGAAGATTATGCTATGTGGAGTAATTTAATGCGATTTCATCTAACCTCTCTCCACAAAAGTATATGGGATGTTGTTGAGTATGGTGTACAGGTACCATCTGTAGGGGATGAGGACTACGACACGGACGAAGTGGCCCAAATCGAGCACTTCAACTCCCAAGCCGCAACCATTCTCCTTGCCTCACTAAGCAAGGAGGAATACAACAAAGTACAAGGGTTGAAGAACGCAAAGGAGATTTGGGACCTACTCAAGATGGCGCACGAGGGTGATGAACTCACCAAGATCACCAAGCGGGAAACGATCGAGGGGGAGCTCGGTCGCTTCCGTCTTCGCCAAGGGGAGGAGCCTCAAGATATGTACAACCGGCTCAAGACCTTGGTGAACCAAGTGCGCAACCTCGGGAGCGCAAAATGGGATGACCACGAAGTGGTTAAGGTTATTTTAAGAGCACTTATTTTCCTTAACCCCACTCAAGTACAATTAATTCGTGGTAATCCTAGATATCCACTAATGACCCCCGAGGAAGTTATCGGGAATTTTGTAAGCTTTGAATGCATGATTAAGGGCTCGAAGAAGATCAACGAGCTTGACGAGCCTTCCACATCCGAGGCGCAACCGGTGGCCTTCAAGGCAACGGAGGAGAAGAAGGAGGAGTCTACACCAAGTAGACAACCGATTGACGCCTCCAAGCTCGACAATGAGGAGATGGCCCTAATCATCAAAAGCTTTCGGCAAATCCTCAAGCAACGGAAGGGGAAGGATTACAAATCCCGTTCCAAGAAGGTTTGCTACAAGTGTGGTAAGCCCGGTCACTTTATTGCAAAGTGTCCTATGTCTAGTGACAGTGACAGGGGCGACGACAAGAAGGGAAGAAGAAAGGAGAAGAAGAAGTATTACAAGAAGAAGGGCGGCGATGCCCATGTTTGTCGGGAGTGGGACTCCGACGAAAGCTCAAGCGACTCCTCCGACGACGAGGACGCCGCCAACATCGCCGCCACCAAAGGCCTCCTCTTCCCCAACGTCGGCCACAAGTGTCTCATGGCCAAGGACGGCAAAAAGAAGGTAAAATCAAGGTCCTCCACTAAATATGAAACATCTAGTGATGAGGATGAAGATAAAAATGAGGAGGATAACTTGCGCATTCTTTTTGCTAACCTCAACATGCAACAAAAAGAAAAATTAAATGAATTGATTAGTGCTATACATGAGAAGGATGATCTCTTGGATTCTCAAGAGGACTTCCTTATTAAAGAAAATAAGAAGCATGTTAAGGTTAAAAATGCTTATGCTCTAGAAATAGAAAAATGTGAAAAATTGTCTAGTGAGCTAAGCTCTTGCCATGAGACTTTAGACAACCTTAGAAATGAGAATGCTAATTTGTTAGCTAAGGTTGATTCTCATATTTGCAATGTTTCAATTCCAAATCCTAGAAATAATAATGATGACTTGCTTGCTAGGATTGAAGAATTGAACTTTTCTATTGCTAGCCTTAGAAATGAGAATGAGAAATTAATTGCTAAGGCTAAGGATTTTGATGTTTGCAATGCTACTATTTCCGACCTTAGAACTAAAAATGATTTATTGCATGCTAAGGTCATTGAATTAAAATCTTGCAAACCATCTTCATCTACTGAGCATATTTCCATTTGTACTAGATGTAGAGATATTAATGTTGATGCTATTCATGATCACCTAGCTTTAATTAAAAAACAAAATGATCACATAGCACAACTTAATGCTAAGATCAGTGAGCATGACTTAGAAAATGAAAAATTTAAATTTGCTAGAAGCATGCTCTTTAATGGGAGACGCCCTGGCATTAAGGACGGCATTGGCTTCCAAAAGGGAGACAATGTCAAAATTAATGCCCCTCCAAAGAACTTATCTAACTTTGTTAAGGGCAAGGCTCCCATGCCTCAGGATAACGAGGGTTACATTTTGTACCCTGCCGGCTATCCTGAGAGCAAGATTAGAAAAATTCATTCTAGGAAGTCTCACTCTGGCCCTAACCATGCTTTTATGTATAAGGGTGAGACATCTAGTTCTAGGCAACCAACCCGTGCCAAGTTGCCTAGAAAGAAAATTCCTAATGCATCAAATGATCATGCCATTTCATTTAAAACTTTTGATGCATCTTATGTTTTAACTAACAAATCCGGCAAGGTAGTTGCCAAAGTTGTTGGGGGCAAACACAAGGGCTCCAAGACTTGTGTTTGGGTACCCAAAGTTCTTGTATCTAATGCCAAAGGACCCAAAACCGTTTGGGTACCTAAAACAAAGAACTAAACTTGTTTTGTAGGTTTATGCATCCGGGGGCTCAAGTTGGATACTCGACAGCGGGTGCACAAACCACATGACAGGGGAGAAAAAGATGTTCTCCTCATATGAGAAAAACCAAGATCCTCAACGAGCTATCACATTCGGGGATGGAAATCAAGGTTTGGTCAAAGGTTTGGGTAAAATTGCTATATCTCCTGACCATACTATTTCCAATGTTTTTCTTGTAGATTCTTTAGATTACAATTTGCTTTTCGTATCCCAATTATGTCAAATGGGCTACAACTGTCTTTTTACTGATATAGGTGTTACTGTCTTTAGAAGAAGTGATGATTCAATAGCATTTAAGGGTGTGTTAGAGGGTCAGCTATACTTGGTAGATTTTGAAAGAGCTGAACTCGACACATGCTTAATTGCTAAGACTAACTTGGGTTGGCTCTGGCACCGCCGACTAGCCCATGTTGGAATGAAGAATCTTCACAAGCTTCTAAAGGGAGAACACATTTTAGGACTAACCAATGTTCATTTTGAGAAAGACAGGATTTGTAGCGCATGCCAAGCCGGTAAGCAAGTTGGCATCCATCATCCACACAAAAACATCATGACTACCGACAGGCCACTGGAGCTCCTACACATGGATCTATTCGGCCCGATCGCTTACATAAGCATCGGCGGTAGTAAGTATTGTCTTGTAATTGTGGATGATTATTCTCGCTTCACTTGGGTGTTCTTTTTGCAGGACAAATCTCATACCCAAGAAACTTTAAAAGGATTCTTGAGACGGGCTCAAAATGAGTTCGGCTTAAGGATCAAGAAAATCAGAAGCGACAATGGGACGGAGTTCAAGAACTCTCAAATTGAAGGTTTCCTTGAGGAGGAGGGCATCAAGCATGAGTTCTCTTCTCCCTACACTCCACAACAAAATGGTGTAGTGGAGAGGAAGAATCGAACTCTATTGGACATGGCAAGAACCATGCTTGATGAATACAAGACACCGGATCGGTTTTGGGCCGAAGCGGTCAACACCGCTTGCTACGCCATCAACCGGTTATATCTTCACCGAATCCTCAAGAAGACATCCTATGAACTCCTAACCGGTAAAAAGCCAAATATTTCATATTTTAGAGTTTTTGGTAGCAAATGCTTTATTCTTGCTAAGAGAGGTAGAAAATCTAAATTTGCTCCTAAAACTGTAGAAGGCTTTTTACTAGGATATGACTCAAACACAAGGGCATATAGTCTTTAACAAGTCCTCAGGACTTGTTGAAGTTTCTTGTGACGTTGTGTTTGATGAGACTAACGGCTCTCAAGTAGAGCAAGTTGATCTTGATGATATAGGTGAAGAACAGGCTCCATGCATAGCGCTAAGGAACATGTCCATTGGGGATGTGTGTCCTAAGGAATCCGAAGAGCCTCCACATGCACAAGATCAACCATCCTCCTCAACACAAGCATCTCCACCAACTCAAAGTGAGGATGAGCCTCAAGATATTGGACAAGAAGATCAAGAAGATGAGCCTCCTCAAGATGACAACAACGATCAAGGGGGAGATGCAAATGATAAAGACAAAGAGGATGAACAACCAAGGCCGCCACACCCAAGAGTCCACCAAGCAATACAACGAGATCACCCCGTCGACACCATCCTCGGCGACATTCATAAGGGGGTAACCACTCGATCTCGTGTTGCACATTTTTGTGAACATTACTCTTTTGTTTCCTCTATTGAGCCACACAGGGTAGAGGAAGCACTTCAAGATTCGGATTGGGTGATGGCGATGCAAGAGGAGCTCAACAATTTCACAAGGAATGAGGTATGGCATTTAGTTCCACGTCCTAATCAAAATGTTGTAGGAACCAAGTGGGTCTTCCGCAACAAGCAAGACGAGCATGGTGTGGTGACTAGGAACAAAGCTCGACTCGTGGCCAAGGGATATTCACAAGTCGAAGGTTTGGATTTTGGTGAAACCTATGCACCCGTAGCTAGGCTTGAGTCAATTCGCATATTATTGGCCTATGCTACTTACCATGGCTTCAAGCTTTATCAAATGGACGTGAAGAGTGCCTTCCTCAATGGACCAATCAAGGAGGAGGTCTATGTTGAGCAACCTCCCGGCTTTGAAGACAGTGAGTACCCTAATCATGTTTATAGGCTCTCTAAGGCGCTTTATGGGCTCAAGCAAGCCCCAAGAGCATGGTATGAATGCCTTAGAGAGTTCCTTATTTCAAATGGCTTCAAAGTCGGCAAAGCCGATCCTACTTTATTCACTAAGACTCTTGACAATGATTTGTTTGTATGCCAAATTTATGTTGATGATATTATATTTGGGTCTACTAACAAATCTACATGTGAAGAATTTAGTAGGATTATGACACAAAAATTCGAGATGTCGATGATGGGGGAGTTGAAGTATTTTCTAGGATTCCAAGTCAAGCAACTCCAAGAGGGCACCTTCATTAGCCAAACAAAGTATACTCAAGACATTCTAAGCAAGTTTGGAATGAAGGATGCCAAGCCCATCAAGACACCCATGGGAACAAATGGGCATCTCGACCTCGACACGGGAGGTAAGTCCGTGGATCAAAAGGTATACCGGTCGATGATTGGTTCATTGCTTTATTTATGTGCATCTCGACCGGACATTATGCTTTCCGTATGCATGTGTGCAAGATTCCAAGCCGACCCTAAGGAATCACACCTTACGGCCGTAAAACGAATCTTGAGATATTTGCCTTATACTCCTAAGTTTGGGCTTTGGTACCCTCGGGGATCCACATTTGATTTGATTGGTTATTCGGATGCCGATTGGGCGGGGTGTAAGATTAATAGGAAGAGCACATCGGGGACTTGCCAGTTCTTGGGAAGATCCTTGGTGTCATGGGCTTCAAAGAAGCAAAATTCGGTCGCTCTTTCTACCGCCGAAGCCGAGTATATTGCCGCAGGCCATTGTTGCGCGCAACTGCTTTGGATGAGGCAAACCCTGCGGGACTATGGTTACAAATTAACCAAAGTCCCTTTGCTATGTGACAATGAGAGTGCAATCAAAATGGCCGACAATCCCGTTGAGCATAGCCGCACTATGCACATAGCCATTCGGTATCATTTTCTTCGGGATCACCAACAAAAGGGGGATATCGAGATTTCATACATTAACACTAAAGATCAATTAGCCGATATCTTTACCAAGCCTCTTGATGAGCAATCTTTTACCAGACTTAGGCATGAGCTCAATATTCTTGATTCTAGGAATTTCTTTTGCTAGTCTTGCACACATAGCTCATAAATATACCTTTGATCATGTCTCTTTTATATATGCTATGACTAATGTGTTTTTAAAGTGTATTCCAAACCAAAGTCATAGGTATATTGAAAGGGAATTGGAGTTTTCGGCGAAGACAAAGGCTTCCACTCCACTCCACTACTCATCCTTCGCCGTCGCTCCACATCATCTCTCCAACTTTGGTACAATCTTCACTCATTCATTTTATGACCAAAGGGGAAGAAAGTACTTTATTGGGCTCTAATGATTCCGTTTTTGGCGATTCATGCCAAAGGGGGAGAAAATATGAGCCCAAAGCAAAAGGACCGAACCACCACCTAATTTTATAAATTTGATGATTTTAAATTGGTACATTTCAAAATTGGTATCTCTTTGTGTTCTAAAGAGGGAGCAACTAGTATTTTCAAATTGATATCTTAAAACCCTCTTGAACACTAAGAGGAGACCTTATTTGAGGGGGAGTTTTGTTTAGTCAAAGGAAAAGCATTTGAACAAAGGAAGAAAATTTCAAATCTTGAAAATGCTTTGCAAAATCTTATTCATTTACCTTTGACTATCTTGCAAAATGACTTTGAAAAGAATTTACAAAAGAGTTTGCAAAAACAAAACTTTTGGTGCAAATGAGGTCCAATATGTCAAAAACAAAGAAAACAATCCATGCGCATTCATATAAGTATTTATATTGGCTCAATTCCAAGCAACCTTTGCGCTTACATTATGCAAACTAGTTCAATTATGCACTTCTATATTTGCTTTGGTTTGTGTTGGCATCAATCACCAAAAAGGGGGAGATTGAAAGGGAATTAGGCTTACACCTAGTCCCTAAATAATTTTGGTGGTTGAATTGCCCAACACAAATATTGGACTAACTAGTTTGCTCTAGTGTATAAGTTATACAGGTGCAAAAGGTTCACACTCAGCCAATAAAAAGATCAAGTTTTGGATTCAACAAAGGAGCAAATAGGCAACCGAGGGCACCTCTGGCTGAAGGCACCGGACTGTCCGGTGTGCACCGGACAGTGTCCGGTGCGCCCAGAGGACTCCAACTCAAACTCTTCGCCCTCGGGAATTCTCGAAAGCCGGCGCGCTATAATTCACCGGACTGTCCGGTGTGCACCGGACATGTCCGGTGCTCCAAGGAAGCGCGGTCTCCGAAACTCGCCAGCCTCGGGTTCGCGCGGCAGCCGCTCCGCTAAAATTCACCGGACTGTCCGGTGTGCCAGCGGAGCAACGGCTATTTCGGCGCCAACGGCTCCCTGCAGCGCATTTAATGCGCGTTCTGCGCGCGCAGTCGTCAGGCGTGCCCATACCGGTGCACCGGACATCAAACAGTACATGTCCGGTGTGCACCGGACACCCAGGAGGGCCCAGAAGTCAGAAGCTCCAACGGTCAGAATCCAACGGCATTGATGACGTGGCAGGGGCACCGGACTGTCCGGTGTGCACCGGACTGTTCGGTGCGCCATCGAACAGACGGCTCCAGCCAACGGTCAAGTTTGGTGGTTGGGGCTATAAATACCCCAACCACTCCACCATTCATTGCATCCAAGTTTTCCAACTCCCAACCACTTACAAGAGCTAGGCATTCAATTCTAGACACACCAAAGAGATCAAATCCTCTCCAATTCCACTCAAGCATTTAGTGACTAGCGAGAGAGATTTGCCGTGTTCTTTTGAGCTCTTGCGCTTGGATCGCTTTCTTTCTTTCTCACTTGCTCTTGTGATCAACACTCAATTGTAACCAAGGCAAGAGGCACCAACAAGTATGGTGGCCCTTGCGGGGAAGTTTTGTTCCCGTTTGATTGAGAAGAAGAAAAGCTCACTCGGTCCGAGGAACCGTTTGAGAGAGGGAAGGGTTGAAAGAGACCCGGCCTTTGTGGCCTCCTCAACGGGGAGTAGGTTTGCGAGAACCGAACCTCGGTAAAACAAATCCGCGTGTCACACTCTTCATTTGCTTGCGATTTGTTTTGCGCCCTCTCTCGCGGACTCGTTTATATTTCTAACGCTAACCCGGTTTGTAGTTGTGATTATTTTTGTTTCGCCCTATTCACCCCCCCTCTAGGCGACTTTCACAATCATTGTTTGTTTAACAGATTTTTGGACATAGTTATATAGAAGTTGCAATCACACCAGACCAGCAGTTGCAATTACACCAGACCAGCAGTTGCAATCATATTTTTTAACAAAATTTCCCAGAGTTATTCAGTACTTGCAATCACATCAGAGCAACTCAGCAGTTGCATCCACACCACACCAGCAGTTGCAATTACAACACACCAGTAGTTGCAATCATTTTGTTTACATTTTTTAACAGATATTTGGGTAGAATTATACAGCAGTTGCAATCACACCTAATGCGGGGGACAGGGAGGCGCGCTGACAGAGAGGCGCGCGGCGGCGCGGGGACAGGGAGGCACGCGGCGGCGCGGGGACAGGGAGGCGCTCGGCGGCGGTGGGGGAGAGGGTGGCGCTCGGCGGCGGTGGGGGAGAGGGTGGCGCGGGGACAGGGAGGCGCGCGGCGGCGGGGGGCAGGGAGGCGCGCGGCGGTGGGAGGCAGGGAGGCGCGCATACAGGAGGGCCGAGGCGTGCTCGGGGGTGTTATTGCAGGTGGGTGCATTCAATATAGAGAATGCACCCAGGTGCATTTTAGTGCCGCCGTATGTATATATATATATATATATATACACTAGGTGGATGCCCGTGCGTTGCAACGGAAACATATCGTCGGGATAGGGAACATGGCTCCTACCAATCTGGTATCAAAGGTCTCGACAATCATGAGCTTTACCGCTGCCCCCAGGCAGCAGCCACCGCCAGTATCAGCGGCCCCCTAGCAACGTCCAGTGCGCTAGTCACAGCCCCTGCTTCGTCGGGAGCCATGATGCTTCGCCGATAATCCCCCAAATACCCAGCCTCCTTGTCGGGCAGCGCCACTGGAGGCATGGCGGCCCCGTAGCCAATGGCGGCCACATCTTCTAGGTGGAGTACGCTCTTGAGACCGTCTGCGGCACGAACACCGTTGTCCTCGGCGTCGAGAAGAAGCCCACACCCAAGCTCGATTAATCCAGGTAGCAAACCCTCTGCCCCTCCTTTCTATCATCCGAGCAGATCTCGTGATCGTGATCCTGCCCGACGCGGACAGAGGAGGTGCGGCGACACTACGAAGCGCTGGTGGATGAGAAGGGGGAGAATTGAGCTGATCTAGACGAGGAGGCCTAGGACGGGCTGTCTTAGCCCACACAAAATTTTAGTTTTTTCTATATAAATGAACATTAGATATAATAGGTTTTAAAAATTGAGTGGGGCATGATCCACTTTGCCTCCCCTTGGTCAACTACTGGTTTTATTAAGAATAGAATTATACGATATAATTATGAGAGTCCTCATAACACAAGCTAAAAACGAATAAAGCTTTGTTCGATTGCATGGGGCGAAGGGGATCTAGCAAGGGATTCAATCCCCTTCGATCCTTTTCAATCAGCTCTTAATCGAACAAGCCTGACAATCCAAATAAATCTAGAATAATATAAAAAAGCAAGGAAGAGAGGATCCTCAAACAAGCTGTCTAAGAAAATTAAAAAAGTAGACACGAGTTGTGTACAGAGAAAAAAAACTTATTGTAACATGCATCCACCCAAACGAGACAAACTTCGGTCATAAGGCATCTGCATGGGATGAGACCAACAACAGCTAATTTATAATAGCAAATAAATACGTACCATTTTAGATAGATAATGGAATATAATTTCTCTAGCTAGTTACTCTATTCGGTGCCATAGATAAGAATGTGTTGCTGCTCTTGTTTTGGTAGAGCACCTGCTGCTGCCGACGATGCAAGGTTTCTGATCCTGTGTGGGATCTAGCCATGAGCTAGTTGGTTGACAATGTCCGTGGAATGGAGTGTAGTGGGTGTCAATGTATGTTTGGAGCTAAACCCATATTTGCGCCCATTTTAGTTTATTTTTGTCATTTAAATGTCGTGGGTCATTCTGACAGATCGTGTTTAGATCTTGCTCATGGCCTACCGTGCTGGTCGCTAGTTATGCTCGCATCAGGCTGCTCTGACCCAAATCGTGCTTTAGGTACTTTACTGACATGATTCGAGAAGAAAAACGACACTTCTATATTTCATTCCTGCCAAACAAGAACACTTTAACTTGGCAGTGTTAGTTTTCACTTCCACAAAATCTAGTTTTACAAGTTACAACAAATGTGGAAGGATGGTGTAACAAAACCCTTCCAGCCTTACTACGGGGCTCAAAAGTATATGGAAAGTGTCTCATCGATCCTGTCCTGCAGCTTGGTGCATTGCTCCAGTAACCGGGAAAGCTTGTCGTCCGTCTCGATGGGCATCACCTCCCCCAACTCTACTCTTAGCTGGGAAAGCTTGTCGTCTGTGTCGATGGGCATCACCTCCCCCAACTCTACTCTTCTTGGTATGTACATTTCATCAACTCCATGCACGCCGTTGTTGTCAGCAAGTGCCTGAGGTTCTTCATGAACATGCACAGGCAGTCGTGGTGGCAGAGTTACTGGCTGCGCATCAACAGCATCGAGGTCACAACTGATCTCGATGATTTCGTCTAGTGTGATGTCGGTTGAAACGGCAGGCATCATGATGTGATCCACAGCATCGCTGCTGGCGGTGTTAGCAGTAAGCCCTTGTGTGGTACCGTTTGAGCCAGCTGCTGCAGGAGCCTGATACAGGTGCTGAGTCAGAACATAAGCTTCTGAGAACTTTCCGGTAGAGAGCTTTGCTAGCCTCCAGTTGTAAATACGACGGAAGATCGCCACCCATCTGGGAGCGAGATAGTAAGACGAATCCCGGAGTTCAAGGCCAACACAATTCTGCACCATAACATTCACTTCGGTGACCACCTGGCTTTCATCTAACAGCCGGGCTGATTCGGTCAAGTATCTCGCCAAGCACTCCTCAAGTAACTTCTTCTGATCCTGGATCTGCTTGCCCATGTGAGAACCATGGTTTAGCCAAGATAGATCGTAACTGAACTCTAGAATCTTGCAGCTATTAATGGCTGCAAGTAGTGGCTGGATCCTTGATGGCGAAGACCATCCAATGCTAGGCAAGAACATTTCTGCATATATCCTCTCATTGCTTGTTCTCTCCAGAAGATCAATCTCGGGAGCTGGCCATTGGCTACAGTTTGCGTTTGCTGCAGCCAAAATCTCTTCTGCAAGTTGATTGACAGCATTGTTGAATACTGAAATGCAATCGCCAGGACCAGCTCCAGGTGCAACATGGGCGTTAAGCAGCTCAAGTTATGGATTCAAGTATTCCAAAAGCAATTCATGGGTCTTCACAAGAGTGACATCAGGCTGCACTGGCATACTACTTACCAGCCACTTCAGGCCCTCACGCAGTTTGTTATCATCAAAGAAACCATTGGCATGGTCTTCTGTGTAGTTTTCAACAAGAAAAATAACCAAAGACGAACCGATCTTTCCTCTGTTAAGACCATTGAGGCCAAGCCTGTTGATGATGTACTTTGACGCATACTCATATCCTTCGTTATATGTATCGCCACTGAAAATCAGAAGGGGAAGATTGGATTCATCTGGTATGTAGGCTAAAAGACTGTTAAACCGTTCCTTCTGCATTTCCCATGAAATGCTTTCAGACACTACAAATACTATACAGCTTGTACTGTTAGCAATATCATTATCAATAACTTGCTGATCGCTGGCCCTAACAACAGACAAACAACATGCATTTGGAAAACTGATCCACTCTGTCCAAATTGATAGGCCTGCTGAAGAAACAACCAATCCAATATATCCGATTCCATAACCCATGAGCTTTCTAAGTAACCATTTTGAGACAAAACTGTTGGTCTGGGATTCCATACCCGGTGGAACAAGTACAAGCAACATCTAGCAGAGGCATCTAGCATCAGGGTTATTTTCATTTAGAATGGGACCAGACAACTCCGAAACATTTAGCCGTGACCAGGACCTTTGCTTTCTTGCTTGTCTTTCTTTAAAGGCGTGGCCAATATCTAGTTCTTCAACTGCTAGCTTAGACACCTTCATAGTATAGTACACAAGTCTTAATCATTATCACTTTTTAACAACACTATAAAAAATCACTAAAACATCAGTTCACACAGAAATTTCACCAAAGTTCGATGATTTATCAATTAATAATAGAGGTACACAAGTCCATCCAATTTAATTTTTATCTTGCAGAAAGTGATATTTATAATGCAGCGAGAGAAGAAAAGTGATACCTCAATTTACTGATACTGGGAAAAAAACTATGACATGTCTTACCGTTGTACTTTTATGAACTGGTGGGCCAAGTGATAGAGAACACAATGCTGCAACAGCAAGAGCATTCTTCTGCTCCCTAAGTAATCGCTTGTCAGCAGCATGCTGTCTCCATTTCCTGAAACACCACAATAGGAATGAAGCTTTTATAAGTTACCACCAAAGTTCTACTGATGGGAGCATAAAGGAATAGAACAAGTATAAAAGAACCTCAGTATTGATTTTAGGTTTTCATCAGAAATTAGTTTCTTTGCGGGCATAACAATTGGTAACCAATCATCATTTGTGCCGTTACTAATACTATGATCCTCATAATCCTCATGATAGGACAAAGGGGAGCTAATAGGCAATCCAGCTCCAATAACCAGACATGGGGGTGGGGGCGAGCATATGGGGGTGGGGGAGAGGGGGCATCACAAGCGACAGTCTCCCAGCTATGTCAGCAACACCTAAAAGGAAACAGTGTGCTGGGTTGTGGGTTCAGGTTTCACGCGAACAAACAAAGAGAGATTGTGGCTAGAGAGCAGCCTCTTCTGCTAACAGATTGTAGTTGCGATCGAAGAAAGAAGCAAGTTAATACCATCTCCGGCACACAAATTGCAGATCACCGCGATTGAGATGGGAGATGTCCTCCAGAAAACTATTGTTGTCAGAGTTATAGCACAGGCATAATACAGCGGGCCCTTGAGAAGTTCTCTGGAGTCAAGAGGCAAAAGCATGGAATTGTCAGTTCTTCATCAGAGTTGGCAGAAAAAAAGAGATGGTATTTTTTTCAGAGCACTGCCTTGGCACGTTTTTTTTAAGAGGAGAAAGAAACAAATGGGGAAAAATCCCATCAGTAAACCTACGTTTAGCAAAATCCAGCTACAAAGGTCAAGTATCCGCTATTACACAATCCAATTGGCGACATATGGCAGCTACACAATCCTAATGGGCACAGCAAAAGTATATGCATAATAGCAAAACCACAGCCTCCTCCGCAATGCATTCAAGAAGCATGGTAGTGTTGGGGCCATGCTTCGTTGCGCCGAAGGTCTTACACGAAGAAGCAGCTTCGGCTGAAGTTGTCCCCAGGAGATGGCCGAAGGTTCCTTTTCATGGAGCTTCGGCGTTACAAACCGACATAGAGATAGAATGACCTTTTTATCCATAAAGGTCTGAGTCAATGTTGTAAACTTTTGTAAGGGGCATAATTGTAATTTGTCACAGGCTGCGTCCTGTGTCTATAAATAGATGAACAGTACCCCCGTACTGTTCACGCGAACCTGCCATTTGCCTCCGCATCACACCTGTACCTTTATTTTCCTCAGGAACGAAGGTACATTTGTAATTTGAAGTCATTTATATTCATTCATTCATGATAATAAAAATGGAAATGATTCCATGATCATATTTAGATGTTTATTTCATACTTCATGATTTATATGATATGAACGCTTCGTTCCCTGCCATTATGCTTACGAAGGTACATCCTTCACAACCTTCGTCCGAAATTCTTTATATCCTGAAGGGATATAATGTTTTGGAGGACGAAGGACTTTAACACCTAACATTTTCTATGTTGCCTTGTTCTTAATTCTTAGCATTTGAGAACAAGCCCCCAACATTGGTGCCCACCTCCGGTGAACTCACTTCCACTTTTCTGAGCTGATGGCTTCGTTCAACAATCAAGCTGGAGCTGCTTCGGCTTCGAAGCTGGTGCTCCCGATAACAGGCGGTTCTTGCTCAGAGCCGGCTAACAAGAAGCAGAAGAAGGAGGCTCAGAGAAGGGTGCAGCATGTTGGAGTGCAGGGACCCTTCATCAAGTCAAAATGGTCCCACATTCCAATTACTTTCTCTCAGGAAGATCTTCAGCTTAAGGATTATCCTCACAATGATGCCATGGTTATCTCTTGTGTGATCAAAGGATTTCTGGTCCACAATGTCTTAGTTGATACAGGCAGTGCAGCTATATTATATTTGCTAAAGCCTTCAGACAAATGCAAGAGCCCGAAGACAAGATTCATGATGCTACGCACCCTCTTTGTGGCTTCGGAGGGCGGCAGATTGTAGCACTTGGGAAGATTACCATGCCGGTAACCTTCGGATTTGTTAACAACATGTAAACCCTAAAACTGAGCTAAGAGTTTGGGTATTCCTTTATGTCTTTTATGAGGAATAATGCTACAAAGTTGAGTAAACATGAAATAGGAATACCTTCAATCTAGTAGAACAAGTTATTCTCCGCAAGAAATTTAAAGAATGCCCTTAAATATATTCAATATAAAGTGACTCTTGGTAAAAGAGAAAACATTGTTTTTCCCTAAACAAGTAAGGTAATTAATATTTTTTTTCTTACTTGGTATTTGATCACACACACTCAAGAGTAATAATTCTTTCAAAATTTAATACGGGTGCATAACATACTTTGAACCTTTAACTAAACAAAGAGAATAATTAAGATAAATATATATAAGTCTAAAAAAAAAATATATGTACCTTTCCTTCATATTTCTATTCTATTTGTTGTATTTAGATTAGAATTTGAAACCCATATTCAAATCTAAATTTTGAAGATGGGAATAAAAATAGAAAAGAAAACAAAAATAAAAGAAAAACTTAACTGTTGTCGCTTGGGCCGAAATGCGACCTGGTCGGCCCATCTTCGCGAGCTCTCTTCCGCGCGGCCCAGTCTACCATCCAACGCGCGCTACAGCCGCTGGCGGGTGGGCCACCTGGGCGGGTCTTCTTCTCCCCAACCAAAGCAGCGACCGCGGCGGCTGTATTCTTCTACGCAAATCCGTCCGAAGGGAGCGCCAACGAACTCAACCGAGAATGCCGCCAGCTGCAGGATCCTTTCGGAATCCGCACGCTCCCGGTTGCTCGCCCGTAACCGCTTGCAGGTGGGTCTCGGCCCCCTGCTCCTCCTCCCAACTGACTCGCCGTGCATGACGATGGCACGCCGTGATCCGCGGGCTTCGGTTGGTACGGGCTATCCGGGTCGCCAGCCTCGCCGGGTGCCTATAAAACCATGCCCGTGCTCAGGTATTCTTCCCCACCTCCCCTACGCCTTCGTCGCGTGTGCGTGCGAGACACAGTGGGGATTGTAAGAAAGTCAAGAAGGCACCGCCACAGATTTCCGTCGACGTCGAGAGCTGGGTTCCTGCAAGGTTACCCGAGGGTTGGTTGGGTCTCGCCGTAGCCAGGGAAGACTACAATCGGTGGGAGTCGGCTGGAGTCCTCGGCAATTGCTCATCGTCGCCATGAACTCGTCCCGTGTCGTGGACTGAGTTCAACAACTGCTCGATCCCCTGTAAGTTGGCCACCATCTGATTCGTGATCGCCTCTGCATCGTTTTGCGTTAGCGCTTGTGGTTAATCGGTCGCTAGGGCGGAAACCATGCATGGGGGGGCCCCTGAGCGCCGTGCTCCGGCGGGATTCTGCCGTGCTGGCCGGGCAGCACTGCTGTCGGCAGACTCGACGGGGGAAGAAGCACTCTGCCCGTTGATCTGGTCACCAACGGCTGGGATCGCGCCATCGCGTACCCCTTCATGTGTCAAAGATCGACCGTTGGATCTGATCGGATGTATGGGATCCTCTCTCGGCTATTTAAATCCTGGGCGTTGATCACTGATCGAACGACACGGAATGCGTACCGGTTCACCAAAGAGTCATCTAATCGTGGCCATCGGAATGAGATCCAATGGCCAGAATCCGTCCATACCTCTTCGGCGGTACATTTTCTAAAAGAGACCCCAGAAAATGTGTTAATCAACCCGCAATCCATGGTCACTATTCCCTGTGTCTCGAGAATCTTGCGCCGAGCCCCCTGCGCTTTGCTGTAATTGAGGCCCAGTCCAGTGAATAGGAAAATCATAGAAAATGATTTAGAAAATGATTTTTAGTGTTAAAATAAATCAGAAACTTATTTAATTCATAACTAATTCATTTTAACTCCTTTTTGACCCATTCCAGTTGCAATAATTTTGTTTTAATATTATCTACCACCTAGAGCCTCTGTTTTATCATGAAAACAATTAGAAATTTAATCTCTCACTTAATCCATTTTAAACACATAAAACCTTTGAAAATCCATAACTTAAAATCTATAACTCCAAAATTAATGATTCCTGTTCCTATGATCTTATTTTAATATGTATATTATTAATGTGTATTTTGTTCTTATGTTTGGTGCAATGTTAATTTTGCCTATACCATGTTTGTTTGAATTGCTACGACTAGCAGTGAGGATACGTGTCATCTGAAGATCATCCTGGTACCTGGATTCTCAAGGCCCAGGCAAGTTGTGCCCTTGATCACTTCTTTTTACCCAGCCATGTTCTGATTAATCATAATGATCTGCATAGGTTAATTTTGATGGGACCCAATAGGTTACCCTAGTTTGTCTATCTTTATACCTTGTTTACCACTGAACTTTCTGGGTAGTACTTGCTAGTGCTATATGTGGTTTTGGGTATAAAGATTACACTATTCATGATCACACTTTTATTATCAGTTGTTATTTACTGTTCATGTTAAGATCATTATGTTAATTGGAACATGGAGCGACCACCCGGGAAAACAGTGCTACCACAAGGGAGGAATGGGACCCCTTGGCTGATTAATTAGGAAAGCTAGTGGAAGACTACCTTACCCGAAAGGGGCAAGGGCAGTAGGGGAGAGGTCAGTGTAGGGAGGCCCTCGGGAGGATTTTGCTGCGATGGCGGTCCTGCAAGGGATTCCTGCACTGGATCTTCCTATAAACTGTAGCGGGTTTTCGGAAGCTAGTGGAACTTTGTAAAGGCCTCGTAGTGGATCCCTAGCCATTCACCTCGGAAGTGTCTAAGGGCCTTGCAAACCCTGGCGGCATGGGATACACGACTTGTGGGTAAAGATGCGCAACCTCTGCAGAGTGTAAAACTGGTATACTAGCCGTGCTCACGGTCAAGAGCAGCTCGGACCCTCACATGATTAAATTATGGAACTTAAACTCAATTTGTCATATGCATTGCATCGCAGGTGGTGTTGTTACTTTTGTTCTATTACTTAATTGGGTTTGGTATTTACTTATACTTAGTAACTGCTAATAAAATTTTGACCAACTTTAAAAGCAATGCTCAGCTCTAACCATCTTCTTTGGTAAGCCTTACACTTCACGTGAGCTCCCACCTTTGGCGAGTTCATGCACATTATTCCCCACAACTTGTTGAGCGATGAACGTATGTGAGCTCACTCTTGCTGTCTCACATACACCACAGGTCAAGATCAGGTATCGCAGGATGAGGCGCTTGGAGGATGCTGTGACGAGTTCGTGAGAGGTCTAGGTCGTCGTCTCCCAGTCAACTTCGGGTTGCTGGACCGTTGTCTCCTTATAATGTAATTATTTATTTTGTATAGAACTCCTGTTATGTAGTAAAGATGTGACATTCGATCCTGTGCCATGATTCATCATATGTTTGAGACTTGGTCCCAGCATACCTGGTGTTTATGTTAACCCCGGGTTTTTGACCCCTAAAATCCGGGTGTTACAGAAGTGGTATCAGAGGAATGTTGACTGTAGGACGAAACCTAGATAGAACTGGACAACCATCCTTTACTTTCCTTACTCTGATTCTTTTCCAAACTCACCTTAATCTTTTCTCATCTATTTCCGCTTTACTCTGATTACTCTTACCTTTTTCTTCTAAAGACAAATGTGGATTTCACACTTTGAAATCTTGTACCTAAAGTGACTTTAGGGATAGGAGACCTACTCTCAGGAACAAAAACAAAACTATTTTTATAAGTGTTTATGTATTTGAATGTTTGTTCTTATGATATTTGTCTGATTTGGATCTTTGTTTGAGTGTGATGAGTTGTGGAGTAATGTCCACAATTGCATCTGCATATACACATAGGTATAAAAAAAATATATATATAATTATAAAATAATTAGACAACCTAGATTGTCCCCATTGGAACATATTTAGCTTAAGAGATTTATCTTATCCTAAAAAGCTCTCATTCTAACCAATTCATCTTATCTTAAAAGATTCTCCCTTATCTTAATAGATCCATCTTATCTTAAAAGATACTCATCCTATCTTGAAAAGATTGTATCTCATCCTAATAGGTCTAACTGGTCTCAAAAGATTCTATCTTATCTTTATGGATCCATCTTGTCCTAATAAGCATACTTATCCACCCTAGTTTAACAACCATGATCTAATGCAAATTAACTAGATCTTATCTAGTCAAACAAGTCACACCAATCTAACCTAGATCTGATCAAATCTAAAGTGACTTATCAAACATGTTAGATAATACTGATGAAATAGTTTAGACTCTACCCCTATAGAACAGGTCTTAACTTAGTTCACCCTGCACTAAATTAAGAATGACAGATTGACTTGGCCATATGCAACTACCTTAACCATCTGATAGTTGCATAACCTCTCAATTATAAACTAGTCTAATCTAGTCATATCCAATTTAATCTAGATCTTACCTTACCTAATGTGACCTGATCCAGTGTGGTCTAATGTTATCTAACTTAATGTGGTTCACTTAAACAGATTAATGACACTAGTAGAAGAGATTAGACCCCACTAGCCATGTATTAACTTATCTTAGCACATTGGATCAATTCAACCATGAGCTAACCCAACTCATAGAGCCATGACGAATGGTATAACCTTTCTATTCCCACCTAATAACAAACAAACTTTTAACCTACATCTTGTAGTCTATCTCACCCATATATATCTCTCATCTTGACCGATTCTATCTTACCCTTGGATATTCACCTTATATGATTGGTTACCCCAATCTGGACATAAAACAAAGATTAAGCCCTACCAAAGAATCTTTAGATTATAACCAGCTACTAGCTTATTCATTCCGCCTATTGAATAATTTCCTTTGCAAAACTATTACCATATGCTTCTAACTTTCATGGTCAATACCAGGAAAGGAAAGATTATCACGTAACAACAAACAGAAAATGAATCCTCCAAATCCTCCACCTGTTGAAATCGATCAAGTGGTTGCTACCCAAAGACTGGTAATACAACAGTTAACAGACCTGGTGACCGAGATGCAGGATCAGATAAGGCAACAACGCGAGGAAATACGTCAGGTCCGCCAAGAAATAAGGCAAGCACGGTTAGAGAGACAACAACAACAACAACCTCCGCCACCACCACCCGCCCCACCAAGCTACATAGATATAGATTATGATGATTTGTAAGATCTAGGTGTTACTTTAGTTAGTAGATGATATGATATTATTCTAGAAGGAACAATAAGGTCTATTGACCCTATGTTTTGTTGAAGAATTATACCTCATGCTGAGATTTCTTTGTTTGTGCATACGTCCCGAGAACAATATGAGTATACATCCCTTTTCTTACTAATCTCGAGGACGAGATTATTTTTAAGGGGGGTAGGATTTGTAAACCCTAAAACTGAGCTAAGAGTTTGGGTATTCCTTTATGTCTTTTATGAGGAATAATGCTACAAAGTTGAGTAAACATGAAATAGGAATACCTTCAATCTAGTAGAACAAGTTATTCTCCGCAAGAAATTTAAAGAATGCCCTTAAATATATTCAATATAAAGTGACTCTTGGTAAAAGAGAAAACATTGTTTTTCCCTAAACAAGTAAGGTAATTAATATTTTTTTTCTTACTTGGTATTTGATCACACACACTCAAGAGTAATAATTCTTTCAAAATTTAATACGGGTGCATAACATACTTTGAACCTTTAACTAAACAAAGAGAATAATTAAGATAAATATATATAAGTCTAAAAAAAATAATATATGTACCTTTCCTTCATATTTCTATTCTATTTGTTGTATTTAGATTAGAATTTGAAACCCATATTCAAATCTAAATTTTGAAGATGGGAATAAAAATAGAAAAGAAAACAAAAATAAAAGAAAAACTTAACTGTTGTCGCTTGGGCCGAAATGCGACCTGGTCGGCCCATCTTCGCGAGCTCTCTTCCGCGCGGCCCAGTCTACCATCCAACGCGCGCTACAGCCGCTGGCGGGTGGGCCACCTGGGCGGGTCTTCTTCTCCCCAACCAAAGCAGCGACCGCGGCGGCTGTATTCTTCTACGCAAATCCGTCCGAAGGGAGCGCCAACGAACTCAACCGAGAATGCCGCCAGCTGCAGGATCCTTTCGGAATCCGCACGCTCCCGGTTGCTCGCCCGTAACCGCTTGCAGGTGGGTCTCGGCCCCCTGCTCCTCCTCCCAACTGACTCGCCGTGCATGACGATGGCACGTCGTGATCCGCGGGCTTCGGTTGGTACGGGCTATCCGGGTCGCCAGCCTCGCCGGGTGCCTATAAAACCATGCCCGTGCTCAGGTATTCTTCCCCACCTCCCCTACGCCTTCGTCGCGTGTGCGTGCGAGACACAGTGGGGATTGTAAGAAAGTCAAGAAGGCACCGCCACAGATTTCCGTCGACGTCGAGAGCTGGGTTCCTGCAAGGTTACCCGAGGGTTGGTTGGGTCTCGCCGTAGCCAGGGAAGACTACAATCGGTGGGAGTCGGCTGGAGTCCTCGGCAATTGCTCATCGTCGCCGTGAACTCGTCCCGTGTCGTGGACTGAGTTCAACAACTGCTCGATCCCCTGTAAGTTGGCCACCATCTGATTCGTGATCGCCTCTGCATCGTTTTGCGTTAGCGCTTGTGGTTAATCGGTCGCTGGGGGCGGAAACCATGCATGGGGGGGCCCCTGAGCGCCGTGCTCCGGCGGGATTCTGCCGTGCTGGCCGGGCAGCACTGCTGTCGGCAGACTCGACGGGGGAAGAAGCACTCTGCCCGTTGATCTGGTCACCAACGGCTGGGATCGCGCCATCGCGTACCCCTTCATGTGTCAAAGATCGACCGTTGGATCTGATCGGATGTATGGGATCCTCTCTCGGCTATTTAAATCCTGGGCGTTGATCACTGATCGAACGACACGGAATGCGTACCGGTTCACCAAAGAGTCATCTAATCGTGGCCATCGGAATGAGATCCAATGGCCAGAATCCGTCCATACCTCTTCGGCGGTACATTTTCTAAAAGAGACCCCAGAAAATGTGTTAATCAACCCGCAATCCATGGTCACTATTCCCTGTGTCTCGAGAATCTTGCGCCGAGCCCCCTGCGCTTTGCTGTAATTGAGGCCCAGTCCAGTGAATAGGAAAATCATAGAAAATGATTTAGAAAATGATTTTTAGTGTTAAAATAAATCAGAAACTTATTTAATTCATAACTAATTCATTTTAACTCCTTTTTGACCCATTCCAGTTGCAATAATTTTGTTTTAATATTATCTACCACCTAGAGCCTCTGTTTTATCATGAAAACAATTAGAAATTTAATCTCTCACTTAATCCATTTTAAACACATAAAACCTTTGAAAATCCATAACTTAAAATCTATAACTCCAAAATTAATGATTCCTGTTCCTATGATCTTATTTTAATATGTATATTATTAATGTGTATTTTGTTCTTATGTTTGGTGCAATGTTAATTTTGCCTATACCATGTTTGTTTGAATTGCTACGACTAGCAGTGAGGATACGTGTCATCTGAAGATCATCCTGGTACCTGGATTCTCAAGGCCCAGGCAAGTTGTGCCCTTGATCACTTCTTTTTACCCAGCCATGTTCTGATTAATCATAATGATCTGCATAGGTTAATTTTGATGGGACCCAATAGGTTACCCTAGTTTGTCTATCTTTATACCTTGTTTACCACTGAACTTTCTGGGTAGTACTTGCTAGTGCTATATGTGGTTTTGGGTATAAAGATTACACTATTCATGATCACACTTTTATTATCAGTTGTTATTTACTGTTCATGTTAAGATCATTATGTTAATTGGAACATGGAGCGACCACCCGGGAAAACAGTGCTACCACAAGGGAGGAATGGGACCCCTTGGCTGATTAATTAGGAAAGCTAGTGGAAGACTACCTTACCCGAAAGGGGCAAGGGCAGTAGGGGAGAGGTCAGTGTAGGGAGGCCCTCGGGAGGATTTTGCTGCGATGGCGGTCCTGCAAGGGATTCCTGCACTGGATCTTCCTATAAACTGTAGCGGGTTTTCGGAAGCTAGTGGAACTTTGTAAAGGCCTCGTAGTGGATCCCTAGCCATTCACCTCGGAAGTGTCTAAGGGCCTTGCAAACCCTGGCGGCATGGGATACACGACTTGTGGGTAAAGATGCGCAACCTCTGCAGAGTGTAAAACTGGTATACTAGCCGTGCTCACGGTCAAGAGCAGCTCGGACCCTCACATGATTAAATTATGGAACTTAAACTCAATTTGTCATATGCATTGCATCGCAGGTGGTGTTGTTACTTTTGTTCTATTACTTAATTGGGTTTGGTATTTACTTATACTTAGTAACTGCTAATAAAATTTTGACCAACTTTAAAAGCAATGCTCAGCTCTAACCATCTTCTTTGGTAAGCCTTACACTTCACGTGAGCTCCCACCTTTGGCGAGTTCATGCACATTATTCCCCACAACTTGTTGAGCAATGAACGTATGTGAGCTCACTCTTGCTGTCTCACATACACCACAGGTCAAGATCAGGTACCGCAGGATGAGGCGCTTGGAGGATGCTGTGACGAGTTCGTGAGAGGTCTAGGTCGTCGTCTCCCAGTCAACTTCGGGTTGCTGGACCGTTGTCTCCTTATAATGTAATTATTTATTTTGTATAGAACTCCTGTTATGTAGTAAAGATGTGACATTCGATCCTGTGCCATGATTCATCATATGTTTGAGACTTGGTCCCAGCATACCTGGTGTTTATGTTAACCCCGGGTTTTTGACCCCTAAAATCCGGGTGTTACACAACACAAGGACTGAGCAAATTGTGTTTGATATTGTTGACATGGAGTATCCTTACAATGCTATCATTGGCCGTGGTACACTTAATGCCTTCGAAGCAATTCTTCACCCAGCTTATCTCTGCATGAAGATACCTTCGGACCACGGGCCTATTGCTATTTATGGAAGCCAGGAAGCTGCTAGAAGGGCTGAAGGAAGCTGGACTGACTCCAAAGCAATCCACAACATAGATGGAGCTGAAGCTTGTGAACAATACAAATTCAGAAGGGAGAAAGCAGCTTCAGCAGATCAGCCGAAGCCTATGCTATTGTGTGAGGACATAGCAGAGCAAAAGGTGCTGTTGGGCTCGCATCTATCTGAAGACCAGGAGAAAACCTTGATAAGGTTTTTATTCAACAACAAAGATGTTTTTGCATGGTCAGCTAATGATCTCTGTGGAGTAAATCGGGATGTTATTGAACATTCGCTCAATGTCGACCCATCCTTCAGACCCCGAAAGCAGAGGCTTCGGAAGATGTCAGATGACAAGGCCGAAGGGGCTCGCAATGAAGTAAAAAGACTCCTCAGTGCAGGAGTTATCAGAGAAGTAAAGTATCCAGAGTGGCTAGCTAACACTGTTATGGTGAAGAAGGCCAATGGCAAGTGGAGAATGTGTATCGATTTCACAGATCTCAACAAGGCTTGTCCGAAGGATGAATTCCCGCTGCCAAGGATAGACTCTTTAGTCGATGCAGCAGCTTCTTCAGAGCTCATGAGTCTCCTGGACTGCTACTCAGGCTATCATCAAATTTGGATGAAGAAGGAAGATGAGCCGAAAACTAGCTTCATAACCCCAAGTGGTACATATTGCTATCTTCGGATGCCTGAGGGGCTCAAGAATGCTGGAGGGAGTTTCAGCAGAATGACTGCGAAGGTTCTCCAGTCTCAGATAGGCAGAAATGTGTTGACCTATGTTGATGACATTATTGTAAAAAGCACGAAGCAGGAAAATCATATTGCTGATCTGCAGGAGACCTTCGCCAGCTTCAGACAAGCTGGTCTGAAGCTGAACCCAGAAAAATGTGTCTTCGGAGTAAAGAAGGGGAAATTTCTTGGATGTTTGGTTTCAACAAAGGGAATCGAAGCTAATCCAAATAAAATCGAGGCTATACTCCGAATGGAGCCACCAACCACAAGAAAGGGGGCCCAAAGATTGACAGGAAGGCTGGCGTCTCTCAACAGATTTATATCCAGATCAGCAGAAAGAAACTTACCATTTTTCGAGGTGCTGAAGTCAGCTGAAGTCTTTCAATGGGGCCCAAGTCAACAAAAAGCCTTCGAAGAGCTGAAGCAATACTTAATAGATCTAACAACATTAACTCCACCAACGCCAGGGGCTCCTCTGTTGTTATATGTGGCAGCTTCGCACTCAGCAGTAAGTGCGGCACTTGTCCAGGAGAAGTTTGATGGACAAGTCAAGAAGCAGGTCCCAGTATATTTCGTATCTGAAGTCCTTAGTATATCAAAGAAAAATTATACAGAGCTGGAGAAGGTATTATATGCCGTCTTAATGGCATCCAGGAAGCTTCGGCATTATTTTCAGGCATACAATATTATTGTTCCTTCTTCGCAGCCGTTGAAGGACATCATGAGAAATAGAGAAGCTACTGGACGGATTGGAAAATGGGCTGCAGAGCTCAATGAATTTTACATTGATTATGTGCATAGATCCTCGATCCAGTCTCAAGCATTGGCAGATTTCATTGCCGACTGGACGCCAGGGGCTCAGGATGAAGAAGCAAATAAAGATGCCGAAGTGTGGACAGTGTTTTGTGATGGCTCTTGGGGAACCTTCGGAGCAGGTGCAGCTGCTGTGTTGGTCTCACCATCCAAGGTTAAAACTTGTTATGCAGCAAGACTTGACTTCAGCTGTACAAACAATATTACTGAGTACGAAGCCCTGCTCCTGGGACTTCGGAAATTAAAGGCAATGGGAATCAGAAGGGCGATTCTTAAAACTGATTCCCAGGTTGTTTCGGGTCATATTGACAAAAGTTGCAAGGCTAAGGATCCGAAGCTTGAAAAATATCTAGACACGGTCCGAAGGATCGAAGCCTCCTTCGAAGGATTTTCTGTCAAGAATATTCCTCGAGGACAAAATGAGCATGCTGATTTGCTAGCCAAGTCTGCAGCACAGGGGCTGCCGTTACCTTCGGATGTGTTCTTCGAAACAATAAAGGCACCTTCAGTGGAGCTCCTTGAAAGAGCAGTCCTCAACATATCTCCTGTTTACAGCAAAGATTGGAGAACTGAAATAATCTCTTACCTTCAGGGTAAGTTCTTTTCAGATGACGAAGCTTACAATAAAAGAATAGAGGCAAGAGCTCGTCCGTATGTCATGATAGAAGGGGAATTATACAAACATGGAGTTTGCGCTCCGCTGCTCAAGTGCTTATCTAGAGCCGAAGGTATAGAGTTGATGAAAGAAATACATGCAGGCCTGTGTGGATCCCACATCGGATCCAGGCCGTTACTTGGAAAAGTGTTCCGCCAAGGATTTTATTGGCCGAAGGCAGCTTCGGATGCAGCGGAGTTAGTTCAAAAGTGCGAAGGTTGTCAAAAATGTGCAAGAGATCAAAAGCAACCTTCGTCTTTGACACAGCTGATACAACCCATCTGGCCATTGCAAAGGTGGGGCCTTGACTTGTTGGGTCCATTACCACCGGCCCAAGGGAATCTAAAATATGTTATAGTAGCTGTGGAGTATTTTTCCAAGTGGATTGAGGCGAAGCCATTAGCCACAATAACTTCGGCCACTGTCCAAAAGTTTTTCTGGCAGAATATTGTCTGTCGTTTCGGGGTACCGAAGGCCATCACTGTAGATAATGGAACGCAGTTTGACTCCGAAGCTTTCAGAAATTTCTGTGATCAAATTGGAACGAAGATCCATTTTGCATCAGTCAGGCATCCGGAGTCGAATGGGCTCGTTGAAAGGGCCAACGGCATTATAATGACAGGAATAATGAAGTTAATCTTCAATCAACCCAGGGGAAAGTGGCCAGATCAGTTGACCAAAGTGGTGTGGAGCCACAATACAACAACATCAAGGTCTACAGGCTTTACCCCATTCAAGTTATTATTCGGTGACGAAGCAATAACTCCGGAAGAAGCTAAAGCTGGATCAATAAGAGTGGTAGCTTCGGCAGAATCAGGTCCCGAAGATGCTTGTCTTGTGGAAAAAGATGCCTTAGAAGGGATCAGGCTTCAAGCCGTGGAGAATATCAATAAATACCAGGCTGAAACAGTCAAATGGCGAGATAGAAAGGTCCGGCTAAAAAATATCGAGCCAGGACACTTGGTGCTTCGGAGAGTGGCCAACCCAGATACAGTGGGCAAGTTACAATTGAAATGGGAAGGGCCTTTCTTAGTAGCATCTTCGTCAAGGCCTGGTTCGTACAGACTGCAGGACATGGATGGCAACGAAATTCCAAGGTCTTGGAATGCGGATGAGCTTCGGCGATATTATGTATAACTCGATGTAACTTTTTATGTTTTTTCTTTTCTTTTTCATGGCACCCTTTTCCTTTCTAAAGGGGGAGAAAGGTTTTTAATGGGGCCATCATATGTAATTTCCTTTTTTAGTTTTATAAGAGCAAAATCCCCCAAAGAATGTAAATGTAAAAGCTGAGAGCGCACCATCGAGTGCCGAAACTGAAAAAGAGAAGAAGCTCCAAAGACGTCCCTAAGGGGATGCAGAGCTCACAGCGAAAAGTCAGCGCTGATTCCGCCGAAAGTAAAAGGCGAAGAAGCTCCAAATACGTTCCTAAGGGAATGCAGAGCTTATACCGCCTAAGTAAAAGGCGAAGAAGCTCCAAAGACGTTCCTAAGGGAATGCAGAGCTTATATCGTCTAAGTAAAAGGCGAAGAAGCTCCAAAGTCGTTCCTAAGGGAATGCAGAGCTGATGTGTGGTTGTTTCTAAGGAAACAATGGCTGAGAGTGTGGCTTCGGACATATGCTTTGGACATTCATCCGCACATTACATTACATCATAGCATATGCATTCATAAGCATTCATTCATAGCATTTGTGTTCCTAAGTGGTTGCTTCGGCAAAAAGAAGAAGTGGTCTTTTATGATTCGTTATGTACAAAAAAGAAAAGCTTCGGCAAAAAGAAGAAGTGGTCTTTTATGGTTTGTTATGTACAAAAAAGAAAAGCTTCGGCAAAAAGAAGACGTGGTCTTCTATGCTTCGTTGTGTACGAAAAGAAGGGAAGGTGTTTTTTTCGCCTTCGGCTCAAAATACTGATTTCGTCCACATCAAAGCGCCTCAGTAGAAGGGTAAGAATATATTACAAGGTATGTACAAAGTTCCTTGAGAACAGTTTAATTGTATTTACAAAAGTTGTTACAAAGGTATCCTGAGTTTTTTCTATAGTATACTTCTACTGATCTTCACTAAGCTTCAGCTTCGGCGACGGCTTCGGCGACATATTTTAAGCATCATCTTCACCTTTGTCATCCTACATGAATCAAGGTATCGCGAGTAAAAATCAAGCGTGAAGGAGAAGGTAAGTACAAAGTATGATTTCTTACTGGATCAAGATGACTTCGAGCTTCGTCTCCAGCCTTCTCTCGCCCGCCTTTTGTCCATATCATTTTTATAAATCTATTTGAGATGCTTCGGGCGAGGTCAGGAATATCGTCCAGGATTGATGGAGACAAGGTGAAGTTGGGCCTGTTGACGATTTTTCCATGCTCGCAGCCGGCCTTCAGGAACGCTGCAGCGGTACCCCGAGAAGCTACCCAGGCACAGAAGTCACCGTGCCCGGCTATAACTTCGTCAAGTTCTTCGATTTCAGCTTCAATATGATCGAAGGCTTGTGGTAAATTTTCCGCTGAAGGGTTAAACTTCCCGCTGCTGGCTCCAACAGAGTAAAATATCTTTTTTAATCGTTCAATACAATTATTGCTAAATTTCAAGCATTTGTCTTGAAGGCTTGTTAATGATTTCTTCAAGTCTGAGTTGGCCTGGACTTCGGCTTCAAGTTTCGAATTAAGCTCTAGCTTCTCCTGTTCAAATTGTTTTGATTGGCCGATAAGCTTCGAATTCAATTCTGATACTTTAGCTTCAGTCTCTGCCAGCAAGCCTTCGGTTGATTGGAGCTCGAAGTCTTTCTTTTCAATGATAGCTGATTGTTCTTTTATCTTGCTCTCTAAATTTTCAATTATAGCTTCGTGTTTTTTGTCCTCCAAGTCTTGCTGCATCTTCAGAGCTTTGCTCAGTAGCATGCTCTGCACAGAAACAACTTTCGTTAGTAACATTTTCATTATTAAAAGCAATAAAAACCAGAGAAAAGGTTGTTTACCTTGAAGTTGGAATAAAATAAGCTGCCGACGATATGTTGTCGTCGGTAGCGGCTGATATCTGTCTCTAGCTTCGGAAAACCGATACTCTTTGATAGAGTACCGATTACCTTAGCTCCAGTTTGGTCTCGAATGCAGCCTAATTTTTCATCGTCCACACCTCCGAAAAGAAGAGCTCCTGGCCTGTATCCGCAAGATTTGGCGTATTCCTTGAGCTCTTCTATTTCGGCCTTCGTCAGTTTTTGCCCAACTAAATTTTGAAATGTGTAGGCTTCGTCGTCCGAAGTGTCTTCGGCTATTTCTTTCCCCTTCCCAGGCACTGTGGCCATGGTTTTTTCAGCAGCAGTGGCAGCTTCTTCTGCAGCCATGTCTTGCAAAATTTTGTCGATGTCCTCAATAGTAGTTTCTAAGTTCACATCTTCGGCTGTAGCGGCTTCGGTAGCCGCGACTTCTGAAGGTGCGACTTCGACGTTAGTTGTGCCCTCGACAGCTGGTGTTTTCTGAATTGACGCCCTCGGCGGCGTCTTATCGATAACTTCAGTCACTGCAATAATTCTTTGCCGTTTTGGTTTGGTTATCTTCGTTTGTTCCAGCTCTTCCACCTTTCGAAAAAGCTTCGTCAGTTGGAGCCTTAATGGACTTAGCTTCGGGGGCACGGGTTCAGTCATTACCTTTAAAATTTCCTCCACGTCGCTGGCAGAAGGTGGTGCGGGGGACCCCTCTTCATCGGATAATTTTCGCTTTGGAGTTGATATTTTTCTCTTCTTGGGAATTTTCTTCTCTTTTGCTGGTTTTTCTTCATCCTTGTTCAAAGCTTCGGCCACTCTTTTTCTTTTTTGGCCCTCAACACCCTTGTTCAGCCGTTCATAGTCAGGGTACTCGAAGCCCAGGGCATCAAGCACTCGGTTCAGCCTTCGCTTCGGACGGGTGCCGAAGGCTGCTGTCATCAGTTGATCTTCTTTTTTGGAATAATTCCCAAGGATTTCATTACACATCACCTCAACTGTGTCCAGCCACTCTTGGCAGGGCTTCTTAAAGTATTTCTTGAATTTGAAGTGATAAGGAAGCCGGACAAGTTTCCCCTCCTTCTTCTCCCCCTTTAACTTTGGCATTTCCCATTCTTTCAGAGTAGGGAAGACTCTGAATGCCAAGAATTCTTGAACCAGATCCCTGGTACTGATATGCTCTGCAATAATTCTGAATTCATCCATTGCCTGTTGTGTTTGACCTTCTGGTGTCATGTTGCAGCGGGGTCGGGTTTCTCCGAAGATCAGCTCGAGTGGACTTTGCACAAGCTTCTCCTTGTCGTCATCAACCTTGACATAGAACCATTCTGATTTCCAGCCTGCCGGCCATTTGCTTCGGTAGCTGATTACAGGAAACTTTGCAGTTTTCCGATAAGCAAAATTATAGCAACCAAAATTGTCATGCAATCCATCTTTTCTAGCCTTCGTCTGATAGTGCAGTTCGTGAACTCGACAGAAACTATCGGCAAATGGCTCCACTGCTTGGCTTCGGAGGGCCCAAATATAAACGCTAAGCCTAACGATAGCGTTAGGAGTTAACTGGTGAAAGTAGATACCAAACCTCTTCAGTACCTCCGCAATAATCTCGTGTAGGGGGAATCTTAATCCGGCCTTTAGAAAGCTCTTGAAAATGACAATTTCATCCTTCGCCGGCTTTGGGGTAGTCTCTTCTCCCCCGAAGCGAAGTAGCTTCTTCTGATTTTCATTGAAATAACCTGCTTTCACCATCTTGGAAAGATCAGCCTTTGAAACAGTCGATTTCCCGAAGTCTAAGTGACTGGGTTTGCTAGGCATGGCAATGCGATAGTCATCTTCGGGATCAGTTCCTTCAATGTTCTCTTCTTCTCCTTCGGCAGTTGCCGGGTTTGCTTCAGCAGCAGGTATTTCTTCCGCAGTCACCAGTCCGGAACGCTGCATTGCTTCGGAAATGGGCACAGTATTCGAACCTTCGGCTTCGTCTCCTTCACGATCAACTCTAGCAGTAGATCGCACTCTGGCCATTTAATTCTGAGTTTGGGGAAGTTAGATACTTTTTTCTTTTTCCTTTTCTCCCGAAGCCTTTCTTTCTGACGAAGCAGACTTCGAGATGGACCTTCGTTCGATTCTGAGAATCAAGCTTCGGCTATAGTTAAAAATTTTGGCAGCAAAACAGTGCAAATAGCAATGAATGCTGTGGTAACTTCACACCTACTCATCTGTTTATATAGTGCTGCAGGTAAGAAGGCGAAGCGGCAGGATTTTTACACCAGGCGGGCAGTCACTTGTACTCGCTGTGCAGTGGACCGCAAAGATCAAACAGTAACTCTGCAAGGTGGGCCTGGCACGTGCTCGGAAACCGGATCGTTTCTCAGCAACGAGCTCAGGGAAGGTGTTTTTTTGGACCTTCGGCTTCCCGAAGCTGAAGAGGCTTTTTTCACGGATCAAGCTCGTTACGAAAAACGATCTAGCACCGCGAAAGGGGCTACTGTTGGGGCCATGCTTCGTTGCGCCGAAGGTCTTACACGAAGAAGCAGCTTCGGCTGAAGTTGTCCCCAGGAGATGGCCGAAGGTTCCTTTTCATGGAGCTTCGGCGTTACAAACCGACATAGAGATATAATGACCTTTTTATCCATAAAGGTCTGAGTCAATGTTGTAAACTTTTGTAAGGGGCATAATTTTAATTTGTCACAGGCTACGTCCTGTGTCTATAAATAGATGAACAGTACCCCCGTACTGTTCACGCGAACCTGCCATTTGCCTCCGCATCACACCTGTACCTTTATTTTCCTCAGGAACGAAGGTACATTTGTAATTTGAAGTCATTTATATTCATTCATTCATGATAATAAAAATGGAAATGATTCCATGATCATATTTAGATGTTTATTTCATACTTCATGATTTATATGATATGAACGCTTCGTTCCCTGCCATTATGCTTACGAAGGTACATCCTTCACAACCTTCGTCCGAAATTCTTTATATCCTGAAGGGATATAATGTTTTGGAGGACGAAGGACTTTAACACTTAACATTTTCTATGTTGCCTTGTTCTTAATTCTTAGCATTTGAGAACAAGCCCCCAACAGGTAGCAACAAATATATGATCACTACAAAACATACCTGCGGTCTCCATGCCTAGCCATGGAGTTAACCACACCTTCAGTTTTCACGAAACCAAGTCCAATCACTGTCACTTTCATGATGTTGATGATGATGATAAGAGGAGCGAGAGATGGAGCAAACACATCATCTGAGCTGAAAACGAAATGAGCAAGGAAAGGAACTATTTGTATGCAGTCAGGTTGATACGATACGACTGGAGGAGGAGGAATTTTTGTCTTTGCTGGTGGCCTAATTTTTACTTTACCTGAACAAAGGCCACATAAGGAAATAGACTAATCCTACAGTTATGTGCACCAGTTTCCTGCAGAGTTTCTAGAATGCACAGAGAAAGACATATACAGAGAAATAGACTAATTCTTGGAGAGGTTCGCGGCGCCGCCGCCGGTGGCCTCGTGCGCGTGCGGCGGGCAGCTGGCATCGTGTGGCGCGTGGAGGGATCGGGTTGCGGCGGAACCCGCAACGGCTGGCAGAGCGAGGTGGCGAGTCAGGGGACAAGGGAGAGGTGGCGAGGACGAGGGGCTGTCGAGGCGAGGATTGCGCGACCGAGTGGGCGGGAGTGGCGGTTGCGGAGCGGTCGCGCGCGGGGTTTGCGGTGGGCGGGCGGGCGGATCTCACGGCTGGTGGGCGGGCGGGCGGATCTCGCCGGTCACGGCTGGTGGGCGGGCGGGCGGATCTCGCCGGTCACATCGCGGCGGTTTTGTGGATCACGACAGTGGAGGCATGCACGGAGCGGTCGCGGCGGGGTGGCTGGATGGTGGACGGGCGGGCCGCGAGATCGCGGCGGTTTTGCGGCGGGCGGGCGGATCGCGCGGTTGCGGCATGCACAGGCGAGGAGGAGGGAGGGCAGGGAGGACGGCGAAAAGGGCCGCCACCGTCCTGTGCGATCCTGCCAAGAGGACACGACCTGGAGATCGTGGGGGGAGGTGGTGGAGGTCGCCCTCGCTCATCCAACCGCCAGTGCTTGCTTCTAGACCAACCCCTCTCTCGGCTTCTCCGCCTCAAGCCTCTCCCCAATTCCGCTAGCTGCTGCGCATCGGCCGCCGCGAACCGACGACCGACTGGTGCTGCTCCGCCATGGCCGGCGCCGGCGCCGAGCTGGGCCGCCGAGCCGCTGCGAACGCTGCCAACACCGCGGGCCCGCATCTAGGCTCGGTAGATTTCGCTCCTGCTCTTGTTCCCAGCTTGCTTCCGTGTCGCTGTCGCTTCAGCATGACAGGTTTGCCGCGGGGGATTGCGATTTTTAGCTTGGTGCCACAGTGATGGCTGGTGAGGCGCGGCGCGGCGCTAGATCGGATCGCGACAGTGGAGGCATGCACGGAGCGGTCGCGGCGGGGTGGCTGGATGGTGGACGGGCGGGCCACGAGATCGCGGCGGTTTTGCGGCGGGCGGGCGGATCGCGCGGTTGCGGCATGCACGGGCGGGCGGATCGCGGCGGTGGCTGGATTGCGGGTGTGCAGGCGTACGGAGGCGGGGGCAGTCTACACTTGGGTCTTAATAGTTGTATATATATATAGGGCAGGTATAACGGGAGCCCTGAGCTTTGGATATTAAAGGAAGCCCAGGTCGGTTCCCGATGTCTGGCCGATGGAACAGGCGCGCCTGTGTTTTAACGTGGGGCTGAGAGGAGGCATGCAGGACAGACGGCGCCGTGACGCGGTTGTTTGAATGGTAAGGAAATTGCGCGGAATTAAAGGGAATATATGTCACATGCAAACGTGATTACTGGGATACGTGGGCGCGTAAATTATGGATCTTGCATGGTAAGTAATGTGCGGAAGGTAAAAAAACATGAAGCATAAGATGTTGAAAGATATGGCATAAAACCGAAGCGGCATATTAGATGCATAAACATTATATACCTAATGGCGTAAAATGTTGTGTCATTGTGCGTAAATTTTATATTATGAATTTTAGTTTGACAAAGACGTCGCCATAATATCGGGACGATTTCCGAAATAATGAGGAGACCCTGTAAACGTGGATGCGGTTACTTTTATAGTATCCGAGATTTACTTTCATTCGGAAAAAAGACCACTAAGACTGCATAACTAATCGGAGTTGGACATGGCCGGCTCTGGAGGGTCGCCGGCGATGGAAGGAGATGGCGTTCGTCTTGATCCAGAGATAGAGGGAGGAGTTGGTGGTAACTCACTGATGACACCACCGCCTGCTCTAATGGGTCCTGCGATCGCCGAGATGAGCATAGGGGAAGAAGGAGAACAAAGGGTACGACCTCCTATGTCCAATATTAGCTCCAGGGAGATGGATACGCCACAGATACTGCGTTCACATGTAAGTCCAGTCGCTGTATTTGATTATCGATTGATTATATTGTTGTGAACATATTCAATGGTACAAACAACAATGACAATGAAATAGCAGGCAAAAAACATTGATCCAACTATAGTGCCAACGGTAGGGATGACTTTCAAGGATGTTGATGATGCATATAAATTCTATAAAAGGTATGCATATGAAGTTGGATTTCCACTGAAGAAATACAGAGAGAAGACATTCAGTAAGTGGATAAATTGTTCACGTGAAGGTAAAAGTGCAGCAAAATCAAATGATACACCTAGGATGAGGAATAGATCATCGGGGCGTACACAATGCAAAGCTGGAATAAAATTAAAAAAAATATATGATGATGAAAACAAAATGGTTGTAGCTACAAAAATTGAACTGGTAAACTTGGAGCATAACCATGAGTTCATAACTGACGAAGCAGAGAAACAACATTTACGTTGCAACAAAATTAGGGATGCTGAGTTCATAAATTTTGTGGATGCAATGCATGATAGCCGAGTGCCGCAGCATTGCATAGTTGATTTCATATCAGAAATGCATGATGGGCCGGAGAACGTACCGGTAACTGCTCAAGATCTGAAAAATATGTAAGCAATACTTTTTTGTTACATGTGTATATATCAATAGCCAGGAATTTTACTATAGTAAATGTGTGTGTAACAATTTTTTGTTCAAACAAATGTAGGAGGGCAGCCAGGAGAAGAGAAAATTGCTCAAATGATGTAGCCAAACTTTTGGCTTTCTTTAGAGAATGCAAAAAACAGAATCCACAATTTTTTTGTGATTTCCAGCTAGACGATGATGGGAAAATAGTTAGTATTTTTTGGTCACACGCAAGCATGCAGGGGGAATACGCAGATTGTGGTGATGCTGTGACATTTGATACAACACACAAGACAAATATATATGATAAACCACTGGGCATGTTTGTTGGAGCTAACAGCCATCTGCAGTGTACAGTGTTTGGATTTGTTTTGTTGGGAGATGAAACAGTACAGACTTTTGAATGGGCTTTCAATTCATTCAAAACATGTATGGGAGGCGAGGGTCCAAGAGTTATGCTTACAGGTATGTGATATATAAATTTGTTATGCAAAACAATGAATTAATTTATTGTGAAAATAACTGAATAATCTGTGAACAATTACAGATCAAGATCCTGCAATGCCAATTGCTCTGAGAACTGTATTTCCAAAAACAGTTCACAGACTGTGCTTATGGCATGTACAGAACAGATTTATGCCATTCCTGAATGAGATATATGCCAGGTTTGCTGTTAAGGATTTTAAAACAACATTCCAGTCTATTATACATCATCCATTAACTCCTCATGAGTTTGAATGTGCCTGGGAAATGATGCTAGAGGAGTTCAATCTTCATGAAGATATAACTCTACGCAAATTATATGAAATAAGAAAAGAATGGATACCTGCATTTTTTAAAAATGACTTCTGTGGGGTAATGGTATCTACACAACGAAGTGAGAGCATGAACAGATTAGTGAAGCAATCACATGTAGATGCGAACACCCCACTGCATGAGTTCGCTAAACAAATGATGAAAATGTTGCACAGCAGGGAAATGAAAGAATCAAAGGAGGCATTGGTGAGCAAGGTATGTCGTGCTTGTTAGCAATAACGGTTTGCATATAATTATGTAAATAATTTGTTTAATTATGATAATAATGTGTTATAGGCACCAAGGACAACAGATACATTATATAGGTTCGAAGTGAGAGTCTCTAGAGCATACACCAGAGCGGTTATGAATAGATTCGAGGAATCAATGAAATACGCCACTGCATACAAAATATTAAAGGACCCAGACGGATGTGATAATGAATGGATCGTACAGCATACAAAACGGTCTAATAAAATTGTGTGGGGACAACATCAATTCAAGATATCAGCAGACATAGAAGCTGGGGAGTATACATGCGAGTGCAAACAGTGGGAACATACAGGTTTGTACGTATTATGTTGGTTAGCATAAAAAATTTGCATACTAGATAATTTGATGATTGTAGTACAATTAATGTATATTTTTGAAATAATGGTTTGTTTTCATGTTTTCAGGTCTATTGTGTGTTCATCTTTTAAGAGCCTTCATGCATCTTCAAGTTGAAAAGATACCCTCAAAGTATATATTGCAAAGGTACACTGTCTCATCAAGAAAAGATGTTCCGTTTGAAAGAATTGATAAGAGCTTCAGGGGGAAGGATGGAGTTACTAAATCATACAGACAGAAAATGTTGTTAACGAAAACTATGAAAGTAGTTCGTCAGGCGTGTATGTCAAAAGCAGGGTACGATAAGGCGATGGATGTGTTGGATGAGCTCGATGTCGTTCTAAGCCGATTGGAGCCAGATATTGGATGTAATGAGTCAACAGATGTTAGTGATAATGAGGAAGACAAGGTAATAATATTGCAGATGTTTTAGTGTTATACTATTTGTAACATAAATTATGCATAAGTAACATGTTATTTTGTACCAGGAAGAAGAGTTGAATAAAATTAATGCTAGCGATGGGATGGAAGATGACAATACAATTACATGTCATAATAAGGTATGTAAAAGATATATATATATAAGCTTGCATGAAGTATTGTATATAATGAATATATAATATCATTGTAATAAGCAAATAATATTTTGTAGGATTCGCATAACACCAGGACTGGATGTGAACATGCATTAACAATAATAACAACTGGTAACCAGGTACATATTAAAATAATATTGTTTATTTGTCTAAAATGAAAATATAATTTTATGTTGCATGTAAATGTTGATGTATTTGGGTTGGGCTTTAAAGGAGGACAACATGAGATTTTCACATGAGGTTGGTGATACAAGTTCTCTGTGTCACGTAGCACATGAACAAATGGAAAATATTGCTGCATCATCAGAAGCTAAAAAGGTGAGCATTGATAAATGATTTTACTGATTGGTATAAATATATGTAAATATGCGTATACTAAATGGTAACGTCTATTATTATGCAGAGGTTGAATTTTAATGTGGATGTTATAAATCTGAGTATGCCGGATCGTGCAAGACCAAAGGGACGGACAATCAAAAATTCAGAAGATAGGATTATGAGACTAGGTGCGAAAGGAGAGAAAAAGAAGAATAGGAGATGCCATTTGTGTGGAATAGCAGATGGGCATAACAGCAGAACATGTCTGTCTGTGGAAGAGAACAGGGCAAGGCTAGCAAAACTGTCTAATCGAAAGAGAGGACGGCCAGCCGGATCAAGACTAAACAATAAAACAACTGCTCCACAGTGGAATGAAACATCGACTGCAAAAAAACATCGTATTGATGAAGAAGTGGAAAATGAAGAAGCCGATGAGCATATGGATTTGGGCGAATAATTTGAAGTGTGACTAACGAGTGGTCGATTTAGAAGAAACTTGTAATATCACAATGACTTATGCTTTATTTTGTTCGAAATTCAGCAGTTTGCATGAAAGGGTTATATAATGCGTAGATATAAAACTATAAAATGCTGCGTAAATATAGACAATTACACAAATTATGTAACTGAATATGCACAACAAATTGGCATTGAACGTTTAGCAATCGGAAGGTCTGGACATTAATGTTATATAAAACTGTATACACTTAACAATACTAATCGAATGGGAGTGCATACGTCGGTTTCACACTTCAAATACAACAAACAGGATATAGCATAAACACTTGTTACGATTAGCATAATTAGCGTGAAAAATGTATAAAAGATGAACCTAGTGTATATAAAATAAGGAAGTATATATTATGCATAAAACTTGAATATTGAAACAATATGATAATACAAATAAGCCAAACCTTGGAAGCAAAAAGATTAACCAACTCACAAACTGGAGATGAACTAACATAGAATTTGTTAACAGATAACATAAATAGCCATTCTGGTAACAATTATGTTTGACACACTTCAGATAAAAACTAATGCGAAGTAGCATAGACATTAGCCACATTGAACATAAGTGGCACACAGAGTATCAAACAAATTATCAGAGGCCTGACATAAGTGACTTAACAAGTAACATAAACAGTTTTGTGCATCGCACAGGGAATCATGTTCAGCTATGCTATCTAAGTCTTGGCTTTCAAACAGCGGCGTCTCCTTGGAGAATACTTGAAAGGCAGCAGTTCTGCAGGAAGGGGGCAACCATGTTGTTGCGATGAAAGGTAAGGTAATGCAGAACAAAGGCACGTTGGTCCAATGGTTCATCCTGAAATAGCCATAATATCAATTTAATGGTAGAATAAAATCTGAAGGAGTAATATATGCAAGATTAGAAAACTAATTTAGTGACATACTGGAGTATAAAATTCTGATAAGTCGCCATCATCAAAATCGTAGTAGCGGAGGAAGTTTGCAACAAAAAACCACAATCATTTGACCCTGGTGTCATGGTTGGACAATTGGGAAGAAGCCCAATCTTGTAGTTGCCATACTTTGGTACAGTTGACTCAGGTCGAGCTTCATGTAAGGCAATGCTAAGTCTTCTCATTATTAGTGTGGACCAAGGTATCTTCGTTCCATTTATCATCATTTGATCATTATGGATTTGTTTCCATGTAGTGCCTCCAAGCAATGTACCATAAGGGTTTGAATCTAAGATGTCTATTCGACGACGTTCAAAATTGATTGCATAAAGGGTCCAGTGGCTTCGGTGTAGCATAGGAACCAGGATCTGTTAAATATATATGTAAAATTATGAATGATTTATACTATGCATATGAAAAATTAAAACTAATACAACATAAAACTAGTAACCAAAAGTACACTCTAACATTTGTACAAATGAAACTGATTAGAACTCACCAATTTAATCTGGTTAAGAACATCATCTGAAGGTAGGGTCGGTTCAAGATGTTCTTTAAGAAGTGATGTTGTGAAGGGCTGTGGATTTGAACTGTGTTGTTCAAACTCCTCAATATTCAAAATGGTCTGGACAAAGAAAATAACTTGATTGGTATTATATATTTATAAAGTAAGTGTTGCAATAAGATACAAGTTGTGGAGAAACAATTACCCCAACGTTGACGTTCAGTATTAGAGTGTTGATTACAGAATCTGGATTGTATAATACATCATCCTGACGAATACAGTCGATAAATCCCTGCATGAAAGTATTCTCAAGACATTTGTTGGGACCAAACGACTGGACAACATCAAGGACAGACCCTCCAAATCCTCCAAAATTAATGATAGACCTGGGGAAAAAACTTTGATTACAATCCTTCTAATTATACTTAATTGGAATTTGAATAACGAATACATACATGCTCGGATCTAGTTTTCCTGACAAAATGAACTTAAGCAGGTTGCGAGCACAGTCTTCACGTGACACGTGGGGATGTTCAGCGACTGCAGCTTTACAGGAACTATCCTTTGCAACCAGGTCGGTAGTTGCCTAAGATATGAATAAATGTTAGTAAACAGTTGCATAAATATGTTTGTCTTATTGTATAAATAGGAAAAATATGAAAATTACAACATGTCTTACATCTGTCAATGGGGTTTTATCGAACAGAGGTGCACCAGATACAGGAGTATCATGTGTAACAGATTTTTGTCCTTCCTGTAACCAATAAATTTATTAATATAAACGTAATGAAACATAGGGAAAAATTAATATTAGCATAATATGATGGAGGTGTAAATACTTACACTATTTATATTTGGTGTTAACTTAGGATCAGCAGGCTTGTCTGTTGTGGGAGCCTGGGAAGTTAAAAAATAAAGCATGCATATATATTAATGTTACTTGCATACATTGTAACTGAAATAATGATAATAATGATATAAGGAAGTCAAACATTAGATTTTGGAGTCTTGTCAAAAATAGGATCATCCATAGCTTCAGCTTTTTTGCAGACGTTCCCACTGACAATCTATAATGGAAACAACTGAGATTTGAATAAACGGTAACTTGTATGCAGAATAGAATATATGCATAGTATATATAGTTTGTATGAGAAAACTTACATCATCTGATACTTTGATATGATCAGTAGGAACATGGCTTTCCTGATCATGTTGTTGTTTATCAGGTGTTGGAACAGTTGGTGTGGATACTGGATCATTTGTTGGAGGCATTGAGGGAGTGGGGGGGTTATCTACATTTGGAACATATAATAATATATTAGTTGTTACTGAATATAACAGCATTATAAATGTATCGTTATAAAAAAAATGGTTTAAAATACAAATTTACAAACTACATCAGTATACTATCAGGATGCATAAATAAAATACAGTTTTCATAAATGAAATACACTAGAAAAATATGTTGCTGCTTGTATGAGTATAAATTAATATATATATTATTTTCCGGAAATAATTCGTGAACTTGATTAGTTTAAAAAAAATAAACATAAATACTAAAACCTTCTGGCTGTGAATCGCGCTGTGTTGCAGCTCTCAAAACTTCATCGATCATTTCACCAAATGTTTCAGAGAGTTCAATCTGCTTCGAAACAATCATCTGATGGCTCAGCTGTAGGGAATCACAGTATTTATCCACCTCTTTGTCATGAGCATCAAACAATGATTGAAACATTGGACGCTGCTGGGAGGGCAAACATTGCAACTTGTTGCCAATCAAATTCTTGATACGTGGCACATATATGTTGAAAACGGCAGAAGCAGGCCGTTCTGGAGCAATGACGTAACACGTTTCTGAACGGCTACGAAACTGTATAAAATCAAATAGAACAGTTAGCAGTAATAATATTTTAACATCTGCATAACAGGACAAAAAAATTGTTTGTGTCTAACCTCTGCATATCCGAATGGTTCACCAGTTTTACGGGGGGGGGGGGGGGGCGTCTGTCACCCCGAGCCAACTCTCTTATGGTCTCATTATCAAAAAACTTAATGCGTGGAGTACCATATTTGTTATCCGGAGCAGCAGGGTGATGTAGGTGATCAAGATAGTAAATCTGAAAAAAAGGAATGCACAAATATATAAAATTAGTACATAACAAATATTTGCATACCATATATATGCACAGTAAACAAGAGAAAATTACTTACTAAAACAATGAGTGAGCATCCATATATTGTTGCTGTGATGTTTGTTTTGTTCCTTTTATGCCAACGTGCGGCAGCATCGCACAAATCCGTGTAAACTAGTTGACACCAGTCAATATCAGCCATTCGGGCCATGTTTGAAGTCATGAGTACCTCATTGTTTGTAATGCCCCAAGAAGCAGAAGGAAACAGAAGTCGATTGAATAGAATGAGAAAAAACATCTAATTGATAGCTCATCATCGTTGCCAAGCACTATCTTATCTTGAAGCTTGACAACATCAAATTCTTCTTTACAGACATTGAGATGACGTCTCAGATTAGCAACAGCATCGATTTCACCGTACCAATCAGTAAACTCTCTACCTCCTCCGGCACATGGCAACCCCAAAATCAGATGAACTGTGTCTTTTGTTATCTTAAGTTCTTTGCCAGCCCCTGGGCGTATGGTCATGTCATTTGGATCTAATTTGTCCATCAACCACCTGATAAGTGATCTGCTCTCCAATGCATCAGTTCGCAAATCAAATATGCTAGAAAATCCCAACCTAGCGACGGCATCACGCTGCCGATCGCTCATTATCCTTGATGATACAATAACATCAAAGGGAATGCATCGGATATTCAATTTCTGGAAGCATAAATGAATATGCATTAATACAGAAAGTATATATATAGGTAGAACTAATGATACTATATTTATTACATGCTTGTAAATAACTAGTCTACAACACTAAAAAAAGTAAACACCATATTTGTTGATAATAATATACATAAATGTAAAGTGGGGGAAAATTCAAAATTGATTGGGCACCATGATTAACACATGAATAAACATAAAATATATAAATATTACCTGTGATTTGACAGGAGACTTCTTTTTAGGAGAGTTTTTTTTTGCAATGATATTACATTTTGGGCTTCTTTTCACGGTCGGAACTTGAGGAGAAGGTACTTTTAACTTCTTTGAGCTGATTTGGTCTGGAGGAGAAGGTGATGCAGATCTGAATTGACGCTTTAACGATGGAGCATCCATGAAGTCGTCGTCAGAGAGAGCAGCTGGAGCAGGAGGTTTTCTTTTTAAACGACAAGCTAAAGCCTTTCTGCGAACACGATGGATTGGGGCTGGCTGTGGCTCATTCTGTTCCTGATTTTGAGGAATATCATCTTGGTGAGCTGAGCTGCTGGATCTTGTACGTCTGGAAATGTCAATTGAAAAAACCTCCTGACTGGATTCAATAGTTAATCTTTTTGGATTACTGGGCGGGCGATCAACAGACTTCATGACTAAATACTGAATAAATCTGTAGAAAAAGGAAGTTGTTTTTAAATACTTTGATTTATGCAAGAATATATGCCAGAAAAAAACTAATTTTTACTATAACTATCTGAAATGCATACTATATAATGCTAAATGGAATTACATGACTTAAACTACCTTTTACATTTATGCGAGATCATTTAATGAGCAATTGTTATATACAAGCATAAAGATTGATTTAATATTTCATATAATTGTAAATGGATCAGGATAAAATAAGAGCCTTTATGCATCAACTAACTATACAACATATTTTAATAACTGGTTCATAGTAATAAAAACATTTAGCTCAAATAACATGAATATTTAAATAACATTTGCTTAAATAACAGTATCTGTATGTATTTATATATAATGAACAGGAGTGTAAACTAATTATGCAAGTAAATAGAACAATTCAAATATGCTTAATATATGTTCACAAACTTGTGTATGAATGAGCATACACATTACTGCCAATATGCATATATATCAAATCCAATGGGTATATTTTATATATAATAAAACAGATGTGTACACAAAATGATTTAATTGAATAAAAAGTAATGAGGATATGCATATAAATGATATACAATAAGCATATTAGATAATTAAATGGATGTGAAAACAAATCGTTAGAGCAAATGTGCATAAAGAATACTGACTATATGCATGTATAATAAAACAAATGTTTAAACAAATGACTCAAGTGAATGTGCATAAACAGTACTGAGGATATGCATATATATCAAATACAAATAAGCATATTTGATAATAAAATATATGTGAAAACAAATCATTAAAGTAAATGTGCATAAAGAGTACTGACTATATGCATATATAATAAACCAAATGTGTAAACAAATGACTCAGGTGAATGTGCATAAACAGAACTGAAGATATGCATATATATTACATACAAACAGCATATATATGTTACTTGGGTTGTATAAAAGTACTATCTGCTAACTAATCAGTAAATACCTAATCCACAGCCTTTTGCCTAAATACAGAATGTCGGGCGATAGTAGGAATACAGAATAAATACACATACCCTAATATCGCGGCTCCTAAACAAAAAAAGATGCAATGCGCGATGCAATGACCCGATTATAGTGATGTATAAGCGGATACAAATCACACATTTAGCTGGATAATAAGGGTTACCATCAAATCCACTTCAAATCGACCGATAGGGCTCAAAAAATCGACGGCAAACTCGGGGTATTTCAATGTTGGATTACCTGGAACTTCTTGAATCGGCTCCAATGCTGGGAGATTGAAGGATGTAAGGAGTAATGGAATGGCGCTGGATTGGAGCGGCGGTGGATTGGCGCTGCGCTGGTTTGGAGGCGGTGAAATCGCCTGGGGAGTCGCCTCCCACGAAAGGAAAATCTGCGCGGCTGGGGTTTTCTTCGAATGGACGCTAGTTTATCTCCGTTGAATGCGTGAGTACGGTTTTAGAAACAGGAAACGTGGGAGAGGTGGCTGGTTGACGGGGGTAACGGCGCCGTGACTATAATCAGTTGACTCGGTGTGGTTCAACCAAAATGCCCATGTTGACTAGCCTGGGCTTCCTTTATTATTGGAAGCCCAGGGCTCTTAATATATATATATATATATATATATATATATATATATATATATATATATGAGAGGAGTTTCCTCTCTCTTCCATGTAGAGTAAATTATGGAGGAAGTTGTTGGAGCAACTCCTCATCTTATAGTACACGGTATGTGGGGTGGGGGTAGTATATGGGGTTCTCTTTTGGAGCTCGACGATTTTAACACCCTCGAGAAGTTGAGGCGAGAGCTTCGTTCATGTGTAGAACAGATCGTTGGAGAGGTATTAGGAGAAAAGAGAAGAAATAAAAAGGGTAAATTTATGTATAAGTGGTAGGTGGCTAAATTTTTCGAAGACAGGAAAACGGAAAAGCATAGGGAAAGCTACTTCCAATTTATCCTCTTTGCTTCTGCTTATTACAAATAGAGGCGGGTTTGATAAGTTAAACCAAACGCATCATCTGACGGCTGACCAGGCAGCCTTTTTTTCTCAATGGCTGGGCGCCTGGGCCATCGATGTCATCAGATGGGTTGATCTTCTGCTGATTTCAGGCAAGGGTAATGTTGATTTTCATATTTAAAAATCGGATATATATGTCACTGTCAGGCAACGAGTGCGCTGTTGCATCAACGTGAGCCTAACTGCATGCGGAACGTACACGAACATCTTTGCTCGGTGCAACTAACGACCTAAGCTAACGACTGGGAAACAACTACTCAATGCGCTGATCAGCATCAACGGATCAACAACATCTTCTAGTCTCAGCTACGAATGAATCAGGATGGCATATAATGAATGAATAGCAGAGGATCATGGCGTACACAAAGACTCCGTTTGTCGAGAATCGACTGCAGCTTCTAGCCCTAGACTAGACTAGAGATCAACTTAGTCCATTTCACACAGACAAAAAATAAAATAAAATAACAGTTCCGCCTTCTATTCAAGTTGTACATTATTTGCCACAGCCATGGCACTCTCTCCCCCTAACAAAGCGTCTCTGTACAATTTATCTCTGTAGCGAAATCCTTGGATCTCCTTAGACGTCTCACTGAACAACTCGACCGAGAAAGAAGAAGAAAAAAATGGAGGAAACTACTGAAAGAACCAGACCTTCTCTCGTTTCTTGGACGCTCGCGCGACCTCAGCATTTGTTGTGAATCGGGTCAGATCCTCTTCTTACCCGGCGCTTGCTCATCCTGTCGGGGTCGAAGACGGCCGACGGGGCAGAGCCAGCCCCGGCACCGGCCGCCGCTGTGCCTGTGCGCTCCTTCTCCGGCGTAAGTCTCGCGGATGGCAAGGCGTCCGGACTGCTTCGTGGCGCCAGCAGGGCTCCCGGGCTTCGAACGGCAAGGGCCTCTTCCGCCGCGGAGGCCAGAAGAACAAGCGCGGCCACAATGGCCAGTCGGTGCCAGTGAGCGTCCATTCTCGCCCGTCTCTTCCGACCACTAGCTACGCTCTCCGAAGAATTTGGAAAGCAGCGGTTTGTGTCTATGCGAAGGCGTCTGATCTCTATCTGAGCTTGACGAAAATTGCCGAGTGGGAGGCTCAGGAACTCTGATGTGTCCTGTCGGCTGTCGCTTGTGTCTGCAGATATAGCGGCGCTTGGTAGTGAGAAGATTTTGGTCCAAACTCCCAAAGCGTAAAGCTCAAAGCAATTGGCACCGAGATGTCGCTTTATACCATCGTGCATTCATGCTCATCTGCAAATGCAATGTAATCCGGTCTTGCAATTGCCAATGTGGCATACAACCAAAATGCAGTTATATGTGCTCCAATAAGGGCACCCTGCAAACTAAAGTCTGTCCATGGAGATTCTGGCCTCTTGGGACAGAGACACAGAGTGCATTGCTTTATGGTCCGCCAGCAGGTATCATCTTCGTGTGACGTGTATGCGGCGGAAGCTTCTGTCTCAAGAGACGAAAAATCATCAGCACGCCTCTCCATGCACAAAGACAACACAGCCTGTAGCAGTCTGTAGTTTCTTGTGCCGGAGCTGTTGCTTTATCTTTATGCTCTTCATTCACTTCTTTAAAATCATTCTTGGCTTGTCCCGGCCGGCCTCCTTTTGCTGTGGATCTAGTGGGGTCCCAATGCAAGGCAATCCCGTTCAAAGATCCAAAGAGTAGCCACGACCAAAAGAGTCACGGCAACTACTCCTACGGTGAATTGAGCCGGTCTACATCAGGCCCATCGTGTTTCAGTTTAAATGGGAAGGTCTAAATTTTTTTTGGAGTGTGTCGTGTCAGTCTAAAGTGTAGAAATAATGGTCTAGTCCAGCCCTAAAACACGTCGTGTCTTTATGGGTTTTTTCTGTTTTTCGCTAGTGATGGTACCGGAGTAGTTTTCGCGTGCGGAGGAGCGCCTTCGTGCTGTTGACGCTGAGCGCTCTAGTTTGTCTGTGGCCATTGACCTTGTATGCGATCATCTCAGGGTTTCGCAGTCGTGGGAGATGTTCGCCCGAACTCCGCGGATGGCGCAAATCTCCAGCCGCATTCGTGAACTGGAGGACATCTCATTCCAACTCGAGGTTTACCTCGCTCTGGTCACCGCCCGACATCTTAGTGAGGACTCGTCCAAGCGAAACTGACCTCACCCCGGACGCGCCGGCAATCGGCGTTGCGGCGAGCTCGAGAGGCCTGAGAGCATTGGCGAGAACCATCGCGCAACGCTCGTCCTGCGATTGCCCATTTTTTCACGTTTCCTGAAGAGAAAAGATAGGTGATTTAAATTCTTTCGAGAAATTTGTACAAGCAAAGATATGTTTAATAAACGTTATCAGGGGTTTTCGCGTCGCGCTTTTGAAAGGGAAATGTGCCCTTGGGCCATTTCTAAATATTTTGGTGATTGAGTGCCAACACAAGTGCTTTTGTGTTGATCTATGCAAAGTGGTGGACAAAGTGCAAATCATGTCAAAAGGTATGTTTCTAGACTTAGTACATTGTTTTATGGACTAATGTATTGTGTCTAAGTGCTGGAAACAGGAGAAATCGAATTCGAAAAGAGATGGCTTTGTTCAGCCAAAGTCTGCTCAGTCTGGGTGCACCGGACTGTCCGGTGGTGCACCGAACAGTGTCCGGTGCGCCAGGCTGGCTCTGGCGAACTTGCTGCTCTCGGGAGTTCGACGACGGCGTACGGCTATAATTCATCGGACTGTCCGGTGTGCACCGGACTGTCCGGTGAGCCGTTCACAGGCGAAGTCGTCGCTCTCGGGAAGCCATCAACGGCGTACTGCTATAATTCACTGGACTGTCCGGTGTGCACCGGACTGTCCGGTGAGCCAACGGTCACCCGGGCCAACGGTCGGCCGAGGATTCCGCGCGTGACGCGTGGCCGAGCCAACGGTCAAATTGGGCACCGGACTGTCCGGTGTGCACCGGACTGTCCGGTGCGCCAACGGCTCTCAATTAGCAACGGTCGGCTTCGCTAAATAAGGGAACAAATCCGCACCGGACAGTGTCCGGTGCGCCAGGCGACAGAAGGCAAGATCTGCCTTTCTGGAATGCTCTCAACGGCTCCTAGCTGCCTTGGGGCTATAAAAGGGACCCCTAGGCGCATGGAGGAGTACACCAAGCATTCTCACAACATTCCTAAGCACCAAGACTTCGATTCCGCGCATTTGTTTCTTCATGATAGCATATAGAGCTCTAGTTGAGTTGTGAACTCGTCGGGTTGTGTTGCGAGCTCTTGTTGTGACTTGTGTGCGTGTTGACATTCTGATTTTGTGTCTTGCGTGCGTTGCTCATCCCTCCCTTACTCCGTACTTCTTTGTAAACTTCAAGTGTAAGGGCGAGAGACTCCAAGTTGTGGAGATTCCTCGCGAATGGGATAAAGAAAAGCAAAGCAAAACACCGTGGTATTCAAGTGGGTCTTTGGACCACTTGAGAGGGGTTGATTGCAACCCTCGTCCGTTGGGACGCCACAACGTGGAAGTAGGCAAGTATTGTACTTGGCCGAACCACGAGATAAACCACTGTGTCTATCTGTGTTGATTCTCTTGTGGTTATCGTGTCTTGCAAGAACTTCTCTCTAGCCACTTGGCGGTTGTTGTGCTAACGCTTAATCAAGTTTTTGTGGCCCAAGTTTAAGTTTTACAGGATCACCTATTCACCCCCCCTCTAGGTGCTCTCAATTGGTATCAGAGCCGTTCTCTTCACGAAGGGACTAATCGCCCGAAGAGATGGATCCTAAGGGGAAGGGAATTGTGATCAACGATAAGGAGAAGGAGTCTTTCGTCAACGAGCCAAAAGACGACAAGCCTACCGACTCAGGCTCGGGCCATAAACGGAAAGATGGGAAGAAGAAGAAGACAAGGCACATCAAGGAGATCGTCTACTACGACGACAGTGACGAGTCCACTTCTTCCCAAAAGGACGACTACGACTACGAGAAACGGAAAACGGTCAATTCGAATTTTTCTTTCGATTACTCTCGTATTCCTCAGAGTTCAAATGCTCATTTGCTTTCCATCCCTCTTGGCAAACCTCCACACTTTGATGGGGAGGACTACGGATTTTGTAGTCATAAAATGCGTAGTCACTTGTTCTCTCTCCATCCAAGCATATGGGAGATTGTTGAGAATGGAATGAAATTTGATAGCTCGGATAGTCCTATATTTATTAATGAACAGATCCATAAAAATGCACAAGCTACTACTGTGTTGCTAGCCTCTTTGTGCAGGGACGAGTACCATAAAGTGAGCGGCTTGGACAATGCCAAGCAGATCTGGGACACCCTCAAGATCTCTCATGAGGGGAACGACGTCACCTTGCTCACCAAGATGGAGTTGGTGGAGGGCGAGCTTGGAAGATTTGCAATGATAAGGGGAGAAGAGCCAACCCAAACATACAACCGGCTCAAGACCCTCATCAACAAGATAAGGAGCTACGGAAGCACGCGATGGACGGACCACGACGTCGTCCGCCTAATGCTAAGGTCCTTTACTGTACTTGATCCACATTTGGTGAACAATATTCGTGAAAATCCTAGGTACACGAAGATGTCGCTCGAAGAAGTTCTTGGGAAGTTCGTAAGCGGGCAAATAATGATCAAGGAGGCGAGATACGTGGATGACGCATTAAATGGTCCAATCAATGAGACTCAACCCATTGCTCTCAAGGCAACGAGAAGCAAGGAGGCGCTTCCTAGCAAGGTGGCGCAAGTTGAGGCGGCAGGGCTTAATGATGAAGAGATGGCCCTCATCATCAAGCGCTTCAAGACGGCGCTAAAGGGTCGCAAGGGACAGCCAAGCAAGACCAAGACAAAGGGGAAGCGCTCATGCTTTAAATGTGGTAAGATTGGTCATTTTATTGCTAACTGTCCCGATAATGATAGTGACCAGGAAAAAGGGAACAAAAGAGAAAAGAAGAAGAATTACAAGAAGGCCAAGGGCGAGGCACACCTTGGAAAGGAGTGGGACTCGGACTGTTCGTCATCCGACTCCGACAATGAAGGACTCGCCGCCACCGCCTTCAACAAGTCATCCCTCTTCCCCAATGAGTGTCACACATGCCTCATGGCAAAGGAGAAGAAGGTATGTACTCGAAACAATGCCACTTATGATTCTTCTAGTGATGATGAGTCTAGTGATGAAGAAATAGATTACTCTAGTTTGTTCAAGGGATTGGATAGAACTAAAATAGATAAGATTAATGAATTGATTGATGCCTTGAATGAAAAGGATAGACTTTTAGAGAAACAAGAGGACCTTTTATATGAAGAGCATGATAAATTTGTTAGTGCACAAAATTCACTTGCTCTAGAAGTTAAAAGGAATGAAATGCTTTCTTGTGAACTATCTACTTGTCATGAAATCATTTCTACTTTAAAAGGTGTTAATGATAATTTAAATGCTAAACTAGAAGTAGCAAGTAAATCTAACTCTTGTGTAGAACATGTTATGATTTGCAATAGGTGTAAAGATTTTGACATTGATGCTTGTAGTGAACACCTAGTTTCAATCTCCAAATTAAATGATGAATTGGCTAGTCTTAATGCCCAACTTAAGACTAGCAAAAGTGAATTCGATAAGCTAAAATTTGCAAGGGATGCCTACACGATTGGTAGACACCCCTCAATTAAGGATGGACTTGGCTTCAAGAGGGAAGCCAAGAACTTGACAAGCCATAAGGCTCCCATCTCCGCCAAGGAGAAAGGGAAGGCCCCTATGGCTAGTAGTGCTAAAAAGAACCATGCTTTTATGTACCATGATAGGAGACAGTCTAGAAATGCTTATAGGAGTTGTAATGCCTATGATGCTTTTGATTCTCATGCCATGTTTGCTTCTAGTTCTTCCTATATGCATGGTAGAGATATGTCTAGGAGAAATGTTGTTCATCATATGCCTACGAGAAATGTTGTTAATGTTCCTAGGAAAGTTAATGAACCTTCTACAATATATCATGCTTGCAATGCTTCATTTGCCATTTGTAGAAAGAATAAGAAGGTGATTGCTAGGAAGTTAGGGGCAAGATGCAAGGGAGATAAAACTTGCATTTGGGTCCCTAAGACAATTGTGACTAACCTTGTAGGACCCAACAAGAGTTGGGTACCTAAGACCCAAGCCTAAATTTGCCTTGCAGGTTTATGCATCCGGGGGTTCAAGCTAGATTATCGACAGCGGATGCACAAACCATATGACGGGGGAGAAGATGTTCACCTCCTACGTCAAAAACAAGGATTCCCAAGATTCAATAATATTCGGTGATGGGAACCAAGGCAAGGTAAAAGGGTTAGGTAAAATTGCTATTTCATCCGAGCACTCTATATCTAATGTGTTTTTAGTTGAGTCCCTTGGATATAATTTGTTATCTGTTAGTCAATTATGCAATATGGGATATAATTGTCTATTCACAAATGTAGATGTGTCTGTCTTTAGAAGGTGTGATGGTTCACTAGCTTTTAAGGGTGTACTAGACGGCAAACTTTATTTGGTTGATTTTACAAAAGAAGAGGCCGGTCTAGATGCATGCTTAATTGCTAAGACTTGCATGGGCTGGCTGTGGCATCGCCGCTTAGCACATGTGGGGATGAAGAACCTCCACAAGCTTCTAAAGGGAGAACACGTGATAGGTCTAACTAATGTGCATTTCGAAAAAGATAGACCTTGTGCAGCTTGTCAAGCAGGCAAACAGGTGGGAAGCTCTCATCACACCAAAAATGTGATGACCACATCAAGACCCTTGGAGATGCTTCACATGGACCTCTTCGGACCCGTCGCCTATCTAAGTATAGGAGGAAGTAAGTATGGTCTTGTTATAGTTGATGATTTTTACCGCTTCACTTGGGTATTCTTTTTGCAGGATAAATCTGAAACCCAAGGGACCCTCAAGCGCTTCCTAAGGAGAGCTCAAAATGAGTTTGAGCTCAAGGTGAAGAAGATAAGGAGCGACAACGGGTCCGAGTTCAAGAACCTTCAAGTGGAGGAGTTCCTTGAGGAGGAGGGGATCAAGCACGAGTTCTCCGCTCCCTACACACCACAGCAAAATGGTGTGGTAGAGAGGAAGAACAGGACACTCATCGATATGGCGAGGACGATGCTTGGAGAGTTCAAGACCCCCAAGCGGTTTTGGTCGGAAGCTGTGAACACGGCTTGCCACGCCATCAACCGGGTCTACCTTCACCGCCTCCTCAAGAAGACTTCGTATGAGCTGCTAACTGGTAACAAACCCAATGTGTCTTACTTTCGTGTATTTGGGAGCAAGTGTTATATTCTTGTGAAGAAAGGTAGAACTTCTAAATTTGCTCCTAAAGTTGTAGAAGGGTTTTTATTAGGTTATGACTCAAATACAAAGGCGTATAGGGTCTTCAACAAATCATCAGGTTTGGTTGACGTCTCTAGCGATGTTGTATTTGATGAGACTAATGGCTCTAGGGGTGAAAACGGGTAGGGTACCCGAAACGGGTACCGGATACGGATACTGATTCGGGACCATTTTTCGGATACGGATACGGGTATTTTTATATTCGGGACGGATACGGGTAATACCCGGATAGTATATCTTCGGATTCGGGTCGGATACGGAACGAGTACTACCCGGTAAATACCCGAATATTCGGGTCGGATACGGGTACCCGGAATTCGGGTACCCGTTTTTTCTTTTTCTGCATAATAATATAGTTATAAAACCATAACTTTTACATATGAAATCGGATGAAGATAAAGTTTATATGAAAATTGTAGAGCTCGAAGAGATCTATAACTTTGTAGTACAACACATGTTTGTTTAAACATATATTTAGGCCAAAATCATTGAAATAATGTCTAAATTTATATCAAAATAGTATAATTTAACATTTTCATGTGGGGACTTAAGATTATCTCCATGTGGGAACTTAGAATTATCTTTTTATAGACTATTTATTAATATTTGTAACTTATTCACAATTTTCGGTCGACACTACAATATTTTTATGAATTTAATTGTATTTTGATGATTTTCTACAACAAGAAATTAATAATACACCAAATAGCCTAAAAATTCATGAATTTTTACGGGGACACAACATATATCCACATATAGTTCTAAAAAACATTTGGATTATAAAATTCACAAGATGTTGGTGTTTCTTCCATTCCACTCCCACTTATTGCGTGAGTTACACGTGAAATCATTTTATGTATCAACGTTTCAACATAATTAATATTTCACTTATCATTTTCATGTGGCGACTTGAGGTTTTATTTGAATAGAATGTTTATTTGTTTTGGTAAGCTTTTTGCAATTCTGGGTCAAAACTAGTTTATTTATGAATTTTAATTATATTTTGATGATTTTATGTAGAAAGAAATTAATAATGTACAAATAGCCTCATAAATCTATGAAATTATACGAAGGTACAACATATAGCCACATATAGTCATAAAAAATAATGGGGCCATAAAATCCATATGATGTCAACGTTTTTTCTATTTTATTTCCACTTATTACGTGAGTTACACGTGAAATCACTCTAAGTATCCAAGTTTCAATATAATCAATACTTCACTTTACCATTTTTATGTGGGAACTTGAGATTATCTTCTATTAAATGTTTATTAGTATTAATTTACTTGCAATTTCGTGGTTGAACAAGAATATTTTATGATAACCAATTAATGTATTATCCGACAAGTATCCGATATCCGATCAAATAATATCCGTATCCGTCACTTATCCGCCCGGATAAATATTCGGTCCCTGTATCCGTATCCGTCCCGTTTCTAACTATCCGTATCCGATCTCGAATCCGTTTTAAATACATTAGGGTAGGATACAGGATGAGCTACTATCCGTCCGTATCCGCCCGTTTTCACCCCTAAATGGCTCTCCAAGAGAGCAAGTTGTTGATCTTGATGATGTAGATGAAGAAGACGTTCCAACGGCCGCAATGCGCACCATGGCGATTAGCGATGTGCGACCACAGGAACAATTGGAGCAAGATCAACCTTCTTCCTCAACAATGGTGCATTCCCCAACTCAAGACGATGAACAGGTTCATCAAAAGGAGGCGTGTGATCAAGGGGGAGCACAAGATGATCATGTGATGGAAAAAGAAGCACAACCGACACCTCCAACCCAAGTTCGAGCGATGATTCAAAGGAATCATCCCGTCGACCAAATTTTGGGTGATATTAGCAAGGGAGTAACTACTCACTCTAGATTGGTGAATTTTTGTGAGCATTACTCTTTTGTCTCTTCTATTGAGCCTTTCAGGGTAGAAGAGGCCTTGCTAGATCCGGACTGGGTGTTGGCCATGCAGGAGGAGCTCAACAACTTCAAGCGTAATGAAGTTTGGACACTGGTGCCTCGTCCCAAGCAAAACGTTGTGGGAACCAAGTGGGTGTTCCGCAACAAACAGGATGAGCACGGGGTGGTGACGAGGAACAAGGCTCGACTTGTGGCAAAAGGTTATGCCCAAGTCGCAGGTTTGGACTTTGAGGAGACTTTTGCTCCTGTGGCTAGGCTAGAATCAATTCGTATTTTGCTAGCATATGCCGCTCACCATTCTTTCAGATTGTTCCAAATGGATGTGAAGAGCGCTTTCCTTAACGGGCCGATCAAGGAGGAGGTGTATGTGGAGCAACCCCCTGACTTCGAGGATGAACGGTACCCCGACCACATGTGTAAGCTCTCTAAGGCGCTCTATGGACTTAAGCAAGCCCCAAGAGCATGGTATGAATGCCTTAGAGACTTTTTAATTGCTAATGCTTTCAAGGTTGGGAAAGCCGATCCAACTCTTTTCACTAAGACTTGCGATGGTGATCTTTTTGTGTGCCAAATTTATGTCGATGACATAATATTTGGTTCTACTAACCAAAAGTCTTGTGAAGAGTTTAGCAGGGTGATGACACAGAAATTCGAGATGTCGATGATGGGCGAGTTGAACTACTTCCTTGGGTTCCAAGTGAAGCAACTCAAGGACGACACTTTCATCTCCCAAACGAAGTACACGCAAGACTTGCTAAAGCGGTTTGGGATGAAAGACGCCAAGCCCGCAAAGACTCCGATGGGAACCGACGGACACACCGACCTCAATAAAGGAGGTAAGTCCGTTGATCAAAAGGCATACCGGTCTATGATAGGGTCTTTACTTTATTTGTGTGCTAGTAGACCAGATATTATGCTTAGCGTATGCATGTGTGCTAGATTTCAATCCGATCCAAGGGAGTGTCACTTAGTGGTCGTGAAGCGAATTCTTAGATATTTAGTTGCTACGCCTTGCTTCGGGATCTAGTATCCAAAGGGGTCTACCTTTGACTTGATTGGATATTCAGACTTCGACTATGCTGGATGTAAGGTCGATAGGAAGAGTACATCGGGGATGTGCCAATTCTTAGGAAGGTCCCTGATGTCATGGAATTCTAAGAAACAAACCTCCGTTGCCCTATCCACCGCTGAGGCCGAGTATGTTGCCGCAGGACAGTGTTGCACGCAACTACTCTGGATGAGGCAAACCCTTCGGGACTTTGGCTACAATCTAAGCAAAGTCCCACTCCTATGTGATAATGAGAGTGCTATCCGCATCGCAGAAAAACCTGTTGAACACAGCCGCACAAAGCACATTGACATCCGGCATCACTTTTTGAGAGACCACCAGCAAAAGGGAGATATCGAAGTGTTTTATGTTAGCACCAAGAACCAGCTAGCCGATATCTTTACCAAGCCTCTAGATGAGAAGACCTTTTGTAGGCTGCGTAGTGAGCTCAATGTCTTAGATTCGCGGAACTTGGATTGATTTATAACATACATGTGTTTATGCCTTTGATCATGTTCCTTATGCATTTTGTTGCTTATGTATGGTGCTCAAGTTGTACAAGCACTCCCCGGACCTCACAAGTCCTTTGCACGTGATGCACATATTTAGGGATGTGCTACAACTTGACCCTTTGAGACTAACCATGTGCTTGAGTTTTCTTAATTTAGTCTCAAAGGAAGTTTGAAAGGGAAAAGGTGGACTTGGACCATGAAAGACTTCCACTGCACTCCGATGAGAGGGTAACTTATTCCAAGTTCATCTCATGTACTCCTATTGCCTTTGTATTCTTATTTGAAGATTTTGGTGAGGCAATGGGGTTCTAGGGCCAAGATTGATCCCGTTTTGGTGCTTGATGCCAAAGGGGGAGAAAATAAGGCTAAAGCAATAAATGGATCAGCTACCACTTGAGAAATTTTGAAAATAATAGAATAGAGCTTTTGTTTTGTCAAAATACTCTTATTGCTCTTTTTGTCAAAAGTTGGTTTCTTGTGGGGAGAATGGTTGATTATGGGAAATAGGGGGAGTTTTTGAAATCCTTGATCAATTTCTCTTTATGTCTCTATAAGTGAATTTGACTTAAAGATAGGAATTTGAGTTTGATTTGCAAAAACAAACCAAGTGGTGGCAAAGTATGATCCATATATGCCCAATTTGAATCAAAACAACTTTGAGTTTTCATTTGCATTGATATTGCACTTGTTCTAGTTGCTTTATGTTGTGTTGGCATAAATCACCAAAAAGGGGGAGATTGAAAGGGAAATGTGCCCTTGGGCCATTTCTAAGTATTTGGTGATTGAGTGCCAACACAAGTGCTTTTGTGTTGATCTATGCAAAGTGGTGGACAAAGTGCAAATCATGTCAAAAGGTATGTTTCTAGACTTAGTACATTGTTTTATAGACTAATGTATTGTGTCTAAGTGCTGGAAACAGGAGAAATCGAATTGGAAAAGAGATGACTTTGTTCAGCCAAAGTCTGCGCAGTCTGGGTGCACCGGACTGTCCGGTGGTGCACCGGACAGTGTCCGGTGGTGCACCGGATAGTGTCCGGTGCGCCAGGCTGGCTCTGGCGAACTTGCTGCTCTCTGGAGTTCGACAGCGGTGTACGGCTATAATTCACCGGACTGTCCGGTGTGCACCGGACTATCTGGTGAGCCGTTCACAGGCGAAGTTGTTGCTCTCGGGAAGCCATCAACGGCGTACGGCTATAATTCACCGGACTGTCCGGTGTGCACCGGACTGTCCGGTGAGCCAACGGTCAGCCGGGCCAACGGTCGGCCGAGGATTCCACGCGTGACGCGTGGCCGAGCCAACGGTCAAATTGGGGCACCGGACTGTCCGGTGTGCACCGGACAGTGTCCGGTGCACCAGCGGCTCTCAATCAACAACGGTCGACTTCGCTAAATAAGGGAACAAATCCGCACCGAACAGTGTCCGGTGGTGCACCAGACTGTCCGGTGCGCCAGGCGACAGAAGGCAAGATCTGCCTTCCTGGAATGCTCTCAACGGCTCCTAGCTGCCTTGGGGCTATAAAAGGGACCCTTAGGCGCATGGAGGAGTACACCAAGCATTCTCACAACATTCCTAAGCACCAAGACTTCGATTCCGCGCATTTGTTTCTTCGTGATAGCATATAGAGCTCTAGTTGAGTTGTGAACTCGTCGGGTTGTGTTGCGAGCTCTTGTTGCGACTTGTGTGCGTGTTGACATTCTGATTTTGTGTCTTGCGTGCGTTGCTCATCCCTCCCTTACTCTGTGCTTCTTTGTGAACTTCAAGTGTAAGGGCGAGAGACTCCAAGTTGTGGAGATTCCTCGCGTACAGGATAAAGAAAAGCAAAGCAAAACACCGTGGTATTCAAGTGGGTCTTTGGACCACTTGAGAGGGGTTGATTGCAACCCTCGTCCGTTGGGACGCCACAATGTGGAAGTAGGCAAGTTTTGTACTTGGCCGAACCATGGGATAAACCACTGTGTCTATCTGTGTTGATTCTCTTGTGGTTATCGTGTCTTGCAAGAACTTCTCTCTAGCCACTTGGCGGTTATTGTGCTAACGCTTAATCAAGTTTTTGTGGCTTAAGTTTAAGTTTTACAGGATCACCTATTCACCCCCCCCTCTAGGTGCTCTCAGCTTTGCATTTTGCTTTTGCTAGAGGTCGTTCCGTAGAGACAGGTTTTCGCAAGTTTTTGGGTCCCCCGGTTCTACTAGTGACCATCACCGTAGCCTTCGAGGCATAGGTGTTCATAGTCACGACCAGCTTCCCCGGTGGATCCTTTCGACCGCGTTATTCGTCTCGTTGGTCCACCTCTAGCAAATACTGAGGCAGGGCCACCCCGCTCAATGCTTTTTGAAAGTCGCCTAGAGGGGGTGAATAGGGCGAAACTGAAATTTACAAAATTAATCACAACTACAAGTCGGGTTAGCGTTAGAAATAATAATGAGTCCGAGAGAGAGGACGCAAAACAAATCGCAAGCGAATGAAGAGTGTGACACGCGGATTTGTTTTACCGAGGTTCGGTTCTCGCAAACCTACTCCCCGTTGAGGAGGCCACAAAGGCCGGGTCTCTTTCAACCCTTACCCTCTCTCAAACGGTCCCTCGGACCGAGTGAGCTTCTCTTCTCAAATCAAATCGGGAACAAAACTTCCCCGCAAGGACCACCACACAATTGGTGTCTCTTGCCTCGATTACAATTGAGATTTGATCACAAAAGCAAGTGAGAAAGAAAAGAAGCAATCCAAGCGCAAGAGCTCAAAAGAACACGGCAAATCTCTCTCGCTAATCACTAAAGTCTTGTGTGGAAGTGGAGAGGATTTGATCACTTGGGTATGTCTAGAATTGAATGCCTAGCTCTTGTAAGTGGTTGAGAAGTGGAAAACTTGGATGACTTGAATGTGGGGTGGTTGGGGGTATTTATAGCCCCAACCACCAAACTAGCCGTTTGGGTGGAGGCTGTCTGTCGTATGGTGCACCGGACAGTCCGGTGCACACCGGACATGTCCGGTGCCCCAGCCACATCACCCGAACGTTAGGGTTGCGACCGTTGGAGCTCTGTCTGCTGGGCCCGCCTGGAGTCCGGTGGCGCACCGGACATGCACTGTACAGTGTCCGGTGCGCCATGACGCGCGTGCCTGACTTCTGCGCGCTCTGGCGCGCATTTAATGCGCCTGCAGGTGACCGTTGGCGCCGAAGTAGCCATTGCTCCGCAGTTACACCGGACAGTCCGGTGCACACCGGACATGTCCGGTGAATTATAGCGGAGTAGCCGTTGCGAATTCCCGAAGCTGGCGAGTTCAGAGTCGCTTCATTCCTGGAGCACCGGACACTATCCGGTGTACACCGGACAGTCCGGTGAATTATAGTGGAGCGACTCTGCGTTTTCCCGAAGGCGAGGAGTTTGGCTTGGAGTCCCCTGGTGCACCAGACATTGTCCGGTGGTGCACCGGACACTGTCCGGTGGTGCACCGGATAGTCCGGTGCGCCCGACCAGGGTGCCTTCGGTTGTCCCTTTGCTCCTTTGTTTGAACCCTTTCTCTTGATCTTTTTATTGGCTTATTGTGAACCTTTGGTACCTGTAGATCTTATAGACTTGGGCAAACTAGTTAGTCCAATTATTTGTGTTGGGCAATTCAACCACCAAAATTAGTTTAGGAAATAGGTGTAAGCCTAATTCCCTTTCAATCTCCCCCTTTTTGGTGATTGATGCCAATACAAACCAAAGCAAGTATAGAGGTGCATAATTGAACTAGTTTGCAGAATGTAAGTGCAAAGGTTACCTAGAATTTGAGCCAATAAATATCACTTACTAGATATGCATGGATTGTTTCTTTATTTTTAACATTTTGGACCACGCTTGCACCACATGTTTTGTTTTTGCAAATTCTTTTTGTAAATCCTTTTCAAAGTCTTTTTGCAAATAGTCAAAGGTAAATGAGTAAGATTTTGAGAAGCATTTTCAAGATTTGAAATTTTCTCCCCTTGTTCCAAATGCTTTTCCTTTGACTAAACAAAACTCCCCCTCAAATAAATTCTGCTCTTAGTGTTCAAGAGGGTTTTAAGATATCAATTTTGAAAGTACTACTTTCTGCCCCTTTAGAACACAAAGAGATACTAATTTAAAATTTATCAATTGAAAATCATTTTAAAATTAGGGTGGTGGTGCGGTCCTTTTGCTTTGGGCTCATACTTTCTCCCCCTTTGGCATGAATCGCCAAAAACAGATACTTTGAGTGAGATATAAGCCCTTTGTAACTATTTTCTCCCCTTTGGCAAATAAAACATATGAGTGAAGATTATACCAAAGACGGAGAGTGAAGCGGAGCGATGACGAAGGATGAGTAGTAGAGTGGAGTGGAAGCCTTTGTCTTCGCCGAAGACTCCAATTCCCTTTCAATATACCTATGACTTGGGTTGAAATACACTTGAAAACACATTAGTCATAGCATATATCAAAGAGACATGATCAAAGGTATACTTATGAGATATGTGTGCAAATTAGCAAAAGAAATTCCTAGAATCAAGAATATTGAGCTCATGCCTAAGTTTGGTAAAAGTTTGTTCATCTAATGGCTTGGTAAAGATATCGGCTAATTGATCTTTAGTATTGATGTAAGCAATCTCGATATCCCCCTTTTGTTGGTGATCCCTAAGAAAATGATACCGAATGGCTATGTGTTTAGTGCGGCTATGCTCAACGGGATTATCCGCCATGCGGATAGCACTCTCATTATCACATAGAAGAGGAACTTTGGTCAATTTGTAACCATAGTCCCGCAGGGTTTGCCTCATCCAAAGCAATTGCGCGCAACAATGGCCTGCGGCAATATACTCGGCTTCGACGGTAGAAAGAGCGACCGAATTTTACTTCTTTGAAGCCCAAGACACCAAGGATCTTCCCAAGAACTGGCAAGTCCCTGATGTGCTCTTTCTATTAATCTTACACCCTGCCCAATCGGCATCCGAATAACCAATCAAATCAAATGTGGATCCCCGAGGGTACCAAAGCCCAAACTTAGGAGTATAAGCCAAATATCTCAAGATTCGTTTTACGGCCGTAAGGTGAGATTCCTTAGGGTCGGCTTGGAATCTTGCACACATGCATACGGAAAGCATAATATCCGGTCGAGATGCACATAAATAGAGTAATGAACCTATCATCGACCGGTATACCTTTTGATCGACGGATTTACCTCCCGTGTCGAGGTCGAGATGCCCATTGGTTCCCATGGGTGTCTTGATGGGCTTAGCATCCTTCATTCCAAACTTGGTTAGAATGTCTTGAGTATACTTCGTTTGGCTAATGAAGGTGCCTTCTTGGAGTTGCTTGACTTGGAATCCTAGAAAGTACTTCAACTCCCCCATCATTGACATCTCGAATTTCTTTGTCATGATCCTACTAAATTCCTCACATGTAGATTCGTTAGTAGACCCAAATATAATATCATCAACATAAATTTGGCATACAAACAAATCATTGTCAAGAGTTTTAGTGAATAAAGTAGGATCGGCTTTTCCGACTTTGAAGCCATTGGCAATAAGAAAATCTCTTAGGCATTCATACCATGCTCTTGGGGCTTGCTTGAGCCCATAAAGTGCCTTAGAGAGCCTATAGACATGGTTAGGATACTCACTGTCTTCAAAGCCGGGAGGTTGCTCAACGTAGACCTCTTCCTTGATTGGTCCATTGAGGAACGCACTCTTCACGTCCATTTGGTAAAGCTTGAAGCCATGGTAAGTAGCATAGGCTAATAATATATGAATTGACTCAAGCCTAGCTACGGGTGCATAGGTTTCACCAAAATCCAAACCTTCGACTTGGGAGTATCCCTTGGCCACAAGTCGAGCTTTGTTCCTTGTCACCACACCATGCTCGTCTTGCTTGTTGCGGAAGACCCACTTGGTTCCTACAACATTTTGGTTAGGACATGGAACTAAATGCCATACCTCGTTCCTAGTGAAATTGTTGAGCTCCTCTTGCATCGCCATCACCCAATCCGAATCTTGGAGTGCTTCCTCTACCCTGTGTGGCTCAATAGAGGAAACAAAAGAGTAATGCTCACAAAAATGTGCAACACGAGATCTAGTGGTTACCCCCTTATGAATGTCGCCGAGGATGGTGTCGACGGGGTGATCTCGTTGGATTGCTTGGTGGACTCTTGGGTGTGGCGGCCTTGGTTCTTCATCCTCCTTGTCTTGATCATTGGCATCTCCCCCTTGATCATTGCCGTCATCTTGAGGTGGCTCATCTCCTTGATTTTCTCCTTCATCAACTTGAGCCTCATCCTCATTTTGAGTTGGTGGGGATGCTTGCGTGGAGGAGGATGGTTGATCTTGTGCATGTGGGGGCTCTTCGGATTCCTTAGGGCACACATCCCCAATGGACATGTTCCTTAGCGCGATGCACGGAGCCTGTTCTTCACCTATCTCATCAAGATCAACTTGCTCTACTTGAGAGCCGTTAGTTTCATCAAACACAATGTCACAAGAAACTTCAACAAGTCCTGAGGACTTGTTAAAGACTCTATATGCCCTTGTGTTTGAGTCATATCCTAGTAAAAAGCCTTCTACAGTTTTAGGAGCAAATTTAGATTTTCTACCTCTCTTAACAAGAATAAAGCATTTGCTACCAAAAACTCTAAAATATGAAATATTGGGCTTTTTACTGGTTAGGAGTTCATAGGATGTCTTCTTGAGGATTCGGTGTAGATATAACCGGTTGATGGCGTAGCAGGCGGTGTTGACTGCCTCGGCCCAAAACCGATCCGGTGTCTTGTACTCATCAAGTATGGTTCTTGCCATGTCCAGTAGAGTTCGATTCTTCCTCTCTACTACACCATTTTGTTGTGGGGGTGTAAGGAGAAGAGAACTCATGCTTGATGCCCTCCTCCTCAAGGAAGCCATCAATTTGAGAGTTCTTGAACTCCGTCCCGTTGTCGCTTCTAATTTTCTTGATCCTTAAGGCAAACTCATTTTGAGCCCGTCTCAAGAATCCCTTTAAGGTCTCTTGGGTATGAGATTTTTCCTGCAAAAAGAACACCCAAGTGAAGCGAGAATAATCATCCACAATAACTAGACAGTACTTACTCCCGCCGATGCTTATGTAAGCGATCGGGCCGAATAAATCCATGTGTAGGAGCTCTAGTGGCCTATCACTTGTCATGATGTTCTTGTGTGGATGATGAGTGCCAACTTGCTTCCCGGCTTGGCATGCGCTACAAATTCTGTCTTTCTCAAAATGAACATTTGTTAGTCCTAAAATGTGCTCTCCCTTTAGAAGCTTATGAAGATTCTTCATTCCAACATGAGCTAGTCGGCGGTGCCAGAGCCAACCCATGTTAGTCTTAGCAATTAAGCAAGTGTCAAGTTCAGCTCTATCAAAATCTACCAAGTATAGCTGACCCTCTAACACTCCCTTAAATGCTACTGAATCATCACTTCTTCTAAAGACAGTGACACCTACATCAGTAAATAGACAGTTGTAGCCCATTTGACATAATTGCGAAACGGAAAGCAAATTGTAATCTAAAGAATCTACAAGAAAAACATTGGAAATGGAATGGTCAGGAGATATAGCTATTTTACCCAAACCTTTGACCAAACCTTGGTTTCCATCCCCGAATGTGATAGCTCGTTGGGGATCTTGGTTTTTCTCGTAGGAGGAGAACATCTTCTTCTCCCCCGTCATGTGGTTTGTGCACCCGCTATCGATGATCCAACTTGAGCCCCCGGATGCATAAACCTACAAAACAAGTTTAGTTCTTGACTTTAGGTACCCAAATGGTTTTGGGTCCTTTGGCATTAGACACAAGAACATTGGGTACCCAAACACAAGTCTTGGAGCCCTTGTGTTTGCCCCCAACAAACTTGGCAACTACCTTGCCGGATTTGTTAGTAAGCACATAAGATGCATCAAAAGTTTTAAATGAAATGCTATGATCATTTGATGCACTAGGAGTTTTCTTCTTGGGCAACTTAGCACGGGTACATTGCCTAGAGCTAGATGTCTCACCCTTATACATAAAAGCATGGTTAGGGCCAGAGTGAGACTTCCTAGAATGAATTCTCCTAATTTTGCTCTCGGGATAACCGGCAGGGTACAAAATGTAACACTCGTTATCCTGAGGCATGGGAGCCTTGCCCTTAACAAAGTTAGACAAATTTTTAGGAGGGGCATTAAGTTTGACATTGTCTCCCCTTTGGAAGCCAATGCCATCCTTGATGCCAGGGCGTCTCCCATTATAGAGCATACTTCTAGCAAATTTAAATTTTTCATTCTCTAAGTTATGCTCGGTAATTTTAGCATCTAATTTTGCTATATGATCATTTTGTTGTTTAATTAAGACCATGTGATCATGAATAGCATCAATATCAACATCTCTACATCTAGTGCAAATAGAAACATGCTCAATGGTAGATGTAGAGGGTTTGCAAGAATTAAGTTCAACAATCTTAGCACGCAAAATATCATTGTTATCTCTAAGATTGGAAATTGTAACATTGCAAACATCTAATTCTTTAGCCTTAGCAATTAATTTTTCATTTTCAATCCTAAGGCTAGCAAGAGAGGTGTTTAATTCTTCAATCTTAGCAAGCAAATCATCATTATCATTTCTAAGATTGGGAATTGAAACATCACAAACATGAGAATCAACCTTAGCAATTAATTTGACATTTTCATTTCTAAGGTTGGCAATAGTGTCAGGGCATGTGCTTAGCTCACTAGATAATTTCTCATATTTTTCTACCTCTAGAGCATAAGCATTTTTTACCTTAACATGCTTTTTGTTTTCCTTGATTAGGAAGTCCTCTTGGGAGTCTAAGAGATCATCCTTCTCATGGATGGCACTAATTAGCTCATTTAGTTTTTCCTTTTGTTGCATGTTTAGGTCGGCAAAAAGAGTACGCAAATTATCCTCCTCATCACTAGCATTATCATCACTAGAGGACTCATATTTAGTGGAGGATTTGGATTTAACCTTCTTCCTTTTGCCGTCCTTCGCCATGAGGCATTTGTGGCCGACGTTGGGGAAGAGAAGTCCCTTGGTGACGGCGATGTTGGCGGCGTCCTCGTCGGAGGAGGAGTCGGTGGAGCTCTCGTCGGAGTCCCACTCGCGGCACACGTGGGCATCGCCGCCCTTCTTCTTGTAGTGTCTCTTCTTCTCCTTTCTTCTCCCCTTCTTGTCGTCGCCCCTGTCACTATCACTAGATAATGGACATTTAGCAATAAAATGACCGGGCTTACCATATTTGTAGCATACTTTCTTGGAGCGGGGCTTGTAGTCCTTCCCCCTCCTTTGCTTGAGGATTTGGCGGGAACTCTTGATGATGAGTGCCATTTCCTCATTGTCGAGCTTGGAGGCGTCGATGTGTTGTCTACTTGGTGTAGACTCCTCCTTCTTCTCCTCCGTTGCCTTGAATGCGACGGGTTGTGCCTCGGGCGTGGAGGAGGTGCCTTGCTCGATGATTTTCTTTGAGCCTTTAATCATTAGCTCAAAGCTCACAAATTTTCCTATAACTTCCTCGGGAGACATTAGCTTATATCTAGGATCACCTCGAATTAATTGAACTTGTGTAGGGTTAAGAAATACGAGGGATCTAAGAATAACCTTGACCATCTCATGGTCATCCCATTTTTCGATCCCGAGGTTGCGCACTTGGTTCACCAAGGTCTTCAAGCGGTTGTACATAGCTTGTGGATCCTCCCCTTGGTGAAGCATGAAGCGACCGAGCTCCCCCTCGATCGTCTCCCGCTTGGTGATCTTTGTCACCTCGTCTCCCTCGTGCGCGGTCTTGAGTACGTCCCAAATTTCCTTCGCACTTTTTAGCCCTTGCACCTTATTATACTCCTCTCGACTTAGAGAGGCGAGGAGTATAGTGGTGGCTTGGGAGTTAAAGTGGTGAATTTGGGCCACCTCATCCGAGTCGTAGTCTTCATCCCCTACGGATGGTACCTGTACACCAAACTCAACAACATTCCATATGCTTGTGTGGAGTGAGGTTAGATGGTGCCTCATTTTGTCACTCCACATATTATAATCTTCACCGTCAAAAACCGGTGGTTTGCCTAATGGAACGGAGAGTAGAGGAGTACGCTTTGAAATGTGGGGATAGCGTAGGGGAATCTTACTATACTTCTTGCGCTCTTGGCGCTTAGAAGTTACGGACGGCGCGTCGGAGTCGGAGGTCGACGTTGATGAAGTGTCGGTCTCGTAGTAGACCACTTTCCTCATCCTCTTGTCCTTGTCGCCTCTCCGATGCGACTTGTGGGAAGAAGATTTCTTCTGCTTCCCCTTCCCTTTGTTGGAGGAGTTCTTCTTCTTCTCCTTCCTCTTGGTGCGGGACTCTTCCGATGAAGTGCTCCCGTGACTCGTAGTAGGCTTGTCGCCGGTCTCCATCTCCCTCTTGGTGTGATCTCCCGACATCACTTCGAGCGGTTAGGCTCTAATGAAGCACCGGGCTCTGATACCAATTGAAAGTCGCCTAGAGGGGGGGGGGGGTGAATAGGGTGAAACTGAAATTTACAAAATTAATCACAACTACAAGTCGGGTTAGCGTTAAAAATAATAATGAGTCCGAGAGAGAGGGCGCAAAACAAATCACAAGCGAATGAAGAGTGTGACACGCGGATTTGTTTTACCGAGGTTCGGTTCTCGCAAACCTACTCCCCGTTGAGGAGGCCACAAAGGCCGGGTCTCTTTCAACCCTTACCCTCTCTCAAACGGTCCCTCGGACCGAGTGAGCTTCTCTTCTCAAATCAAATCGGGAACAAAACTTCCCCGCAAGGACCACCACACAATTGGTGTCTCTTGCCTCGATTACAATTGAGATTTGATCACAAAAGCAAGTGAGAAAGAAAAGAAGCAATCCAAGCGCAAGAGCTCAAAAGAACACGGTAAATCTCTCTCGCTAATCACTAAAGTCTTGTGTGGAAGTGGAGAGGATTTGATCACTTGGGTGTGTCTAGAAATGAATGCCTAGCTCTTGTAAGTGGTTGAGAAGTGGAAAACTTGGATGACTTGAATGTGGGGTGGTTGGGGGTATTTATAGCCCCAACCACCAAACTAGCCGTTTGGGTGGAGGCTGTCTGTCGTATGGTGCACCGGACAGTCCGGTGCACACCGGACATGTCCGGTGCCCCAGCCACGTCACCCGAACGTTAGGGTTCCGACCGTTGGAGCTCTGTCTGCTGGGCCCGCCTGGAGTCTGGTGGCGCACCGGACATGCACTGTACAGTGTCCGGTGCGCCATGACGCGCGTGCCTGACTTCTGCGCGCTCTGGCGCGCATTTAATGCGCCTGCAGTGACCGTTGGCGCCGAAGTAGCCGTTGCTCCGCAGTTACACCGGACAGTCCGGTGCACACCGGACATGTCCGGTGAATTATAGCGGAGTAGCCGTTGCGAATTCCCGAAGCTGGCGAGTTTAGAGTCGCTTCATTCCTGGAGCACCGGACACTGTCCGGTGTACACCGGACAGTCCGGTGAATTATAGTGGAGCGACTCTGCGTTTTCTCGAAGGCGAGGAGTTTGGCTTGGAGTCCCCTGGTGCACCGGACACTGTCCGGTGGTGCACCGGACACTGTCCGGTGCGCCCGACCAGGGTGCCTTCGGTTGTCCCTTTGCTCCTTTGTTTGAACCCTTTCTCTTGATCTTTTTATTGGCTTATTGTGAACCTTTGGTACCTGTAGATCTTATAGACTTGGGCAAACTAGTTAGTCCAATTATTTGTGTTGGGCAATTCAACCACCAAAATTAGTTTAGGAAATAGGTGTAAGCCTAATTCCCTTTCACTTTTCCCAGGGTTCGATCACGGAGGTCCCTAATTACGTTGTCCTGGGACCCCCTGGCCGTTGAGCATGCCCTAGGAAAGAAAGAGCGGTGTGACGCCGCGTTTCGCCAAAGACCCTTCCAACGAAAGGCAATAAAAACTCGAAGCGCTTAATTTCAGAAGAGAAAAGAGTGACATAGCTTGTTTTGCAATGGGGTTCCTTCACATTACTCTGCCGAGTTCGTCGTTCGTTCGTCTTGTCTCGTTCGACTCCTAGCACGTTCGACGCCCATGATGCGCTCTTGCTCCAAGGCAAGTGACACGACACGTTCACGCTCTTGGGAGGCGACGACAACCGCCTGGATGATGGCAATAACCACAATCAGCACGAAGGATGCGGGTGGAGGAGCCATCGACAACGCGATGATGTCGACCCACGCGGTATCGGTGATGGCGGGCTGGCAGGCGGTGAAGCCCGATGGGGGCAACGTGTGCGCTGTTGCGCAGTGAGGACGACGACGGGCAGCTGCGCCGTGAACGCAGGAGGAGGGGTTCCGGGGAGGGGCCAAAAGCCGGCGATGAAGGGGGGACCCATCCCTGATGAGTGTGCTGGTGCGGGGGAGGGGAGGAAGACGTCCCCGACTGTCGAAGAGGCGGCAATGACAGAGAAGAGGTTGTGCATAGGGGCTTTAGCGACATGGGGTGTGAGCAGGGCGCCCACGTTTGCGCCTGTGTCTGTGCCCGTGCCCGCATTTGCGGTTGCGCCCGCACCAGCGATGATGGTTGTGGCGGCGGTGGTGCTTGGGGATCCATGGAGGAGGTGGCGAGCAAGGGGAGGGAACCGGCCAGGGCAGAGGCAGGGGAGCTGCGTGCATCGGCTGAGGTGGGAGGGAGAAGAGAGGAGAAGTAAACCTATCTATATACCACATGGGAAACTATAACTGAAAGTCGCCTAGAGGGGGGGGTGGATAGGCGAAACCTGAAAATTATAACTTTACACCCCAACTAGATCCCTTGATTAGTGGTTAGAACAAGATACACAATTATTGGAGTATAAAAACTAAGTCCTTTGCTTGTAAAGAGTATTGCTTTCAAATAATGCGGAATTGATAAATCAATACAACTAATAGGTCTATGAGAATAAAGCAAGGGGGCTTAGATAAGAAGAGCAATAACACAAGTTCTTTCTTGCAAGGTGTTGCTTTACTAAATGAGAATTTAACTTGAAGCAACACCAAATGGTATTAGCAAAGAATAGTGCAAGAAAAACTTAGAAAGGGAAAGAACAAACAAATCACAAGCAATAAGCACACTAGACACGGGTGATTTGTTTTACCGAGGTTCAGCCCTCGAAGGCCTAGTCCCCGTTGAGGAGTCCACTAAGGACGGGTCTCTTTCAACCCTTTCCCTCTCTCCACCGATCACCAAAGACCGGCGAGCTCTTCTTCTTCTCAAGGATCACTTAAGACCCCGCAAGGACCACCACACTCTTTGGTGTCTCTTGCTAGCTTTACAAGCCTCCAAAACTTTGGAGGAAGTTCAATGGGAGTCAAAACTCCACGGGCAAATGAACACAAAGATGTAGCACACACTATCTCGATGAATCTCACAAGGCACTAGTGCTAAACTCAAGTGAGTAGCTCTCTCTTGCTTGCTCTCTTTCTTTTGTGGCACTTGTGTTGGTTGTAGTGGTCTAAATCTTGTGTATAGGATGGATCAATGAATAGTGGTGGTTGGGAGGGCTTGAATATGTCAATTATATGACTTGGAATGTTGCTTGGGCTTCCACACCTTGAAGTGGCCGGTTGGGGTGGTATTTATAGCCACCATCCAAATTGTAGCCGTTGGAGAAGGCTGCTGGCGATGGGCGCACCGGACAGTCCGGTGCGCCACCGGACAGTGTCCGGTATGCCGCCACGTCATCCTCCCGTTAGGGCTTGGAGCTGGTCGACCGTTGGAGGCTTTGTCCTCATGCAGCACCGGATAGTCCGGTGCGACACCGGACAGTCCGGTGCCCCTCTGACCAATTGCTCTGACTTTTGTCGCGATCACTGTGCTGCACTGTTTACTGTCAGAGTCGACCGTTGCACGCAGATAGCCATTGTTCCGCTGGCACACCGGACAGTCCGGTGGCCCACCGGACGGTCCGGTGAATTATAGTGGAGCTGCGCCTGGGAAACCCGAAGCTGAAGAGTTGAGGTCGATCCTCCCTGGTGCACCGGACACTGTCCGGTGGCACACCGGACAGTCCGGTGCGCCAGACCAGAGAGCACTTCGGTTTTCTTTGCTCCTATCTTTTGAGCCCTTTTTAATCTTTGTATTGGTTTTGAGTTGAACCTTTGGCACCTGGAGAACATATACTCTAGAGCAAACTAGTTAGTCCAATTATTTATGTTGGGCAATTCAACCACCAAAATCATTTAGGAAAACATTAGACCCTATTTCCCTTCCAATAACCCTAACTTAGTATTAGAACCTCTATTAATAAACCAATAAATGTTGGGTCGAACCCATTATAAATTACAAGGGGCTAACCCTAAAACTATAAATGGGTTCTAACATTGCGGAGTTTCATAAGATGTCCCGTGTGTATTGTAAAAGGTCACCATATCTGGTTTTGAATATGATTGCTAGGTTTGGAAGGTTGTTGGCTGCTACCACAGTCGCTTCACCTTAGGCCTCATTAAGTTGTACCCAATCAGGCCAGGTTAAGCTTGGAATGGGAACCAATCCAGGTTAAAATCCAGGCCCAAGAAAAATCTAGGATCCTAATTTTTTTGTGTTCGTTTAAGCCCATTGGGATTCTAGCCCATGGGTTTGGATTTTTTTACTTGAGGAGGTTCTGGATCGGACCCAGGAGTCGTATGGCCTGGAAAAACCCAGGAGCGAGTGAGCGAGCGATGGTGGCGGCGCAAGCGAGACACTGGCAAGCTCTACTCCAACAAGCTTCTCTCCGGTTAGATAGATCTACTCTCCACCTCTCTCTCCCTGTCTTTGTTGCTTCAAAGAGGTCCAAGTGGATAGATCCGTTTGGTACCTTCAACAGGAGGCAGAAGTGGGCAGATCCGGCCATACACGAAGGTGTGCTTGTGAAAGTCGCCTAGAGGGGGGTGAATAGGGTGAAACTAAAATTTACAAAGTTAATCACAACTACAAGCTGGGTTAGCGTTAGAAATATAAGCGAGTCCGAGAGAGAGGGTGAAAAACAAATCGCAAGCAAATAAAGAGTGAGACACAAGGATTTGTTTTACCGAGGTTCAGTTCTTGCAAACCTACTCCCCGTTGAGGTGGTCACAAAGACCGGGTCTCTTTCAACCCTTTCCCTCTCTCAAACGGTCACTTAGACCGAGTGAGCTTCTCTTCTCAATCACACGGGACACTAAGTCCCCACAAGGACCACCACACAATTGGTGTCTCTTGCCTCGGTTACAATTGAGTGAATCACAAGAAAGAATGAGAAAGAAAAGAAGCAATCCAAGCGCAAGAGCTCAAATGAACACAAATGTCGCTCTCTCTAGTCACTATTTGATTTGGAGTGATTCCGGACTTGGGAGAGGATTTGATCTCTTTGGTTGTGTCTAGAATTGAATGCTATAGCTCTTGTAATGTGTTGGAAGGTGGAAAACTTGGATAAAATGAATGGTGGGGTGGTTGGGGTATTTATAGCCCCAACCACCAAACTAGCCGTTTGGTGGAGGTTGCTGTCGAATGGCGCACCGGACAGTCCGGTGCGCCACCGGACACTGTCCGGTGCGTCAGCCACGTCACCCGGCCATTAGGGTTCGACCGTTGGAGCTCTGACAGATGGGGTCTTCTGGCTGTCCGGTGCTGCACCGCACAAGTACTGTAGACTGTCCGGTGCGCCTTCTGACGCTGCTCTGACTCTAGCGCGCACTGTAGCGCATTGAATGCGGTTGCAGTCGATCGTTGGCGCTAAAGTAGTCGTTGCTCCGCTGGCACACCGGACAGTCCGGTGCGCCACCGGACACTGTCCGGTGCCTCACCGGATAGTCCGGTGAATTATAGCGGAGCACCCTCTGATTCTCGAAGGTGACGAGTTTGAAGCTGAGTTCCCTGGCACACCGGACACTGTCCGGTGGCACACCGGACAGTCCGGTGCGCCAGACCAGGGCACACTTCGGTTGTCTTTTGCTCTCTTTGTTTGAACCCTTCCTTGGTTACTTTATTGGTCTATTGTGAGCCTTTGGCAACTGTAAAACTTATAATCTAGAGCAAACTAGTTAGTCCAATTATTTGTGTTGGGCAATTCAACCACCAAAATCAATTAGGAAAAGGGTGTAAGCCTATTTCCCTTTCAATCTCCCCCTTTTTGGTGATTGATGCCAACACAAACCAAAGCAAATATGGAAGTGCAGAATTGAACTAGTTTGCATAATGTAAGTGCAAAGGTTGCTTGGAATGGAACTAATAAATATTACTTACTAGATGCGCATGGATGACTTTTCTTCTTATTAACATTTTGGACCACGCTTGCACCACATGTTTTGTTTTGCAAAATGTTTTGGAAATTCTTTTCAAAGTTCTTTTGCAAATAGTCAAAGGTAAATGAATAAGATTTTTGAGAAGCATTTTCAAGTTTTGAAATTTTCTCCCCTTGGTTCAAATGATTTTCCTTTGACTAAACAAAACTCCCCCCTTAATGAAATCCTCCTCTTAGTGTTCAAGAGGGTTTTAGATATTAATTTTTAAGAGGGTATATCAATTTGAAATTGTATCAAAATAAGATACCAATTGAAAAAATTCTTTTAATACCAAATAAAAGACTACATTTTTTTGAAATTGGTGGTGGTGCGGTCCTTTTGCTTTGGGCTAATACTCTCTCCCCCTTTGGCATGAATCGCCAAAAATGGATGCTTGAGTGAAATATAAGCCCTCGAAACTACTCTCTCCCCCTTTGGATGGAAGTAAAGGAGTGAAGATTATACCAAAGTTGGAGAGTTAGTGCAGAGCGACGGCGAAGGATGAATGATTCGATGGAGCGGAGTGAAAGCCTTGTCTTCGCCGAAGACTCCTTTTCCCTTTCAATCTATGACTTATCATGAAATGGACTTGAAAGAACACATTAGTCATAGCACATGAAAGAGATGATCAAAGGTATATATATGAATTATGTGTGCAAAACATCAATAAAAATTCCTAGAATCAAGAATATTTAGTTCATGCCTAAGTTTGGTAAAGGTTTGTTCATCCAATGGCTTGGTAAAGATATCGGCTAATTGTTCTTTGGTGCTAACATATGCAATCTCGATATCCCCCTTTTGTTGGTGATCCCTTAGAAAATGATACCGAATGGCTATGTGTTTAGTGCAGCTATGCTCAATGGGATTATCCGCCATGCGGATTGCACTCTCATTATCACATAGAAGAGCAACTTTGGTTAATTTGTAACCATAGTCCCTAAGGGTTTGCCTCATCCAAAGCAATTGCACGCAACAATGGCCTGCGGCAATATACTCGGCTTCGGCGGTTGAAAGAGTCACAGAATTTTGCTTCTTTGAAGCCCAAGACACTAGAGATATTCCCAAGAACTGGCAAGTCTCCGATGTGCTCTTTCTATTAATTTTGCACCCTGCCCAATCGACATCAGAATAACCAATTAAATCAAATGTGGATCCCCTGGGGTACCAAAGGCCAAACTTAGGAGTATAAACTAAATATCTCAAGATTCGTTTTACGGCCCTAAGGTGAGCTTCCTTAGGATCGGCTTGGAATCTTGCACACATACATACAGAAAGCATAATATCCGGTCGTGAAGCACATAAATAGAGTAAGGAACCTATCATCGACCGGTATACCTTTTGATCAACGGAGTTACCTCCCGTGTCGAGGTCGAGATGCCCATTAGTTTCCCATGGGTGTCTTGATGGGCTTGGCGTCCTTCATCCCAAACTTGGTTAGAATGTCTTGAATGTACTTCGTTTGGCTAATGAAGGTGCCCTCTTGGAGTTGCTTCACTTGAAATCCTAGGAAATACTTCAACTCCCCCATCATCGACATCTCGAATTTTTGAGTCATGATCCTACTAAACTCTTCACATGTAGATTCGTTAGTAGACCCAAATATGATATCATCAACATAAATTTGGCATACAAACAAATCATTTGCAAGTGTTTTAGTAAAGAGTCTAGGATTGGCTTTTCCGACTTTGAAGCCATTAGCAATAAGAAAATCTCTTAGGCATTCATACCATGCTCTTGGGGCTTGCTTGAGCCCATAAAGCGCCTTAGAGAGTCTATAAACATGGTTATGATACTCACTGTCTTCAAAGCCGGGAGGTTGCTCAACATAGACCTCTTCCTTGATTGGTCCATTGAGGAAGGCACTTTTCACGTCCATTTGATAAAGCTTGAAGCCATGGTAAGTAGCATAGGCAAGTAAAATGCGAATTGACTCAAGCCTAGCTACGGGTGCATAGGTTTCACCGAAATCCAAACCTTCGACTTGTGAATATCCCTTGGCCACAAGTCAGGCTTTGTTCCTTGTCACCACACCATGCTCATCCTGCTTGTTGCGGAAGACCCACTTGGTTCCTACAATATTTTGGTTAGGACGTGGAACTAAATGCCATACCTCATTCCTCGTGAAGTTGTTGAGCTCCTCTTACATTGCCATCACCCAATCCGAATCTTGAAGTGCTTACTCTACCCTGTGTGGCTCAATAGAGGAAACAAAAGAGTAATGCTCACAAAAATGTGCAACACGAGATCTAGTGGTTACCCCTTTATGAATGTCGCCGAGGATGGTGTTCACGGGGTGATCTCGTTGAATTGCTTGGTGGACTCTTGGGTGTGGCGACCTTGTAGCTTGCTCATCCTCCTTGTCTTGATCAAATGCATCTCCCCTTGATTGTTGCCGTCTTCTTGAGGTGGCTCATCTTCTTGATCTTCTTCTTTATCATCATGAGCCTCATCCTCATCTTGAGTTGGTGGAGATGCTTGCATGGAGGAGGATGGTTGATCTTGTGTTTGAATGGGCTCTTCGGATTCCTTAGGACACACATCCCTAATGGACATGTTCCTTAGCGCGACGCACAGAGCCTCTTCATCATCTAATTCATCAAGATCAACTTGCTCTACTTGAGAGCCGTTAGTCTCATCAAACACAATGTCACAAGAAACTTCAACTAGTCCAGTGGACTTGTTAAAGACTCTATATGCCCTTGTGTTTGAATCATATCCTAGTAAAAAGCCTTCTACAGCCTTAGGAGCAAATTTTGATTTTCTACCTCTTTTAACAAGAATAAAACATTTGCTACCAAAGACTCTAAAGTATGAAACATTGGGCTTTTTACCGGTGAGGAGTTCGTATGATGTCTTCTTGAGGATTCGGTGTAGATACAACCGGTTGATGGCATAGCAAGCGGTGTTGACTGCCTCGGCCTAAAACCGATCCAAAGTCTTGTACTCATCAAGCATGGTTCTTGCCATGCCTAATAGAGTTCTATTCTTCCTCTCCACTACACCATTTTGTTGTGGCGTGTAGGGAGAAGAGAACTCATGCTTGATGCCCTCCTCCTCAAGGAAGCCTTCAATTTGTGAATTCTTGAACTCCGTCCCATTATCGCTTCTAATTTTCTTGATCCTCAAGCCGAACTCATTTTGAGCCCGTCTCAAGAATCCCTTTAAGGTCTCTTGGGTTTGAGTTTTTTCCTGTAAAAAAAATACCCAAGTGAAGCGAGAATAGTCATCCATAATAACAAGACAGTACTTACTCCCGTCGATACTTATGTAAGCGATCGGGCCGAATAGGTCCATGTGGAGGAGCTTGAGTGGCCTATCAGTCGTCAAGATGTTCTTATGTGGATGATGAACACCAACTTGCTTCCCTGCTTGACATGCGCTACAGATCCTGTCTTTCTCAAAATGCACGTTTGTTAGTCCCAAAATGTGCTCTCCCTTTAGAAGCTTGTGAAGATTCTTCATCCCAACATGGGCTAGTCGGCGATGCTAGAGCCAGCCCATGTTAGTCTTAGCAATTAAGCAAGTGTCGAGTTCAGCTCTATTGAAATCAACTAAGTATAGCTGACCCTCTAACACTCCCTTAAATGCTACTGAATCATCACTTCTTCTAAAGACAGTGACACCTACATCAGTAAATAGACAGTTGTAGCCCATTTTGCATAGTTGAGAAACAGAAAGCAAATTGTAATCTAAAGAGTCTACAAGAAAAACATTGGAAATAGAATGGTCAGGAGATATAGCTATTTTACCCAAACCTTTGACCAAACCTTGATTTCCATCCCCGAATGTAATCGCTCTTTGGGGATCATGGTTTTTCTCATAGAAGGAGAACATCTTTTTCTCCCCTATCATGTGGTTTGTGCACCCGCTATCGATGATCCAACTTGAGCCCCAGATGCATAAACCTACAAAACAAGTTTAGTTCTTGATTTTAGGTACCCAAACAGTTTTGGGGCCTTTGGCATTAGATATAAGAACTTTGGGTACCCAAACACAAGTCTTTGATCCCTTGTGTTTGTCCCCAACATACTTGGCAACTACTTTGCCGGATTTGTTAGTCAAAACATATGATGCATCAAAAGTTTTAAATGAAATGCTAGGTTCATTTGATGCACTAGGAGTTTTCTTCTTAGGCAATTTTGCATGGGTTGATTGCCTAGAACTAGATGTCTCACTCTTATACATAAAAGCATGATTAGGACCAGAGTGAGACTTCCTAGAATGAATTCTCCTAATCTTATGCTCGGGATAACCGGCAGGGTACAAAATGTAACCCTCGTTATCCTGAGGCATGGGAGCCTTGCCCTTAACAAAGTTGGATAATCTTTTAGGAGGGGCATTAAGTTTGACATTGTCTCCCTTTTGGAAGCCAATGCCATCCTTGATGTCAGGGCGTCTCCCACTATAAAGCATACTACAAGCAAATTTAAATTTTTCATTTTCTAGCTCATGCTCGGCAATTTTAGCATCTAATTTTGCTATATGATCATTTTGTTGTTTAATTAAAGCCATGTGATCATGAATAGCATCAATGTCAACATCTCTACATCTAGTGCAAATGGAAACATGCTCAACGGTAGATGTAGAGGGTTTGCAAGAATTTAATTCAACAACCTTAGCATGTAATATGGCATTTTCATCTCTAAGGTTGGAAATGGAAGCATTGCAAACATTCAATTCATTAGCCTTAGCAATTAATTTTTCATTTTCATTTCTAAGGCTAGCAAGAGAGACATTTAATTTTTCAATCTTAGCAATAGAAATAGCATGATCATTTCTAAGATTGGCATATGAATCATCACAAACATTTGAATCAACCTTAATTAATTTAGCATTCTCATTCCTAAGGTTGGCAATCAAATCATGACAAGTGCTTAGCTCACTAGATAAATTTTCACATTTTTCCATCTCTAGAGCATAAGCATTCTTAACCTTAAGATGCTTTTTATTCTCCTTAATTAGGAAGTCTTCTTGGCTATCCAAGAGTTCATCCTTATCATGAATAGTGCTAATCAATTCATTTAACTTCTCCTTTTGTTGCATGTTAAGGTTGGCAAAAAGAGTAAACAAATTATCCTCATCATCACTAGAATTAGCCTCATCACTAGAGGTGGCATATTTAGTGGAGGATTTAGATTTAACCTTCTTCTTTTTGCCGTCCTTCGCCATGAGGCACTTGTGGCCGATGTTGGGGAAGAGAAGTCCCTTGTTGATGACGATGTTGGCGGCGTCCTCGTCGGAGGAGGAGTCGGTGGAGCTCTCATCGGAGTCCCACTCCCGGCAAACATGGGCATCGCCGCCCTTCTTCTTGTGATATCTCTTCTTCTCCTTTCTTCTCCCCTTCTTGTCGTCGCCCCTGTCACTGTCACTAGAAATAGGACATTTTGCTATAAAGTGACCGGGCTTACCACACTTGTAGCAAACCTTCTTGGAGCGGGGCTTGTAGTCCTTCCCCCTCCTTTGCTTGAGGATTTGTTGAAAGCTTTTGATGATTAAAGCCATCTCCTCATTGTCGAGCTTTGAGGCGTCGATGGGGAGCCTACTTGATGTAGACTCTTCCTTTTTCTCCTCCGTTGCCTTGAATGCGACGGGTTGTGCCTCGGGCATGGAGGAGGTGCCTTGCTCGATGATTTTCTTTGAGCCTTTGATCATTAGCTCAAAGCTCACAAACTTCCCTATAACCTCCTCGGGAGACATTAGCGTGTATCTAGGGTCACCTCGAATTAATTGAACTTGCGTAGGGTTAAGAAAAACGAGGGATCTTAGAATAACCTTGACCATCTCATGGTCATCCCATTTGGTGCTCCCGAGGTTGCGCACTTGGTTCACCAAGGTCTTCAAGCGGTTGTACATGGCTTGCGGATCCTCTCCTTGGTGAAGCATGAAGCGACCGAGCTCCCCCTTGATCGTCTCCCGCTTGGTGATCTTGGTCACCTCGTCTCCTTCGTGCGTGGTCTTGAGCACGTCCCAAATTTCCTTTATGCTCTTCAACCCTTGCACCTTATTATACTCCTCTCGACTTAAAGAGGCGAGGAGTATAATAGTGGCTTGGGAGTTGAAGTGATGAATTTGGGCCACTTCATCCGAATCATAGTCTTCATCCCCTACAGATGGTACCTGTACACCAAACTCAACAATGTTTCAAATGCTTGTGTGGAGTGAGGTTAGATGATGCCTCATTTTGTCACTCCACATATTATAATCTTCACCGTAAAAAACCGGTGGTTTGCCTAGTGGAACGGAAAGTAAAGGAGTACGCTTTGAAATACGAGGGTAGCGTAGGGGAATCTTACTATACTTCTTGCGCTCATGGCGCTTAGAAGTTATGGATGGCGCATCGGAGCCGGAGGTGGATGGCGATGAAGAATCGGTCTCGTAGTAGACCACTTTCCTCATCTTCTTTTTCTTGTCGCCACTCCGATGCGACTTGAGGGAAGAGGATTCCTTCTCCTTCCCTTCATTGTGGGACTCTCCCGATGGAGCCTTCCCGTGGCTTGTAGCGGGCTTGTCGCCGGTCACCATCTCCTTCTTGGCGTGATCTCCCGACATCACTTCGAGCGGTTAGGCTCTAATGAAGCACTGGGCTCTGATACCAATTGAAAGTCACCTAGAGGGGGGGGTGAATAGGGCGAAACTGAAATTTACAAAGTTAATCACAACTACAAGCTGGGTTAGCGTTGGAAATATAAGCGAGTCCGAGAGAGAGGGTAAAAAACAAATCGCAAGCAAATAAAGAGTGAGACACAAGGATTTGTTTTACCGAGGTTCGGTTCTTGCAAACCTACTCCCCGTTGAGGTGGTCACAAAGACTGGGTCTCTTTCAACCCTTTCCCTCTCTCAAACGGTCATTTAGACCGAGTGAGCTTCTCTTCTCAATCACACGGGACACTATGTCCCCGCAAGGACCACCACACAATTGGTGTCTCTTGCCTCAGTTACAATTGAGTGAATCACAAGAAAGAATGAGAAAGAAAAGAAGCAATCCAAGCGCAAGAGCTCAAATGAACACAAATGTCGCTCTCTCTAGTCACTATTTGATTTGGAGTGATTCCGGACTTGGGAGAGGATTTGATCTCTTTGGTTGTGTCTAGAATTGAATGCTATAGCTCTTGTAATGTGTTGGAAGGTGGAAAACTTGGATAAAATGAATGGTGGGGTGGTTGGGGTATTTATAGCCCCAACCACCAAACTAGCCGTTTGGTGGAGGCTGCTGTCGAATGGCGCACCGGACAGTCCGGTGCGCCACCGGACACTGTCTGGTGCGCCAGCCACGTCACCCGGCTGTTAGGGTTCGACCGTTGGAGCTCTGACAGATGGGGTCTTTTGGCTGTCCGGTGGTGCACCGGACAAGTACTGTAGACTGTCCGGTGCGCCTTCTGACGCTGCTCTGACTCTGGCGCGCACTGTAGCGCATTGAATGCGGTTGCAGTCGACCGTTGGCGCTGAAGTAGCCGTTGCTCCGCTGGCACACCAGACAGTCCGGTGCGCCACCGGACACTGTCCGGTGCCTCACCGGACAGTCTAGTGAATTATAGCGGAGTGCCCTCTGATTTTCCCGAAGGTGACGAGTTTGAAGCTGAGTTCCCTGGTACACCGGACACTGTCCGGTGGCACACCGGACAGTCCGGTTCGCCAGACCAGGGCACACTTCGGTTGTCTTTTGCTCTCTTTGTTTGAACCCTTACTTGGTTACTTTATTGGTCTATTGTGAACCTTTGGCACCTGTAAAACTTATAATCTAGAGCAAACTAGTTAGTCCAATTATTTGTGTTGGACAATTCAACCATCAAAATCAATTAGGAAAAGGGTGTAAGCCTATTTCCCTTTCAGCTTGCCGACGGGGAGGCCGAGCGACGGCAGCGCACAGCGGAACAAACGGATGTCGCGGGACAGCACTGTCTTGGCGACGAGTCTACATGGGACCTTCCTGCGGGTTGGAGAGCAGCGGCGGAGCGCCGGTATGACCCGCTATGGCCCTCGCCATGCCTTGCCGCAGTCTACTAGTCTTTTTCTCTAACATCGCTCGCATGCCGACTCCACTGCCGTAGCCTGCTTCTCCGTCGCCGGCCGCTGCCATTCCAGCTCCTCTCCAGCTCCGCCCGTCAGTCTACTAGTCTTTTTCTCTAACGTCACTCGTAGCCTCGCCGAGTCGCTCGCATGCCGACTCCACTGCCGCAGCCTGCTTCTCCGTCGCCGGCCGTTGCCATTCCAACTCTCCTCTCTAGCTCCGCCTGTAGCCTGCTTCTTCGCTCGCGGCTTGTCCGCTCCGGTCTGAGTGTCCGTTTGTCAGATAGAAAAAAGACCTTTTGTTTGCCTGATAGTAAAACTCAAAAATCAAGTGTTCTCTAGATGCTTGAGATATATTAGATGAGGATTTTTGTGTAGCAGTAGGATGTTACCACTATTTGGTTGAACGTCTTCCGTTGTTAAAAACAGAAAGTGAATCAACATAATAAGCCTGAAGTTGTAGCTTCGTGTCTTTTTTGTCCAGTTGCACGGTTGCACGGTTCTCCTTCCTGTTAGGTTCTTGCAATCATCTTTTCCTGCTCTAGTAATATTATCAAACTAAATCTAGTTTATTTATTTTTAGATTGTCCCTGCTCCAGTAAGAGTCGGCGAAGACGAGTGTCCCCATCCTAGTTGCTGGTGTCTGATCCATTTTTTCAAGGCACCAGCCAAAACCTGAAGAAATTGAATTATATGAACTACTTAACTAGCTTTAGTAATTAGTTTTCCTTGTCTCTTGATGCTACTTTTAGTTTTGCTACGGACATGAGCAATAGAGATCACATTAGGAGGAAGGATGATGATGATGATGACCTTTTCCTTTTGATTCTCCCTTCCCTACACTTGTTGGGCTATCTTAGTAAAAAGAAATTGAGCCATACATGACCGGAAGGAAAAGGTTGGATAGCTACTTGAAGGACATATTAAGAATTGTAGGGTATCATTTAGAATGGAACCTTACATTTTCAAAGTCATCTTTGCACTGATTACATTACTGTCATTCAAAGTCAGAACACATGTCTGAAATAATCTATGCACTGATCTCATTTGCCTAATTTTGTTCCAGGGTCCAAGGATGAGAAAGTCAAGTCACGTCCTAATAGTTGATGCATCTTTAGGTTTGATGTTGGTACCATTTGAAGATAACATGTTACCGTTCCAAGAAATATTTGATCACTGGATGCTGAATTATGTTATTTTGTGTTTTTTATTTGATCTGTATTAAAATATGTTTATTTTGAAAAAGAGATATGTGCTGAGAATCATATTACATTCATGCTTAAATTTCAGAGAGATAGTGATATGTTGTACAGGTTTGTGAAAGAAATATGTGTTTCATAGAGCATTCAATGCGTGCATGCCTACGAACAGATTATTCTATCTTTCATAAACCTGGATCAAAAATTGTGTTTTTTTATTGGCTTGTGTTGGTTTTTGAGTTTGGGGTTTAATCCACATGATATCTATCGAATGTGATATATGGAATATATGACAAAGGTGGAGTCTTGGAGTATTTCGATCGAGCGGTCATATACATATAGGCCTGAGTCAGGCATCAAATAGCTTCGATTTGCATTATCCATAGGACACCTTATATGTATCAAAATCGATATCAAAATCAAAAAGATGTACAATCCAATTTCTCGATTCAATAGAAGCCTGGTATATCCAGACAATAGGTAGGAACATAAACTGAAACATTCTGGAGCTACAAAGATAGTTATTAAATCGTTAGCACCACATAAAAACATTCCCCCTAGAGTAGCTGTTAATACGAATAGCAGAAACTCTGTTATAGCCATTTCTGTACATTCAATGTACTCTACGGAGTAAACGAATAAACATAGTTATTTGAGTTTTGGTAAATAATCCATAGGGAATAAACGAACAAATATTGAGTGATTAGTTTTAGGATTTAATTCCACAAAGGATCGGGTGAAAGGTTTGGATTCATTCAATCCATGAGAGAAAATAAACCAGCATGGGAAAATTTACCAAACTGTCGTATTGTGCTATATGTTAACTGTACTCGTATGTCTACTGGTTTACTTACAAGTTTGGTTTTGCTGTACTTTTGGTGTCGACTGCATCTGTAGGGCGCGCAACGCGTGTCCCCCTGATCTAGTTTTTTTTTAACAGAGGATAACCCCATAATAGAAATGCGGTATAGTATACCACAGTAACAAAGCTAAAACCGGATAGGACAAGAATACGTAAGCCTTGCAAGCTGCAAACACCGGACGAGCCTGGCCGGACTAGCTAGGTACAGTACTAGTTTTCAGCGCCGACCTTCGGCTTGGCGTTGCTGGCGAAGGCCACAGCGGCCGGCCGGGTGACGGCGTCGGCGTTCACGGTCACGGCCATCCCGGGGCCGGGGCCGGGACCGCAGCACTCGCGCTTGCCGTCGCAGCAGTCAATGCGGCAGCAGGGGGTCGGCAGGACCTGGGCCTCGGCCGCGCCGAGCACCAGGAGCGCCAGCGCAAGGGCGGCGACGATCTTGCGGTTGCGGCCCATGGGATGGGATCCGTGTGGTGTGCTGTGTTCGTCGGCTTCCGTTCTTTGGGCGCTCCTATTTGTAGGCTGGGCCGGGAGGAGGGCTTGTGCTGCATGTCACGTCACGTGACGTTTTGTTTTGTAGCCACACATGCTGTCAACTTGGCAAGGCTCCTACGGTTCCTTGTGGGATGATAAAGAAGGGAGCACAACCGCCTCGCTGGGTAATACACACATGGGTCTGCCCTACTCTTTGCAGCAAGGAGACGGAGACCTGCGTCCGGCTCTGCCGCAACTGCAAGCTTACCTATCAAGAACATGGGTGTCGCTGATCCCTGAACTGTGCGCCCTGATGGTTCAGGCTGCCAACAATGGTAACAACTTTTGACCAGCAAGTCTTTAATTAGCCGGAGTTAAGATAATTTACTTTCACCGAAGCACTTGCCAAAAAAAAGGCAAATCGCATTCGCATCTTACTCGTGTCACGTCAAAATAAAGAAAATGTTTAGACTGAATTTTTTTTCATTACTATAGCTCAACATGCTTATGTAAGCACTAGGTGAGTGCCCGTGCGTTGCAACGGAAACATATAATATCATGGTAACTTATTACTAATGTGTGTTATACTATTACGAAAAAAGGTTACATAATCCATTCGAACGGAATTAATGAATCCGAATCTGGATCAAGCAATTTCTACATTTCTAAAGGATAGTCTCTTTCAGCTATCGTACACACAGACTTCAAAACGTTTGCGACCTCTAGCAATTAAGAGCATCTCCAACAAATCTATTTAGATCCCAATATCTTAGATTAGTATCTCCCTAACCATATTTGAGATCTAAACAAATACCATTCTCTAATAACTCCCTAGCGATCTCCCCAAAAAGAGTTAAACTTCCATGCACGTCATATCAGGTTGTTGTTAAATCCAATCCTGTCAGACGGCAAATGAATCGCTAGAAAAAGAACAATCATCTCACTAAATAAGGATATTTCTTTCAGAAAACAAGAATGATAACAACTTAAATATATTTACCTGCACAAATAGGAACATAAAAATAAAATTCAAGCTAATTAATATGAACAAAAAGGATATAATAAATTCTCCCTCTATTTTTTTTACCTTAGATTGCTCGAGTTGCTACCATAAACTACCAGAGATTTGCTGCAGCAGGAATGACAAGAATCCAAACAAACTTAGGTTGGTGAAGCAACAGCAAGACGATGAGGATACTCAGAATCCATTACAATCACTTGTTCTGCATACATCAAGGCTAGAGCCAAACGATCTGGCCTTCAGAAAAAGAAAAAGAAAAAAGACATATACTTCTCTTTGCACTACTATCATTTTCCTTAGCATGGCCAATTCAGAGTGGCCGTGTGTTAACACACCCCCCCCCCCCCCCAAAAAAAACTTCTCTCAGTCATGGCTGGCTACTTATCTTTACATCCAGACTATGTGACAAGAGGGCGTAGGACCACGGCCTAAACAGAACACTAAAACACGATAACGAGAGGATATTTATGGTTTCAGTACTCTAGTGGCAAAGCATATTTTCAGATCGTCCTGCAAAGGCTTTGGTGAGGTTGCTGTGCTGTCTTATTTGGCTGTGTCGTTGTGTGCTAGCTCAGGTTCAGGTTGGACGTGACGGCATTCGGTCCTAATCCGAGCCATGCCTGGCTCTCGGACTCCTTCTTGACTGGTGCAGCGTCTGAAGGAGAAGCGTCGCCTGCACCGGCGGGCAGAAATTAACCAAGCATAAATCTGACAGGGACTGGTCCATCTGGTTAGCTGAAGCAATTTCAAGGCGTCATCAGTTCAATTTCAAATACTATCAATGAACACAGTAAATAAACAATGTTGGGACCGAGATGAGAAGAGCAGGTAAGCACTTACCCACTTGCGTCAACAATTTCCCTAGAAATCTTCAACTTCTTGGTGATGCCCTTGTACAGCTACTCAAGGTTGCACGACAGGTTCTGCTCGATGGTGGGTGCCTTCACGACCTGCCCGCCGGTGTGCAGGCTGTGCCCGTCCGGGATGCCGCCGCCGAACGAGATAATGAAATTAAAAAATACTGATGAACTATCCCCAAGATAATGTCATTTTGGCTATAAATCTGAATAAGCCAACGAGACATTCTAAAGAATACTGATGAAATTAAAATGAAACATACACTAACAGTGTATTTTAAAATGAAATTAAAATGAGGTACACTAACAGTGTAAATGTTTGATTAACCATACATCATAGCACACAGATTCCTCAAATAATTGTCACTACAATTTAAATTGGAGGGATCAGTGAGCTGTGGATCAAAGATGCAGCATGTTCATAAAGATGGAACAGCTCTAGAACAAAAATTGTATTAGTTTATAGTTAAATGGGGGCACCATCACTTTGCTCCCAACCACCAAGTCTGTCAGCAGGATCTTAATTCGTGAACAGCCGGAACTCGTTGCCCAGTTTGTTCGAGTGGCGAGGCCTGAAACCGCAGGGACGAACATTCAGCAGCTCCAATGCCCGGTCCATCTGAACTTCCCCTGGCAACATAGAGTGACTCCAACTAAGTTTTCGCTTGATAAATACAGGGTTTAACTATGCTTTCAGTATGAGATGGAGAGACCTTTTTTCTTGAAAGGAAAACAAACAGACTTTGATAAGGAACAACAGTACAATTTGGAACTGTCAGCACATCGTAAATGGTTTTAGCTACATTATATACAGTTGCATACATATAGAAGCAGATGATGCCATCGTAAATGTGTAACTCCTGCGCTATTAAGACATTAATTAATGGATCATTCTGTCAAAAGTAAGAAGGCACAATGAAGTCTAAGGCATCATAAACACCCTTGGCTAGATTATAAGGTGAAACTACAATATAGGAGTTCAACAAGAATGTTTATTGATTGCATAAACAACATTAAAATACCAAAGCAATATCAAACTAATCACGTTCACTTGACACAACATTAAACTTGAAGTCATCACCAGCACCCTTAGCTAGATTATAAGGCGAAACTATCATCTAGGATATTTGCACTATTGCTAAATTGCCAAAACAATATTAAACTAACCATGCTCGAAAAAGTTGAAGTCATTATCAACACTCTTGGCTAGATTATAAACGTGAAGCTATCATATAGGAATTCCAAACTATAGCTTATTGATTGCAGAACAAAATCAAAATACCAAATTAAAATCAAATTAATCGCTTTCACTCCACAGAGCATTGCCATGAGCTACAATTACCTGTGAGCAGCAGCAGGAATGAACCTTCAGGTCGTGCGAGGAAAGATACTGTTTTGGCAACCTTTTCCAAGCACTCCTTACTCTGCATCATCAACCAACGAATAATAGCCATTTCTCCTCGATATTTCCTCTCATCTCAAATGTTAAGAACTGATCAAACACTTTTTAATAGGCAATCTCTGGTAGGGTAGAAACAGTACCAGATAGGGAGGGTCGGCAACGATGACTCGGTAGGCGTGCTTCATCGCCACCGGCAGCTCCTCCGGTCGGTTGTAGTCGTAGAAGGTGAAGTCGCAGCCGTACTGCCCGAACCGCTCGTCGTACTCCAGCAGCTGCGCGGGCACTCCGGGGTCTGTCTTCTTCAGGTAGGCGTAGAGCGTCGGGCATGCGATGCAGGCCACGGCACCGGCGGCGGAGCCTGATCCAGAAGGGGAGACATAAGGGTATTGATTTGACCCTTCTGTGTTCCTTCCTATCAGATGTATGAACACACATTAATATTGGATATGTTGCTGACTTAATCAGTTCAGTTCAAAGAAGCCCGAGCAGCATTATCTCCAAATCAATACCCTTATGACTCGAGACCAAAACAGCTCCGCATCATATGAGGTCACACACCTTTATGGGGGGAGAGTAGTAGGGATTCAGTGTTCCAAAGTTCAAGGACCCAAACTGTATGATAAGATGAACATATACAGTTATGAAAATATGAACATGAAACTGAATATTATATGAACATGAACACAAGAGAACAGTATAGCAGTAGGCAGGCAGCAGGAGGGCAGAGAGTGAGGGGCCGTCTCCCTCCGAACCAGTCCCTGCGTCCGGGCGAAACATGACCATCATATATCTATATAGGTGTGTGCCCGTGCGTTGCGACGGCGTAAAAATTATTCGATAAATGTTAGTACATAATAATTACATGGAAACGAACAACATATATATTAGAGAATAAAAAGAACTGATTCTGAACTTCTCTTTATAAAAGTTCATAGCTAGCATTTTTCTTAGAGAATCTCTAAGACATTCTACATGTTTCTTTATAACAAAATTTAGAGAACAAATAAAAAAACTCCAATAGATAAACTTCTCTAAACCACTCTCCAAAACCATCCTTCCTTCACTCCATTTTTGAAGAGGCGGCTACATTTAGTTTTCTTGTTTTTCAACAAAGAAAAAATATGATAAGCTATCGAAGTATAGAGAACAAATATTGGAAAACCTGTTGCAGATAAGAGAGATATACAAAAATAATATTCATTGAATGGCTCTCCAAATGTTAGATATAGAGATTGAAATTTACAGAGGCTTTTAGAGTTGCTCTTATTGACCCTATACTATCAGTGTCAAATCCAAAATCAACTTTTGTCAGAATCAATAACAGCTATATTAGTAAAGCATAAGACATTAACAACAAACATTTATACCGGATAAGGAATAAACTCATATGATTGTTGTCCTTGTGTGAGGTAAATAGGTAAGGGCTAATAGTCCATACCATTCAAGCTTTCCACAAGTATAGAATTGTAATCCAATCATCGGATGAAAAGGTGGATAAACTCCTAAAGGATAGATAAAAACATTAGTGAGCATTGAGCTTTGTTGGAAGTAACAAAAAGTGTGAAAAAACAGGATCTAAAACAGAGCCCTACCAAATGTGATTAAATAGTAATTGGTTATAACAGAAAAAACAACCTTTCATTAAACAATATCATGTTTGATTTCTTACTGATGAGCAAAATATTTCTAAAGTTAACATCAAACATCAGCATCTAATTAGGTAGATAAAGTATCACAAACTATTACATAACATATAAACACAAACAAAACAGTTAGTGTGCAAAATGTTCTCCAATCGAAACAGAATTTGCTGAAATAATAATATTAAGCAGCCTTACTTTCATAAACAGGAATTGTCAATCTACAGTATGTCAACGCAGTCCACCAATCTTGTAATTCCAGATATATCTGCGTCAATAATAGATTATGCAAGACAGTGGAATGTAACTGAAAATTTGAATGGATGGTTATGGTGGTATTCATGGTCCATATTCCATAAAATAGTTGGACTAAGAACCTGTCTTGTTAGAACGAATTTTACAAAGGTATAATTCATTCAAGTCAGCTTGATTTGCATCCAATAACTAAATGGTCATATTATATACGGACAATTCCCTATATACCACTGCAATTTTGTCTATTGTCTTATTTATCATCTCAAATATCCTAATCCCTTCTAAGCCACTCAGATGCAATTTCTTACGCTTCCATATCATCTCCAATGGCATAGAAGGGATTAGAACATTTACGACGATAAATAAGGTATTGGGCAAAATTATAGTGGCATACAAATAATTTTCTCTATTATATAAACTTGAAATTTACCTTCAATAGTGTTTCGCACGTGTGCAGCAAAGTAGTTGAGAAAGCATGGTACATATTTCTCTCTAACTGTTCAATTATCTTGTAGATAGAACCTGCTTCAGCCTTATCTATTTCCCTCATTAAGGTAATATATGTATTAGGTACAACAAATGGACTCGATGATCATTTTGACCAGATGTCAGAGTTTTTTTTCAGAGACATTTAATCTTTAGACAAGGATACTTCCTGATGAAAGAAATGAAGATGCTTTATCCGATAACTGTAGTATTTCGCTTCTCATATTTTTTATCTCTTCCACATCTCTAGAAGCACCACATTTTTGGCATGTATAAGCCTTTTTACCTATAGTGTCAGATAAACACAACTTATAAGATTAAGATTAATAACCGATCAAACAAAATGAGGTCTCCAATTTCAACATAATATATATTTGGTTGATCCACCAATTTTCAACTATTTCACCACAACCATTCAATAAGTACTTTTCGTCTTATTGGCAACCAACCTGAGTTGGGCAGCAGAAAGCCATCACATGCTTGGTTCTTGCACCTGAACCCCTCAAGTAGTGCATCCTCATCAAAACCCTGCATTGAGAAATTGTATAGAAGATACAATTTGATGGTCAAGGATTGGTCAATTTGTCATGAAGGAGGTTTAAAAAATAATGGACAGGAAATAAACCTTTACACAGCGTGGACATGTGCAGGTGAAGAAGTACTGTTTCAGATCATTGTTTCTCTTCTTGGTGACTGCCGCAGTCTCAATGTAGCTTATAGATACCTGACAAGTGACAACAGACAGTCAGATACACAAACAATATTAACCAGAAAGATAACAATGGAAATGGAGAAAGAATGAAAGCGTGACATGCAATTTAAGGATTATATGATCAGGATGCAAGGTATAGATTCCTTACCTCTTCATCTTTATTTATCGGTTGCAATGCACGAACATATGCTGTCCTACCATCAAATATCAAAACTGCATTTGGTACACAACTGAATATACCCAAAAAAATGGATGAATAGAGAAGGTGGTGATATATTAATTGCTCTAATCTGGTAAAGATAATAGATAAACGAATATATAGCTAATAGTTTAGCATACGACCTGTGGTTAATAATCGAAGGAGCTCCCACTGTGAAAATGTAATCGAGATTGTCAATAGCTAAACCCTGCAGGATATTCAATGATGGACTCAGCAACATCTATATCTATATAGAATTTCACAAGCAACAATTGCATTGAAGAAAGATAAACACAAAGCACATGCTAACAGAAGGATTAGTGCTTGTAAGCTACAACAAACCAGTGCATTATAAATTTATGCTCATTACTGTTGCATGGAGTCAAATTGAAGCTTTACATAATTTCTCTGAATCGTAGAAGATGATTTTTTCTGCAACAAGAGTGGGGCGTTAAAAATTATATTCTACACCTAGCCCGGACATATAAAAAGGCAGAAAAAGACACAAACAATTAGCACATTAGCATCTCCCTTACTTATATATTTAAATAACAATAATCTACCAGTTTAGTACCAAAATTTCAGTCTGAACATATGAAGCATTCAACTTCAGCTAAATTCCAGAGCTGAAACTATCACCTGCGACCGAAACAATATAATTAGAACACCCTAGGCCATAACTGATGGTAGCCAACAAAGAATCACAAATATTACCATATATAAAACATTGGGCAATGAACTTGCATTTGGCATAGTCATTTTCAATCTTCTCAACTTTCCTTTTGTTCTTCAACATGTACACAATCATCAGTTCGAGTTACTGGTTAGTGGTTAGTTTACTGTGATGGCAACTATTGCTAATAGACTGAAACGTCACGGCTATAAAAATAGCACCAATTTTTCTTTTATATTTGGGGTTTCTGATTATGAATACATGCCAAAATAGATATTAAATTGATTATTCTAACTGGACAGACCAACAGTATTATCAACCTTGTTGAGGCCGAGCTTGTAGGGAACGTCTTTCATCTTGTTGAACTCGCCGATGTGCCTAGAGTTCGCCTTGAACGCCTCGAACCTGCTCTGCTTCTCCGTGAGGTCCCGCGACACGGTGTGCACGCTGCTCCACCGCTCGTACATGCTCTCCTCCGACTCCAGGTCCTTATCCGTCAGCAGCAGGGCAACCGTGGCCGGGTTGGTCTGCGAACGATGGGGCCACGCGCTGTCGACGTTGTCGGTACCCCATGGCGATGGTGTGGTGCCTCGATGTGGGGAAGCGCCGAACCGGGGCAGGAATTGGGGACACGAACGTCGACGCGCGGAAGCGCCGTCCGCGAACGGGAAGGGAGAGGAACCTGGGATTTGGGGACGCCATGGGTCGAGGGCTCGGAAGCGCCATCCGCGAACCGGAAGGGAGGGGAACCGGGGATTTGGGGACGCGTACGTCAACGCGCGGAAGCGTCGTCCGCGAACGGGAAGGGAGAGGAACCGGGGGCGGGACTTGGGGATGCCATGGGTCGAGGGCGCGCACGTGGTTTGTGCCGGCGAGGAGCCGGGGCTAGATCTGCGCGCCACGGGGATTTCGGGGAGGAGAATAGAGTCGGGCATGCTATGTGCGGTGGAGACGGTGGAGGGGTGGTGGGGAATGGCGGGGGAACTGAAGAGCTACTACCTTGGGTTGTGATGACGACCTTGACCTTGTTGCCATCGTCGTCGAGCCCATGGTGACCTTGGTGGGCAGGGACCGACGACTCCGAGCCATGAAGGCGGCGACTGACCGTCGTGGGCGTGAGGTGCTCGACCGAGCCAATGGTGGCCGGCGGCGCTAGCCCAGACTTATGCGGCTGGTGGCGCTCGACCGGGCGCGCGGGGATGGCGATGGCGGGGTCGGACCTTCCTTCCTTGGAGCAGCCGCGCGGGGATGGCGAGAGGGGAAGGCAGCCGCGCGGGGATGGCGATGGCGGGGTCGGACCTTCCTTCCTTGGAGCAGCCGCGCGGGGATGGCGAGAGGGGAAGGCAGCCGCGCGGGGATGGCGATGGCGGGGTCGGACCTTCCTTCCTTGGAGCAGCCGCGCGGAGATGGCGAGAGAGAGCGGGGGTGGGGATAGCGGGATCAGAGTTTCCTTCCTTGGAGCAACCGCGCGGGGACAGCGATGGTGGGGTCGGACCTTCCATGATGGCGGCCGAGAGAGGTAAGCGGGGGCGGGGATGGCGCCATGGCGGGATCAGACTTTCCTTCGTTGGAGCAGTCGCGCGGGCGGCGGACTGGAGGCAGAACCGTGCACCAAATTGTGTGTACGTCTACACTACTGTCTTATAGAGTAGTAGAGATTTTGTTACGCCAGAGAGAACTCGAGACGAGATTTCCAGCTGTGCAAAACATCTCGGGGAAAAAATATCTATCATGCCCTTTGCCGCCATGAAGTAATACCGAGAAGTTAACACATAATTCATAACTAGTACAATGACCGTGCGTTACGACGACATACAATCAATCATGTTTGATGAGTGACTAGCAACTTTCAGTTGCATACAAGTGTCATGGAGGACAACACGACGGCGGAGGAGCCACAGACAAAGGTCGTGTCGACGATCCTGTCGAAGCCCTTGTCGACACGTGTTGGGGATTTGTTCTCAAATGCTATGAATCAAGAACAAGGCAACACAGAATGTTAAATGTTAATACCCTTCGTCATTCGAAACATTATCTTCCTTAAGATATAATGATCTTCAGACGAAGGTCATGAAGGACATACCTTCTTCATCGTAGCATATGCTAATAAAAGAAGTATATGAAAACAACATGAATGATCACATAACATTGTCAATTCATCCTTATTATATTAACATGGAAAAATAGAGACAATATTGAGTTACATAGGTACCTTCGGCTTGACAAAAGGCAAAAGCACAAGCGTGATTCACGAGTGAATACAAGTCAGCGTGAACAGTACGGTGATATTGTTCATTTATTTATAGGCATATGACGCAGCCTATGAGAAATTATATTCATGCCCTTTACATTTATTATTGGCTTATAGAAAAATCTATGAGGACTGAATAGCCTTTTCCCTTTTAAGTCGATTCCTTTTCCCATGATTGAGTCGAAGCTCCTTTGCGCATAGCTTCGAAGTATCAGCAACCTTCGTCACGATCACGTCCTTCTCATCGTGTAATCCGAAGGTACCTGTCCATAAGCCATACTTGGAAGACATTATTAAATTACGTTTTTGAGGACCTTCGAAGGACGAAGGCCCCCAACAGTAGCCCCTCGTTGTATTAATTTGTTTAAGATAACGAATTCAGACTGCACCATGGACGAAGGCCTTAAGCCGAAGGTCCGGAAAACACCTTCCCTTTGCTAGAATAGCAACAGTCCATGACAGATGGGACCCTCCAATTTGGAGCGCGCCGAGCGTATAAATAAGAACTCACCCTGACCACATTTGGTATGCTGTTTGTGCCACTTGCTTTGTTTGCTCAATTTTATAGCTCTTGCTCACCAACGCTTGCTTAGTTTCCCAAGCTTTCTAAGCTTCTGTTTGAAGGACACATTTTCGTCATTTTCGAAGAAAAGATGTCTCAAGACAAGAAAGTTGCTGCTGAGATGGAGCTAATCGAAGAGGAGAAGCTCTTTGAGCAGAAGAAGGCTGCGAATCCTTATATAGCTGGGTTTTTAGAATCAATGGCAAAATCAAATACAGAGAAGATTACAAAAGAGATATTGGAGGGCATGTCTGAAGATACTGGTGATAGTGATAGTTATGATGCTGAAAGTGGGGGTGAAGATTCTGAGGACCGGCCCTGGAGGCCAAGTCATTCGATTTTTGGAAAATCAACCATCAAACAAAATCACCTTGAAAGCATGAGAGGAAGATACTTTCGGGATATGTCTATTGTGAGAGCTGGTGGAGACAACAACGTTCCTGCCCCTGAGGAAGACGAAGTTGTGATTTACCGAAGCTTCTTCAAAGCTGGGCTTCGGTTTCCACTGAGCAGGTTTGTGGTTGAAGTGTTGAAAATTTATCAGATCTTCCTTCATCAGATAACCCCCGAAGCTATTATTAGAATGGGAATTTTTGTCTGGGCTGTGAGAAGCCAGGGAGTGGAGCCAAGCGCGAAATGTTTCTGCAGTATGCATGAACTTGCATATGAGACGAAGGCCATGGGCAAGGAACAATATCACAATAACTTTGGCTATTATGGATTTACTGCCCGCCCCAACGTAAGCTATCCGGTGCCAACATTCCGAAAAAGGTGGCCTGGAGCCTGGATGGAGGAATGGTTTTATGTGAAGAATGACTTGAAGGCAAGAGAAGATATTAAAGAAGTTATTATGCGCCCTATTTGGTCCCGCTTCGGCCTTTGAAAGCCGAAGGTTGAAATCGATGAAGCCGCCGAAGCGTGCCAGAAGGCCTTTGGTACTGTCTGCTTTTTTATTGGAACAAGAGATTTAATCCAGGAGCATATAGCCTTCAGAGTATGGCCACTTGTAGAGAAGTGGGAAATGCCGAAGGAGACTGTCACCAAGTCTGGCGAAGGTGAGCTGGTTCGACTGAAATACACCTTCAGATATGGAGATAAATTTGATGAGCCGAATGATACTGGCTGAAATGTATCGAAGCTACAATTGATGAACTGCTTGGGCCGTATTCCAAAGCAGAAGATAATGCATTGTCCACATCCTTTGGTGGCCGGGGAAAAAAGAGATTGAATAGAGTTTTTGATGCCATTGGTTTTGTTTACCCCGACTACTGCTACCCGCTGCGGGGACGGGGAAAAAAGAGGAAGACTGCTGCTTCGGCCAGGACTGCTGCTTCGGCCACTCCAGATGAGCCTGCGCCAAAGAGCAAAAAGTTGAAAGTTCTTACCCACCGGTCGTGTTATATTGAACCGGCCATGGTGCCTGAGTTTGGCGGAGAGACTTCTTCAGCTGCTAAACCAAAGGAGCCCATTTCTCCTACATAGAAGGCTGAAGATCCGACTATAATACCGAAGGTACCCTCAGCCGAGCTAGCTGAGCCGAAGACTGATAAAGGTAAGGCTGAAGAGCCAAAAATCGAAGGAACAAAAATGTTAGAAATTTTAAGCCCTTCGGCAGAAGTAACAGTGCCGAAGGCACAAAAAAGTCTTGCGGCAACTCCCAAAATAAGAAGGATGGCAAATGTGCTAGATGTGTTAGAAACAGTAAAAGCTTTAAGCTCTACTCCTTCAAGGAAAATCGCCGAGGCTTCTGAAAGGGAAATAGGCTTACACCTTTTCCTAAATGATTTTGGTGGTTGAATTGCCCAACACAAATAATTGGACTAACTAGTTTGCTCTAGATTATAAGTTTTACAGTTGCCAAAGGTTCAACACAAACCAATAAAAAGTCCAAGAAAGGGTTCAAATAAAAAGAGCAAAATACAACCCAAAGGTAGCCCTGGTCTGGCGCACCGGACTGTCCGGTGTGCCACCGGACAATGTCCGGTGCACCAGGGAGTTCCACTCCAAACTTGCCACCTTCAGGAATTCGGGGAGACCGCTCCGCTATAATTCACCGGACTGTCCGGTGTAGCACCAGACTGTCCGGGGTGCCAAGCGGAGCAACGGTCGTCCGCGCCAACGGTCGTCTGCAAAGGAACAGTGAAACGCTACAGTGCGCGACTGCGCGCGTAGAGTCAGAGCAGGCGCCAGAAGGCGCACCGGACAGTGAACAGGACCTGTCCGGTGCACCACCGGACTGTCCGGTGGCCCCATTGTCAGAAGCTCCAACGGTCGAAACCCAACGGCCTGGTGATGTGGCTGGCGCACCGGACAGTGTCCGGTGGCGCACCGGACTGTCCGGTGCGCCATACGATAGAAGCCCTCACCAACGGTTCTTTTGGTGGTTGGGGCTATAAATACCCCCCCAACCACCACACTTCAATGCATCCAAGTTTTCCGCCATCAAACCTCATACAAGAGGTCTAGACTTCATTCCAAGACATAAACAAAGAGATCAAATCCTCTCCCAAGTCCGGAATCACTCCAAACAAATTAGTGACTAGAGAGAGAGATACTTTTGTGTTCTTTTGAGCTCTTGCGCTTGGATCGCTTTTCTTCTTCCTCTATTCTTGTGTTCAACTCACTTGTAACCAAAACAAGAGACACCAATTGTGTGGTGGTCCTTGTGGGGACTTAGTGTCCCGATTGATTGAGAAGAGAAGCTCACTCGATCTAAGTGACCATTTGAGAGAGGGAAAGGGTTGAAAGAGACCCGGTCTTAGTGACCACCTCAACGGGGAGTAGGTTTGCAAGAACCGAACCTCGGTAAAACAAATCACCGTGTCATCCGCTCTTATTCGCTTGTGATTTGTTTTCACCCTCTCTTTCGGACTCGACTTTAATTCTAACGCTAACCCCGGCTTGTAGTTGTGCTTAAACTTCATAAATTTCAGATTTGCCTATTCACCGCCCCCTCTAGGCGACTTTCAATTGGTATCGGAGCCTGGTACTTCATTAGAGCCTAACCGCTCGAAGTGATGTCGGGAGCATCCGCCATGAGGGACATCGGGACCGGCGACAAGTCCGCAAGCTCGGGGAGAACGCATTCAAGGGAGTCCGCCCACAAGCACAAGGAGGAATCCTCTTCCTCCATCAAGTCCCAACGGAAGGGTGACAAGAAGAAGATGAAGAAAGTGGTCTACTACGAGACCGACTCTTCATCACCCTCCACCTCCGGCTCAGAATCAGCATCCGCCACTTCTAAGCGCCATGAGCGCAAGAAGTATAGTAAGATGCCCCTTCGCTACCCTCGTATTTCAAAACGCACTCCATTACTTTCTGTTCCATTAGGCAAACCACCTATGTTTGAAGGTGAAGATTATTCTATGTGGAGTGATAAAATGAGGCATCACCTAACCTCACTCCACAAAAGCATATGGGATATTGTTGAGTATGGAGCGCAGGTACCAAAGAAAGGGGACAAGGATTATGATTTGGAGGAGGTCGAATAAATCCAACACTTCAACTCCCAAGCCACCACTATACTCCTCGCCTCTCTAAGTTGAGAGGAGTATAACAAGGTGCAAGGGTTGAAGAGCGCCAAAGAGATTTGGGACGTGCTCAAAACCGCGCACGAAGGAGACGAGGTGACCAAGATCACCAAGAGGGAAACGGTCAAGGGGGAGCTCAGTCGCTTCATGCTTCATCAAGGGGAGGAGCCACAAGCAATGTACAACCGGCTCAAGACTTTGGTGAACCAAGTGCGCAACCTCGGGAGCACCAAATGGGATGACCATGAAATGGTCAAGGTTATTCTTAGATCACTCGTTTTTCTTAATCCTACTCAAGTTCAATTAATTCGTGGTGATCCAAGATATAAACTAATGTCTCCCGAGGAAGTGATAGGAAAGTTTGTGAGCTTTGAACTCATGATCAAAGGCTCCAAACAAATTATTGAGCGAGGCGCCACCTCCACACCCGAGGTGCAACCCGTCGCCTTCAAAGTGACGGAGGAGAAGGAAGAGTCTACACCAAGTAGGCTTCCCATTGACGCCTCCAAGCTCGACAACGAGGAGATGACTTTAATCATCAAAAGCTTTCGCCAAATCCTTAAGCAAAGGAAGGGGAGAGATTACAGGCCCCGTTCCAAGAAGGTGTGCTACAAATGTGGTAAGCCCGGTCATTTTATTGCTAAATGTCCTTTATCTAGTGATAGTGACAGGGGCGACGACAAGAAGGGAAAGAGAAGAGAAAAGAAGAAGTATTACAAGAAGAAGGGCGGTGATGCCCATGTTTGCCGGGAGTGGGACTCCGACGAGAGCTCCACCGACTCCTCCTCCGATGAGGACGCCGCAAACATCGCCGTCACCAAAGGGCTTCTCTTCCCCAACGTCGGCCACAAGTGCCTTATGGCAAGGGATGGCAAAAAGAAGGTAAAATCTAGATCCTCCACTAAGTATGCAACTTCTAGTAATGAGGATAACTCTAATGATGATGAGGATAACTTGCTCACCCTTTTTGCCAACTTAAACATGCAAGAAAAGGAAAAATTAAATGAATTGATTAGTGCTATTCATGAGAAGGATGAACTCTTGGATAATCAAGAGGACTTCCTTATTAAGGAAAACAAAAAGCATGTTAAGGTTAAAATGCTTATGCTCTAGAGGCAGAAAAATGTGAAAAATTAACTAGTGAGCTAAGCACTTGCCATGACACTATTTCTAGCCTTAGAAATGAAAATGCCAAATTAATTGCTAAGGTTGAGAAATCAAATGTTTATGATGATTCAATTGTTAATCTTAGAAATGATAATGCTAGTTTAATTGCTAAGATTGACAAATCGAATGTATCTCTTTCTAGCCTTAAGATTGAAAATGAAAAATTAATTGCTAAGGCTAAAGATTTAAATGTTTGCAATGATGCTATTACCAATCTTAGAGATGAGAATGCTATTTTACATGCTAAGATTCTTGAATTAAATGATTGCAAACCCTCTACATCTACGGTTGATCATGTTTCTATTTGCACTAGATGTAGAGATGTTAATATAGATGCTATTCATGATCACCTTGCTTTAATCAAACAACAAAATGATCATATAGCTACATTAACTGCTAAAATCAATGAGCATGACTTGGAAAATGAAAAATTTAAATTTGCTAGAAGCATGCTCTATAGTGGGAGATGCCCTGGCATTAAGGATGGCATTGGCTTCCAACAGGGAGGCAATGTCAAACTCAATGCCCCTATGAAATTGTCCAACTTTGTTAAGGGCAAGGCTCCCATGGTTCAGGATAACGAGGGTTACATTTTATACCCTGCCGGTTACCTCGAACACAAAATTAGGAGAATTCACTCTAGGAAGTCTCACTCTGGCTCTCATCATGCTTTCATGTATAAGAGTAAGGCGTCTAGTTCTAGGCAATCCACTCATGCTAAATTGCCTAAGAAGAAAAATCCTATTGCATCAAATGAACCTAATATTTCATCTAAGACTTTTGATGCATCTTATGTTTTAACTAACAAATCAGGCAAAGTAGTTACCAAATATGTTGGGGGCCAAACTCAAGGGCTCAAAGACTTGTGTTTGGGTACCCAAGGTGCTTGTTTCTAATGTGAAAGGACCCAAGACCGTTTGGGTACCTAAGAACAAGGCATAAAATTGTTTTGTAGGTTTATGCATCCGGGGGCTCAAGTTGGATCATTGATAGCGGGTGCACAAACCACATGACAGGGGAGAAAAGGATGTTCTCCTCCTATGAGAAAAACAATGATCCCCAAAGAGCTATCACATTCGGGGATGGAAATCAAGGTTTGGTCAAAGGACTTGGTAAAATTGCTATATCTCCTGACCATTCTATTTCAAATGTTTTTCTTGTAGATTCTTTAGATTACAATTTGCTTTCCGTTTCTAAATTATGTAAAATGGGCTACAACTGTCTTTTTACGGATTTAGGTGTTACTATCTTTAGAAGAAGTGATGATTCAGTAGCATTTAAGGGAGTGTTAGAGGGTCAGCTATACTTAGTTGATTTTAATAAAGCTGAACTCGAAACTTGCTTAATTGCTAAGACTAACATGGGTTGGCTCTAGCATCGCCGACTAGCCCACGTTGGGATGAAGAATCTTCATAAGCTTCTAAAGGGAGAACACATTTTGGGACTAACAAATGTTCATTTTGAGAAAGACAGGGTTTGTAGCGCATGTCAAGCAGGGAAGCAAGTTGGTGTTTAGCATCCACACAAGAACACCATGACGACTGACAGGCCACTCGAGCTACTCCACATGGACCTATTCGGCCTGATAGCTTATATAAGCATCGGCGGGAGTAAGTACTGTGTAGTTATTGTGGATGATTATTCTCGCTTCACTTGGGTGTTCTTTTTGCAGGAAAAATCACAAACCTAAGAGACCTTAAAGGGATTCTTGAGACGGGCTCAAAATCAGTTCGACTTAAGGATCAAAAAGATTAGAAGCGACAACGGGACGGAGTTCAAGAACTCACAAATAGAAGGCTTCCTTGAGGATGAGGGCATCAAGCATGAGTTCTCTTCTCCCTACACACCTCAACAAAATGGTGTAGTGGAGAGGAAGAATAGAACTCTACTTGACATGGTAAGGACCATGCTTGATGAGTACAAGAATTCGGACCGGTTTTGGGCGGAAGCAATCAACACCGCTTGCTACGCCATCAACCGTCTCTACCTTCACCGAATCCTCAATAAGACATCGTATGAACTCCTCACCGGTAAAAAGCCCAATGTTTCATATTTTAGAGTCTTTGGTAGCAAATGCTTTATTCTTGTTAAAAGAGGTAGAAAATCTAAATTCGCTCCTAAGGCTGTAGAAGGCTTTTTACTTGGTTATGATTCAAACACAAGGGCATATAGAGTCTTTAACAAGTCCACTAGACTAGTTGAAGTTTCTTGTGACATTGTGTTTGATGAGACTAACGGCTCTCAAGTAGAGCAAGTTGATCATGATGAGCTAGATGATGAAGAGGCTCCATGCGTCGCGCTAAGGAACATGTCCATTGGGGATGTGTGTCCTAAGGAATCCGAAGAGCCTCCACAAGCACAAGATCAACCATCTTCCTCCATGCAAGCATCTCCACCAACTCAAGATGAGGATCAAGCTCAAGAGGATGAAAATGAAGATCAAGAAGGTGAGCCACCTCAAGAGGAGGGCAATGATCAAGGGGGAGATGCCCATGATCAAGACAAGGAAGATGATGATGGTCCAAGACCGCCACACCGAAGAGTCCACCAAGCAATACAACGAGATCACCCCGTGAACTCCATCCTCGGCGATATTGAAAGTTCTCTTTGACCCGAGAACAGGATCTGGATGTCGCCTAGAGGGGGGGTGAATAGGCGAATAAAACTTATTTCTTTAAAACTTAAATTCTTACTCTACTCGAAGACTTCGTACGCAGTGGAATGAGAAGATCCTTCGAGTAGGTTGCAGCGGAATCGGAGATCCTGTCTCAATATGTCTTGCACTCCAAATAAAGCTTATACCACAGATAAGTATTGAAGTGCAGATATAAAGGCGAGTAAGACAGAGAGTCAGGATACAATACAGAACAGAGCACACAGACGCAAGGATTTATCCCAAGGTTCGGCCAAGCCAGAAATGCTTGCCTAGTCCTCGTTGGAGTTAGCCACACCTGGGCTTGGAGTCTATTTCAACTCCTTCCTCCGTTTGCTCAGATCTGTCAGTATGACAGATAGAGCCTTTCACTATGTTGAGTTGGGTTACAACAGAACCACGACTGCTTACAAACTTCTTGACAGCACCCCGGCAGAGTACCAATACGCTCAAGACCTTGCTCTAGCTCTTAGCAGCTCTTCTCCACTCTCTAAAGGCTTATAGCTGTGCCTTCTACACAAACTAGAGAGATACACACAAGAGGGAGAGTGAAAATTGATTCGAGTGATGTCTACACTTGTTGGCTGCACTTATGCATTGCTTGAGGCGCCTAGGGGTCCCTTTTATAGGCACAAGGGGCCTAGGAGCCGTTGGAAGCAATCCAGGAAGGCAAATCTTGCCTTCTGTCGGGTGGCGCACCGGACAGTCCGGTGCCTGATTTCCTTCCAAAAATGGCACAGTCGACCGTTGAAGTCTTGGAGCCGTTGGCGCACCGGACACTGTCCGGTGCACACCGGACAGTCCGGTGCCCCTATTTGACCGTTGGCTCGGCCACGCGTCACGCGTGGATCACGCGGCCGACCGTTGCCCCAGCCGACCGTTGGCTCACCGGACAGTCCGGTGCACCACCACACAGTCCGGTGAATTATAGCCGTACGTCGCCAGACTTCTCCCGAGAGAGGCCTGTTCACCGGAGTTCAACCTGGCGCACCGGACATTGTCCGGTGCACCACCGGACACTGTCCGGTGAACCACCGGACAGTCCGGTGTGCCAGACTGAGCTGAGTCTTGGCTGTACACAGCCAAACCTTTTGCACCTCTTTCCTTTTCTTCTTCTTTCTGTTTCTAACACTTAGACAAGTATATTAGTACGCAAAACCAAAGTACTAAGTCTAGAAACATACCTTCTCTTAATTATTACATCTATAGCATTTGACATGCTTGAGCTTTGATGTTGGACTCATAAATCATCAAGTCAGCTTGACTTGATCTAGATTGACATTTCTTAGCTCCAACATCCTGCAAAGGTCACATAGAACATCTCCAAACATAGGAACAACCCAAACTAAAGATTAAGGTGAACTTAGCTCTTTTGGGCTGCTTCCAGTTCTGGTTTTGATACTTGTTCTCCTTCTAGTGACCTTGATCTCCTTCTTAGAGCTTGATCTTGAGCCTTATGACTTACACCACATAACTGTAGCTGTTGCCTCAATGGCTGTAAGTCACGTCCTTATGTAGTGATCCTTGATGTGCCGTAGCTGTTCTCAACTCGATCATCCACTCGATCATCCTTGACTTTGCAAGCCTTCTTCTTCACCCTTGGCTTTGGGTTCCTCAGCCTCGTTGACCTTCTCCCGTGCACTTGGTACCTCGAAGCTCTTCTTGCCTCCGTCCTTGGCTTGATCAGTTGTCTCCGAGCTACGCACCCGAGTATCACTTTTGCAATGTTCATCTTACTTGTGATGCCCATTATATATCATCATCTAGTCCTTGGACCATCACACTTGTTCACTTGTGTTGAACCTTGTTAGCTTTACATTAAGCACCTGTTCAACACTTAGCACACTTGTTAGTCCTTTAATTGAGTTGTCATCCAAACACCAAAACTCATAAGAGAGCTTTCAGATATTCATAAGGGGGTAACCACTCGATCTCGTGTTGCTCATTTTTGTGAACATTACTCCTTTGTGTCTTCTATTGATCCATACAGGGTATAAGATGCATTAAGGGATTCGGATTGGGTGTTGGCAATGCAAGAGGAACTCAACAACTTCACGAGGAATGAGGTATGTCATTTAGTTCCACGTCCTAACCAAAATGTTGTAGGAACCAAGTGGGTCTTCCACAACAAACAAGATGAGCATGGTGTGGTGACAAGGAACAATGCTCGACTTGTGGCCAAGGGATATTCACAAGTCGAAGGTTTGGATTCCGGTGAAACCTATGCACCCGTAGCTAGGCTTGAGTCGATTCGTATATTACTTGCCTATGCTACTTACCATGGCTTTAAGCTTTATCAAATGGACGTGAAAAGTGCCTTCCTCAATGGACCAATTAAGGAGGAGGTCTATGTTGAGCAACCTCCCGGCTTTGAAGATAGTGAGTACCCTAACCATGTGTATAAACTCTCTAAGGCGCTTTATGGGCTCAAGCAAGCCCCAAGAGCATGGTATGAATGCCTGAGAGATTTTCTTATCGCTAATGGCTTCAAAGTCGAAAAAGCCAATCCTACTCTCTTTACTAAAACAGTTGCAAATGATTTGTTTGTCTGCCAAATTTATGTTGTTGATATCATATTTGGGTCTACTAACAAATCTACTTGTGAAGAATTTAGTAGGATCATGATTCAAAAATTCGAGATGTCTATGATGGGAGAGTTGAAGTATTTCTTAGGATTTCAAGTGAAGCAACTCCAAGAGGGCACCTTCATCTGCCAAACAAAGTACATTCAAGACATACTCACCAAGTTTGGAATGAAGGATGCGAAGCCCATCAAGACACCCATGGGAACCAATGGGCATCTCGACCTCGACACGGGAGGTAAATCCGTAGATCAAAAGGTATACCGGTCGATGATAGGTTCTTTACTTTATTTATGTGCTTCTCGACCGGATATTATGCTTTCCATATGCATGTGTGCAAGATTCCAAGCTGATCCTAAGGAAATTCACCTTAGGGTCGTGAAACAAATCTTGAGATATTTAGTTTATACTCCTAAGTTTGGCCTTTGGTACCCCAGGGGATCCACATTTGATTTAATAGGATATTCAGATGCTGATTGGGCAGGGTGTAAAATTGATAGAAAGAGCACATCAGGGACTTGCAGTTCTTGAGAAGATCTCTGGTGTCTTGGGCTTCAAAGAAGCAAAATTCTGTAGCTCTTTCTACCGCCGAAGCCGAGTATATTGCCGCAGGCCATTGTTGCGCGCAATTGCTTTGAATGAGGCAAACCCTTAGGGACTATGGTTACAAATTAACCAAAGTTCCTCTCCTATGTGATAATGAGAGTGCAATCCGCATGGCGGCCAATCCCATTGAGCACAACCGCACTAAGCACATAGTCATTCGATATCACTTTTTGAGGAATCACCAACAACGGGGGGATATCGAGATTGCATACATTAACACCAAAGAACAAATAGCCGATATCTTTACCAAGCCACTAGATGAGAAAACCTTTACCAAACTTAGGCATGAGCTAAATATTCTTGATTCTAGGAATTTTGATTGATACCTTGCACACGTAGCTCATTAATATACCTTTGATCATATCTCTTTCATGTGCTATGACTAATATGGTTTTCAAGTATATTTATAATAAGTCATAGATTGAAAGGGAAATGGAGTCTTCGGCGAAGACAAGGCTTCCACTCTGAGAGCACCTAGAGGGGGGGGGGTGAATAGGTGATCCTGCAAATCTTGAAAACTTAAGCCACAAAAACTTGGTTAAGCGTTAGCACAGTAAATGCCAAGTGGCTAGAGAGGAGTCTCAACAAAACACAATAACCACAAGAAATCAATCACAGAGATGGCACGGTGGTTATCCCGTGGTTCGGCCAAGACCAACGCTTGCCTACTCCACGTTGTGGCGTCCCAACGGACGAGGGTTGCAATCAACCCCTCTCAAGCGGTCCAAAGACCCACTTGAATACCACGGTGTTTTGCTTGCTTTTCTCAATCCCGTTTGCGAGGAATCTCCACAACTTGGAGCCTCTCGCCCTTACACTTGAAATTCACAAAGAAGCACAGAGCAAGGGAGGGATTAGCAACGCACTCAAGACAAGAAATCACAGCAACACCACGCACACAAGTTGCAATGAGAGCTCACAACACAACTCAATGAGTTCACCACTCAACTAGAGCTCTAATTGCTATCGCAAAGAATCAAAGGCGCGGAATCGATGTCTTGGTGCTTAGGAATGTTGTAGGAATGCTTAGTGTACTCCTCCATGCGCCTAGGGGTCCCTTTTATAGCCCCAAGGCAGCTAGGAACCGTTGAGAGCATTCTAGGAAGGCTGATCTTGCCTTCTGTCGACTGGCGCACCGGACAGTCCGGTGCACACCGGACACTGTCCGGTGCCCAATTTCCTTCCAAAAATGGCACAGTCGACCGTTGGCAGCCTGAGAGCCGTTGGCGCACCGGACATGTCCGGTGCACACCGGACAGTCCGGTGCTCTCTTCTAGCCGTTGGCTCGGCCACGTGTCCAGCGCAGATTGCGCGGCCGACCGTTGGCCCGGCCGACCGTTGGCTCACCGGACAGTCCGGTGCACACCGGACAGTCCGGTGAATTTTAGCCGTACGCCGTTGATGGTTTCCCGAGAGCGACGAGTTCGCCTGTGAACGGCCCACCGGACATGTCCGGTGCACCACCGGACAGTCCGGTGAATTATAGCCGTACACCGCCGTCGAAGTCCCGAGAGTAGCCTGTTCGCTAGAGCCAGCCTGGCGCACCGGACACTGTCCGGTGCACCACCGGACAGTCCGGTGAACCCAGACTGAGCAGACTTTGGCTGAACTTAGCCATCTCTTCTCCAACTCGATTTTTTCTGTTTCCAGCACTTAGACACAATACATTAGTCCATAAAACAATGTACTAAGTCTGAGAAACATACCTTTATCCTTGATTTGTACTTTTTCCACCTTTTTACACTAGGGCACTTGTGTTGGACACTAAATCACCAAAATACTTAGAAATGGCCCAAGGGCACATTTCCCTTTCAATCTCCCCCTTTTTGGTGATTTATGCCAACACAACATAAAGCAAGTAGAACAAGTACAAAATCAATTCAAATAAGAACCCAAAATTGTTTTGATTCAAATTTGACATATATGGATCACTCTTTGCCACCACTTGGTTTGTTTTTGCAAATCAAACTCAAATTTCTATCTTTAAGTCAAACACACATGTTAAGACATAAAGAGAGTCATTCCAAGAGAAATTGATTCAAGATTTCAAAAACTCCCCTTTTTCCCATAATCAACACTTCTCCCCACAAGAAGCCAACTTTTGACAAGATAGACAATAAAAGAGTTTTGACAAACCAAAAGCTCTAATATACTATTTTCTAAATTTCTCAAGTGGTAGCTGATCCATCTATTGCTTTGGCCTTTATTTTCTCCCCCTTTGGCATCAAGCACCAAACGGGATCAATCTTGGCCCTTTAACCCTATTGCCTCACCAAAATCTTCAACTAAGAGCAAATAGGCAATAAGAGGATAAAGATGAACTTGGAAAAGTTACTCTTTTCATCGGAGTGCAGTGGAAGTCTTGCATGGTCCAAGTCCACCTTTTCCCTTTCAATCCTCCTTTGAGACTAAAACAAACTCAAGCACATGGTTAGTTTTAAAGGGTCAAGTTGTAGCACAGCTCCCCCTAAATATGTGCATCACTTGCAAAAAGGACTTGTGAGGTCCGGGGAGTGTTTGTACAACTTGAGCACCATAAGTAAGCAACAGAATGCATAAGGAACATGATCAAAGGCATAAATACATGTATGCTATGAATCAATCCAAGTTTCGCGAATCTAGGATATTTAGCTCACTACGCAGCCTGCAAAAGGTCTTTTCATCTAAAGGCTTAGTGAAGATATCGGCTAGCTGGTTCTCGGTGCTAACATGAAACACTTCGATATCTCCCTTTTGCTGGTGGTCTCTCAAAAAGTGATGTCGGATGTCAATGTGCTTTGTACGACTGTGCTCAATAGGATTTTCCGCTATTCGGATAGCACTCTGATTGTCACATAGGAGTGGGACTTTGCTCAGATTGTAGCCAAAGTCCCGGAGGGTTTGCCTCATCCAAAGTAGTTGCGCACAACACTGTCCTGCGGCAACGTACTCGGCCTCAGCGGTGGATAGGGCAACGGAAGTTTGTTTCTTAGAGTTCCACGACACCAGGGACCTTCCTAAGAATTGGCACGTCCCCGATGTACTCTTCCTATCGACCTTACATCTAGCATAGTCGGAATCTGAATATCCAATCAAGTCAAAGTTAGACCCCTTTGGATACCAGATCCCGAAGCAAGGCGTAGCGACTAAATATCTAAGAATTCGCTTCACAGCCACTAAGTGACACTCCTTAGGATCGGATTGAAATCTAGCACACATGCATACGCTAAGCATAATATCCGGTCTACTAGCACATAAATAAAGCAAAGAACCTATCATGGACCGGTATGCTTTTTGATCAACGGACTTACCACCTTTGTTGAGGTCGGTGTGTCCGTCGGTTCCCATCGGCGTCTTTGCGGGCTTGGCGTCCTTCATCCCAAACCGCTTTAGCAAATCTTGCATGTACTTCGTTTGGGAGATGAAAGTGCCGTCCTTGAGTTGCTTCACTTGGAACCCAAGGAAGTAGTTCAACTCGCCCATCATCGACATCTCGAATTTCTGCGTCATCACCCTGCTAAACTCTTCACAAGACTTTTGGTTAGTAGAACCAAATATTATGTCGTCGACATAAATTTGGCACACAAAAAGATCACCATCGCAAGTCTTAGTGAAAAGAGTTGGATCGGCTTTCCCAACCTTGAAAGCATTAGCAATTAAAAAGTCTCTAAGGCATTCATACCATGCTCTTGGGGCTTGCTTAAGTCCATAGAGCGCCTTAGAGAGCTTACACACGTGGTCGGGGTACCGTTCATCCTCGAAGCCAGGGGGTTGCTCCACGTACACCTCCTCCTTGATCGGCCCGTTGAGGAAAGCGCTCTTCACATCCATTTGGTACAACCTGAAAGAATGGTGAGCGGCATATGCTAGCAAAATACGAATTGATTCTAGCCTAGCCACAGGAGAGAACGTCTCCTCAAAGTCCAAACCTGCGACTTGGGCATAACCTTTTGCCACAAGTCGAGCCTTGTTCCTTGTCACCACCCTGTGCTCGTCCTGTTTGTTGCGGAACACCCACTTGGTTCCCACAACATTTTGCTTGGGACAAGGCACCAGTGTCCAAACTTCATTGCGCTTGAAGTTGTTAAGTTCCTCTTTAATGGCCAACACCCAGTCCGGATCTAGCAAAACCTCTTCTACCCTGAAAGGCTCAATAGAAGAGACAAAGGAGTAATGCTCACAAAAATTAACTAATCTTGAACGAGTAGTTACTCCCTTGCTAATATCACCCAATATTTGGTCGACGGGATGATCCCTTTGAATCGTCGCTCGAACTTGGGTTGGAGGTGCCTGAGGTGCTTCTTCCTCTTCAATTTGAACATCCTGTGCTCCCCCTTGATCATGCGCCTCCACTTGAGGTACCTGTTCGTCATCTTGGGTTGGGGGATGCACCATAGTTGAGGAAGACGGTTGATCTTGCTCCAATTGTTCCTGAGGCCGTACATCTCCAATCGTCATGGTGCGTATTGCGGCCGTTGGAACGTCTTCTTCATCTACATCATCAAGATCAACAACTTGCTCTCTTGGCGAGCCATTAGTCTCATCAAATACAACGTCGCTAGAGACTTCAACCAAACCCGATGATTTGTTGAAGACCCTATACGCCTTTGTATTTGAATCATAACCTAATAAAAACCCTTCTACAGCTTTGGGAGCAAATTTAGAGGTTCTACCTTTCTTCACAAGAATGTAACACTTGCTCCCAAATACACGAAAATAAGACACATTGGGTTTGTTACCAGTTAGCAGCTCGTATGAGGTCTTCTTGAGGAGGCGGTGAAGATAGACCCTGTTGATGGCGTGGCAAGCCGTGTTCACGGCTTCCGACCAAAAACACTCGGGGGTCTTGAACTCTCCAAGCATAGTCCTCGCCATATCATTGAGCGTCCTGTTCTTCCTCTCTACCACACCATTTTGCTGAGGTGTGTAGGGAGCGAAGAACTCGTGCTTGATCCCCTCCTCCTCAAGGAACTCCTCCACTTGAAGATTCTTGAATTCGGACCCGTTGTCGCTTCTTATCTTCTTCACCTTGAGCTCAAACTCATTTTGAGCTCTCCTTAGGAAGCGCTTGAGGGTCCCTTGGGTTTCAGACTTATCCTGCAAAAAGAACACCCAAGTGAAGCGGGAAAAGTCATCAACAATAACTAGACCATACTTACTTTCTCCTATGCTTAGATAGGCGACGGGTCCGAAGAGGTCCATATGCAGCAGCTCCAGAGGTCTTGAAGTGGTCATCACATTCTTGCTGTGATGTGCTCCTCCCACTTGTTTACCTGCTTGACAAGCTGCACAAGGTCTATCTTTTTCGAATTGCACGTTAGTCAAACCTATCACGTGTTCTCCCTTTAGAAGCTTGTGAAGGTTCTTCATCCCCACATGTGCTAAGCGGCGATGCCACAGCCAGCCCATGCTAGTCTTAGCAATTAAGCATGCATCTAGACCGGCCTCCTCTTTTGCAAAATCAACTAAATAAAGTTTGTCGTCTAGTACACCCTTAAAAGCTAGTGAACCATCACATCTTCTAAAGACAAACACATCTATATTTGTAAATAGACAATTGTATCCCATATTACATAATTGACTGACTGATAGTAAATTATATCCAAGAGACTCAACTAAAAACACATTAGAGATAGAGTGCTCATTTGATATTGCAATCTTGCCTAAACCTTTCGCCTTGCCTTGGTTCCCATCACCGAATATGATTGAATCTTGGGAATCCTTATTCTTGACGTAGGAGGTGAACATCTTCTTTTCCCCATCATATGGTTCGTGCATCCGCTGTCGATAATCCAGCTTGAGCCCCCGGATGCATAAACCTGCAAGGCAAATTTAGGCTTGGGTCTTAGGTACCCAACTCTTGTTGGGTCCTACAAGGTTAGTCACAATTGTCTTAGGGACCCAAATGCAAGTTTTATCACCCTTGCATTTTGCCCCTAATTTCCTAGCAACTATCTTCCTATCCTTTCTACAAATAGCAAAGGAAGCATTTAAAGCATGATAAATTGTAGAGGGTTCATTCATAACTTTCCTAGGAACATGAACAATATTCTTTCTAAGCACATGATGAATATTTTTCCTAGGCATATCTCTACCATGCATATAGGAAGAACTGGGAGCAAACATAGCATAAGAATCATAGGCATGTGAATCAAAAGCATTACAACTCCTATGAGACTGTCTTCTATCAATGTACATAAAAGCATGATTCTTTTTAGTACTACTTGCCATAGGGGCCTTCCCTTTCTCCTTGGTGGAGATGGGAGCCTTATGGCTTGTTAAGTTCTTGGCTTCCCTCTTGAAGCCAAGCCCATCCTTAATTGAGGGGTGTCTACCAATCGTGTAGGCATCCCTAGCAAATTTTAGTTTATCAAAATCACTTTTGCTAGCCTTAAGTTGGGCATTAAGACTAGCCATTTCATCATTTAACTTTGCAATAGAAGCTATGTGTTCACTACAAGCATCAATATCAAAATCTTTACATCTATTGCAAATGACAACATTTTCTACACAAGTTGTTGATTTACTAGCTATTTCTAACTTAGCATTCAAATCATCATTAATGCTCCTTAAGCTAGAAATTGTCTCATGGCAAGAAGATAATTCACAAGAAAGCATTTCATTTCTTTTAACTTCTAAAGCATGAGATTTTTGTGCTTCTACAAATTTGTTATGTTCTTCATACAACAAATCTTCTTGTTTTTCTAAAAGCCTATTCTTATCATTCAAGGCATCAATCAATTCATTAATTTTATCTACCTTGGTTCTATCTAGGCCCTTAAATAAACATGAATAATCTATTTCATCCTCATCACTAGATTCGTCCTCACTTGAAGAAGCATAAGTAGAGTCTCGAGTACATACCTTCTTCTCCCTTGCCATAAGGCATGTGTGACGCTCGTTGGGGAAGAGGGATGACTTGTTGAAGGCGGTGGCGGCGAGTCCTTCATTGTCGGAGTCGGACGAGGAGCAATCCGAATCCCACTCCTTGCCAAGATGTGCCTCGCCCTTTGCCTTCTTATAGTTCTTCTTCTTCTCCTTCTTGTTTCCTTGATCCTGATCACTATCATTGTCAGGACAGTTAGCAATAAAATGACCAAGCTTACCACATTTGAAGCATGAGCGCTTCCCCTTTGTCTTGGTCTTGCTTGGCTGCCCCTTGCGACTCTTTAGTGCCGTCTTGAATCTCTTGATGATGAGGGCCATATCTTCATCATTAAGTCCGGCCGCCTCAATTTGTGCCACCTTGCTAGGTAGCGCCTCCTTGCTTCTTGTTGCCTTGAGAGCAAGGGGTTGAGGCTCGTTGATTGGACCATTCAATGTGTCGTCCACGTACCTCGCCTCCTTGATCATCATTCGCCCGCTTACGAATTTTCCAAGGACTTCTTCAGGCGACATTTTGGTGTACCTGGGATTCTCACGAATATTATTCACCAAATGAGGATCAAGAACGGTAAAGGACCTTAGCATCAATCGGACGACGTCGTGGTCCGTCCATCGCGTGCTTCCGTAGCTCCTTATTTTGTTGATAAGGGTCTTGAGCCGATTGTATGTTTGGGTTGGCTCCTCGCCCCTTATCATCGCGAATCGTCCAAGCTCTCCCTCCATCAACTCCATTTTGGTGAGCAAGGTGACATCGTTTCCCTCATGAGAAATCCTGAGGGTGTCCCAGATCTGCTTGGCGTTATCCAAGCCACTCACTTTGTGGTATTCATCCCTGCACAATGAAGCTAGAAGAACAATAGTAGCTTGTGCATTCTTATGAATTTGCTCATTAATGAACATGGGACTATCCGTACTATCAAAGTGCATTCCACTCTCTACAATCTCCCATATACTAGGATGGAGAGAGAATAGGTGACTACGCATTTTGTGGCTCCAAAATCCGTAGTCCTCCCCATCAAAGTGTGGAGGCTTGCCGAGAGGAATGGAGAGCAAATGTGAATTTGAACTTAGCGGAATACGAGAGTAGTCAAAAGAAAAGTTCGAATTAACCGGTTTCCTTCTCTCGTAGTCGTTGTGGTCGTCGTCCTTTTGGGAAGAAGTAGACTCATCGCTGTCGTCGTAGTAGACAATTTCCTTGATGCGCCTTGTCTTCTTCTTCTTCCCATCTTTCCGTCTATGGCCCGAGCTGGAGTCGGTAGGCTTGTCATCCTTCAGCTCGTTGATGAAGGATTCCTTCTCTTTATCGTTGATCACGATACCCTTCCCCTTAGGATCCATCTCTTCGGGCGGTTAGTCCCTTTGTGAAGAGAACGGCTCCGATACCAATTGAGAGCACCTAGAGGGGGGGTGAATAGGTGATCCTGCAAATCTTGAAAACTTAAGCCACAAAAACTTGGTTAAGCGTTAGCACAGTAAATGCCAAGTGGCTAGAGAGGAGTCTCAACAAAACACAATAACCACAAGAAATCAATCACAGAGATGGCACGGTGGTTATCCCGTGGTTCGGCCAAGACCAACGCTTGCCTACTCCACGTTGTGGCGTCCCAACGGACGAGGGTTGCAATCAACCCCTCTCAAGCGGTCCAAAGACCCACTTGAATACCACGGTGTTTTGCTTGCTTTTCTCAATCCCGTTTGCGAGGAATCTCCACAACTTGGAGCCTCTCGCCCTTACACTTAAAATTCACAAAGAAGCACAGAGCAAGGGAGGGATTAGCAACACACTCAAGACAAGAAATCACAGCAACACCACGCACACAAGTTGCAACAAGAGCTCACAACACAACTCAATGAGTTCACCACTCAACTAGAGCTCTAATTGCTATCGCAAAGAATCAAAGGCGCGGAATCGATGTCTTGGTGCTTAGGAATGTTGTAGGAATGCTTAGTGTACTCCTCCATGCGCCTAGGGGTCCCTTTTATAGCCCCAAGGCAGCTAGGAGTCGTTGAGAGCATTCTAGGAAGGCTGATCTTGCCTTCTGTCGACTGGCGCACCGGACACTGTCCGGTGCCCGATTTCTTTCCAAAAAATGGCGCAGTCGACCGTTGGCAGCCTGAGAGCCGTTGGCGCACCGGACATCTCCGGTGCACACCGGACAGTCCGGTGCCCTCTTCTAGCCGTTGGCTCGGCCACGTGTCCAGCGCAGATTGCGCGGCCGATCGTTGGCCCGGCCGACCGTTGGCTCACCGGACAGTCCGGTGAATTTTAGCCGTACGCCGTTGATGGTTTCCCGAGAGCAACGAGTTCGCCTGTGAACGGCCCACCGGACATGTCCGGTGCACCACCGGACAGTTCGGTGAATTATAGCCGTACACCGCCGTCGAAGTCCCGAGAGCAGCCTGTTCGCCAGAGCCAGCTTGGCGCACCGGACACTGTCCGGTGCACCACCGGACAGTCCGGTGAACCCAGACTGAGCAGATTCTTGGCTGCTCGAGCCAAGACATTTCCAATTGGATTTTTCCTATTTCCAGCACTTAGACACAATACATTAGTCCATAAAACAATGTACTAAGTCAGAGAAACATACCTTTATCCTTGATTTGTACTTTATCCACCTTTTTACACTAGGGCACTTGTGTTGGACACTAAATCACCAAAATACTTAGAAATGGCCCAAGGGCACATTTCCCTTTCACACTCCACTCCATCAAATCATTCATCATTCGCCGTCACTCCGCACCGTTCTCCAATTTGGTATAATCTTCACTCCTATATTATTTACCAAAGGGGGAGAAAGTTTGACAAAGGGCTTATATTTCACTCAAAAGTATCCGTTTTTGGCGGTTCATGCAAAAGGGGGAGAAAGTATTAGCCCAAAGCAAAAGGACCGCACCACCACCAATTTCAAAAATGTAGTCTTTCAAATTTGTATTAAAAGAAGGCTTTTCAATTAGTATCTTATTTTTGACAGAAATTTCTAAATTGGTATAACCCCTTTCAAAATTAATAAGGCTTTTCAATTAGTATCTTATTTTTGACAGAAATTTCTAAATTGGTATAACCCCTTTCAAAATTAATATCTAAAACCTTCTTGAACAATAAGAGGAGAATTTGATTGAGGGGGAGTTTTGTTTAGTCAAAGGAAAAGCATTTGAAACAGGGGGAGAAAATTTCAAATCTTGAAAATGCTTCTCAAAATCTTATTCATTTACATTTGACCATTTGCAAAAAGACTTTGAAAAGAATTTCCAAAAGAATTTGCAAAAACAAAACATGTGGTGCAAGCGTGGTCCAAAATGTTAAATATGAAGAAAGCATCCATGCATATCCTATGAGAATATATATTGGTTTAATTCCAAGTAATCTTTGCACTTACATTATGCAAACTAGTTCAATTCTGCACTTATATATTTGCTTTGGTTTTTGTTGGCATCAATCACCAAAAAGGGGGAGATTAAAAGGGAAATAGGCTTACACCTTTTCCTAAATGATTTTGGTGGTTGAATTACCCAACACAAATAATTGGACTAACTAGTTTGCTCTAGATTATAAGTTCTACGGGTGCCAAAGGTTCAACACAAACCAATAAAAAGTCCAAGAAAGGGTTCAAAAAAAAGAGCAAAAGACAACCCAAAGGCAGCCCTGGTCTGGCGCACCGGACAGAGTTCCACTCCAAACTTGCCACCTTCGGGAATTCGGGGAGACCGCTCCGCTGTAATTCACCGGACTGTCTAGTGTAACACCGGACTGTCCGGTGTGCCAAGCGGAGCAACGGTCGTCCGCGCCAACGGTCATCTGCAAAGGAACAGTGAAACGCTACAGTGCGTAACTGCGCGCGTAGAGTCAGAGCAGGCGCCAGAAGGCACACCGGATAGTGAACAGGACCTATCCGGTGCACCACCGGACTGTCCGGTGGCCCTGTTGTCGGAAGCTCCAACGGTCGAAACCCAACGGCCTGGTGACGTGGCTGGCGCACCGGATAGTGTCCGGTGGCGCATCGGACTATCCGGTGCGCCATATGACAGAAGCCCTCACTAACGGTTCTTTTGGTGGTTGGGGCTATAAATACCCCCAACCACCACACTTCAATGCATCCAAGTTTTCAGCCATCAAACCTCATACAAGAGCTCTAGACTTCATTCCAAGGCACAAACAAAGAGATCAAATCCTCTCCCAAGTCCGGAATCACTCCAAACAAATTAGTGACTAGAGAGAGAGACTTTTGTGTTCTTTTGAGCTCTTGCGCTTGGATCGCTTTTCTTCTTCCTCTATTCTTGTGTTCATCTCACTTGTAACCAAAACAAGAGACACCAATTGTGTGGTGGTCCTTGTGGGGACTTAGTGTCCTGATTGATTGAGAAGAGAAGCCCACTCGGTCTAAGTGACCGTTTGAGAGAGGGAAAGGGTTGAAAGAGACCCGGTCTTAGTGACCACCTCAATGGGGAGTAGGTTTCCAAGAACCGAACATCGGTAAAACAAATCACCGTGTCATCCGCTCTTATTCGCTTGTGATTTGTTTTCGCCCTCTATTTCGGACTCGACTTTAATTCTAATGCTAACCCCGGCTTGTAGTTATGCTTAGACTTTATAAATTCCAGATTTGCCTATTCACCCCCCTCTAGGCGACTTTCAGCTTCGAAAATGCAAACCGAAGCTGAAACAAAACCGACCGAAATTGGAGCTGTAGTAAGCCAGGCTAGTGCTGAAGCTGGGCCTTCAGAGCCCGCTGAGAAAAAACCTTCGGAAATTGAAGAGAAGGCAGTAGAGGAAGAGGCTATAGAACAGACTTTGCCTGAAAAAGTTGCCGCTCCTGCTCCCAAAGCTTTAAAAGAAAGTATTGAATATATCATCCGACATGCTTCGGGAAAAAGACTCTCTAAAGAAGAAGAATGAGAAGCTCAACACTATGCCCAAAAACTAAAATATCCGAAGGGGGCATTAGTGTTCAATGGCAGCGGAGAGGAAGATTTTTTATACTGTCTCCCGGATAGCAAAGAGATATCTGTTTGCCAGGAGATGGGTAGAAGCTTCAGATTCCCAACGTTAGAAGATGGCCTCTCAGTACTGTCAAAGGATGAATTAGCTGATAGTTTGGCATATAATAGCATAAAGGTATAAAAGTTAACTTTGTATCTGAAAACAAATTGTTTCTTTTGCTTATATTTGATCTTGATCTTCTCTTGCAGGGCCTAATCCTTAGCAATGCCCCTTAGAGCACATAAAAATATTGAAGATGAAGGGTATACAATAGCTCTGAACAACCTTCGTTCAGAAGTGATTGAATTAAGGAACGAGGGCCTTGAAAAGGATAAGATATTAATTTCATTGGTAAACAAAATAAAAGAAGACGAAGCTAATTCCAAAATTCAAGCTGAGGCCCAAAAGAGTGAAATTGAAAATCTTCGAAGACAATTAGCTGAGGCCAAAGAAAAATGCGCTGTTGCTGAAGCTAATCGAGATGCCAGCGAATACTGGAGTAATTATTTAGAGAAGACAGTCGTAGAGCTTCGCGCCTCCAAAAGAAAGATGTTTTGAAAAATCTGTGGAGTGTGTAAAAAAGATGAAAACTAGATTTGCCAACGTGGGCGCCTATTCAAACGAAGACAACTTCATACGAGGCGACCCTAAGGGCGTTATCGAGTGGATCAGTGGTGAAGCTGAAGCTTTTGAGGAGATTTTAAGTGATCGTGGGGACGTCTGCGCATTCTCTGGTGCGAGAGGAGTTGCAGCCGTCTTGGAGAAGGCGAGTTGTGATCATGTTAGAACCTTGGCCCAAGCTGAAGTTGCTTTATCTGTGGATGACACGAAGGATCCCTCGGCCGAAGCAAGTTTTATGGGTGGAAAGTTTTTCACTGATATCTGGGAAAACGGCGGCCGAGAAATGGCTCATGAAATAATGAAGAAAAGTGAAAAAGATATTCATGAGGCACGATAAGCGGCGAAAAAAGCTGAAGAAGCTGCCGAACGCGAAATACGGATAGGTATCGTTTAACAGCTTCTAGCTTCGTCATTTGTTTTCGTGACTTCGAACTAATTGATGTTTTCTACCGCAGCTGAACTACCTCCTCCACCAGAGCCATTCGACCCATTGGCCGACCTAGAGACGAAGAAAGCTATAGAAATTATTAATATGGCCGAAGCTATTGTCGACGAAGTTGTTACCAATCTGCTTAATGAAGTTGCAGAAAAAGTTCTGAAGGAAGAATAGTAGTTATTGTACAAACATTACTAGGATATGAATGTAGCATTTGCTAAACTAAGTCGGTAATATTTGATGCTCATAGTTTTGAATCTAATATGTAAATTGTTTGTAACTCAGTTCTTTGCGACGCATGAAACTTTGTGTACATACCGTTTTTGAGCCTTCGGCGAAAAAACACCTTCCCTTCTTTTCATGCTTCGTAAAGAATATCCAAGCTTCATAAAAACTTCAATGCTTCATGAACATTAGGTCTCTTCTTTCATATCATAGCCGATGAAGATGTGCTTCTCAACTTATTTTGTGCCTTGGCACCTTTTTATTTTTGTAAGGCATTCTCCGAAGATCGACTTCATTTCCAATTCGTGTCATTGGTGTGATATGATGTATGATGTGATGTTATGCGATATGATGCGATGATATGATGCAAAGAATGATGCCAATGCCGAAGACACACCCACGCTAAAACTCAATCTCTACGTCCCCTTAGGGACAATCAAAATTTCTTTGCCGCTTATTTTTCGATGTAAGTTCTGCATCCCCTTAGGAACGTCTTTGAACTTCTTCGCCTTCTATTTCGGCGGTATTCGCGTTGACTTTTCGTGCTTCGCCTTATATTTCGGTGGTATTTGGCTCTGCATTCCTTTTGTAATAACTTTTGAGCAGAAAACTTACACTGCGCTCCCTTAAGAACGGCTTTTTTGTAGCTTCGGCAAACTTACGTTGCGCTCTTTACGAACGACTTTTTGTGGCTTCGGTGAAATTGCACTACGATTTTTAGCTCTGCATTCCCGTAGGAATATCTTTTTAGCTTCAGCAATTTTTAAGCTTCGTAAGTCTGTGACGAAGATATATTTCATTCTGACAGAAATGAGGCTAGTACAAGAAATTAAAAATGATGAGAAAACTAGGTTTACATTGATTGTTCCTTATTAAAAAGAAAATGACAGTGAATGTCAAAATATGCCAGAGGCAGGATATCTGTCAATAGATGTGTTTTGATTCTGGCATAGTACTGTTGACTGTGCGAGCTTCGGATTCCTCCCTGAAATCTCGCTGCTGATGGGTCTGTTGGCTCCCTTCTGGCTATTGACCTCGTGAATAGGCAGGTTATAGCGGTGGCGGAGGTGGAAGCTGTGGCCAAGAAACCTGCGGCTGACTAGCCAAAGCAACAGAAGCTGCAGGATGACTACCCACATATTCTGGTATAGAGGGTGAGTGACACGAAGCAGTGTGCAGGACCTGCTTTGGTTGACTTTGCTGGGCTTCGGGTTCTGCGATCTCCTTCTGCTTTTGGATGGTGATTTGACACATTCTTGTAGTGTGGCCCTTGTCTTCACCACAAAATAGGCAGTAGATCTTCCTGGGTTGATCCCCATATCTTCCTCCAAAGCCCCTGGTGCCTCTGCCTCTTGGAGCTAGTGGCCGGAAAGAGCTTTGTTGCTGCCCCAAAGCTTGTGAAGAATACTGCGGCATCTGTAGTTGACTTCCTCTGTCATCACTCTGAATGGAGTTGTGAAGATATTAAAGAAGTTATTATGCGCCCTATTTGGTCCCGCTTCGGCCTTCGAAAGCCAAAGGTTGAAATCGATGAAGCCGCCGAAGCGTGCCAGAAGGCCTTTGGTACTGTCTGCTTTTTTATTGGAACAAGAGATTTAATCCAGGAGCATATAGCCTTCAGAGTATGGCCACTTGTAGAGAAGTGGGAAATGCCGAAGGAGACTGTCACCAAGTCTGGCGAAGGTGAGCTGGTTCGACAGAAATACACCTTTAGATATGGAGATAAATTTGATGAGCCGAATGATGACTGGCTGAAATGTATCGAAGCTACAATTGATGAACTGCTTGGGCCGTATTCCAAAGCAAAAGATAATGCATTGTCCACATCCTTTGGTGGCCGGAGAAAAAAGAGATTGAATAGAGTTTTTGATGCCATTGGTTTTGTTTACCCTGACTACTGCTACCCGCTGTGGGGACGGGGAAAAAGAGGAAGACTGCTGCTTCGGCCAGGACTGCTGCTTTGGCCACTCCAGATGAGCGTGCGCCGAAGAGCAAAAAGTTGAAAGTCCTTACCCACTGGTCGCGTTATATTGAACCGGCCATGGTGCCTGAGTTTGGCGAAGAGACTTCTTCAACTGCTAAACCAAAGGAGCCCATTTCTCCTACGCAGAAGGCTGAAGATCCGGCTATAATGCCGAAGGTACCCTCAGCAGAGCTAGCTGAGCCGAAGACTGATAAAGGTAAGGCTGAAGAGCCAAAAATCGAAGGAACAAAAATGTTAGAAATTTTAAGCCCTTCGACAGAAGTAACAGTGCCGAAGGCACAAAAAAGTCTTGCGTCAACTCTCAAAAGAAGAAGGATGGCAAATGTGCTAGATGTGTTAGAAACAGTAAAGGCTTTAAGCTCTACTCCTTCACGGAAAATTGCCGAGGCTTCTAAAAGGGAAATAGGCTTACACCTTTTCCTAAATGATTTTGGTGGTTGAATTGCTCAACACAAATAATTAGACTAACTAGTTTGCTCTAGATTATAAGTTTTACAGGTGCCAAAGGTTCAACACAAACCAATAAAAAGTCCAAGAAAGGGTTCAAATAAAAAGAGCAAAAGACAACCCAAAGGCAGCCCTGATCTGGCGCACCGGACAGTGTCCGGTGCACCAGGGAGTTCCACTCTAAACTTGCCACCTTCGAGAATTCGAGGAGACCGCTCCGCTATAATTCACTGGACTGTCCGGTGTAGCACCGGACTGTCCGGTGTGCCAAGCGGAGCAACGGTCGTCCGCGCCAATGGTCGTCTGCAAAGGAACAGTGAAACGCTACAGTGCGCGACTGCGCGCGTAGAGTCAAAGCAGGCGCCAGAAGCCGCACCGGATAGTGAACAGGACCTGTCTAGTGCAGCATCGGACTGTCCGGTGGCCCCATTGTCAGAAGCAACAGAAGCTGCAGGATGATTACCCACATATTCTGGTATGTAGGGTGAGTGACACGAAGCAGTCTGTAGGACCTGCTTCGGTTGACTTTGTCGGGCATCGGGTTCTGCGATCTTCTGCTTTTGGATAGTGATTTGACACATTCTTGTAGTGTGGCCCTTGTCTTCACCACAAAATAGGCAGTAAATCTTCCTGGGCTGATCCCCATATCTTCCTCCGAAGCCCTTGGTGTCTCTGCCTCTTGGAGCTGGTGGCCGAAAAGAGCTTTGTTGCTGCCCCGAAGCTTGTGAAGAATACTGCGGCCTCTGCAGTTGACTTCCTCTGTCATCACTCTGAGTGGAGTTGTGAATTGACCTGACATGCCTCGGGTGGATTCTTCCTTCGAAGCCCCTGGTCATCTCAGAGAACCTGTATGCTTCCTCCCTTCTTTGGCGGAAGTCATTGTCAGCACGGATGTACTCATCCATCTTCTAAAGCAGCTTCTCCAGAGTTTGTGGGGGCTTTCTAGCGAAATACTGGGCAGTAGGTCCTGGACAAAGCCCCTTAATCATGGCCTCAATGACAATTTCATTGGGCACTATAGGCGCTTGTGCTCTAAGACGTAAGAACCTTCGGACATATGCCTAGAGATACTCCTCATGATCTTGTGTGCATTGAAACAAGGCCTAAGCTATGACTGGCTTCGTCTGGAAGCCTTGGAAACTTGTCACTAGCATATCCTTGAGCTTCTGCCATGAAGTAATAGTCTTTGGCCGAAGAGAAGAATACCATGTTTGGGCCACATTCCAAACTGCCATGACAAAGGACTTGGCCATGACAGCTGCATTGCCTCCATATGAAGATATAGTTGCTTCATAACTCATCAAAAACTGCTTCGGATCTGAATGCCCATTATACATGGGGAGCTGAGGTGGCTTGTATGATGGAGGCCATGGGATAGCCTGCAGTTCTGCTGCCAAGGGAGAAACATCATCAAAGGTAAAGGTATCATGATTGAAATCATCATACCATCCATCCTCGTTGAATAAGCTTTTTTGATGAAGCTCCCTGTGTTGGGGCCTTCGATCTTGTTCGTCTTGAGCAAGATGGCGTACTTCTTCAGTGGCTTCGTCGATCTACCTTTGAAGATCAGCCAGTCGGGCCATCTTCTCCTTCTTCCTCTGCACTTGCTGATGAATTATCTCCATGTTTCTGATCTCTTGGTCCAACTCCTCCTCCTGGAGTGTTGGACTGGTGGTCTTCCTTTTCTGGCTTCGGGCCTCTCGGAGAGAGAGGGTCTCTTGATTTGTGTCCAGTGGTTGCAGTGTGGCAGCCCCTGGCGCTGAAACTTTTTTCGGCGGCATGACTAAGGTCAGTGCTTGCCGAAGATGATCAAAAAGGGTTCACCGGAGGTGGGCGCCAATGTTGGGGACTTGTTCTCAAATGCTATGAATCAAGAACAAGGCAACACAGAATGTTAAATGTTAATATCCTTCGTCCTTCGAAGCATTATCTCCCTTAGGATATAATGATCTTCAAACGAAGGTCATGAAGGACATACCTTCTTCATCGTAGCATATGCTAATAAAAGAAGTATATGAAAACAACATGAATGATCACATAACATTGTCAATTCATCCTTATTATATTAACATAGAAAAATAGAGACAATATTGAATTATATAGGTACCTTCGGCTTGACAAAAGGCAAAAGCACAAGTGTGATGCACGAGTGAATACAAGTCAGCGTGAACAGTACGGGGGTACTGTTCATCTATTTATAGGCACAGGACGCAGTCTGTGAGAAATTACATTCATGCCCTTTACATTTATTATTGGCTTATAGAAAAATCTATGAGGACTGGATAGCCTTTTCCCTTTTAAGTCGGTTCCTTTTTCCGTGATTGAGCCGAAGCTCCTTTGCGTATAGCTTCGAAGTATCAGCAACCTTCGTCACGATCGCGCCCTTCTCATCGTATAATTCGAAGGTATCTATCCATAAGCCATACTTGGAAGACATTGTTAAATTACGTTTTTGAGGACCTTCGGAGGACGAAGGCTCCCAATAACGCTGATGTGCAACTTCATGATGTCCCCTATAGAGGCATAGGTGCCGACACGACAGCATCAGCGTCAATAAAATAGTTTCCAAGATTTGGTTTGCCAGACGCGCGTTGCTCTAGACAAACAAAGAACGAAAAAACTAAATACGGGCTAATTGGTTGTCTTAACAATTACATGTAAACACCGGAGAAAAATAATGCTCTAGACCTCCAGAAATTTCATGCAAAAAGGGTCCACAAATATATAAGCCTCTCATATGAATATGAATGAACCGAACAGCTGACTTTAATCCGAAGCGAACAATTCAAGTATTTCCATAAAATTGTAAAAGTATGCTACCGGTACTAATTTTAATTTATAGAACTATACAAATAACATTTTGAAATACTGAAGTACGGCCCCATAAAGTTCTTTTGCCCTTGTGTGCTGAACTGCATGATTATGCACATGACTGTGAGGGCAGCAGCAACGGAAATCTTCCTCGTGAAATTAGGCCTTCATCTCGAATCAGCAAAGTCCATCCCTGTGAAAAATGTCAGGGGGAATTTAAAAGTTACGGGCTAGTTTGACAACCCAATTTTTTCATAGAATTTCTAATTTCTTCAGGGATAATAAACTAATTTCCCTTAAGAAAATAAAAAAACCCGTGAAAAAATAGGGTTCCCAAACTAGCCCTACGAAAATAAACTACGATGGCTGCGCCCAGCTGCCCAAAATATGAGTTAATTCTTCTCAACATTACTCATTTGGGGACTCAAATTAGCAGTCTCATGAGTTTATTGGTTTGTCGTAAATACATTTGAACATCCAGTACAGAAAGTAAATTTACATTATCAAATAGTTCGGTTTTTTAACAAAAAAGGTGCGCATTAAACCTAGGAGGACAACATTTTAGCCTGTAATTCAGTGATCGAAATCACCCTCTTGCTATTTAAAGACATATCAATGGAGTTACTGCATAGGCCCCAAAAAACGGGGGGCAAAACAGAGAGGAGCGTGAAGCAGAGAAGGAATTAATATACTCCCTCCGTTTTTTTAGTTGTCGTTGGATAGTTCAATTTTACACTATCCACCGATAACTAAAACGAAACGGTGGGAGTAGCTGACAAGATCCAAGGCCCAGTGATCCAAGGAATTGATGTATCATAATAATGTTTTAAGGTTCGAGTCATTAAGGCCCAGTTTTAATCTCAAGAGATAAACTTTAGCAGCTTTTTTAGCTGTTTTTAGTCATTTGATGATCTAAACAGGAGAACTAATGATGGTGTGATAAAATTTAACACATATTATCTCATAAACTGCTCAAGGGTTGCTAAAAAAGCTAAATATAGGCTAGGGACCCCATTTTCCACCCATACCCTCTAACCCCATTCTCTCTCTCCGCATTAGGGGCATGTGTGTCTTTTTATTTCAATATGCTAAACTTTATTAGAGTAGTCCAAACACCACAAAAGCTAAACTTTAGCACTTCAATTCATATGACCAAAGTTTAACAGGAAGCTAAAATTTATCCCGTGAGATTGAAACGGGACCTAAGTTCTTGCCTAGGTAGTGGGCACTCAAGCACGACACATGTCAAAGAAGCCTTACCACATATATGAGTGAATCTGTTTTGTTTATGTATGCCCAAGAAAGTAAAGATCCCTTTGATCACAAGCCGGCGTACAAAAAAATATTGTTTTTGTAACATGACCACAAATAATGTCATCAATACAACGTTCGATGCATATATATAGTATACAGTTGACATGTTTTGTTATTGTGATGATATCATCAACATAGTAATTAAAAAAGAGACCATGTCACACAATTCACTGCATAGACAAAGGAATTCAAAGTTAATCATAATTTCATTTCAATCAATAGGCAACGGAACAGATATTCAGATGGTAGAACACTCACTTCCAGGGGACATTGCCAACCAGCATAACTTCACTGAAACATGTTGTCGAAAGAGACCAACAGTACATAACTCCATTGAAGCATACTTTTTTCTCGAATGTGTAGGAGAGCTGCACGTCATTATATTAAGAAGAAGAAAAAAAGTTAAGTATTTAGTTGAAGGTTTGGGTCTAGGATGCATTTATGGGTAGGGTGTCCAATTAACTTATGGGTTTGAACCCAATATTTAAAATAGAATTTTCTAATTTCAAGAAATATGCAACATTAATTCCACATTGCAAACAGAAATTATGGTTCGACATGAGATGCAACAATCAGATTCCTCTAGGGTTTTATTTTACTAAGCTTAACACTTGTGTATATAATCACAAAAAACTCTTCATTATTTAAGAAGAAGAGTAAATATGAGAATAAAGAGAGGGTAACACCTGGATTTTAAATATGGAGCAAAAAAAATTTTATACCCTAGAGTCAGGGTGTTAAACCTAGGGCCAATGTACAGGATGTCCCAGAGGCCTATGTTAGTCACTTGTTCCCGATTGCTATGTACAATCAAAAGCAAGGGCAACACAATATTAAAAAGATAAACAACCTTTGTCATTAAGCAGTCATCCCTTCGGAATAACTCTTTTGAAGACGAAGGTTGAAACTTAATCGATAAATCATGACCTAATTGTATAAACATGTGAAGATTGTAAAAGATTTTTAACATAACGACTCGTCTCAGATGTATCAATATTATATTTCCTCTTTCATATAATGAATTTACAATCATACCTTCGACTTTAGAGAATGAATTAGAGCGAAGGTGCTTTAGAGAAAAGATTACACAAAGCAATTGTCCGGTCCTTCAAAAGGTACTTTTATGCAGCGCACTATTCAACTATTTATAGAGAATCGTACAACTTCGTACGAAATTACATTTACACCCACAAGGATTACACACAGGATTTACAAATAATATAAGGGCAACATTGTCCTTTGCTTTCAGCATTCATGATGACTCCTTGCATCGTCTTCCTGTGTCGCTATGACGAAGTTAGCTTCGTCGCCCCTCTGATGTCCTGTAACGAAGGTGTTCTGGTGTCGAAGCTCTTGCAATACTTGGCAACAAATGGTTAAACGTGTTTTTGAGGACCTTCAAAAGACAAAGGCCCTCAACAGCCTACATGCAAGATGAATTGGGGACCAACACTTGAGGTGCCCTAAGGGATAGGAAAGAGGTGGTTGATGCCTGAGGAGCTTCGAGGGCCAAGGTAAGAGGTGCTCTAGGGGACGGCTCACAATGTGCCTCGAGTCGGGCTAGGGAAAAAGATGTCCCGGGGACCGATGAGTAGGGTCCCCGAGGGCCAGGGCAAGAGGTGCCCTAGAGGCCGATGAGTGGGGTGTCATGAGGACAAGGGCAAGAGGTGCCCAAGGGGCCAGCACACGAGGTTCTCCAAGGGCCATGGAAAGAGGTGCCCTAAGGACTAGCAAGCAAGGTGCCCGAGGAGGAGGAGATGACACACAAGGTGCCTAGAGGATCAGTGCACGAGGTTCTTGAAAGTCGCCTAGAGGGGGGGTGAATAGGGCGAAACTGAAATTCTCAATAATAATCACAACTACAAGCCGGGTTAGCGTTAGAAATATAATAGAGTCCGCGAGAGAGGGTGCAAAACAAATCGCAAGCAAATAATGAAGTGAGACACGCGGATTTGTTTTACCGAGGTTCGGTTCTCTCAAACCTACTCCCCGTTGAGGAGGCCACAAAGGCCGGGTCTCTTTCAACCCTTACCCTCTCTCAAACGGTCCCCCGGACCGAGTGAGCTTTCTCTTCTCAATCACTTGGAACACAAAGTTCCCGCAAGGACCACCACACGATTGGTGTCTCTTGCCTCAATTACAAGTGAGTGTTTGATCACAAGAAAGAATCAAGAAAGAAGAAAGCAATCCAAGCGCAAGAGCTCGAAAGAACACAAGCAAATCACTCTCTCTCTAATCACTAGGGCGTTGTGTGGAATTTTTGGAGAGGATTTGATCTCTTGGGTGTGTCTAGAATTGAATGCTAGAGCTCTTGTAAGTAGTTGAGAAGTGGAAACCTTGGATGTCATGAATGGTGGGTGGTTGGGGGTATTTATAGCCCCAACCACCAAACTAGCCGTTTGGTGGAGCTGTCTGTTCGATGGCGCACCGGACAGTCCGGTGCACACCGGACATGTCCGGTGCGACAGCCACGTCACCAAAAAGCCGTTGGGTCGACCGTTGGAGCTCTGTCTTCTGGGCCCGCCTGGATGTCCGGTGGCGCACCGGACAGGTACTGTAGAATGTCCGGTGCGCCAGCATGGGCGTGCCTGACCTCTGCGCGCGCTGGCGCGCAATAAATGCGCTGCAGGTAGCCGTTGGCGCCGATATAGCCGTTGCCCCGCTGTTACACCGGACAGTCCGGTGTACACCGGACAGTCCGGTGAATTTTACCGGAGCAGCCGAAGTGAAAACCCGAGGCTGGCGAGTTCCTGAGGCCGCTCTTCCTTGGAGCACCGGACATGTCCGGTGTACACCGGACAGTCCGGTGAATTATAGCGGAGTGACCTTTGGAAATTCCCGAGAGTGAAGAGTTTGAAGTCGGAGTCCACTGGTGCACCGGACATGTCCGGTGGCACACCGGACAGTCCGGTGCGCCAGACGAGAGGTGCCTTCGGTTGACCCTTGCTCCTTTATTTGAACCCAATACTTGGTCTTTTATTGGCTATGTGTGAACCTTTTGCACCTGTATAACTTACACACTAGAGCAAACTAGTTAGTCCAATATTTGTGTTGGGCAATTCAACCACCAAAATTAATTAGGGACTAGGTGTAACCCTAATTCCCTTTCAATCTCCCCTTTTTGGTGATTGATGCCAACACAAACCAAAGCAAATATAAATGTGCATAAATTGAACTAGTTTGCATAATGTAAGTGCAAAGGTTGCTTGGAATTGAGCCAATATAAATACTTACATGTTGTGCATGGATTGTTTCTTTGTTTTTAACATATTGGACCACATTTGCACCACATGTTTTGTTTTTGCAAATCCTTTTGTAAATTCTTTTCAAAGTCTTTTTGCAAGATAGTCAAAGGTAAATAAATAAGATTTTGAGAAGCTTTTTCAAATTTTGAAATTTTCTCCCTTTAATCCAAATGCTTTTCCTTTGACTAAACAAAACTCCCCCTAAATGAGATCCTCCTCTTAGTGTTCAAGAGGGTTTTGATATATCATTTTTGAAATACTACTTCCTCCCCCTTTAGAACATAGTAAGATATTAATTTGAAATTGACCAATTGAAAATCTCCAAATTTTTAAAATTAGGTGGTGGTGCGGTCCTTTTGCTTTGGGCTCATATTTTCTCCCCCTTTGGCATGAATTGCCAAAAACGGAATTATTAGAGCCCAACGAAGTACTTTCTCCTCCTTTGGTCATAAAATAAATGAGTGAAGATTATACCAAAGTTGGAGAGATGCTCGGAGTGACGGCGAAGGATGAGTAGTAGAGTGGAGTGGAAGCCTTTGTCTTCGCCGAAGACTCCAATTCCCTTTCAATATACCTATGACTTGGTTTGAAATACACTTGAAAACACATTAGTCATAGCATATATAAAAGAGATATGATCAAAGGTATACTTGTGTGCTATGTGTGCAAATTAGCAAAAGAAATTCCTAGAATCAAGAATATTTAGCTCATGCCTAAGTTTGGTAAAATATTGTTCATCAAGTGGCTTGGTAAAGATATCGGCTAATTGATCTTTAGTGTTAATGTAAGAAATCTCGATATCCCCCTTTTGTTGGTGATCCCGAAGAAAATGATACCGAATGGCTATGTGTTTAGTGCGGCTATGTTCAACGGGATTATCCGCCATGCGGATTGCACTCTCATTATCACATAGAAGAGGAACTTTGGTTAGTTTGTAACCATAGTCCCGCAGGGTTTGCCTCATCCAAAGCAATTGCACGCAACAATGGCCTGCGGCAATATACTTGGCTTCGGCGGTAGAAAGAGCGACCGAATTTTGCTTCTTTGAAGCCCAAGACACCAAGGATCTTCCCAAGAACTGGCAAGTCCCCGATGTGCTCTTCCTATTAATCTTACACCCCGCCCAATCGGCATCCGAATAACCAATCAAATCAAATGTGGATCCCCGAGGGTACCAAAGCCCAAACTTAGGAGTATAAGCCAAGTATCTCAAGATTCGTTTTACGGCCGTAAGGTGTGATTCCTTAGGGTCGGCTTGGAATCTTGCACACATGCAAATGGAAAGCATAATGTCCAGTCGAGATGCACATAAATAAAGCAATGAACCAATCATCGACCGGTATACCTTTTGATCCACGGACTTACCTCCCGTGTCGAGGTCGAGATGCCCATTTGTTCCCATGGGTGTCTTGATGGGCTTGGCATCCTTCATTCCAAACTTGGTTAGGATGTCTTGAGTGTACTTTGTTTGGCTAATGAAGGTGCCCTCTTGGAGTTGCTTAACTTGGAATCCTAGAAAATACTACAACTCCCCCATCATCGACATCTCGAATTTCTGTGTCATGATCCTACTAAATTCTTCACATGTAGATTCGTTAGTAGACCCAAATATGATATCATCAACATAAATTTGGCATACAAACAAATCGTTGTCAAGAGTTTTAGTGAATAGAGTAGGATCGGCTTTGCCGACTTTGAAGCCATTAGCAATAAGGAAATCTCTAAGGCATTCATACCATGCTCTTGGGGCTTGCTTGAGCCCATAAAGCGCCTTAGAGAGCCTATAAACATGGTTAGGGTACTCACTGTCTTCAAAGCCGGGAGGTTGCTCAACATAGACCTCCTCCTTGATTGGTCCATTGAGGAAGGCACTCTTCACGTCCATTTGATAAAGCTTGAAGCCATGGTAAGTAGCATAGGCTAATAATATGCGAATTGACTCAAGCCTAGCTACGGGTGCATAGGTTTCACCAAAATCCAAACCTTCGACTTGTGAATACCCCTTGGCCACGAGTCGAGCTTTGTTCCTAGTCACCACACCATGCTCATCTTGCTTGTTGCGGAAGACCCACTTGGTTCCTACAACATTTTGGTTAGGACGTGGAACTAAGTGCCATACCTCGTTCCTTGTGAAATTGTTGAGCTCCTCTTGCATCGCCATCACCCAATCCGAATCTTGTAGTGCTTCCTCTACCCTGTGTGGCTCAATAGAGGAAACAAAAGAGTAATGCCCACAAAAATGTGCAACATGAGATCGAGTGGTTACCCCCTTATGAATGTCGCCGAGGATGGTGTCGACGGGGTGATCTCGTTGTATTGCTTGGTGGACTCTTGGGTGTGGCGGCCTTGGTTGTTCATCCTCCTTGTCTTCATCATTTGCGTCTCCCCCTTGATCATTGCCGTCGTCTTGAGGTGGCTCATCATTGTCTTCTTCATCTTTATCAACTTGAGCTTCGTCCTCATTTTGGGTTGGTGGAGATGCTTGCGTGGAGGAGGATGGTTGATCTTGTGCATGTGGAGGCTCTTCGGATTCCTTAGGACACACATCCCCAATGGACATGTTCCTTAGCGCGATGCACGGAGCCTGTTCTTCACCTATCTCATCAAGATCAACTTGCTCTACTTGAGAGCCGTTAGTCTCATCAAACACAACGTCACAAGAAACTTCAACAAGTCCTGAGGACTTGTTAAAGACCCTATATGCCCTTGTGTTTGAGTCATATCCTAGTAAAAAGCCTTCTACAGTTTTAGGAGCAAATTTAGATTTTCTACCTCTTTTGACGAGAATAAAACATTTGCTACCAAAAACTCTAAAATATGAAATATTGGGCTTTTTACCGGTTAGGAGTTCATAGGATGTCTTCTTGAGGATTCGGTGTAGATATAACCGGTTGATGGCGTAGCAGGCGGTGTTGACTGCTTCGGCCCAAAACCGATCCGGTGTCTTGTACTCATCAAGCATGGTTCTTGCCATGTCCAATAGAGTTCGATTCTTCCTCTCCACTACACCATTTTGTTGTGGAGTGTAGGGAGAAGAGAACTCATGCTTGATGCCCTCCTCCTCAAGGAAGCCTTCTATTTGTGAGTTCTTGAACTCCGTCCCATTGTCGCTTCTAATTTTCTTGATCCTTAAGCTGAACTCATTTTGAGCCCGTCTCAAGAATCCCTTTAAGGTCTCTTGGGTATGAGATTTTTCCTGCAAAAAGAATACCCAAGTGAAGCGAGAATAATCATCCACAATAACTAGACAGTACTTACTCCCGCCGATGCTTATGTAAGCGATCGGGCCGAATAGGTCCATGTGTAGGAGCTCCAGTGGCTTGTCACTAGTCATGATGTTCTTGTGTGGATGATGAGTGCCAACTTGCTTCCCGGCTTGGCATGCGCTACAAATCCTATCTTTCTCAAAATGAACATTTGTCAGTCCTAAAATGTGCTCTCCCTTTAGAAGCTTATGAAGATTCTTCATTCCAACATGGGCTAGTCGGCGGTGCCAGAGCCAACCCAAGTTAGTCTTAGCAACCAAGCAAGTGTCGAGTTCAGCTCTATCAAAATCTACCAAGTATAGCTGACCCTCTAACACTCCCTTGAATGCTATTGAATTATCACTTCTTCTAAAGACAGTAACACCTACATCAGTAAATAGACAGTTGTAGCCCATTTGATATAATTGGGATACGGAAAGCAAATTGTAATCTAAAGAATCTACAAGAAAAACATTGGAAATAGTGTGGTCAGGTGATATAGCAATTTTATCCAATCCTTTGACCAAACCTTGATTTTCATCCCCGAATGTGATAGCTCGTTGGGGATCTTAGTTTTTCTCATATGAGGAGAACATTTTCTTCTCCCCTGTCATGTGGTTTGTGCACCCGCTGTCGAGTATCCAACTTGAGCCCCCGGATGCATAAACCTACAAAACAATTTTAGTTCTTGACTTTAGGTACCCAAACGGTTTTGGGTCCTTTGGCATTAGAAACAAGAACTTTGGGTACCCAAACACAAGTCTTGGAGCCCTTGTGTTTGCCCCCAACAAACTTGGCAACTACCTTGCCGGATTTGTTAGTCAAAACATAAGATGCATCAAAAGTTTTAAATGAAATGCTATGATCATTTGATGCATTAGGAGTTTTCTTTCTAGGCAACTTGGCATGGGTTGGTTGCCTAGAGCTAGATGTCTCACCCTTATACATAAAAGCATGGTTAGGGCCAGAGTGAGACTTCCTAGAGTGAATTCTCCTAATTTTGCTCTCGGGATAACCGGCAGGGTACAAAATGTAACCCTCGTTATCCTGAGGCATGGGAGCCTTGCCCTTAACAAAATTAGACAATCTTTTAGGAGGGTCACTAAGTTTGACATTGTCTCCCCTTTGTTAGCCAATGCCATCCTTGATGCCAGGGCGTCTCCCATTATAGAGCATACTTCTAGCAAATTTAAACTTTTCATTTTCTAAGTTATGCTCGGCAAGTTTAGCATCTAATTTTGCTATATGATCATTTTGTTGTTTGATTAAGACCATGTGATCATGAATAGCATCAATATCAATATCTCTACATCTAGTACAAATAGAAACATGCTCAACGGTAGATGTAGAGGGTTTGCAAGATTTTAATTCTACAACCTTAGCATGTAGTATATCATTTTCATTTCTAAGGTTAGAAATAGTAACATTGCAAACATCAAAATCTTTAGCCTTAGCAATTAATTTTTCATTTTCAATCCTAAGGCTAGCAAGAGAGATGTTTAATTCTTCAATCTTAGCAAGCAAATCATCATTATCATTTCTAAGATTGGGAATTGAAACATCACAAACATGAGAATCAACCTTAGCAATTAAACTAGCATTTTCATTTCTAAGGTTATCAATGGTTTCTTGGCAAGTGCTTAGCTCACTAGACAATTTTTCACATTTTTCAACTTGTAGAGCATAAGCATTTTTAACCTTAACATGCTTTTTATTTTCCTTGATTAGGAAGTCCTCTTGGGAGTCCAAGAGATCATCCTTCTCATGGATGGCACTAATTAGCTCATTTAATTTTTCCTTTTGTTCCATGTTAAGGTTGGCAAAAAGGGTACGCAAATTATTCTCCTCATCACTAGCATTATCATCACTAGAAGATTCATATTTAGTGGAGGATTTAGATTTAACCTTCTTTCTTTTGCCATCCTTTGCCATGAGGCACTTGTGGCCGACGTTGGGGAAGAGGAGTCCCTTGGTGACGGCGATGTTGGCGGCGTCCTCGTCGTCAGAGGAGGAGTCGGTGGAGTTCTCGTCGGAGTCCCACTCCCGGCAAACATGGGCATCGCCGCCCTTCTTCTTGTAGTACTTCTTCTTTTCTCTCCTCTTTCCCTTCTTGTCGTCGCCCCTGTCACTGTCACTAGACATAGGACATTTTGCAATAAAATGACCGGGCTTACCACATTTGTAGCACACTTTCTTGGAGCGGAGTTTGTAGTCCTTCCCTCTCCGTTGCTTGAGGATTTGGCGAAAGCTTTTGATAATTAAAGCCATCTCCTCATTGTCGAGCTTGGAGGCGTCAATTGGTTGTCTACTTGGTGTAGACTCCTCCTTCTTCTCCTCCGTCGCCTTAAATGCCACCGGTTGCGCCTCGGACGTGGAGGGTTCGTCAAGCTCGTTGATCTTCTTTGAACCTTTAATCATACATTCAAAGCTCACAAAATTCTCGATAACTTCCTCGGGGGTCATTAGTGGGTATCTAGGATTACCACGAATTAATTGAACTTGAGTGGGGTTAAGGAAAATGAGAGCTCTTAGAATAACCTTAACCACCTCATGGTCGTCCCACTTTTTGCTCCCGAGGTTGCGCACTTGGTTCACCAAGGTTTTGAGCCGGTTGTACATATCTTGTGGCTCCTCCCCTTGGCGAAGACGGAAGCGACCGAGCTCCCCCTCGATCGTTTCCCGCTTGGTGATCTTAGTGAGTTCATCACCCTCGTGCGCGGTCTTGAGTAGGTCCCAAATCTCCTTTGCATTCTTCAACCCTTGCACTTTGTTGTATTCCTCCTTGCTTAGAGAGGCGAGGAGAATGGTTGTGGCTTGGGAGTTGAAGTGCTCGATTTGGGCCACTTCGTCCGTATCATAATCCTCATCCCCTATGGATGGTACCTGTGCTCCAAACTCAACAACATTCCATATACTTTTGTGGAGTGAGGTTAGATGAAATTTCATTAAATCACTCCACCTAGCATAATCTTCGCCATCAAAAGTTGGCGGTTTGCCTAATGGAACGGAAAGTAATGGAGTATGTCTAGATGTACGGGGATAGTGTAAGGGGATCTTACTAAACTTCTTGCGCTCTTGGCGCTTAGAAGTTACGGACGATGCATCGGAGTCGAAGGTAGATGTTGATGAAGTGTCGGTCTCGTAGTAGACCACCTTCCTCATCCTCTTGTGCTTGTCGCCTTTCCGATGCGACTTGTGGGAAGAAGATTTTTCCTTCTTCTCCTTGTGGTGTGAGGAAGAAGATCTTTTCTCCTTCCATTTGGAGGAGTCCTTCTTCTTCTCCTTCCTCTTGGTGCGGGACTCTTCCGATGAAGTGCTCCCTTGGCTTGTAGTGGGCTTGTCGCCGGTCTCCATCTCCCTCTTGGTGTGATCTCCCGACATCACTTCGAGCGGTTAGGCTCTAATGAAGCACCGGGCTCTGATACCAATTGAAAGTCGCCTAGAGGGGGGGTGAATAGGGCGAAACTGAAATTCTCAATAATAATCACAACTACAAGCCGGGTTAGCGTTAGAAATATAATAGAGTCCGCGAGAGAGGGTGCAAAACAAATCGCAAGCAAATAATGAAGTGAGACACGCGGATTTGTTTTACCGAGGTTCGGTTCTCTCAAACCTACTCCCCGTTGAGGAGGCCACAAAGGCCGGGTCTCTTTCAACCCTTACCCTCTCTCAAACGGTCCCCCGGACCGAGTGAGCTTTCTCTTCTCAATCACTTGGAACACAAAGTTCCCGCAAGGACCACCACACGATTGGTGTCTCTTGCCTCAATTACAAGTGAGTGTTTGATCACAAGAAAGAATTAAGAAAGAAGAAAGCAATCCAAGCGCAAGAGCTCGAAAGAACACAAGCAAATCACTCTCTCTCTAATCACTAGGGCGTTGTGTGGAATTTTTGGAGAGGATTTGATCTCTTGGGTGTGTCTAGAATTGAATGCCAGAGCTCTTGTAAGTAGTTGAGAAGTGGAAACCTTGGATGTCATGAATGGTGGGTGGTTGGGGGTATTTATAGCCCCAACCACCAAACTAGCCGTTTGGTGGAGCTGTCTGTTCGATGGCGCATCGGACAGTCCGGTGCACACCGGACATGTCCGGTGCGACAGCCACGTCACCAAAAAGCCGTTGGGTCGACCGTTGGAGCTCTATCTTCTGGGCCCGCCTGGATGTCCGGTGGCGCACCGGACAGGTACTGTAGAATGTCCGGTGCGCCAGCATGGGCGTGCCTGACCTCTGCGCGCGCTGGCGCGCAATAAATGCGCTGCAGGTAGCCGTTGGCGCCGATATAGCCGTTGCCCCGCTGTTACACCGGACAGTCCGGTGAATTTTACCGGAGCAGCCGAAGTGAAAACCCGAGGCTGGCGAGTTCCTGAGGCCGCTCTTCCTTGGAGCACCGGACATGTCCGGTGTACACCGGACAGTCTGGTGAATTATAGCGGAGTGGCCTTTGGAAATTCCTGAGAGTGAAGAGTTTGAAGTCGGAGTCCACTGGTGCACCGGACATGTCCGGTGGCACACCGGACAGTCCGGTGCGCCAGACCAGAGGTGCCTTCGGTTGACCCTTGCTCCTTTATTTGAACCCAATACTTGGTCTTTTTATTGGCTATGTGTGAACCTTTTGCACCTGTATAACTTACACACTAGAGCAAACTAGTTAGTCCAATATTTGTGTTGGGCAATTCAACCACCAAAATTAATTAGGGACTAGGTGTAACCCTAATTCCCTTTCAGTTCTCCTAGGGCTAATGAGCTTGGTGCCACGAGGGCTAGGGTAATAGGTGCCCCGAGGGTCGACGTGCCAAGTGTATCAAGGGATATGGCAAGAAGTGCCTTAGGGCTGATGCCCGAGGTGCCATAGGGGCTGATGTGCAGTGTATCTTAGGGAGCAATGAGTGGGGTGCCTTAGGGGCAATGTGTAAGGTGCCCTGAGGGCTCTGACAAGATGCTCATTCTTCTAATGTGAAGTATCAAAAGCAAAAATATTTGTCCATGCTCAACCATCTAAGGTTTAGCCTCCAACAAGTCTATCCCAAGCTAAATAAATTTCTCTTCCTGAATGATGATACAGTTATCCACAGGGTCCTAACTGGACTTTAGGAGGTTGATCTTAATGGAAATATAAATGGAGCAGTTGAAACATGTGGAGAGAGTTTTCATTGAATTTCTCAACCCCAAATATTGCTTAGAATTTTGATCCTAATGCATGTGGTTGGGCTTATGGATGAACTCGATTGATATAGAAGTTAGTTCTTTATGTTCAAATGGTTATCACGAATGAATGGATTGTTTTTCCTAAAACATACAAAAGATGAATCATTTTTTTCTACAAAGCATTAGAATCTCTATGAAATTTTTTAGCCAAAAAAGGGTGGACAACCAACCTGTTGGTTGCTCATCATCGAGGGCAGCACTTCTACTTTTGAAGGCGCGAGGACAACACATCTCATGCACTGGCTCGTGGGCTAGTGACGAGGTCAAGGTGGTTGCCATCTCGAATAGTGGTCAAAGCGGAGGGTGGCTCGAGCGACAAGAGGCTATATGGTGAATGAAAGCGGGGGAGGGGAATAACAGGAAATTACGAGGCCTGGTCAACTGCGGCATGGTGGTAAGGGAACAATCATGTCAACAGCGGAGGGACGAGCCACCACCGGTCGGATGTGGACCAAATGCAAAGAGAAGGTGAAAGGGAAATGAGCCTAAACATTTTCTATAATCGATTTTAGTGTTTGACGTCCACTACAAACCACGTGGAATAATTAGTTTGCCTAGTTGTCATTTATCTCAGGTGCATAAAGTTCAACATAAACCAACAAAGAAAATGAGTTGGGAAACTCTACAAACTTTGGAGCAAAAACAAGTATAGGTGCAGCCACTGGCTGGTGCAGCCACTGGCTGCACCTATACTTGTTTTTGCTCCAAACTTTGTAGAGTTCCCCGCTCTCGGGTTTTCTAGGAGTTACTCTGCTATAATTCACCGGACTGTCTGGTGAGCCAACGGAGCAACAGTCAATTGCGCCCAATAGTCGACTGCACTGACGACGCTACAGTGAACAATGCAGAAGTTAGAATTCAGAACGCACCGGACTGTCTGGTGTGCCATTGGACTGTCCCGTGCCGCAAGAGGATAAACGACTTTAACGGTCAACCGCTCCAAACCCCAACGGTCGGCTAACATGGCACGCACCGGACAGTGATCAGTGTCATGTCCGGTGTGCCCATCGATAGCAACGGCTGGAATAGTGGTTAGGGCTATAAATACCCCCAACCACCACCATTCAAGCCATCCAAGTTTTCAGAACTCCACATTCAATACTAGAGCAAAGGCAAACACTCCAAAGACACAATCAAAGCATTCAATTCCCTCCAAGCTCCAAAATCAACTTAATTACTTTGAGACTTGAGAGAGGGTCATGTGTGTTTCTTTTGTTGCTCTTGTTGCTTGGATTGCTCTCTTCTTCTCGCTCTAATTCTTCTAAGTGCTTTATGAAGCTAGCAAGAGACACCTAATTGTGTGATGATCCTTGTGTGGTCTTAGTGACCGAGGTGATTAAGGAGAAGCACTCAGCTGGTCTAAGTGACCGATTGAGAGAGGGAAAGGGTTGGAATAGACCCTGCCTTTGTGGCCTCCTCAACGGTGACTAGGTTCTTTGGAACCGAACTTCGGTAAACAAATCACCGTGTTCATTTGCGTTGATCTCCACTCGATTAATTTCCCTCTTTTCTTTCTCTAAAGTTCCCTTGTTCATATTGATTTGAGTTTTGCTCCCAAGGTTATCCGCATTGATTGAGCAACTCATAGCAAGGAGAACTATCTTCCACACTCCGAATTATTTCTAACACTAACCCCAGACATAAGTGCGTGTTTAAAGTTTTTAATTTTCAAGTTTCGCCTATTCACCCCCCTCTAGGCGACTTTCAGAAGGCGAGGGAGCGATCGAAAGAGAATGAGGAGAAGCCAAAGGAGGATGGAGAAATAGGGAAAAGTTAGATCAGGGCAGAGCGGTGAGCCACCACCGATCGATTGCAAGCAGGATGTAGGGGCAGAGAAGAGGGGGGACAGGGAGGAGGCAAGACCGAATGTGGCATGGTGGTGGGGCGTGGCCCAATTAAGAGTGGAGTGACGAGCCATCGTCGATCAAATATAGAGGATGTAAGAGCACAAAAGGAGAGACGAAATCAAGGAGGCAAGACTGAATGTGGCATGGTGGTGGGATGTGGCCAAATCAGAAATGGAGCAGTGGGCCACCACTGGCCAAATATGAAGAGAAGAAAAGGGAGCAAAAGAACAGAGCGTGCTCTTGCGTGTCACTATAGGTGGGCCCAAAGGGGAAGGGTGCAGTAGAGAGGAGTGGACAAATGCAACGCTGCAGGTGGGCTAGAGAAACAAGGACGCCGCCTAAGGACCTGATTGGTTTTTGGATGAGGCATCCTAGCTTGCATCTTCGTGACCTGGCTAAACTGAAGTAGACTCATGTGAGCCAGTCTCCAGAGAAACGCAAATGATTCTGGCATATCATGAGCCAGGCTCGCTGGTCACTTTTGTACCATTCGAGCCAAGTTGAGTTATAGATGCATCCATTCAAACAAGCATAGATTGCATTGCTAGAACCAGGCTGGTGAACCAAACAGGCGGGCATACAATGATGTTGCACTTTAGAAGCCGAGTTCAGTCTCATCAGGGAAACCAATCATCAGGCCCTAAAGGAGGAGGTAGAATCAAAGGAGCAGAGATTTAGGGTCTGTTTGGTTAATGGCTAAATGTCACATTTTGTCTAAGGTTAGTCGTTTGAATTGAAGAACTAACATTACACCAAATTTGATGGCAAGTTAGACAGTGAACCAAACATACCCTTAACAGTAGAAACCACAGATTTAACAGTAGAAACCAAACCCAGCCTTCCTTGCTTAAATCAGTGTTTACTTTGTCCCTTAACTGTAGATTCGTTTATGGGGTGTTTTGGATACCAATTAGTTTGGATACCAATTAGGACGACTAAACATATGCTAATTATAAAACTAATTGTATAATTCGCAAGACGAAGCTATTAATACATGATTTGCTCATATTTTGCGATACTAAAAATGTGCTAATTATGAACTAATTAGACTTAATAAAATCGTCTCGCGAATTAACCATGGCTTATCAATTAGCTTTATAATTATAGCCTTAATTGGCATCTAAAATCCGGACTCCGGATGATCCAAACACCTCCTTAATCGGGTGGAGCTGGAACCAAGAAGCAGATTGTGAATTTCTGATCTACTCAGCTGGTCAGCCATTGCGACAAGCCTGCCTGGAGATAGATAGATCAGTGGCCGCCGGCCATGACGGTGGCGTTGGAGACGCCTCTCGTCTTTGGGAGGAGGATGAGCGCCAGGACCGCGCAGATAAGGGCGAAGGCGGCGCCGATGCCGAAGGCCGGGGTGTTTCCTTTGTTGAAGGCGCCGTCGATGGGGCCTGCGCCCAGCGCGATCACCAGCTGAAGGAAAAACAACACGCACGAGGATCAGCGATCTTCTGTGTACTATATTGCAATTGCGGTCAGCGATGGCAAAGCTCTTGGAGACCAAGTCGACGGGGAAGAAAGAAAGAAAAAGAAAATTTTTATTGACCTGTGGAAGGACGATTGCAATGTTGAGAACGCCAATGGTGAGACCTTGACCACCGCCGTCCTCGGTGGCAACCTCAGACGCCACGGCCCAAGGCACGCTGTAGAGCACCTGCATGCGAGCATAATAGCATTGCAACAACTCCAACTTGCTAGATATCCATGGAGTGCAGCAAATTAAACTAGAACGCGCGCGCGTCTAATAATAACTTACGGCCTGAGGGATGCCGATGAGCGCGAAGATGGCGAGGGCGCCGCCCTTGAACGAGTGGTCGGGGCCAGAGAGGGAGGCGGCGAGCGAGGGCCTGTAGCCCTTCATGGAGACCATGCCGAGGACGACCATGGCCGTCATGAGGACGAACACCATCAGGCTGCTGACGGACCAGACGACCCGGGACGTGAGCTTCCGGCACAGCCTGGGGATGAAGAAGGAGGTGACGCCGAGCGCGACGGAGCAGAAGAGGAGGCCGATGGCGCCCTCGCGGACGCCGGCTTCGTACAGGTCCGCCTTGCTGCCCGCGCCCTGCGGCTCGCCGTGGAAGATCTCCCGGCCCATCCAGTCGGTGTTGTACTGGAAGAAGGGGAACCACGAGAGCTGCATATGCACATCATATCCGCCGTCCAGAGAGACCCACATAGGTCAGATGGAGTCAAACTAGAAAAAAAACCCGCTTGCAAGCAACGACGTACCCATGTGACGGCCGTGACGGCGAGCACGCTGAACATGGCAGGGGGGAGGTTCTTGAGGCTCTTGAAGAGATCCATGAACGCGGAGCACGCGCCGCCGGAGGTGTCGACGCTTTCCTTGTCGAGCCGCTCCTCGCCGGCGAGCCACAAGGTGACAGACATGCTGATTATAATGAGGACCTGATCAAAAGACACCAAAATCTCAGTACAGCGCAACGAGAGGGCGAAGCAATGACAACGATACAATGGTGTGCTCGTAATAACTCACCACCGCAGTCAAGAAGGCGCCCTTGAGGTTGGCGCAGGCATCGCAGCACGCCGCGGTTTTGAGCCAAGGGAGCCAGCTGATGGAGATACGGATCAACCAGCAGCACGATTCAGCGAAGGAAAGGAAAGGAAAACAGAGCAAAACGAAAGAGGACGAGTGGCTTCGAGGCAGGCTACCGTACTCGTGCCATTTCGCGTTGGCGCCGGACAAGTATCCGAGCACGCTGCCGAGGGCCATCCACAGGGAGAAGATCGCCTGGCCAACGTTGGGGCCGTGCTGTCCAGCTGCAGTGCAGTAAACAAACAACACTAGCATCACCAACCCTGCACGCACGCTGCGTGCGTGTGTGATCAAATTCAACTTGCGACGTGCTCACCGGCCAGGTCGGCCATCATCGCGCGAGCCGGCCCCTGGACCGTGTTGTTGGCGAAGTCGAGGAACCAGAATCCGACAATGTAGACGGCGGCGGCGGACCAGCGGGAGCCTGTGAACGTGCTGCAGTGCTCCTTGGTGTCGCCGAGGCGCCGCCCGATGTCCGCCGAGAACCCGATCACCATCACCTTGCCGGACCACCAGCAGTCAGTTTTTTTTTTCTCTCAGAACGCCGAGGAGGAAATCGCTACTGTAGTCGAAGTACAGTACAGGTAGAGAGCAAAGGATGAATCGCAACGGAAAAGTGCGCCTGCTTACAGAGAGGCAGATGATGATGCATCCCGCGAGGATGAAGGGCCTCCTCCGGCCCATCTTCGAGGTGCACCGGTCGCTGTAGTAGCCCACGATGGGTTGCACCTGCCAACGACGACGTCAATTCATTCAATGCCCGCATTAACCCCCACGGCCTCGCATCGGAAAAAGATGGAGGAAGAAGATGGCTGGCCGGACGTGTGAAAACGGATCTCTTGGTGATTAATAACTTTCTCATCTTATCCCTTGAAGATAAATCTTGGTAATTTTAAGACCTTAAAGCTAGAAAATAAAAGATGGAAATAAATCGTAGTAGAGGCGAGCAGTTCCATAAACTGCACGGATTTACTTCGACGGAATTTAACGTTCTTTATCTTTATCCAAATACTAAGAGGGATAAGATCTCAGAAATCATACTATAGTATACAAGCAAGAAAATGCACGTACGTACCACAAATCCGGCGATAGGCCCGCAGATCCATGTCAGAGACACGTAGCTGTGCGAGATCCCAAGAGTCTGGGCATGCATACCAAAGGTCGATCAGGCCATGTAAAAAAATTAGCAGAGGAAACAAAACACGCATGTATGAACAGAGAGACAGACAGACAGACACCACAGGACAAAAGACGACATGGGCATGAACTGTACCTGAGAGTAGGGCGAGAGGAGGGAGAGCTGCAGCGCCCAGCCGTACTGGATGCCGCCGGAGACCATGCAGGCCAAGAAGAGCCGGACGATGCTTATCGGCGCCTTCCGGCCTGCATTGCCATTGCCGTCGCCCTTCGTCGTCTCGCTCACGACGACGCCGCGCTCCAGGTTCAAGGTGGCCCACTCGAGGCGCCTGTTGGCGTCCTCCTTGCTGCCGTCACCGTTCATGGCTGCGGCGTCGGCGGCGCGCGGTGCGAGGAGCAGGAACAAAAACAAAAGCGCGCGGATTGGTCGCAGGAAAAAAAGGGGGGGGAGAGAACGATAGGGACAGGCAAACGATCACGGGACGGGGTGGGGTTGGGTGGAGTTGGACCTGGAGGACACGGGATAGCGAAAAGCGAGCGCCGGGAGCGGGGGTTTTTTAAAGGCCACGGGCGGGGGCGGCCGGCGCGTGTGGTTTATGGCGGGTGTCCCACCGGGCAGCGAGACGGCGGGCCGAAGGTTTTATCCGTTTGGGAAGGCTATCCATCCCGTCCTTAATCTGTTTCTTGGTAGTGGGGTTTTGCCAAACATTGATGGAGATTCATCAAGATACGTAGTATAGTTGGTAGAAAAAAAAGGATATAGGGGCAACATCAACAAATTGGATTAATTGGATTGTTTTTAATGGAGTTGCAATTTTACATACGAGAGTATACAACTTGTTAGTTAGGGTGTTTATTGCTCTAGCCAGCTCTTTCTTAGAATTTTGTTCTAAAGCCATACCAAACATTGTCTAGATTTTTTTCTTCTTCTTTTTATATTACACTTCTACTTGTGTTTAGTTTGATTGTATATATATAGTGATTAAAATATATCTTATCTTCAAACACTACTCTGGTAGAATAGATTCTCAAACCGTGACAAGAGCTGGACGCTGTCAAGTAACTAATGGACACCGACCGATGCATGTACGTTTCCCATTTAGCTTATCAGATCCAATCCAAAAGTCAATTTTTCACTAATGATATTCTCTCTCTCACTAAAAAAATATGTCCCTTTTCGAGAAGTTAAAGATTTACACATACTAGTACCATTTTATATGTTTTATTAGAGCAACTCCAAAAGACTAGTCATATTGTTTTGTAAAGATAAATTTGGTTATTATTATAAGAAAATGTCTCCAGTAGACTCTGTAAATAGCTCTTCAAATTAGTAGATCTTCATCTACATATTCATTCTCTTTTTTGATAGTCTACCTCACTCGCCATACAGAATTCTTAATTTACTAATTTTGTTGGATTAGTCTACTTTTCTTTTGTGAAATCTATTTTAGAGACTAGCTAAATCAGTAAAATTTGACTATCTCTTGGAGTTGCTCTATAAAAATATTGAGTCATCAAACAACAAAATGCGTAATTTTTTTTACGCAGACAGTCCGTATGTAACGGCTAATATGGGTTGGCAAAGCTGGAAACAGATGGAGTGGTACAACGTCAGTAAAGTTGTCCTTATCCTCCAATTTATTTTCACACGAATGGAAACTGATGAACGCTGTACAGCACGCTGGACACAGTGATAAAACCAGTGTGGTCAGTGTTTTACTAATTGAATGATTAGCTTCCAATATTAGCTTCCACTCAAACACGAGTCAGTCTTACTCCCTCCGTCCACATCCACATGATTTAGTCCATTCAGGTTTGTGTAAATCAGACTATTTTAACTTTGATCAATAATATATAAATTAAATTATTTTAAACTAAAATAATTACATGGCAGTTTAAGTCACGATGAATCTAATAACTTTACTTTTGTTTTGTAAAATCTTATAAAACAACCAGTATAATTGGTCAAAAGTTGATAGTGATTGACTCACCATAAATTCAAAACGTTACATGCTTACGGCTTACTACCATCCTTGATTTCTGTTCCTACTACTATTAGCATCATCTGAATTCGAATTAAACTAGAATATTTAAAATAATGTCGCTAGACTTCTACTGCTTCTACAATATTTTAACTATATGAATTGTAGATACATCAGTTCAAACAGATAGTTTTAATATGAAGCAAACAGTATGAAAAACCATCTACTAGTTTCTTTTAGAAAAGGGTGTTTGCTAGTTGTTGGAAGCCAAAAGGGGTCGCGCGGACGGTCCGGCCCTGAGGCTGGACGGTCCGCGGTCCAGACTATCCGCGGTGGTGGCGCAGATGGTCCGCGCGTGCGCAGAGTCAGTTAGGGTTTCTAGTTTCTCGCGGGATTTGTTACCTAAAACCGTGAGATTGACCCGGAAATCAGTTCGAAGCGGATCCAGACCTCTCCTTTATATAGATGAAGGGCTACGGCCGATTGAACCCCCCAACAATCGATCAAATTAAGTCTATTACTCGTTTGTACCTTATGCATTAGGAGTAGTTCTAGTCTAGTTCTAGTTTAGCCCTAGTTTAGTATTTCAATCCCCAAATTCTCCGCTTCTCTTCGACTCTATGTCGATTAGAGGAGTCTAGGTCGGTCTGCCGAGCCTAGACAACCACTAGGATCTCTCCTCCCCAACGGGCTCCCTCCCGGGAGCGAGATCCAGGCGCCGACGGCGACCTTTCTCCGCCCCTACGCACGCGCGGATCGTCCGGCCGTCAGGCAGGGAACCCGAACCCTGCGCCAGATCGCGGACCATTTGGCCCCTGGCCGCGGACCGTCCGCGCCTATGCAGAGAGTGTCGCCGCCGGTTCTTGTTGAGTGTTTGGCGCCCGAAAAAGGTGTCAACATACTTTTGGCGACTCCGCTGGGGACTAGGTGTCTAGACCTGCTAAAAATCGGCCCATAGATGGTCGGTTCTAAGGATCACACCAAGATCTCCACCACCAACATCATCAAGCCAGCCATGGAGGCGCTCCCGACTGATGACCAAAGACCCTTTGAAGACCTCGTAATGCACGATGAGAAGGAGGTAATGCGGTAATGGAACGAACAACGCGACAAGGAAGAGGTGGAACTGCTGCATAAACTCTCCAAACGGCGCAAGGAGGCGGCAGAAAAGTACTTGTCACACTTCACGGTGGATCGCCACCAGAAGATCATCCGTCAAGGGGAGATCGATATGGAATCTCTCCTACCTCCACTTTGGGGTCCCGTTGTAAGTACTCCAGATCTATCTCTTACGACTTTCATGGATCAACGAGGAGATTAGTTAAAGCAATATGTAGATGAATCTGTTAAAATGCATCTATGTGCATACGAGAAATCAGCTGCTCCTAGCTTTCCATCGCGAGAGTCTAATACAGAGCCACCCACGTCAAACACATCGGCTATAAACGGGTCACCCTTGACCCAGCCATCATATGGTATGCCGATGCACGCTTTCGTGTCACCATCACAGCTGCAACCACTAGGCAGCGGCAGGTACTGGACGCGACCGGACTGTCCGAGCATCATCTCAGACAGTCCGGTTATACCGCGGACCGTCCGACGTATTTCGCCGGACCGTCCGACCAGATGCAGGCCCGCACACAAAACACTCAGGTCGCACCGTACATGGCCGGACCACCAGGGTACAACCCCGAACAATTCGGCCCCATCACGGACCGTCTGGTGCATCACGCCGGATCGTCCGAATATGTTGCAGACCGTCCGCCATCTTACGTCGGACCGTCCGGATATGGCATGAACCGGCCGACGTATTATGCCGGACCATCCGACTCTACACGAGTCCACGCGCAGACTGCTTAAGTCGCGCCATATATGACCGATCCGTCTGGGTACAGCCCTGGACCATTCAGCCCGATCGCGGACCGTCCAGTTCTTTACGACAGACGGTCTGGATACGAGACTACCCACGTAGCACCATATACGACTGGACAATCCGGATATACCTTCGGACCATTTGGCCAGGTCGCGGACCATCCGACCTCTTACACCGGACCGTCCGGATATGCATACGCAGAGCCGAGAGCTGCGCAATACGCACAGTTCCCACATTCATCGTAGCAATATTATGGTTCCCCACTAGCAACACATTATAATCATGTCATACCACCTCATGGACATAGGGCTGAATACTATTTGGCCACAAGAGAGCCTAAGAGGTATAGGGCAGGAGCTGGTGACATTAATAGGACACCTAGCACACACCTCAAACATCCCTGGGAGGAAAGCCGACAGAGTGATGTCAGGCAACCTGAGATTTTCACCCATAAACTCAATAGATGGTCGCCAGACATGGCAGAGAGGATCAGAGATGAGGTAGCCAGGATGTTCAGGGACAAACTCGGTGTTAGTGTGTCAGGTACAGGGCAATCATATCTGAAGCCTTATAGCCACTGATTCGACACCGTGCCATATCCACAGGGAACTAGAATACCAGACTTCTCTAAGTTTTCTGGTGAAGGTGGGAAAAGCACACATGAACATATTAGCCAATTTATAGCACACTAAGGAGAATTGGCAGATGGGGAAGCCTACCGCGTTCGTTTATTCTCGTTGTCCCTTACTGATACTGCATTCGCATGGTACGCAGCCTTGCCACCAAACTCTATTAACTCTTGGGAAGAACTAGAGCAGAAATTTCATGAACACTTCTTCTCAGGAGAACATGAATTAGAATTGGCTGACTTAGCCTCAGTCCGACAGGGGCCTGAAGAATCGGTAAATGACTATATCCAGAGGTTTCGGGACACTAGAAACCAATGCTTTCAAATCCATGTCGCAGAAAAATAACTAACAGGGCTGGATTTCAATGGGTTGCGACCCTACTTAAAAGAAAAATTAGATGGCACCCAATTCTTTTCGCTAGTGCATTTGCACCAGCGGGCTATGACCTGTGAAAGCCGAAGTAAGGAAACATCAAAATCGGCTAGCCATAAGATGCATCTAGTGGGATACGATAATTCAGACGATGAATCCACGGATGTATACACCGCCGAACTGGTTTGGCCAGGACAGGCTAAACCTTCCGCATGTTCTGCTTTATAGTCGATTCGAAAGAATCGACTAGAAGAAGTTAAGTTTAATTTTAATGTTTCCAAATGCGATAAAATATTTGACGAGTTACTAAAAATGGCAACATTAAATTAACTCATACTATTCCTCCTCCTGATGAATTAAAAAGGCATGCTTATTGTAAGTGGCATAATTCTTTTTCTCATGCCACCAATGATTGTAATGTTTTTTGTCGACAAATACAATCGGCCATAAATGAGGGTCGATTGGCTTTTCAGGAGATGCAAGTAGACACACAACCTTTTCCTGTTAATACAATAGAACTCACATGCAAAAAGGTCTTGGTTCGGTCCGAAATGGCCGATAAAGGCAAAGGCAAGGGCATCGTCATTGACAATCCTCGCATGTCAATCATATCACAAAAGGAGATTGCTCGAAAGGCTTCGGACGAGAAGGCTAAAAAGTCCAAAGACGCCGGGGGGCAGGCACAATTAATGAACCAAGCACATCAGCCTGGCCCGAGCATCGCAGATGGTCCCGCACCTACGTGCGGACGGTCCGGTGCTCAGACAAACGGTCCGGCTAACTCAGCCGGACAGTCCACCTATGACCAAAGGCGTCGGCCTTTACACGAGGCAAGGAAAAAGATGCAAGAGCAAAGCACATATAGTCGGCTAATCAAAGCTGACCCTACTTTTGATCAGTTGCTCTCAAAAAATGCTAGCAAAAAGACTGTTTCATGTGATCGGTCAACGAAGAAACCTCGGTCACCTGCTAAATCGAAACGGTCGAACAAAACGGCCCAAAAGGCGACACGACAAGCATCGCCTGTTCATCCTATGAGACCAGGGTACTTTCCACCCGTTTATTCATCATCGGTATATTGTCCTACTCAAATGTGGCATGGCACAACGATGAATCCATGGTACATATATAGTCCCTTTGTCTATCTAGGCTGGGGGCACCTCCATTCTATTCATTTTGATTCATTGATCAAATGGTCATGGTCGAGAAAGATACAATCCAAAACGGCCTTTATACATTGGTGCTTTATTGAATGATCTCTATTTTGAAAAGCTGATGACTTACATCAGGTTTAGTTCATATGCTTTTGGTTCGTCAATAGTCCCTGAGGCCAGGGGCATATGTTGGAAGCCAAAAGGGGCCGCGCGGACGGTCCGGCCCTAAGGCCGGACGGTCCGCGATCCAGACTGTCCGCGGTGGTGGCGCGGACGGTTCGCGCGTGCGCAGAGTCAGTTAGAGTTTCTAGTTTCTCGCAGGATTTGTTATCTAAAACCGTGAGATTGACTCGGAAATCAGTTCGAAGCGGATCCAGACCTCCCCTTTATATAGATGAAGGGCTACGGCCAATTGAACCCCCAACAATCGATCAAATCAAGTCTATTACTCGTTTTTACCATATGCATTAGGAGTAGTTCTAGTCTAGTTCTAGTTTAGCCCTAGTTTAGTATTTCAATCCCTAAATTCTCCGCTTCTCTTCGACTCTACGTCGATAAGAGGAGTCTAGGTCGGCCTGTCGAGCCTAGACAACCCTTAGGATCTCTCCTCCCCGACGGGGTCCCTCCCGGGAGCGAGATCCAGCGTCGCCGACGACCTTTCGCCGCCCCTGCGCACGCGCGGACCGTCCGGCCCAGGGCGCGGACCGTCTGGCCGTCAGACAGGGAGCCCTATCCCTGCGCTAGATCACGGATCGTCCGGCCCTGGTCGCGGACCGTCCGCGCCTGTGCAGAGAGCACCGTCGCCGATTCTTGTTGAGTGTTTAGCATCCGAAAAATGTGTCAACACTAAGTAGTAGCAGCTTTAAACAAATGATGAAGCGCGATAACGGCGTAGCTAGTTTTCTGCGTGCATGGTTCCAAAGAGCGTGTAACAAAAAAAATTCCGGCGCTTGAATGGTCCTCGAGGAAAGGAATTAACAAACAGCTTCTGAACGATGCCGCCCATGATGTCGATGCAGACTGCATTGTCGCTTCTAATCAGAGAGGAGTGAGCTGCTCAATGGCGAACGCTCTGTTGACGCATTGACAACTTTTTTTGGTTGTTTCCTCTCGTCGTTTCGCTGAGGCGCTGAGCGTTATACAAGCAACAATGCTTGTGAACTAGAACTATGTTAAGATAATGTACTGTTTATGGACGCGCGCATTGATCAAGTGATGGACATTGTTTGGGTACCTGCTTAGACTGTGTTCAGCGGTTTCCCCTAAATTTCTCCCCCTATATCCCACTCACGTGCCACATCAGCGTTCTCTCTTCTCCTATATCTCCACGCTCGGTTCCCCCTATATCAAACCTCTATACCCCACCACACCAATATTATATACTTTCATCATCAACTAACTCAACTACCACACGAATGTTTAGAAGGAATGGGATGATTTAAAACGGAGTGATATCAACGGGGTGGTTTCAAATAGCGTAAAGCAGCTACACCTGCTGCTGCTTATTTTCTACTGCAAAGAATAGACTGATCGATTTATGATGTGTACAGTCTTGATCTCGATCTCCCAATCTCCAGCAATGTGCACAAGAAATGAACGGGACTTGATGAAAAACTAATGAGCGGTACTCCAGGTGCCAAAGCTGCATAGTGCCATCCAATGATCCAAAGCTCAGCCTCCAGACCGAAACCGCTTTCAGCGTTGAATGAACTGAAAAGTATTCCAGCTCAGTTCTAGTTGAGGATAAACATCACAGATTTTTCACTAATTTGCAAAGATTGACAGGATTGACTTACATATCAATAGGCTCAGTGAGTGCTGCAAGAAAAGAGATCACATAAGACAATTAGTCCATTATTAGCAAGACAAGACTACAAACTGTCATGGTCAAATGAATTACACAGGGAACAGACAGCCCACAATGTCCATTATTAGCAAGATAAAACTACAAGATGAAATGGGAATGGTTCTGCAGTTTGTAGGCTAAGTTCTGTTCCCAGGTACCATGAAAAATTTCACGTTGCCTTGTCCATCAGCCCAATAATAAGAAAACGAGTTCACGAGTTGTTTGGGACCAAACTTTCTTCAATGCAAATTAGTACAGTTCATAGAAGTGAAATTAGGAGCAACCGGTACAGTTGTATACATAGGTTTGGCATACCATTAACAGTTGTGCTGAAGTTTTCCTGATAGATTCTACAAGATGCTTCGCCAATCAGATTCTTCATGTCACTGCATAAAAGAGAGAAATCAAGTAAAAAATTCTGAATGTGATACTAAATCTAACATCAAAAGGTAAACAGGAAAGCTTGGAAAATGATACTCACATTCGGCACTCAACACTACTCCCGTGGTTGCAGAATGGGCAGGAAAAGACAGTGTCAAGCTTGTCCATCCGCTTCTTAGGAGGTGGCTTAGCAGCTGACTTTCTCTTCCCCATGGTTCAGCTTCTTTTCTTCCTTCAAACCAACCCAAATTACAGTAATTAAGTCTCCTAAACAACCTTGAGATGTACAGACATATTCAGTTGTAGCTGTAAGTAACAAGCCACAAGGAAACAATACACACAACAGACGTATTTGAGTTACTTTACAATAAATGATGATGTGCAAATTATGTAAACATTATAGGGAAATTTTTTTGTGTGATACTTATTATATAAGAGAGTTATTATAGAATAGATAGCTTAGGCTGTGGTGGAGAAAACAATCAAAACATCAAGCACCTTAATAAACGACATCAGAGCCGTTATCCTTAGGAACCGCAAGATCCAAATAGGTGCAAATACACATATACACTTGTAACTAAATCAGATCCAAATAGCTTAGGTTAGGGTTCAGACAGGAGCGGGCCTAGCAAAGGACATGCATGTGTAAAAAATGGAAGCTAGGAGCCATAATACATGCGCACTCTTGTAATTGGGTTAGATCCGAATACAGATAGCTCAAATTAGGGTTCGGGCGCTCGGTTTCGCGCTACAGGGAGGACCGAGAAGGGGTGCGCATACCTAGCTGGTGCTCGTTGGCGGCGAGGAGGCGGCAAAGGGACTGGCGAAGACATGGGCACCTGGAGAAGGGCGGCAGCGACGACGGTCGCCCAGCTGTCGCAAGACAAACGAATCGCGGGAGACGGCGGATCGAGGGCTACCTTCTCCGGCGGTGGATACGTCGCCCTTGGTTCGCCTCCTTTGCCCTCCGCGGAGTTTTCCGAGCGCGCGGTCGTGTGGCCGAAGGAACCGGCTGCGGGGGAGAAATCCGGCGTAGCGTGCCCATCCATATAGCGGGAGAGAGAAGGAATTGGGAGGGGAGAGGAGGAGGAAGAGGAAGCCGGTGAAGGGGATAGGGGCGCACTGTAGCCCCTAAATCGGCTACAATGTTAGGGGAGGGGGAGCCAAGGGTGCACCGTTGAACATAGTCTTAGACTGTGTTCAGCGGTTCCCCCTAAATTTCTCCCCCTATATCCCACTCACGTGCCATTTCAGCGTTCTCTCTCCCCCTATATCTCCACGCTCTACAGCGGTTCCCCCTATATCAAACCTCTATACCCCACCACACCAATATTATATACTTTCATCATCAACTAGCTCAACTACCACACGAATGTTTAGAAGGAATGGGGTGATTTCAAACGGGGTGATATCAACGGGGTGATTTCAAATAGCGTAAAGCAGCTACACCTGCTGCTGCTTATTTTCTACTTCAAAGAATAGACTGATCGGTTTATGATGCGTACAGTCTTGATCTTGATCTCCCAATCTCCAGCAATGTGCTCAAGAAATGAACGGGACTTGATGAAAAACTAATGAGCGGTACTCCAGGTGCCAAAGCTGCATAGTGCCATCCAATGATCCAAAGCTCAGCCTCCAGACCGAAACCGCTTTCAGCGTTGAATGAACTAAAAAGGATTTCAGCTCAGTTCCAGTTGAGGATAAACATCACAGATTTTTCACTAATTTGCAAAGATTGACAGGATTGACTTACATATCAATAGGCTCAGTGAGTGCTGCAAGAAAAGAGATCACATAAGACAATTAGTCCATTATTAGCAAGACAAGACTACAAACTGTCATGGTCAAATGAATTACACAGGGAACAGACAGCCCACAAAGTCCATTATTAGCAAGACAAGACTACAAGATGAAATGGGAATGGTTCTGCAGTTTGTAGGCTAAGTTCTGTTCCCAGGTACCATGAAAAATTTCACGTTGCCTTGTCCATCAGCCCAATAATAAGAAAACGAGTTCACGAGTTGTTTGGGACCAAACTTTCTTCGATGCAAATTAGTACAGTTCATAGAAGTGAAATTAGGAGCAACCGGTACAGTTGTATACATAGGTTTGGCATACCATTAACAGTTGTGCTGAAGTTTTCCTGACAGATTCTACAAGATGCTTCGCCAATCAGATTCTTCATGTCACTGCATAAAAGAGAGAAATCAAGTAAAAAATTCTGAATGTGATACTAAATCTAACATCAAAAGGTAAACAGGAAAGCTTGGAAAATGATACTCACATTCGGCACTCAACACTACTCCCGTGGTTGCAGAATGGGCAGGAAAAGACAGTGTCAAGCTTGTCCATCCGCTTCTTAGGAGGTGGCTTAGCAGCTGACTTTCTCTTCCCCATGGTTCAGCTTCTTTTCTTCCTTCAAACCAACCCAAATTACAGTAATTAAGTCTCCTAAACAACCTTGAGATGTACAGACATATTCAGTTGTAGCTGTAAGTAACAAGCCACAAGGAAACAATACACACAACAGACGTATTTGAGTTACTTTACAATAAATGATGATGTGCAAATTATGTAAACATTATAGGGAAATTTTTTTGTGTGATACTTATTATATAAGAGAGTTATTATAGAAGAGATAGCTTAGGCTGTGGTGGAGAAAACAATCAAAACATCAAGCACCTTAATAAACGACATCACAGCCGTTATCCTTAAGAACCGCAAGATCCAAATAGGTGCAAATACATATATACACTCGTAACTAAATCAGATCCAAATAGCTTAGGTTAGGGTTCAGACAGGAGCGGGCCTAGCAAAGGACATGCATGTGTAAAAAATGGAAGCTAGGAGCCATAATACATGCGCACTCTTGTAATTGGGTTAGATCCGAATACAGATAGCTCAAATTAGGGTTCGGGCGCTCGGTTTCGCGAAGCAGGGAGGACCGAGAAGGGGTGCGCATACCTAGCTGGTGCTCGTTGGCGGCGAGGAGGCGGCAAAGGGACTGGCGAAGACCTGGGCACCTGGAGAAGGGCGGCAGCGACGACGGTCGCCCAGCTGTCGCAAGACAAACGAATCGCGGGAGACGGTGGATCGAGGGCTACCTTCTCCGGCGGCGGATACGTCGCCCTTGGTTCGCCTCCTTTGCCCTCCCCGGACTTTTCCGAGCGCGCGGTTCGTGTGGCCGAAGGAACCGGCTGCGGGGGAGAAATCCGGCGTAGCGTGCCCATCCATTTAGCGGGAGAGAGAAGGAATTGGGAGGGGAGAGGAGGAGGAAGAGGAAGCCGGTGAAGGGGATAGGGCCGCACTGTAACCCCTAAATCGGCTACAATGTTAGGGGAGGGGGAGCCAAGGGTGCACCGTTGAACATAGTCTTAGACTGTGTTCAGCGGTTCCCCCTAAATTTCTCCCCCTATATCCCACTCACGTGCCACGTTAGCGTTCTCTCTCCACCTAGATCTCCATGCTCTACAGCGGTTCCCCCTATATCAAACCTCTATACCCCACCACACCAATATTATATACTTTCATCATCAACTAGCTCAACTACCACACGAATGTTTAGAAGGAATGGGGTGATTTCAAACGGGGTGATTTCAAATAGCGTAAAGCAGCTACACCTGCTGCTGCTTATTTTCTACTGCAAAGAATAGACTGATCGGTTTATGATGCGTTCAGTCTTGATCTCGATCTCCCAATCTCCAGCAATGTGCACAAGAAATGAACGGGATTTGATGAAAAACTAATGAGCGGTACTCTAGGTGCCAAAGCTGCATAGTGCCATCCAATGATCCAAAGCTCAGCCTCCAGACTGAAACCGCTTTCAGCGTTGAATGAACTGAAAAGGATTCCAGCTCAGTTCCAGTTGAGGATAAACATCACAGATTTTTCACTAATTTGCAAAGATTGACAGGATTGACTTACATATCAATAGGCTCAGTGAGTGCTGCTAGAAAAGAGAACACATAAGTCAATTAGTCCATTATTAGCAGGACAAGACTACAAATTGTCTTGGTCAAATGAATTACACAGGGAACAGACAGCCCACAAAGTCCATTATTAGCAAGACAAGACTACAAGATGAAACGGGAATGGTTCTGCAGTTTGTAGTCTAAGTTCTGTTCCCAGGTACCATGAAAAATTTCACGTTGCCTTGTCCATCAGCCCAATAATAAGAAAACGAGTTCACTAGTTGTTTGGGACCAAACTTTCTTCGATGCAAATTAGTACAGTTCATAGAAGTGAAATTAGGAGCAACCGGTACAGTTGTATACATATGTTTGGCATACCATTAACAGTTGTGCTGAAGTTTTCCTGACAGATTCTACAAGATGCTTCACCAATCAGATTCTTCATGTCACTGGATAAAAGAGAGAAATCAAGTAAAAAATTCTGAATGTGATACTAAATCTAACATCAAAAGGTAAACAGGAAAGCTTGGAAAATGATACTCACATTCGGCACTCAACACTACTCCCGTGGTTGCAGAATGGGCAGGAAAAGACAGTGTCAAGGTTGTCCATCCGCTTCTTAGGAGGTGGCTTAGCAGCTGACTTTCTCTTCCCCATGGTTTAGCTTCTTTTCTTCCTTCAAACCAACCCAAATTACAGTAATTAAGTCTCCTAAACAACCTTGAGATGTACAGACATATTCAGTTGTAGCTGTAAGTAACAAGCCACAAGGAAACAATACACACAACAGACGTATTTGAGTTACTTTACAATAAATGATGATGTGCAAATTATGTAAACATTATAGGGAAATTTTTTTTGTGTGATACTTATTATATAAGAGAGTTATTATAGAAGAGATAGCTTAGGCTGTGGTGGAGAAAACAATCAAAACATCAAGCACCTTAATAAACGACATCACAACCGTTATCCTTAGGAACCGCAAGATCCATATAGGTGCAAATACACATATACACTCGTAACTAAATCAGATCCAAATAGCTTAGGTTAGGGTTCAGACAGGGGCAGGCCTAGCAAAGGACATGCATGTGTAAAAAATGGAAGCTAGGAGCCATAATACATGCGCGCTCTTGTAATTGGGTTAGATCCGAATACAGATAGCTCAAATTAGGGTTCGGGCGCTCGGTTTCGCATAGCAGGGAGGACCAAGAAGAGGTGCGCATACCTGGCTGGTGCTCGTCGGTGGCGAGGAGGCGGCAAAGGGACTGGCGAATACCTGGGCACCTGGAGAAGGGCGGCGGCGACGACGGTCGCCCAGCTGTCGCAAGACAAACGAATCGCGGGAGACGGTGGATCGAGGGCTACCTTCTCCGGCGGCGGATACGTCGCCCTTGGTTCGCCTCCTTCGCCCTACGTGGAGTTTTCCGAGCGCGCGGTCGTGTGGCCGAAGGAACCGGCTGCGGGGGAGAAATCCGGCGTAGCGTGCCCATCCATTTAGCGGGAGAGAGAAGGAATTGGGAGGGGAGAGGAGGAGGAAGAGGAAGCCGGTGAAGGGGATAGGGGCGCACTGTAGCCCCTAAATCGGCTACAATGTTAGGGGAGGGGGAGCCAAGGGTGCACCGTTGAACATAGTCTTAGACTGTGTTCAGCGGTTCCCCCTAAATTTCTCCCCCTATATCCCACTCACGTGCCACGTCAGCGTTCTCTCTCCCCCTATATCTGCACGCTCTACAGCGGTTCCCCCTATATCAAACCTCTATACCCCACCACACCAATATTATATACTTTCATCAACAACTAGCTCAACTACCACATGAATGTTTATTAGGAATGGGGTGATTTCAAACGGAGTGATATCAACGGGGTGATTTCAAATAGCGTAAAGCAGCTACACCTGCTGCTGCTTATTTTCTACTGCAAAGAATAGACTGATCGGTTTATGATGCGTACAGTCTTGATCTCGATCTCCCAATATCCAGCAATGTGCACAAGAAATGAACGGGATTTGATGAAAAACTAATGAGCGGTACTCTAGGTGCCAAAGCTGCATAGTGCCATCCAATGATCCAAAGCTCAGCCTCCAGACCGAAACCGCTTTCAGCGTTGAATGAACTGAAAAGGATTCTAGCTCAGTTCCAGTTGAGGATAAACATCACAGATTTTTCACTAATTTGCAAAGATTGACAGGATTGACTTACATATCAATAGGCTCAGTGAGTGCTGCAAGAAAAGAGAACACATAAGACAATTAGTCCATTATTAGCAAGACAAGACTACAAACTGTCTTGGTCAAATGAATTACACAGGGAACAGACAGCCCACAAAGTCCATTATTAGCAAGACAAGACTACAAGATGAAATGGGAATGGTTCTGCAGTTTGTAGGCTAAGTTCTGTTCCTAGGTACCATGAAAAATTTCACGTTGCCTTGTCCATCAGCCCAATAATAAGAAAACGAGTTCACGAGTTGTTTGGGACCAAACTTTCTTCGATGCAAATTAGTACAGTTCATAGAAGTGAAATTAGGAGCAACCGGTACAGTTGTATACATATGTTTGGCATACCATTAACAGTTGTGCTGAAGTTTTCCTGACAGATTCTACAAGATGCTTCGCCAATCAGATTCTTCATGTCACTGGATAAAAGAGAGAAATCAAGTAAAAAATTCTGAATGTGATACTAAATCTAACATCAAAAGGTAAACAGGAAAGCTTGGAAAATGATACTCACATTCGGCACTCAACACTACTCCCGTGGTTGCAGAATGGGCAGGAAAAGACAGTGTCAAGCTTGTCCATCCGCTTCTTAGGAGGTGGCTTAGCAGCTGACTTTCTCTTCCCCATGGTTCAGCTTCTTTTCTTCCTTCAAACCAACCCAAATTACAGTAATTAAGTCTCCTAAACAACCTTGAGATGTACAGACATATTCAGTTGTAGCTGTAAGTAACAAGCCACAAGGAAATAATACACACAACAGACGTATTTGAGTTACTTTACAATAAATGATGATGTGCAAATTATGTAAACATTATAGGGAAATTTTTGTGTGATACTTATTATATAAGAGAGTTATTATAGAAGAGATAGCTTAGGCTGTGGTGGAAAAACAATCAAAACATTAAGCACCTTAATAAACGACATCACAGCCGTTATCCTTAGGAACCGCAAGATCCAAATAGGTGCAAATACACATATAGACTCGTAACTAAATCAGATCCAAATAGCTTAGGTTAGGGTTCAGACAGGAGCGGGCCCAGCGAAGGACATGCATGTGTAAAAAATGGAAGCTAGGAGCCATAATACATGCACGCTCTTGTAATTGGGTTAGATCCGAATACAGATAGCTCAAATTAGGGTTCGGGCGCTCGGTTTCGCGCAGCTGGGAGGACCGAGAAGGGGTGCGCATACCTGGCTGGTGCTCGTCGGCGGCGAGGAGGCGGCAAAGGGACTGGCGAAGACCTGGGCACCTAGAGAACGGCGGCAGCGACGACGGTCGCCCAGCTGTTGCAAGACAAACGAATCGCGGGAGACGGCGGATCGAGGGCTACCTTCTCCGGCGGCGGATACATCGCCCTTGGTTCGCCTCCTTCACCCTCCGTGGAGTTTTCCGAGCGCTAGGTCATGTGGCCGAAGGAACCGGCTGCGGGGGAGAAATCTGGCGTAGCGTGCCCATCCATTTAGCGGGAGAGAGAAGGAATTGGGAGGGGAGAGGAGGAGGAAGAGGAAGCCGGTGAAGGGGATAGGGGCGCACTGTAGCCCCTAAATCGGCTACAATGTTAGGGGAGGGGGAGCCAAGGGTGCACCGTTGAACATAGTCTTAGATTGTGTTCAGCGGTTCCCTCTAAATTTCTCCCCCTATATCCCACTCACGTGCCACGTCAGCGTTTTCTCTCCCCCTAGATCTCCACACTCTACAGCGGTTCCCCCCTATATCAAACCTCTATACCCCACCACACCAATATTATATACTTTCATCATCAACTAGCTCAACTACCACATGAATGTTTAGAAGGAATGGGGTGATTTCAAACGGGGTGATATCAACGGGGTGATTTCAAATAGCGTAAAGCAGCTACACCTGCTGCTGCTTATTTTCTACTGCAAAGAATAGACTGATCGGTTTATGATGCGTACAGTCTTGATCTCGATCTCCCAATCTCTAGCAATGTGCACAAGAAATGAACGGGATTTGATGAAAAACTAATGAGCGGTACTCCAGGTGCCAAAGCTGCATAGTGCCATCCAATGATCCAAAGCTCAGCCTCCAGACCGAAACCGCTTTCAGCGTTGAATGAACTAAAAAGGATTCCAGCTCAGTTCGAGTTGAGGATAAACATCACAGATTTTTCACTAATTTGCAAAGATTGACCGGATTGACTTACATATCAATAGGCTCAGTGAGTGCTGCAAGAAAAGAGAACACATAAGACAATTAGTCCATTATTAGCAAGACAAGACTACAAACTGTCTTGGTCAAATGAATTACACAGGGAACAGACAACCCACAAAGTCCATTATTAGCAAGACAAGACTACAAGATGAAATGGGAATGGTTCTGCAGTTTGTAGGCTAAGTTCTGTTCCCAGGTACCATGAAAAATTTCACGTTGCCTTGTCCATCAGCCCAATAATAAGAAAACGAGTTCACGAGTTGTTTGGGACCAAACTTTCTTCGATGCAAATTAGTACAGTTCATAGAAGTGAAATTAGGAGCAACCGGTATAGTTGTATACATATGTTTGGCATACCATTAACGGTTGTGCTGAAGTTTTCCTGACAGATTCTACTAGATGCTTCGCCAATCAGATTCTTCATGTCACTGGATAAAAGAGAGAAATCAAGTAAAAAAAATCTGAATGTGATACTAAATCTAACATCAAAAGGTAAACAGGAAAGCTTGGAAAATGATACTAACATTCGACACTCAACACTACTCCCGTGGTTGCAGAATGGGTAGGAAAAGACAGTGTCAAGCTTGTCCATCCGCTTCTTAGGAGGTGGCTTAGCAGCTGACTTTCTCTTCCGCATGGTTTAGCTTCTTTTCTTCCTTCAAACCAACCCAAATTACAGTAATTAAATCTCCTAAACAACCTTGAGATGTACAGACATATTCAGTTGTAGCTGTAAGTAACAAGCCACAAGGAAACAATACACACAACAGACGTATTTGAGTTACTTTACAATAAATGATGATGTGCAAATTATGTAAACATTATAGGGAAATTTTTTTGTGTGATACTTATTATATAAGAGAGTTATTATAGAATAGATAGCTTAGGCTGTGGTGGAGAAAACAATCAAAACATCAAGCACCTTAATAAACGACATCAGAGCCGTTATCCTTAGGAACCGCAAGATCCAAATAGGTGCAAATACACATATACACTTGTAACTAAATCAGATCCAAATAGCTTAGGTTAGGGTTCAGACAGGGGCGGGCCCAACAAAGGACAAGCATGTGTAAAAAATGGAAGCTAGGAGCCATAATACATGCGCGCTCTTGTAATTAGGTTAGATCCGAATACAGATAGCTCAAATTAGGGTTCGGGCGCTTGGTTTCGCGCAGCAGGGAGGACCGAGAAGGGGTGCGCATACCTGGCTGGTGCTCGTCGGCGGCGAGGAGGCGGCAAAGGGACTGGCGAAGACCTGGGCACCTGGAGAAGGGCGGCGGCGACGACGGTCGCCCAGCTGTCGCAAGACAAACGAATCGCGGGAGACGGCGGATCGAGGGCTACCTTCTCCGGCGGCGGATACGTCGCCCTTGGATCGCCTCCTTCGCCCTCTGCGGAGTTTTCCGAGCGCGCGGTCGTGTTGCCGAAGGAACCGGCTGCGGGGGAGAAATCCGGCGTAGCGTGCCCATCCATTTAGCCGGAGAGAGAAGGAATTGGGAGGGGAGAGGAGGAGGAAGAGGAAGCCGGTGAAGGGGATAGGGGCGCACTGTAGCCCCTAAATCGGCTACAATGTTAGGGGAGGGGGAGCCAAGGGTGCACCGTTGAACATAGTCTTAGACTGTGTTCAGTGGTTCCCCCTAAATTTCTCCCCCTATATCCCACTAATGTGCCACGTCAGCGTTCTCTCTCCCCCTAGATCTCCACGCTCTACAACGGTTCCCCCTATATCAAACCTCTATACCCCACCACACCAATATTATATACTTTCATCATCAACTAGCTCAACTACCACACGAATGTTTAGAAGGAATGGGGTGATTTCAAACGGGGTGATATCAATGGGGTGATTTCAAATAGCGTAAAGCAGCTACACCTGCTGATGATTATTTTCTACTGCAAAGAATAGACTGATCGGTTTATGATGCGTACAGTCTTGATCTCGATCTCCCAATTTCCAGCAATGTGCACAAGAAATGAACGGGATTTGATGAAAAACTAATGAGCGGTACTCTAGGTGCCAAAGCTGCATAGTGCCATCCAATGATCCAAAGCTCAGCCTCCAGACCGAAACCGCTTTCACCGTTGAATGAACTGAAAAGGATTCCAGCTCAGTTCCAGTTGAGGATAAACATCACAGATTTTTCACTAATTTGCAAAGATTGACATGATTGACTTACATATCAATAGGCTCAGTGAGTGCCGCAAGAAAAGAGAACACATAAGACAATTAGTCCATTATTAGCAAGACAAGACTACAAACTGTCTTGGTCAAATGAATTACACAGGGAACAGACAGCCCACAAAGTCCATTATTAGCAAGACAAGACTACAAGATGAAATGGGAATGGTTCTGCAGTTTGTAGGCTAAGTTCTGTTCCCAGGTACCATGAAAAATTTCATGTTGCCTTGTCCATCAGCCCAATAATAAGAAAACGAGTTCACGAGTTGTGTGGGACCAAACTTTCTTCGATGCAAATTAGTACAGTTCATAGAAGTGAAATTAGGAGCAACCGGTACAGTTGTATACGTATGTTTGGCATACCATTAACAGTTGTGCTGAAGTTTTCCTGACAGATTCTACAAGATGCTTCGCCAATCAGATTCTTCATGTCACTGGATAAAAGAGAGAAATCAAGTAAAAAATTCTGAATATGATACTAAATCTAACATCAAAAGGTAAACAGGAAAGCTTGGAAAATGATACTCACATTCGACACTCAACACTACTCCCGTGGTTGCAGAATGGGCAGGAAAAGACAGTGTCAAGCTTGTCCATCCGCTTCTTAGGAGGTGGCTTAGCAGCTGACTTTCTCTTCCCCATGGTTCAGCTTCTTTTCTTCCTTCAAACCAACCCAAATTACAGTAATTAAGTCTCCTAAACAACCTTGAGATGTACAGACATATTCAGTTGTAGCTGTAAGTAACAAGCCACAAGGAAATAATACACACAACACACGTATTTGAGTTACTTTACAATAAATGATGATGTGCAAATTATGTAAACATTATAGGGAAATTTTTGTGTGATACTTATTATATAAGAGAGTTATTATAGAAGAGATAGCTTAGGCTGTGGTGGAAAAACAATCAAAACATCAAGCACCTTAATAAACGACATCACAACCGTTATCCTTAGGAACCGCAAGATCCAAATAGGTGCAAATACACATATAGACTCGTAACTAAATCAGATCCAAATAGCTTAGGTTAGGGTTCAGACAGGAGCGGGCCCAGCAAAGGACATGCATGTGTAAAAAATGGAAGCTAGGAGCCATAATACATGCACGCTCTTGTAATTGGGTTAGGTCCGAATACAGATAGCTCAAATTAGGGTTCGGGCGCTCGGTTTCGCGCAGCAGGGAGGACCGAGAAGAGGTGCGCATACCTGGCTGGTGCTCGTCGGCGGCGAGGAGGCGGCAAAGGGAATGGCGAAGACCTGGGCACCTAGAGAACGGCGGCGGCGACGACGGTCGCCCAGCTGTTGCAAGACAAACGAATCGCGGGAGACGGCGGATCGAGGGCTACCTTCTCCGGCGGCGGATACATCGCCCTTGGTTCGCCTCCTTCACCCTCCGTGGAGTTTTCCGAGCGCGCGGTCATGTGGCCGAAGGAACCGGCTGCGGGGGAGAAATCTGGCGTAGCGTGCCCATCCATTTAGCGGGAGAGAGAAGGAATTGGGAGGGGAGAGGAGGAGGAAGAGGAAGCCGGTGAAGGGGATAGGGGCGCACTGTAGCCCCTAAATCGGCTACAATGTTAGGGGAGGGGGAGCCAAGGGTGCACCGTTGAACATAGTCTTAGACTGTGTTCAGCGGTTCCCTCTAAATTTCTCCCCCTATATCCCACTCACGTGCCACGTCAGCGTTTTCTCTCCCCCTAGATCTCCACACTCTACAGCGGTTCCCCCCTATATCAAACCTCTATACCCACCACACCAATATTATATACTTTCATCATCAACTAGATCAACTACCACATGAATGTTTAGAAGGAATGGGGTGATTTCAAACGGGGTGATATCAACGGGGTGATTTCAAATAGCGTAAAGCAGCTACACCTGCTGCTGCTTATTTTCTACTGCAAAGAATAGACTGATCGGTTTATGATGCGTACAGTCTTGATCTCGATCTCCCAATCTCTAGCAATGTGCACAAGAAATGAACGGGATTTGATGAAAAACTAATGAGCGGTACTCCAGGTGCCAAAGCTGCATAGTGCCATCCAATGATCCAAAGCTCAGCCTCCAGACCGAAACCGCTTTCAGCGTTGAATGAACTAAAAAGGATTCCAGCTCAGTTCGAGTTGAGGATAAACATCACAGATTTTTCACTAATTTGCAAATATTGACCGGATTGACTTACATATCAATAGGCTCAGTGAGTGCTGCAAGAAAAGAGAACACATAAGACAATTAGTCCATTATTAGCAAGACAAGACTACAAACTGTCTTGGTCAAATGAATTACACAGGGAACAGACAACCCACAAAGTCCATTATTAGCAAGACAAGACTACAAGATGAAATGGGAATGGTTCTGCAGTTTGTAGGCTAAGTTCTGTTCCCAGGTACCATGGAAAATTTCACGTTGCCTTGTCCATCAGCCCAATAATAAGAAAACGAGTTCACGAGTTGTTTGGGACCAAACTTTCTTCGATGCAAATTAGTACAGTTCATAGAAGTGAAATTAGGAGCAACCGGTACAGTTGTATACATATGTTTGGCATACCATTAACGGTTGTGCTGAAGTTTTCCTGACAGATTCTACTTGATGCTTCGCCAATCAGATTCTTCATGTCACTGGATAAAAGAGAGAAATCAAGTAAAAAAATCTGAATGTGATACTAAATCTAACATCAAAAGGTAAACAGGAAAGCTTGGAAAATGATACTAACATTCGACACTCAACACTACTCCCGTGGTTGCAGAATGGGTAGGAAAAGACAGTGTCAAGCTTGTCCATCCGCTTCTTAGGAGGTGGCTTAGCAGCTGACTTTCTCTTCCGCATGGTTTAGCTTCTTTTCTTCCTTCAAACCAACCCAAATTACAGTAATTAAATCTCCTAAACAACCTTGAGATGTACAGACATATTCAGTTGTAGCTGTAAGTAACAAGCCACAAGGAAACAATACACACAACAGACGTATTTGAGTTACTTTACAATAAATGATGATGTGCAAATTATGTAAACATTATAGGGAAATTTTTTTGTGTGATACTTATTATATAAGAGAGTTATTATAGAATAGATAGCTTAGGCTGTGGTGGAGAAAACAATCAAAACATCAAGCACCTTAATAAACGACATCATAGCCGTTATCCTTAGGAACCGCAAGATCCAAATAGGTGCAAATACACATATACACTTGTAACTAAATCAGATCCAAATAGCTTAGGTTAGGGTTCAGACAGGGGCGGGCCCAACAAAGGACAAGCATGTGTAAAAAATGGAAGCTAGGAGCCATAATACATGCGCGCTCTTGTAATTGGGTTAGATCCGAATACAGATAGCTCAAATTAGGGTTCGGGCGCTTGGTTTCGCGCAGCAGGGAGGACCGAGAAGGGGTGCGCATACCTGGCTGGTGCTCGTCGGCGGCGAGGAGGCGGCAAAGGGACTGGCGAAGACCTGGGCACCTGGAGAAGGGCGGCGGCGACGACGGTCGCCCAGCTGTCGCAAGACAAACGAATCGCGGGAGACGGCGGATCGAGGGCTACCTTCTCCAGCGGCGGATACGTCGCCCTTGGATCGCCTCCTTCGCCCTCCACGGAGTTTTCCGAGCGCGCGGTCGTGTTGCCGAAAGAACCGGCTACGGGGGAGAAATCCGGCGTAGCGTGCCCATCCATTTAGCCGGAGAGAGAAGGAATTGGGAGGGGAGAGGAGGAGGAAGAGGAAGCCGGTGAAGGGGATAGGGGCGCACTGTAGCCCCTAAATCGGCTACAATGTTAGGGGAGGGGGAGCCAAGGGTGCACCGTTGAACATAGTCTTAGACTGTGTTCAGTGGTTCCCCCTAAATTTCTCCCCCTATATCCCACTCATGTGCCACGTCAGCGTTCTCTCTCCCCCTAGATCTCCACGCTCTACAACGGTTCCCCCTATATCAAACCTCTATACCCCACCACACCAATATTATATACTTTCATCATCAACTAGCTCAACTACCACACGAATGTTTAGAAGGAATGGGGTGATTTCAAACGGGGTGATATCAATGGGGTGATTTCAAATAGCGTAAAGCAGCTACACCTGCTGATGATTATTTTCTACTGCAAAGAATAGACTGATCGGTTTATGATGCGTACAGTCTTGATCTCGATCTCCCAATCTCCAGCAATGTGCACAAGAAATGAACGGGATTTGATGAAAAACTAATGAGCGGTACTCTAGGTGCCAAAGCTGCATAGTGCCATCCAATGATCCAAAGCTCAGCCTCCAGACCGAAACCGCTTTCACCGTTGAATGAACTGAAAAGGATTCTAGCTCAGTTCCAGTTGAGGATAAACATCACAGATTTTTCACTAATTTGCAAAGATTGACATGATTGACTTACATATCAATAGGCTCAGTGAGTGCCGCAAGAAAAGAGAACACATAAGACAATTAGTCCATTATTAGCAAGACAAGACTACAAACTGTCTTGGTCAAATGAATTACACAGGGAACAGACAGCCCACAAAGTCCATTATTAGCAAGACAAGACTACAAGATGAAATGGGAATGGTTCTGCAGTTTGTAGGCTAAGTTCTGTTCCCAGGTACCATGAAAAATTTCATGTTGCCTTGTCCATCAGCCCAATAATAAGAAAACGAGTTCACGAGTTGTGTGGGACCAAACTTTCTTCGATTCAAATTAGTACAGTTCATAGAAGTGAAATTAGGAGCAACCGGTACAGTTGTATACATATGTTTGGCATACCATTAACAGTTGTGCTGAAGTTTTCCTGACAGATTCTACAAGATGCTTCGCCAATCAGATTCTTCATGTCACTGGATAAAAGAGAGAAATCAAGTAAAAAATTCTGAATATGATACTAAATCTAACATCAAAAGGTAAACAGGAAAGCTTGGAAAATGATACTCACATTCGGCACTCAACACTACTCCCGTGGTTGCAGAATGGGCAGGAAAAGACAGTGTCAAGCTTGTCCATCCGCTTCTTAGGAGGTGGCTTAGCAGCTGACTTTCTCTTCCCCGTGGTTCAGCTTCTTTTCTTCCTTCAAACCAACCCAAGTTACAGTAATTAAGTCTCCTAAACAACCTTGAGATGTACATACATATTCAGTTGTAGTTGTAAGTAACAAGCCACAAGGAAACAATACACACAACAGACGTATTTGAGTTACTTTACAATAAATGATGATGTGCAAATTATGTAAACATTATAGCGAAATTTTTTTGTGTGATACTTATTATATAAGAGAGTTATTATAGAAGAGATAGCTTAGGCTGTGGTGGAGAAAACAATCAAAACATCAAGCACCTTAATAAACGACATCACGGCCGTTATCCTTAGGAACCGCAAGATCCAAATAGGTGCAAATACACATATACACTCGTAACTAAATCAGATCCAAATAGCTTAGGTTAGGGTTCAGACAGGGGCAGGCCCAGCAAAGGACATGCATGTGTAAAAAATGGAAGCTAGGAGCCATAATACATGCGCGCTCTTTTAATTGGGTTAGATCCGAATATAGATAGCTTAAATTAGGGTTCGGGCGCTCGGTTTCGCATAATAGGGAGGACCGAAAAGGGGTGCACATACCTGCATGATCGAGTATGTAGTGTGATACAGTTTCCACTTTCTAGCAAGCTAAGCTTGAATGAGCTCGGACACGCTTGTCCACACAACCAACAGTGCGATATAGATGCTAACTTTAGATCTGTTGATGGACATAACTACGTAAGCATTTCCATATGTTATTAGTATGATTAGGAAAATAAAATAAAGAAAAATTATCTTGTGTACTTGTTGCGGAACACAAGGAGATGGTACACCGTACACACGTCTACCTACGTGAATGTGATATGTTAACCAACCATAGGTGGAAATGGGAATCGACATGCGCTTCAGATGGCTGGTTTTGTTAGGAAAATGTTAAAGATATGTTTGGATTATACTCCCTCTGTTTCGTTTTAGTTATCGCTGAATAGTGCAAAATTGAACTATCCAGCGACAACTAAAAAGAAACAGAGGGAGTAATAATCTAGTTGTAACCCAAATAATCCTATAATGACATTATCCACCGACGTGGACGTGATCGTTTTTTATGACCAGCATGTGGACCTTTTCTTATGTCATCCATTTTGATAATAGGTTAGTCTAGCAACTTGTGAAGTGCCTGTACTTTTTTTATTGATCTATCTTATCGTTGGCCTTGTATATCTTCTTCACCATGCTCTTCTTCTCGGTAGAGGGCTCGTTCCTGGCCCATTACCATTATGTTACGTTCTTGTCCTATCATGGTCAATAGAGTGTGTTGATTAGACACTATCTCGCGATGTGGATCTATAATCGCCCTCTATGTTGAGACAATATCTTTTGCTCGTATCGCTGAAGTCGGAGGCACCGTACCACGTGCACCACTTGGTCTAATGACAAAGAGCACGCCACATGTGCTTCATCTTAGAGTCCATTTCAAAAACTCAAAAACTTAAAAAGTGTGAAACTCGTAAAGATATGTGTGTACTTACAAGTCTTTCATCCTCCGTCTTAGTCTAGTCCCATCGCCATTGGAACTATGATCCACTGGAGTACACGGACTAGTTGAAGGCTGCATCGATGTCGCTACTATAGGTGGCACTACCGTGCCCAGGGAGGACAAAAAGGAGCACAACCTCCATATGAGGGAGGTAACACATGAATAACATCACAAGGAGGAGCATATAGAGGAGAACCATATGATCCATGAGGAGGACAGTAATTATATTCATATGGGCACAAAGAATGGTACGGATAAGCAAACAGTTGTGGAGGACAAATGTTGGTGAAAGAGGCTTCAGTGGTAGGAGTGTCGGTTGTTGGAGGCTCGATAGTAAGAGTATCGACGCTTTGTCGGTGTGGAACTGTGGATATGGAGGAAAATACCGATAACGAAAGAGAAGCTGGGGAGTTAGGCAACAGGACGGGCAAGAACATGCTCTAGTCGATGATGGATGTAAGAAAGATCAACAAAGAAAACCTGTCCTGCACCTAGGGGGTCTCTCATTTTGGAGATTGCTCGTTGACTAAGTCTGTGAATATATTATAAGATAGGTCTTCACCTTTGATCTATATTGAAATAGAGACTGCAAAGTCACAAATGAAAAATGCTAGAGATAGCCTAATACCTCGAGCTAGACTGGTCGACCGGCAACTCACGGACCGACCAGTCGTGCCACGACAGCCGCGGTGCCCAGCGGCGGAAGAAAATATATGCGTCCGAGATTCAAAAACCACCGGTCTCTCACATTTCTCTACTACTTATTAAGGCGGTAAGGGTAGCCTGCCGTTCTACCTTTGTTCAATCTGTATCGTCCATCGCCACACTAACCTGCTAGCTGCGCCCTCCTCACACCGCCCCATCCACGCGCGCGAAATTCCACACATGTTGACAATACCACGAGCTGATTACACGAGCTGACTGTTTCCTCTATAACAGGAAGGTTTATAAGTTGCTACCGCAACCTTTGGCTGGCCGATATGGTACAATATATTTGCGCCGCGGTAGCCTGCATGTGTTGTGTTATTTGGTTAACGTATGAGGCCCATCTATCAATTAAATTCTATAAGGCCCATCTAGGAAAAACCCTAGAGACGTTATCCCGCAGGCAGTCGCGCTCGCGCGGCGGCTCTCATCCCGCAGGCAGTCGCGCGGCGGCTCTCATCCCCGCCGGCGAGCCTCCATTTCCCTCCACCGGTAAGCTTCCACTGCCCCATTGGTCGCTCCTCACCCACCGATGGCCTGCCCCTCGGCGGACAGCCTCGCCTCGCCACACCAGTCGCGCGGCCACCCTTTGCTCTGCACATTGCGCGACGCCCGCTGCTCTGCTCAGCGCGTGACAGTAACCGCTCTCCCCACGACCTATTCCATCCCGAGTTAGCGGACTCCCCCTACCCTACTCAGGCCCATGACCTCCACTCCCGCATGCTTCCTTCTCTGCACGGCCTCCACTTCGCCTGGGTTAGCATGTATCCGATGAAGATAAATGGGGAGCCTGCGCGTACTCTATATTGTTCGAGCACGTGTGTACGCCAGTGCCTGTGGAGTTCCCTAGAGAACAAGGACAATCAACTCAGTTCCCATTCTACCTTGTCCTCTGTGTGCGAGCTCGAGCACGCGTCGCCGCCAGAGCTGGAAGAGTTCCACGGAGAGCCTGGACAACCCCATAGCCTCTCGACACATTGCCAAGTCCGGTAAGTCCTCCGATGTCCCTTTCTACCACCTGCGTTCATGTATCACTATTTTGTTGAATTAGTAGTGCAACAGACCACTGGAGTGTTTAATTTAATTGTCAAATGTTGTTTGTATGTAAAGTTCTCCCATACCTGAGGATCCCTTGATTTTTTTGTGCAAGCCATATAGACTGGTGAATGTACCATCAAACTCAAAGAACTAAGTAGGTAAACATGGTCATTGGTTTTTCAGAGGACTTTCAGAGAGGGAGGTTGATTGTTTGCCTCATTTAATATACAACTAAAGCCCTATCAAGCTTCATATTCATAAGTAGCAAAACAGCTGCCAACTTTTCTATGTTACTGTCATTGGTTTTTAGCCTTTGATTCCTCCAGAAGAACCCAAGATTGTAGAGCACATTTTTGGTTACATGGTCATTACATAATCCATTTAAAGTTTCATTTGTCCGACCAGTATTAATAATCTATCTAGCTGCTCTGATTTATTCCTATGAATATTGTCGGGGACCATAATTAGGGGTACCCTCAAGACGCCTAATTCTCAGCTGGTAACCCCCATCAGCATAAAGCTGCAGAGGCCTGATGGGTGCGATTAAGTCAGGGATCAGTCCATACGAGCGACTCGATCACGCCTCGCCCGAGCCTAGCCTCGGGCAAGGGCAGCCGACCCCGAGATGTTTCCGTCTCGCCCGAGGCCCCCTTTTAACGGCAGACGCATCTCCGGCTCGCCCGAGGCCTTGCCTTCGCTAAGAAGCAACCCTGACTAAATCGCCGCGCCGACCGACCGAGTCGCAGGGGCATTTAACGCAAAGGTAGCCTGACACCTTTATCCTGACACGCGCCCCCCGGTAGAGCCGAAGTGACCGCCGTCACTTCGCCGCTCCACTGACCGGTCTGTCAGAAGGACAGCGCCGCCTGCGCCATTCCGACTGCAGTGCCACTTGACAGAGTGAGACTGACAGGCAGTCAGGCCTTGCCAAAGGCGCCATAGGAAGCTCCGCCCGACCCAGGGCTCGGACTCGGGCTAAGGCCCCGGAAGACGGCGAACTCCGCTCCGCCCGACCCAGGGCTCGGACTCGGGCTAAGGCCCCGGAAGACGGCGAACTCCGCTCCGCCCGACCCAGGGCTCGGACTCGGGCTAAGGCCCCGGAAGACGGCGAACTCCGCTCCGCCCGACCCAGGGCTCGGACTCGGGCTAGGCCCCGGAAGACGACGAACTCCGCTTCGCCCGACCCCAGGGGTCGGACTCCGCCCTGGCCTCTGCCGAACGACCTCCGCCTCGCCCGACCCAGGAGCTCGGGCTCGGCCTCGGCCATGCAGGACAGACTTGACTTCGGCTTCGGAGGAGCCTCCACGTCGCCCGACCTAGGACACAAGTCCGCCACGTCAACAGGAAGCGCCATCATCACCCTACCCCGAGCCGACTCGGGCCGCAGGGAACAAGACCAACGTCCCATCTGGCTAGCTCCGCCAGATAGGCAATGATGGCGCCCCGCTAGACCCATGACGACGGCGGCTCTCAGCTCCCTTACGGAAGCAGGGGGATGTCAGCAAGGGCCCAACCGCTCCGACAGCTGTCCCTCCGCCAGGCTCCATTGCTCCTCCGACAGCCATGACACCACACCAGCTGGGTGCCAAGATCTCTCCGGCTGCCACATTGGCATGTACTTAGGGCGCTAGCTCACCCCCGCTAGACACGTAGCACCTTGCTACACCCCCATTGTACACCTGGATCCTCTCCTTACGCCTATAAAAGGAAGGACCAGGGCCTTCTTAGAGAAGGTTGGCCGCGCGGGGACGAGGACGGGGCAGGCGCTCTCTTGGGGCCGCTCGCTTCCCTCACCCGCGTGGACGCTTGTAACCCCCTACTGCAAGCGCACCTGACCTAGGCGCGGGTCGAACACGAAGGCCGCGGGATACCCACCTCTCTCACGACTCGTCTCCGACCACCTCGCTTCTCCCCCCTTCGCGCTCGCCCACGCGCTCGACCCATCTGGGCTGGGGCACGCGGCACACTCACTTGTCGGCTTAGGGACCCCCCGGTCTCGAAACGCCGACAGTTGGCGCGCTAGGTAGGGGCCTGCTGCGTGTTGACGAGCAGCTTCCCGTCAAGCTCCAGATGGGCAGTCTCCAACGACCTCTCCAACCCGGGACGGTGCTCCGTTTCGGGAGTCTCGAGTTCATGTCTCTCGACGGCAGCTACGACATGATACTCCTTCCACCGCCGCGCGACGATGACAATGGCGGCCGACAGCCCGCCCACTGGCGGCGGAATCGACGACGTCTTCCCCGCGTGGTGGAAGAACAACATTCGAGCTCGCCCCGTCCTCTCCCCCGCCATCGGAGGAGGAGGCGGGGCAACCAGGGCCGAGCGGGAGGCCGCGCTCCATCGGCTGTCGAGCGAACCGACGTCCCCAACGCCCCAACGGAGGGCGCGTCGGGCGTCAACCTCGCGTTTGAGACGAAGGCGAGCGCCGTCCCCCCGCGACACGCCAATCCCGAGCAAGTGGACGACGCCAGCACGCTCGTGGAGGGCCTGCAGGACGTCGCCCTCGTACCTAAGACGACGGCGCAATCAGTCCCCGACGTGACTGTGTCGCTCCTCGTCGACCAAAAGGTACCGACTGATTCCCATCCTACGTCATTTCGACTCGGCCTCAACCCGCCTAGCGACCTCGCTTTGGCGGGCGCTCACGTTGAGGCGAGTGCAACCCCACTGGGGTTTCGTGTGCGGTCGCCTTGGGACCGATTGACGGACGTCTCGACCTACGGGCCCTCTGGGTCTGAGGAAGATGACGATCCCAGCATCTGCTGGGATTTCTCTGGATTTGGCAACCCCAGTGCCATGCGGGACTTTATGACCGCATGTGACTACTGCCTCTCCGACTGTTCCGACGGCAGCCGCAGCCTTGACGACAAGGACTGCGGCCCGAGCCGTGAATGTTTCCACGTCGAGCTAGGGGATCCCTCCGAAGGCAACCATCTCGGCATACCAGAGGACGGTGATCTCCCTAGGCCGGTGCCTCGCGCCGACATCCCGCGGGAGCTAGCTGTGGTCCCCGTTCCGGCGAGGGGTCACGACCCACAACTCGAGCAAGTCCGCGGGGCGCAGGCCGGGCTCGACGAGGGAGCAGGAGCGCTCGAGTCGATCCACCGGGACGTCGGGCAGGTATGGGCGGGCCAACCCCCGGCCGGAGAAATACGTCATCTGCCCTAGGGTTTCCAGCACCGCATCACCAACGATGTCAGGGACAGGCCACCACCCGCATCCAGCGGGGTCGGTCAGAACCTGGCAGCCGCAGCGATGCTCCTCCGCGCGATGCCAGAGCCATCAACCACCGAGGGTCGGCGAATCCAGGGGGAGCTCAAGAATCCCCTGGAGGGCGCTGCGGCCCGGCGGGCCGAGAGCTCTGCCTCCCGAAGGCAGGGGTACCCCTCGGAACCTCATGCCGCGACTTCCCGATTCATGCGGGAGGCCTCGGTCTACACCGGGCGCACGCGCAACACCACGCCTGCGGCCCCGGGCCACCTCGGCAACGAGCACCATCGTCGCGACCGTCGGGCCCGCCTCGACGAAAGGGTGCGCCGAGGCTACCACCCCAGGCGTGGGGGACGCTATGACAGTGGGGAGGATCGGAGTCCCTCGCCCGAACCACCTGGTCCGCAGGCCTTCAGCCGGGCCATCCGGCGGGCGCCGTTTCCGACCCCCGACTACTATCACAAAGTACTCGGGGGAGATGAAACCGGAATTGTGGCTCGCGGACTACCACCTGGCCTGCCAACTGGGTGGAACGGACGACGACAACCTCATCATCCGCAACCTCCCCCTGTTCCTCTCCGACACTGCTCGCGCCTGGTTGGAGCACCTGCCTCCGGGGCAGATCTCCAACTGGGAGGATTTGGTCCAAGCCTTCGCCGACAACTTCCAGGGCACGTACGTGCGCCCCGGGAATTCCTGGGACCTCCGAAGCTGCCGGCAACAGCCGGGAGAGTCTCTTCGGGACTACATCCGGCGATTCTCGAAGCAGCGCACCGAGCTGCCCAACATCACCGACTCCGATGTCATCGGCGCGTTCCTTGCCGGCACCACCTGCCGTGACCTGGTGAGCAAGTTGGGTCGCAAGACCCCCACCAGGGCGAGCGAGCTGATGGACATCGCCACCAAGTTCGCCTCTGGCCAGGAGGCGGTCGAGGCCATCTTCCGAAAGGACAAGCAGCCCCAGGGCCGCCCGTCGGAAGATGCTCCCGAGGCGTCTACTCCGCGCGGCGCCAAGAAGAAAGGCAAGAAGAAGTCGCAAGCGAAATGCGACGCCGCCGACGCAGACCTTGTCGCCGCCGCCGAGTACAAGAACCCTCGGAAGCCCCCCGGAGGTGCTAACCTCTTCGACAAGATGCTCAAGGAGACGTGCCCTTACCATCAAGGGCCCGTCAAGCACACCCTTGAGGAGTGCGTCATGCTTCGGCGCCACTTCCACCGGGCCGGGCCACCCGCAGAGGGTGGCAGGGCCCGCGACGACGACAAAAAAAAGATCACCAAGCAGGAGAGTTCCCCGAGGTCCGCGACTGCTTCATGATCTACGGAGGGCATGCGGCGAATGCCTCGGCTCGGCATCGCAAGCGAGAGCATCGGGAGGTCTGCTCGGTGAAGGTGGCGGCGCCAGTCTACCTAGACTGGTCCGACAAGCCCATCACCTTCGACCAAGCTGACCACCCCGACCACGTGCCGAGCCCGGGGAAATACCCGCTCGTCGTCGATCCCATCATCGGCGACGTCAGGCTCACCAAGGTCCTGATGGATGGGGGCAGCTGCCTCAACATCATCTACACCGAGACCCTCAGGCTCCTGCGCGTCGATCTGTCCTCCGTCCGAGCAGGCGCTGCGCCCTTCCACGGGATCATTCCTGGGAAGCGCGTCCAGCCCCTCGGACAGCTCGACCTTCCTGTCCGCTTCGGAACGCCCCCAACTTCCGAAGGGAGATTCTGACGTTCGAGGTGGTCGGGTTCCGAGGGACCTACCACGTGGTATTGGGGAGGCCATGCTACGCGAAGTTCATGGCCGTCCCCAACTACACCTACCTGAAGCTCAAGATGCCGGGCCCCAACGGGGTCATCACCGTCGGCCCCACGTACAAACACGCGTTCGAATGCGACGTGGAGTGCGAGGAGTACGCCGAGGCCCTCGCCGAGTCCGAGGCCCTCATCGCCGACCTGGAGAACCTCTCCAGAGAGGTGCCAGACGTGAAGCGACACGCCGGCAATTTCGAGCCAGCGGAGACGGATAAGGCCGTCCCTCTCGACCCTAGTGGCGACACCTCCAAGCAGGTCCGGATCGGTTCCGGGCTCGACCCCAAATAGGAAGCAGTGCTCGTCGACTTTCTCCGCGCAAACGCCGATGTCTTTGCGTGGAGTCCCTCGGACATGCCCGGCATACCGAGGGATGTCGCCGAGCACTCGCTGGATATTCGGGCCGGAGCCCGACCGGTCAGGCAGCCTCTGCGCCAATTCGACGAGGAGAAGCGCAGAGTGATAGGCGAGGAGATCCACAAGCTAATGGCAGCAGGGTTCATCAAAGAGGTATTCCATCCCGAATGGCTTGCCAACCCTGTGCTTGTGAGAAAGAAAGGGGGAAATGGCGGATGTGTGTAGACTACACTGGTCTCAACAAAGCATGTCCGAAGGTTCCCTACCCTCTACCTCGCATCGATCAAATCGTGGATTCCACTGCTGGGTGCGAAACCCTGTCTTTCCTCGATGCCTACTCAGGGTATCATCAAATCAAGATGAAAGAGTCCGACCAGCTCGCGACTTCTTTCATCACGCCCTTCGGCATGTACTGCTATGTCACCATGCCGTCGGTTTGAGGAACGCGGGTGCGACGTACCAGCGGTGCATGAACCATGTGTTCGGCGAACACATCGGTCGCACGGTCGAGGCCTACGTCGATGACATCGTAGTCAAGACAAGGAAAGCCTCTGACCTCCTCTCCGACCTTGAAGTGACATTCCGGTGTCTCAAGGCAAAGGACGTCAAGCTCAACCCCGAGAAGTGTGTCTTCGGGGTGCCCCGAGGCATGCTCCTGGGATTCATCGTCTCCGAGCGGGGCATCGAAGCCAACCCGGAGAAAATCGCAGCCATCACCAGCATGGGGCCCATCAAGGACTTAAAAGGCGTACAGAGGGTCATGGGATGTCTCGCGGCCTTGAGCCGTTTCATCTCACACCTCGGCGAAAGAGGCCTGCCTCTGTACCGCCTCTTAAGGAAGGCCGAGTGCTTCACTTGGACCCCCGAGGCCGAGGAAGCTCTCGGGAACCTGAAGGCGCTCCTCACCCAGGCGCCTATCTTGGTACCCCCAGCTGATGGAGAAGCCCTCTTGGTCTATGTCGCCGCGACCACTCAGGTGGTTAGCGCCGCGATTGTGGTCGAAAGGCAAGAAGAGGGGCATGCATTGCCCGTTCAGAGGCCAGTTTACTTCGTCAGCGAGGTGCTGTCCGAAACCAAGGTCCGCTACCCACTAGTTCAGAAGCTACTGTATGCAGTAATCCTGACGAGGCGAAAGTTGCGACATTACTTCGAGTCTCATCTGGTAACTGTGGTATCATCCTTCCCCCTGGGGGATATCATCCAGTGCCGAGAGGCCTCAGGCAGGATCGCAAAGTGGGCGGTGGAAATTATGGGCGAGACAATCTCGTTCGCCCCTCGGAAGGCCATCAAGTCCCAGGTACTGGCAGACTTCGTAGCCGAATGGGTCGACACCTAGCTGCCGACGGCTCCGATCCAACCAAAGCTCTGGACCATGTTTTTCGACGGGTCGCTGATGAAGACGGGAGCCGGCGCGGGTCTGCTCTTCGTCTCGCCCCTCGGGAAACACCTACGCTACGTGCTGCGTCTCCATTTCCCGGCGTCCAACAATGTGGCTAAGTACGAAGCTCTGATCAACGGATTGCGAATCGCCATCGAGCTAGGGGTCCGACGCCTTGACGCTCGCGGCGACTCGCAGCTCGTCATCGACCAAGTCATGAAGAACTCCCACTGCCGCGACCCGAAGATGGAGGCCTACTGCGATGAGGTTCGGCGCCTGGAAGACAAGTTCTACGGGCTCGAGCTTAACCACATCGCCCGACGCTATAACGAGACTGCGGACGAGTTGGCAAAGATAGCCTCGGGGCGAACCACGGTTCCCCCGGACGTCTTCTCCCGGGATCTGCACCAACCCTCCGTCAAGATCGACGACACGCCCGAGTCCGAGGTACCCTCGGCCCAGCCCAAGACGTCCTCGGTTCAGTCTGAGGTGCCCTCGGCCCATCCCGAGGCGTCCTCGGTTCGGCCCGAGGTACCCTCGGCCCCCGAGGGCGAGGCGCTGCGCATCAAGGAGGAGCGGAGCGAGGTCATGCCTGATCAAGATTGGCAGACCCCGTACCTGCACTATCTCCGCCAAGGAGAGCTACCCCTCGACCAAGCCGAGGCTCGGCGGGTAGCGCGACGCGCCAAGTCGTTCGTCCTGCTGGGCGATGAGAAGGAGCTTTACCACCGCAGCCCCTCAGGCATCCTCCAGCGATGCATCTCCATCGCCAAAGGTCAGGAACTCCTGCAAGAGATACACTCGGGGGCTTGCGGCCATCATGCAGCGCCCCGAGCCCTCGTCGGGAACGCTTTCCGGCAAGGCTTCTACTGGCCGACGGCGGTGGCTGACGCCACTAGAATCGTCCGCACCTGCGAAGGGTGTCAATTCTATGCTAAGCAGACCCACCTGCCCGCTCAGGCTCTGCAGACGATACCCATCACCTGGCCCTTCGCTGTGTGGGGTCTGGACCTCGTCGGCCCTCTGTAGAAGGCGCCCGGGGGCTACACGCACCTGCTGGTCGCCGTCGACAAATTCTCCAAGTGGATCGAGGTCCGACACCTGAACAGCATCAGGTCCGAGCAGGCGGTGGCGTTCTTCACCAACATCATCCATCGCTTCGGGGTCCCAAACTCCATCATCACCGACAACGGCACCCAGTTCACCGGCAGAAAATTCTTGGATTTTTGCGAGGATCACCACATCCGGGTGGACTGGGCTGCCGTAGCTCATCCCATGTCGAATGGGCAAGTGGAGCGTGCCAACGGCATGATTCAACAAGGGCTCAAGCCTCGGATTTACAACGACCTCAACAAGTTCGGCAAGCGATGGATGAAGGAACTCCCCTCGGTGGTCTGGAGCCTGAGGACAACGCCGAGCCGAGCCACGGGTTTCACGCCGTTCTTCCTGGTCTACGGGGCCGAGGCCGTTTTGCCCACTGACCTGGAATACGGTCCCCAAGGACGAGGGCCTACGACGATCAAAGCAACCAAGCTAGCCGAGAAGACTCGCTGGACCAGCTGGAAGAGGCTCGGGACAGGGCCTTACTACACTCGGCGCGGTATCAGCAGTCCCTGCGACGCTACCACGCCCGAGGGGTCCGACCCCGAGACCTCCAGGTGGGCGACCTGGTGCTTCGACTGCGGCAAGACGCCCGAGGGAGGCACAAGCTCACGCCCCCCTAGGAGGGGCCATTCGTCATCGCCAAAGTTTTGAAGCCCGGAACGTACAAGCTGGCCAACAGTCAAGGCGAGGTCTACGGCAACGCTTGGAGCATCCAACAGCTACGTCGTTTCTACCCTTAAGATGTTTCCAAGTTGTTCATATACCCCGCACCCACGCAAAGTTTAGTCAACAAGGAAGGGTCGGCCTCGCCTCGGCAAAGCCTGATCCTCCCTCGGGGGCTAAAAGGGGGGAAACCCCCTCTGCGTCAAAATTTTCCTCGAAAAAAAATCTCTTCTACCAGAATATCTTTCGTGCTTTTTGACTACTTCGAAAAGTGGGTCCTGGAAACAACGGAGTACACATAAGCAGCCAAGGCTGACCGAGCCGAGGGACTCCTACGCCTCCGGGATACGGATACCTCACTCATCACCTTCTGCGATAAGTAACTCGCGTTCGGATAAAGTGACTCCGCGGATCGAACAAGTCTTTACGTTCGGAAGCCCTTCTGCCGAAGCGATCCTTCGAGCCTTCTCGACCGAGTCGGTGACAGGGCCTCATGGACGGGTGAAAGTACGCGTAAGCGGCAAGGCCGACCGAGCCGAGGGACTCCCACGCCTCCGGGATACGGATACCTCACTCATCACCTTCCGCGAGAAGCAACTCTCGCTCGCACAAACATCCCTGTTACCGACAAAAAGTCCAGATACTCGAAACAAGAGGAAAAGAGACGCAACTTTACAACGCAGCGAGGGTGTGTGTTCTGGCCTCGACGGCCGCACGAGGCGCACGCTACAAGACAATCTGATCCTGCAGGCTCGGGTCTTGACGTTGGAAGAGGGCAGCAACACCCTTGGCATCGACGGTACCTTCGGCGAGGCCCGACCTAGCCTCGGACGGCGACGTGGTCCGAGGTTCTCCGCTCCGAAGGACGACGTCATCACCACGCCCGGGCAATCGCTGCCAGGGACTTCTCCGGGAATCCGGCCCGAGCAGGCGGCTCAGCCGGTCACCCCTGGGGCCTCGGCCAACCATCTTCCGAGGGCGCCAGCCCGGTCCGAAGCCTCGGCTGATCAACTCCGACGTCGATCCTGCCAACGGACAACCCGGCTAGGCTTCGGCCAACCAGGTTTCATTTTCGAGCCAACTCCGCCTCTGTTCATACTGATATCGCTACCCCTGGCCTCGGCTCGTCGAAGAGCGGTCGAGGGGTCTCTTTAACTAAGCTAGAGGAGCCTCGGACAGCAGGGCCGACCGAGCCGAGGGACTCCTACGCCTCCGGGATACGTATACCTCACTCGTCACCTCGACACAGGGCGACTCATGCTTGGTGAAGCGGTTCAGATAGTCAACAGACGAGTCTTAGTGCTCAAGAATGAGGAAAAAATACGGCTCTGTGCCGACGTTACATACATGTTCAGGCCCCGAAAGCCGAAATGAACAAAAAATCCTGGCATTCGAAGTGCCATTACAAACGGAACTCCGGTTCCGCCTCCGCAGGCACGAACAACCCCACTCGATAGGGGCGGGCCTGCGGGGCTACTGAAGACTAACGGGCGGCTCGCGCACGCCCGCTCTGACTACGACGGCAACGGCCCCCACTCCGGATGGCCGAACTGCTGCAGCGCAGGCCTCAGGGTAGGCACTGTTGCAGTCTTGCCCTCGCCCACGCCGACGCTCGAGGGGCGAGGACAAGTACAAAGAGCCGAAGGCCCGAAGCGCGGATGGTGGCGGTGATCCCGTCGGCGACGGGGACTTCTTGAGCCGCCTCCGCCTCGGCACCGACGGCAGGAGCCATCAGCCCTCCGGCAGATCCCCACTCAAGTCCTCCCAGATGAGTGGGGCACCGGCCTCCGCGTGAAGGCGCCGTCCCGGTGCAAAGGCAGGACCACCCCAGAACACGAACGCCGCCCTAGCAGCGCGCGGCATCTAGGGTGGTCCTCCCGTGTACACGGCGCGGCAGCCGCCCCCCTACAGAAGGGGCCGCCGGGAGCCAAGCCGACGAACCCGACACGCTGGAGGTGACGACGCCTGCCGTCGATCCGCCCCGCGTTGTCGAAGTCCGGGCCGCCCGCAGGGCCAGTGAGCACCTTCTCCCTCGAATGCTGCGGGAGAGGATGACCCACGAACCCGTGCGGGAGGTAGAGCGCCGGCTCAGCCCGGCACCCGCCCCAGCGAGGATGATGAACATCCTTGAAGCTGAGGGTGGGACCAAGATCGTAGCCCGGTTTGCTCCTCCCCACCCAGGAGCTGGTGGTCACCGTCTCGGGTGACCACCAGCGGAGGGGAGCAACCGGGCTGCATGATGAAAATCCTTGAAGCCGAACGATGGCTGAAAGGTACCAACTCCCACGGAGTTGCGTTCCTCCAACGATGAGGCGAAAAGACGACGGTTTCCCCCCATCCGGGGGCTTGGAAGGTGGAAAGACATGGTGCATAAGGGAGGAAGAAGACATGGTCGCCTTACGAAAGGGGTCGCCCTCCTTTTAAAAGCGACTCTCCCTGCTTGCGCCCCCAACCGTCACGGGCCGAGTCTTCTCCAACACGCTCCAAAGCCCTCCCCTGCGGCGCGGGGGCTGGGTCCCGCATGTCATGCAGACCGGCTCCAAGCAGAAGAAGCCAAACCGCCGCGCGTGGTGCACGCAACCGCCCAGCGGTTACAAGTGACCCTCCACTTTTGCCCAGACCAACGGGCGAAAGGGGCGGGCAGCCATGCAAGCGGCATGCAATCGCGCCAAGTGGGCGCGCCTCTCTGACTCCCGACACGCCGGCACGGAGGCCCAGGCCCACGCGTCGCGCGACCGGCGCGCCGGATGCTGCATGCAAGCGACTGTACCGCCTGTGCCACCACCGCGCCTCCTCGATCGCGGAACCAATACCGCGACTCGAGGCAACCCAGCGCGTGACCCAGCAGCACCAGCCTGACGCGGCGGCCAACGCGGCCAAAGGTGGGCTGGCAGTAATGACGGTGGCAGGCGCGCGGGAGCAGCGGTCACGTCGTCAGCCAAGCTCACGTCCCATCCAGAGGCCGCGAGAGAACCCCCTCTCACGGCGTGAAGACAACGCACCCGTGATCCGTTCCTCGAACGGCTCGCGCATGCGCAACGGCAGCCCCGCCAACTACTCGCCCCGTCGCATTAACTCCACGGCTGGACAGGTGGCGCTTCTGGCAGGAGCAGCGGGCGACGCTTTGCCTTCGCCGAAACAACCGCGCCAAAAAAGGTACGCCGTATCGTTCGGCTTCGTATCCTTTTTCCTTTTTTCCTCTTTCTCTATCTCTTGCGACAGGGACCGGGAAAGGGGGATACCCCGAAAGGGATCCTTCCTCGTGAAGGAACTAGGCTCCGAGCCTCCTTACTGATCAGGGGTTCGAAAGCTGGCCCCCCAAGGGTTCAACAGCCGCCTCAGATCGCGTGGGCCCTACACCCACTACTGGTCAGAGGTTCGAAGGCCGGCCCCCCGAAAGGTTCCACGGCCGCCTCAGGCTACTCGGGCTCCGCGCCCATTACTGATCAGGGGTTCGAAGGCTGGCCCCCCGAAGGGTTCACAGTCGCCTCAGACACCGAGCGAGGGATGACCAGGGGTACGTTCGATACATAACCGAGGCTCGGGCTGCGCTCCCGAGGTACCCTAGGACATTTCCGAGACCAGCGGGAGCGATCCTGTAACGGAATCCCATCGGAGGGAGGCATCGAGCCCTCGGACCCCGTCGCCAGGGGACCGGGTCCGGCAGATCACCCGCAGGTACTTTTGGGCGTGCCTCTGGGCCCCTAGCCGACCCCCAACGAACGGGGCACGGACGTCCACTCGGATTACCCGCTTGCAGCTCACCGGAGACACCATGTTCGGTGCCCATCGAGGGTAACATGGCGCTCTCCCCCCCTCCTCCTTGCGGAAAGGCGACGTAGGGGCGTATGTAAAAAAGCCGAGTCTGTCCCTGATCGCCCTCTCGCCCTGTGCGGAGGCTCGGGGGCTGCTCTCGCAAACCCGGCTCCGGCCAAACCGTTGACAGCGTCAACATACCAGCCCGAGAACTTGGGCCCCGACCGTGCACCCGGGCTACGGCCAGTTCGCATGAGGGAACCACCAGACCAGCCGAAGCATTACGCAAGGCATTAAGACCTCGAAGGAGTGAAACCACTCCTCCGAGGCCTCGGGGGCTACACCCGGCGGGTGCGCTCGCGCGCACCCACCGGAACAAAATGCAACCGAGAAAGGCTGGTCCCCTTGCAAAAAAGTGCGACGAAAGCCTCCAAGCGAGTGCTAACACTCCCTTCGAGGCTCGGGGGCTACTGTCGGGGACCATAATTAGGGGTACCCTCAAGACGCCTAATTCTCAGCTGGTAACCCCCATCAGCATAAAGCTGCAGAGGCCTGATGGGTGCGCAGCCGACCCCGAGATGTTTCCGTCTCGCCCGAGGCCCCCTTTTAACGGCAGACGCATCTCCGGCTCGCCTGAGGCCTTGCCTTCGCTAAGAAGCAACCCTGACTAAATCGCCGCGCCGACCGACCGAGTCGCAGGGGCATTTAACGCAAAGGTAGCCTGACACCTTTATCCTGACACGCGCCCCCCGGCAGAGCCGAAGTGACCGCCGTCACTTCGCCGCTCCACTGACCGGTCTGTCAGAAGGACAGCGCCGCCTGCGCCATTTCGACTGCAGTGCCACTTGACAGAGTGAGACTGACAGGCAGTCAGGCCTTGCCAAAGGCGCCATCGGAAGCTCCGCCCGACCCAGGGCTCGGACTCGGGCTAAGGCCCCGGAAGACGGCGAACTCCGCTCCGCCCGACCCAGGGCTCGGACTCGGGATAAGGCCCCAGAAGACGGCGAACTCCGCTCCGCCCGACCTAGGGCTCGGACTCGGGCTAAGGCCCCGGAAGACGGCGAACTTCGCTCCGCCCGACCCAGGGCTCGGACTCGGGCTAAGGCCCCGGAAGACGGCGAACTCCGCTCCGCCCGACCCAGGGCTCGGACTCGGGCTAGGCCCCGGAAGACGACGAACTCCGCTTCGCCCGACCCCAGGGGTCGGACTCCGCCCTGGCCTCTGCCGAACGACCTACGCCTCGCCCGACCCAGGAGCTCGGGCTCGGCCTCGGCCATGCAGGACAGACTCGACTTCGGCTTCGGAGGAGCCTCCACGTCGCCCGACCTAGGACACAAGTCCGCCACGTCAACAGGAAGCGCCATCATCACCCTACCCCGAGCCGACTCGGGCCGCAGGGAACAAGACCAACGTCCCATCTGGCTAGCTCCGCCAGATAGGCAATGATGGCGCCCCGCTAGACCCATGACGACGGCGGCTCTCAGCTCCCTTATGGAAGCAGGGGGACGTCAGCAAGGGCCCAACCACTCCGACAGCTGTCCCTCCGCCAGGCTCCATTGCTCCTCTGACAGCCACGACACCACGCCAGCTGGGTGCCAAGATCTCTCCGGCTGCCACATTGGCATGTACTTAGGGCGCTAGCTCACCCCCGCTAGACACGTAGCACCTTGCTACACCCCCATTGTACACCTGGATCCTCTCCTTACGCCTATAAAAGGAAGGACCAGGGCCTTCTTAGAGAAGGTTGGCCGCGCGGGGACGAGGACGGGGCAGGCGCTCTCTTGGGGCCGCTCGCTTCCCTCACCCGCGTGGACGCTTGTAACCCCCTACTGCAAGCGCACCCGACCTGGGCGCGGGTCGAACACGAAGGCCGCGGGATACCCACCTCTCTCACGACTCGTCTCCGACCACCTCGCTTCTCCCCCCTTCGCGCTCGCCCACGCGCTCGACCCATCTGGGCTGGGGCACGCGACACACTCACTCGTCGGCTTAGGGACCCCCCGGTCTCGAAACGCCGACAAATATATAAGCCAAACTGTGTGAACTTAGTTTTTCATAAAGACAATGTTTATAGTGATTAATGGTGTTGTCTGACCAGTATTATGTAGTCTATTATCAGCCAGGGGCTGATTTTGTGTACGCTACTGGGAAATGCCTTGGATGAGCTATGCATGAGTACATAATCCATTTAAAGGTTCATTTGTCCGACCAGTATTAATAATTTGTCTAGCTGTTCTGATTTATTCCTATGAATATATAAGCCAAACTGTGTGAACTTAGTTTTTCATAAAGACCATGTTTATAGCGATTAATGGTGTTGTCCAACCAGTATTATGTAGTCTGTTATCAGCCAGGGGCTGATTTTGTGTAAGCTACTGGGAAATGCCTTGGATGAGCTATGCAAGAGTACATAATCCATTTAAAGGTTCATTTGTCCGACCAGTATTAATAATCTGTCTAGTTGTTCTGATTTATTCATATGAATATATAAGCCAAACTGTGTGAACTTAGTTTTTCATAAAGGCCATGTTTATAGCGATTAACGGTGTTGTCCGACCAGTATTATGTAGTCTGTTATTAGTAAGGGGCTGATTTTGTGTAAGCTACTGGGAAATGCCTTCAGCTGCTGTGCTTCTGAACGAAGCTGAATAACCCTGCGAGTAGCATCACTTAGGACAGCAACTTTGTCAGCTTTTACTAGCTTCCCTGGTTCTAATGTAGACCCCAATTCAAAGATAATAATAAGCCCCATATCAGTCCATTAATTTACTGCTGTCTCACAGTCCCAATTTCCATGCCAGCCACTTTTGACATAAACCTTGTGGTTGAATTTTTATGGAATACACCCAAACAATAAGCCCCATCCACATTGGAGTGCTTCATTCAGAATTGAATATCAGACAGTACATAACATGAGTAGACAGCACCAACAGACAAATTAAACAAATGCTATATGTTGTATCTTTTGATGAATGGACTGATGTTTAACTGCATATTTGTTTGTAGGATATATATAGCACTAATCGTTTTTTCCCTAAGTATATTCTGCTACTTCATCCTTGATAATTAGACTATTTTGCAGATATAAACTTGGCTTTTTGTTGTTAACATATCTTGTAGGCAGGTTTCAGTTATGCGTGAATACTTATGTTTTCTATAATAATCATGGGTTGTTTTGACTACCTAGGGAAATTCGAAGTTGTGTTCGCCTCAATTTTTGCACCCATCTTTGCAGCTCTATATTGTCCAACAAAACTTTGGTTAGTGCCATGACTATTTCTTCTATATTGAATATTTGAATGACCTGTTCTACTATTACAGTTTGAACATTTTCGGTTACATGGTCAGTACATAATCCATTTAAAGGTTCATTTGTCCGACCAGTATTAATAATCTGTCTAGCTATTCTGTTTTATTCCTATGAATATATAAGCCAAACTGTGTGAACTTAGTTTTTCATAAAGACCATGTTTATAGCGATTAATGGTGTTGTCCGACCAGTATTATGTAGTCTGTTATCAGCCAGGGGCTGATTTTGTGTAAGCTACTCAGAAATGCCTTCAGCTGCTGTGCTTCTGAACAAAGCTGAATAACCCTATGAGTAGCATCACTTAGGATAGCAGCTTTGTCAACTTTTACTGGCTTCCCTGGTTCTAATGTAGACCCCAATTCAAAGATAACAATAAGCCCCATATCAGTCCATTAATTTACTGCTACCTCACAGTCCCAGTTTCCATGCCAGCCACTTTTGACATAAACCTTGTGGTTGAATTTTTATGGAATACACCCAAACAATAAGCCCCATCCACCTTAGAGTGCTTCATTCAGAATTGAATATCAGATAGTACATAACATGAGTAGACAGCACCAACAGACAAATTAAACAAATGTTATATGTTGTATCTTTTGATGAATGGACTGATGTTTAACTGCATATTTGTTTGTAGGATATATAGGACTAATCGTTTTTTCCCTAAGTATATTCTGCTACTTCATCCTTGATATTTAGACTATTTTGCAGATATAAACTTGGCTTTTTGTTGTTAACATATCTTGTAGGAAGGTTTCAGTTATGCGTGAATACTTATGTTTTCTATAATAATCATGGGTTGTTTTGACTACCCAGGGAAATTCGGAGTTGTGTTCGCCTCAATTTCTGCACCCATCTTTGCAGCTCTGTATTGTCCAATAAAACTTTGGTTAGTGCCATGACTATTTCTTCTATATTGAATATTTGAATGACCTGTTCTACTATTACAGTTTGAACACTTTCGATTACATGGTCAGTACATAATCCTATCAAGCTTCATATTCATAAGTAGCAAAACAGCTGCCAACTTTTCTACGTTACTGTCATTGGTTTTTAGCCTTTGATTCCTCCAGAAGAACCCAAGATTGTAGAGCACATTTTCGGTTACATGGTAAATACATAATCCATTTAAAATTTCATTTGTCCGACCAGTATTAATAATCTGTCTAGCTGTTCTGATTTACTCCTATGAATATATAAGCCAAACTGTGTGAACTTAGTTTTTCATACAGACCTTGTTTATATCGGTTAATGGACATGACAGACTTGTGTGTATTGGGGTATAAAGTTTATATACACGCATGCTTCCGGTATATAGAGGTTGATGTTAAAATGATAGTTGAAAGGATTAGCTGGTAGTATGCTTTCTGTACGGTGCACTTGCACTTGCCCAAACTTTTCTCTCTCATCTGCTTTTCTTCATTCTTCTTCACTTCTCTTCATTCTTCTTTCTAGGTCTACAGTTTAACACAAAGCGAAACACCCTTAAGTGAGAGTACTTGTTAGTTCAGTATCTTTTTCCTACGTTCCTTTTAGTGATTTCCTTTGAGTTTGATTCCTGCTTGTTCAACCACACAAGATGAGTAAACCGTGGAACATCTCAATTTCATGAAAATGATCTCTACCAATACCTTCTACATGCTTTTAAGTCACCATCCAGAATTGTAATATTTGGATCATTGCTTCATTTGCTTGTTACATCCAGCCATGATCTTGAATACAACTCCTTGACTTCACGCAAAACAAATTAACATGGCAAATCAGCAAACTGATTGTTATTAAGATAAAAAGAATCATTACCTGTACTCTGTGGCAAGAAACATAAACCAAAGTTAAATACAATTGGACAAATTATGTTACATTTTATGATTTAATTTTAAATATTGTTATATGAAAAATCTTCAATTTTCTACTAGGTTTCATAAAGAACAAAGACGTAGATAGAGTCTAAACTTTCTACAAATTAGTTTCTTGTAATTTCATTATGATGTAAAAGAAATCTATTTGTTTGACAGAGGGACTTTGTCATTTAATCCTTTTAATGATGTTTTCTTTGCAATAATGCCATGATTGGTCCTACAAGATCAATGGCGCGATCAGGTAGACTAAACCAAAATAGGATAGTTCCAGCCATTCGTCCCTTTCCTCCGTAAGTATATAGTTCACTTGTCACACTTATATATGAATGAAGAACTTAAGCTAAAGTTTGTGTGTTATATAGTTTCGTGTTATTTGATGATATTCAAGATGTCAATAACTTACCACAAGTAAAGAGTATCTTTGCGAGGGTAGTTGTTAAGTTCCCTAGGCGTCATGATAGTCAACACTTCATCCTACAGGATATCACAGTGAGTTACTTCAAGCTTTAAAATAGAGTCAATATAGTCATGTTGTTATAATAAAATTCTTTTCCTCATACGACCTGTATTCCCATATATCTAGGGATCCAAAATGGAAGCAATTTCAAGCCGCAATAATGTTCCACGGTTCGATGCCTTACTCACACAAGGATGCACATATACATTGTATAGAGTGGGATTCTGTCTAAATAGGGAGGAGATTCAATTTCGGAATATTGGACATGGGCTAGAGATCGGACTGATAACACATACTATTGTGGAGCCATTCATCAAGCCAATACAATTTCCTCCATTTCCAAAGTTTCTTATACCATTCCATGAGGTTTATCAACAACCGCATAAGTCGTTCGTAGGTAATGATCCTTGCTTCCATATGGTTTATATATATATATATTACTAATGGTTGATGTATAAGTTATTCAAAGATAACTAATCACATGTTAATTGCTCAGACATTATTGGCATAGTTCTTCATTTAGAGCCATTAAAGCATATTGGTGGAAGGCCGTATAGAGAGGTTGTACTAATGGATTCCAGGTGACACTAATTTATAGCTACATTATTTTTTAAAGCATTAAGTAATTGTTAGGTCTTATTTAGACAAAATTAATGTTTTTATAGGTGGGATCTAATCGTCGTGGGGATATGGAGTGATCTCTTGCAAAGAAATGCTCTATGATGGTCGTTAGCTAGAGTTGACAATAACATAATTATTGGAACTATGCCGCGTCTTAACCATAAACACGGTAATTTCTCTTGTACCTAAAATCTTTCAACATGAACTCAATTCTTATGCTTATTAATTATTGTAACAATAGGATGCTTGGAAACATCGGATTACAGCACCGTTCATTGCAGCTATTCGACGTTCGTTGATTCAAAATCCAAGGAGTCGTATCGTTGATAGATTACTTGAGAACAGACGGGCACATCTCGCAACTGTGATATCTGATTGAGACGTGTTCTAGCTTGTTATAGTAGATACTTTGTTAGTTATGTTTTAGATGAAATGTAGTAGTAATGATTTGTGCTCTATTTGTATTAGTCGTGTGTTCGGTCTCAATGGTGATAACTTTGTATAAACCTATGTGACCTTTCTATGAGCTAATAAATCAGTTCACCATCATTAGTCTTCATTCATCTTTCGTCATTACTGTTAGCATGGTTCTTGATCTATACAAGCCTATGTCATTTGCATAATGATGATCGTGTCATCGAGGAAATTGCGGTAGGACCGACATAATGATGATCGTGTTACTCAAGAAATGTATAATATATCAGTTTGAAAAGTAATAATGTTTCAAAATAATTGAATTTGGTTCTCTATATCTTCTTAGTCTCCAGCAACATCCTTTAAATTTGGTTCTCTATAGCTACAGTATTAACAGAATCCATTACATACAATATTTATTCTATCTTTTTCATATAATTTCGCCCTCAATATATTACATTAAAAATTGGAAATGTATTTTTATTTCAATTCCCAATAGTGAAAATCCCCAAATTCCCTTCTGTTGGCGTCGTTCCTAGAAGCATGTGTGCACTATCGTGACGCGTTGGTGCTCGTCCTTGGCTATTCGCGCGCGTGCGTCAGGAACAACAATGAGCCGGAGGTTTGGACGGATAGAGGATACACAGTAAATCGCCAAATGTAGCGGCCGAAGGACAAGCACTATAATTTAGCGGACATGATAGAGGACGTTGTTGGATAGCTTTAGGAGGATGAGAAACCTAAATATAGTGTATAGAACCATTTGCATTCCCTTGTTGGAGACAACCTAAAACGATTACATTCTCTATATTTCTTTCCTCTTCAACAACATTCTCTAAATCATGTCCTCTATACACAAATACCTATATTAGAGACATTTTTTATTTTTAATTTTTGTATATACATATATAGAGGATCCAGCAACGTCCTCTAAATTTAGAGGACCGTTTAGAGGACACTGCTGGAGGGAGTAGAGGACGACCTCATCCTCTAAATTTAGGGTATAGGGCCCTTTAAAGGTCCTTGTTGGAGTTAGTCTTATATGTTGACTTTGATTCTCAATGATTGCCTACCATTTAACTGAACGTACCAATTTGCTCGTTAGGACTTTCCCTATCTCTACGAATCAATGTTATCCGATTGGAAATTGAGCGTATATTATCCTTTGTTGAAGTATGATAAGGTGACTCATCCTCTCATATAGGTTTTGTGGCTGCCTGAAATACGTAGATGGACCTGCTCCCAAATAATGATGTTCGTTCTCCATTAAAAGGACTATCCAACATCACTGTTGAAGGTATATCTTCTAATAATATAAGATGCCTTATTTGACATTTCAATAAGGTTTAAAAAATAAAACCTATAATGGTTCAGTAGGATGTGCAGATGCAAGACAACGTAAATGGGAATGAGAACGAGCACGATACGCGGAGATGAGTGATGAAAAGAAAAATGAATTGAAGAAACGTCGTGCGTCACGCAACAAAGAAAATGTTGTGCACCATGAGTATTCAAAATTGTTAGAGGCAAAGGAACGTAAGAGAATCCGAGAAAGAGCTCGATGTGTAACTCAAACTAGGGAACAAAGGGCATTGCATAATATGAAACCATGTCAAAAGAGTGCAAGGCAAAACTATAGAATAAGACAACAGGAGATGCTAAGTCAGGACTCAATCGCCATTGAGAACCCTAATTTTACCCCAGAGCTTGTGTGGAGTTCCGCAGATGCTCAAGCACCTACTGGGTCTCTATTTAGCTCCGAGCACATGGCTATTCCTAAATTGATACCAACACCATTTGTTCCTACTCCATCGGTGATTGAGGATGTTGAGACAAACAAACTGACAACGTCTCCTAGACGAAAACAACATAAACGTCATGTGTCGTATGGCGAAAGACAGATCCGGGTATCCCGTCAAAACCAAGAATTTCAATCAGCCATTGGAAGAAAGTTTTCTACTGCAACCATCGATCGTGAAATGGAGAGCGATGGGGACAATGAAATTGATCACCTGACTACTTTTGAGATCAACAACAATGGTAACTACTAATACATCTTTAATTGATCTAACACATGAATTATAGTGGCCAACTGACTTTAACACAATTTTCCATTATATTAATAGAAAGTATCGGTCCGTGTACAGTCCCTGCCACAAATAGTGACAAAATGACTGAAGGAGTAGACGTTGGGAAGCAGCACCAGACAAACTCGACTATTACCACCAATGGTAATTACAAGCTCATTCCATCATTAGTTCCCTAATTATTCTTAGTGGTTAATATGATTAAGGTGTGTTCTTTACAGGGGATGATGATGAGACTATACTTTTTAAAGATGATGATGAAGAAGAAGGATACCTATTTGCTGGGCAAGGTACTTACGTAATATTTTAATATAGGAATATAGGATATATGATTTAAAAGTTTCTAAAGTTGTATGTCTTATCCGTTGTTCTTTCAAAACAAATTTAGATGGTGAATCTGGTGAGGATATTGAGATTGATGAAACCCAAGATCCCTTTACTGTCAACCCTGACGTACCTGACTTGTACGACAAGGTGTATAGTAACATACCTGAAGAAACACATTTGCTGAGCACTGTTGCTGACTGCGATTACTGCAAAGCGAAGAAGTTTCAGTATGAACCACCTAGATTTTGTTGTCGTAATGTGTCACACCCGGCTTTAAGGAACAAAGCCAGGTGCATCTCATACATGCGCTAAAGAAGACAACATATATAATAACAGAGTGTATAGAGACAAATGTCACATTAATCAGAGTACTTATTACATAGCGGAAGACTTAATACAAAATAAAGGAATAAACATAAAACGAACTAAGGATCGTCGGCGCCAATGTCAACTGAGAAATGCCACCTAGATCAGATCAAACTTCTCGCCTTGTGGCTCTTCCTGAACCACCTGTTCTTCTCCTGTGGGGGGGGGGGTGAGACAGCAAGAGTGAGCTCACATACGTTCATAGCTCAACAAGTCACAGGGAATAATGTGGCATGAACTCACCAAAGGTGGGAGTTCATGAAGTGTAAGGCTGATCAATGAAATAAAGGCTGAAGCTGAGCATTGCTTTTATAAGTTGGTCCAAATTTTATTAGCAATTACTAAGTGTAAGTAAATACCAAACCATAGTAATAATAAGTAAAAGTAATAATAAAATAATCCCAAATGCAATGAGATGACAAATTGAGTTTAAGTTCCATAAATTAATCATGTGAGTGTTCGAGCCACTCATGACCGTGAGCACTGCTAGTATACCAGTTTTACACTCTGTAGAGGTTGCACATCTTTACCCACAAGTCGTGTTACCCATTTGCCACGGAGTTGATCAGACCCCATACACCTCTACCAAGGAAGCGAGGCAGGGTACCACTACGAGGCCTTTACAAAGTTCCACTAGCTTCAGACTACCCGCTACAGTTTATAGGAAGCTCCAGTGCAGGAATCCCTCGCCTGACCGTCATCGCAACAAAATCAACCCAAGGACCTCCCTACATTGACCACTCCCCTACTGCCCTTGCCCCTTTCGGGTAAGGTAGCCCGCCACTAGCTTTCCTAGTTAATCAGCCAAGGGCGTCCCATTAAACCCTTGTGGTAGCACTGTTTTCCCGGGTGGTTCTCCATGTTCCAATTAACATAATGATCTTAACATGAACAGTAAAGAATAAAACAGATAATAAAGACTGTAATCATGAGTAATAAATATCTCTATACCCAAATCCACATAAAGCAATAGCATGTACTACCCAAAAATTTAGTAGTAAAACCAGTGGTGAAACAAGGTATAAAGATAGTCAAATCTAGGGTAACCTATTGGGTCCCATCAAAATTAACCTATGCAGATCATTATGATTAATAAGAACATGAATGGGTAAAAGAAGTGATCAAGGGCACAACTTGCCTTCAACGAGCTCCTGCTCAGCAGTCTCGACCAGCTGAACCCCAGAATCCTGTGTAGCTTGCTCGTCTACTCGCATCAACACAATACATGCATAGTATAGTAAAAATTAACATTACACCAAACATGTAAATAAAATACACAGTAATAATCTAGACATTAAAATGAGATCATAGGAACTGGAATTATTAATTTTGGAGTTATAGATTTTAAGTTATGAATTTTCCAAGGTTTTGTGTATTTAATACATGATTAAGTGATAGATAAATTTTATGTGACTTTCATGCCAAAACAGAGGCATTAATGGTTAGACAATAATATTATAAAAATTTAGGAACTGGAATGGTCCAATTTGGAGTTCATATGCATTTTCTACAAATTAAACAAGTTTCTGCATTTAAATATGTACTAAAAACTATTTTCTAAACTATTTTCCTGGTTTTATTAATTATCTAGACTAGACCTCAATTACAGAAATGTGCAGGGGATTTCATGTAAGAATTTCTAAGACTCTGTGAACTGTTTCGGTGGACCGCGGGTTTATTTTATAAAAACAGAGGGTTTCTTTAAGAAAGTCGCCTGGTCGAAGGGGTATCGCTTAATATCGGCCGTCCGATCTGAAACGAGGCGCCCAGATTAGATTCGGACGCTTAACTAACCGGTACGCCCACACAACCGTAGGATCTCGCATCTACGACTCGAATTTTAAATAACTGATATTGAACCGTATCTGCTCGTTCGCAGATGGACGGCCAAGGTTCACTGGGACGAAGGGGTATGATATCAAACTAATCCTAGCCAACTGCATCCAATCGCACGGCAAGGCGCTTTTCTCCTACCCTGCATCCGAGGTCGACCAGGGCACTCGCGCCCTCACCGGAACGCACGCCGGCGCGCGACCAGCCGACGACCTAGCGCCCATCTACCCAAGTGGTTTGGTGCTACACGAAGTCAGGGAGATGGCGAATTGTTTGGTTGATCCCATACCTTGAATCGAGACGGCAGGGGCCCTAATCACGCACCACAGCGTCACCCGACGTGCCCAGGAAATTGCATAGACCGCGGATGGAGTTGAGAGGTGGCAGCCAGGGACTCCTACACGGCGGCTGCCCAACCAACACTCCCTAGCTGGCGGCAGAGGTAGGTTTAGGCTGTCAATGGCGGCGGATCCAAGCTTGGGCGAGAGCTCCAGGTTTTCTGTACGCGAGGTATTTCGGATGAATAGAAAGGCTAGAGGACGGGCGGCGTTCGCCCTGACCCGCGTGGTGGAAGTGGTTTCTCCCCGATGAAGCACTCGGCTACTCGTTTAATCGCTCGAGGCCATCCGACCGCGCTTTATGGGGCCAGAGGGCTCCGTGCATGGGGGAGTCTGTTGCGCGGACGATGCGGTCTTCACGGCGAGTTTGTCGCTACGCACGAGCCACCATTGCGAAGAATAGGCGAAGGTAGTTGCTGACCAAGCGGGCTCACAGATCAGGGAAGAGGTGTGTGCAGTGTCTGACGGGGTGGCCCATGCGTCGGCGACTTCATACGAAAATCGTGCAGGCCGCGGCTGGGCAGTGGGCCGCGCGGGGTAAAAATGCGAATGGGTCGAAATGGACAGAGCCGGCCCAGGCGTATAGTCTTCCCTTTCTTTTTCTTATTTGAATTTCCCTTTGCAAAATTTGAATTTGGTATTAAATTTCCAATTCCTATTTAAATTCAAAGTTTGTGGCGACTTTGTCTTCACATTAAATGTTCAATTTGAACGTAGTGTGGACAAATTTATTTATTTATAAACTATTTTGTTTGTATAGTATTTTCTCTCTTGTTTCCTCTATATCACTTCCAATTTCTAAAGTGCATCTTTGGGTTAAATTCAAATTTAGATAATAATATATTTTTATTAATATTGTTGTTATTAAATGCACAACCAAATAAATCCAATATGATGAATAGGTTATTTGTGTGCCTTTTGTTAATTGTTTATTTGTTTTAAGTGAGGTTTTCACATGTGATGGTGAATAGAGATGCACACACATAAAAAAAGGGAAAATAATTTTTTTCTCCTTTTCTATTATCTCTTACAAATTTGGGTCTTACAAATCCTACCCCCCTTAACAAGAATCTCGTCCTCGAGATTTAAGAAGATCTAGGGAAAAGATGGGGAAAATCTATGCGAAGCTCTTTTTCTCTTTCCCAAGTAGCTTCATCTTCACCATGGTGACTCCATTGTACCTTGCACATCTTAATCACCTTATTTCTTGTAACTCAAGTCAAAGTGTCCAAAATCTTGATGGGATACTCAGCATAAGTCAGGTCATCTTCAACACTAAGGTCCTCCATTGGTAACTGCTCCTCAGGTACCCTGAGACATTTATTCAGCTGAGATACATGAAAAACATCATGAACATCCGCAAGATGAACCGGTAACTCCAACTGATATGCCACCTCTCCCACTCGCTTTAAGATCAAGAAAGGTCCAACGAAGCGAGGGGACAACTTTCCTTTAACTTTAAATCTCCTCATACCACGGATTGGTGACACCTTCAGATACACGTGATCACCCTCCTTAAACTCTAGTAGTCTTCTCCTATTGTCAGCATAGCTCTTTTGCCTTGATTGTGCAATTCTCAAATTTTCTCTTATCATTCGAACTTGTTCTTCTGCCTCTTGAATAAGCTCAGGCCCAAAGAACTGTCTTTCGCCAGTTTGATCCCAATACAGTGGAGTCCTGCATTTTCTGCCATATAGAGCCTCAAACGGTGACATCTTCAAACTGGCTTGGTAACTGTTATTATAAGAAAAGTCAGCATAGGGTAAGCTCTTCTCCCAACTGCCACCATGCTTGAGGGCACAAGCTCTTAACATATCTTCTAGCACTTGATTAGTCCTGTGTGTCTGTCCATCAGTCTAGGGATGGTAGGCTGAGCTAAAATTCAACTTTGTATCCAAGCTTTCATGCAACTTCTTCCAAAATCGAGAAGTAAACTGTGATCCTCGATCAGACATGATCTTCTTAGGTACTCCATGTAGACAAACTATCCGAGTCATATACAATTCTACTAGCTTGGCTCCCGTGTAATTAGTCCTCACTGGTATGAAATGAGCCACTTTTTTCAATCTATGCACAATTACCCAAATAGAGTCATATCCTGCTGGAGTGCGGGGTAATCCAACAATCAAATCCATACCAATTTCTTCCCATTTCCACTCGGGTATCTTCAATGGGTGCAATAATCCAGCTGGTCTCTGATGTTCGGCCTTGACTCTTTGACATACATCACACTTAGCCACGTGTGCAGCAACATCTCTTTTCAATCCATACCACCAATACTTTTGCTTCAAATCCTGATACATCTTAGTGCTACCAGGGTGAATAGAGTAATCAGAATCATGAGCTTCTTTCAATATAGTATCATGAAGGCTATCAATCTACGGAACACATATTCGATCCTTGAACCATATAGTACCTTGCTCATCCTCCGTGAATTCTGGCACTCGACCTTCCGTAATCAGATCTTTAATCTCTTGAATTTTAGCATCACCCACTTGACCTTTATGAATTTCTTGCTCCAAGGTAGGTTCCAACTCAATGGTAACTCCTTTAGTGTGAGTAACAATTCCCAGGTTGAGCCTCTCAAAATATTTTGCTAACTCATCGGGTAGCTGGACAACAAAAGCGGAGTAAACATGCTCTTTCTGACTCAAGGCATCTGCAACCAAATTCGCCTTGCCTGGGTGGTAGTGAATCTGCAAATCATAATCCTTGATAAGTTCCAACCAACGGCGTTGCCTAAGGTTGAGATCCTTCTGAGTGAATATGTACTTCAAACTCTTATGATCTGTGTATACTTGGCACTTAGTTCCCATAATGTAGTGTCTCCAAATTTTAAGTGCATGCACAACAGCTGCCAGTTCTAAATCATGCATGGGGTAGTTCAATTCATGTTTCCGCAACTGACGAGATGCATAGGCGATCACATGTCCTTCTTAAATGAGCACACATCACAATCCTTGTCCACATGCATCACAATAAATATCAAATCCTTTCTGTAAGTCTGGCATAACCAACACTGGAGGTAACATCAATCTCTCCTTCAATTGATCAAAGCTTCCTTGACATTTGTCATCCCACTTAAATTCTCTGCCCTTCTCCAGAAGCGAGGTCATAGGCTTGGCGATCTTAGAGAATCCTTCAATGAATCTCCGATAATATCCTGCAAGCCCCAAGAAACTCTGAATCTCAGTAACTGTAGTGGGCACTTTCCACTCCATAATCTCCTTGACCTTAGCAGGATCCACTGCTATTCCTCCATTAGAAATAATATGTCCAAGGAATGGCACCTTGTCAATCCAAAACTCACACTTACTGAACTTGGCATAGAGCTGATTATCTCGTAGCTTCTGTAGCACCAACCTTAGATGTTCTTCATGATCACTTTCACACTTAGAATAGATAAGAATATCGTCGATGAACACCATGACGAATCTATCCAAATACTCCATAAACACCTTGTTCATCAAATTCATAAAATAGGCTGGTGCATTGGTTAATCCAAACGACATAACAGTGAACTCATATAATCCATATCGGGTCGAGAAAGCCGTCTTGGGGATATCTGATGGTCTAATCTTCATCTGATGGTATCCCGATCGGAGATCAATCTTCGAGAATACCCTAGCACCTCTCATTTGATCAAATAGATCCTCAATACGGGGCAACGGATACTTGTTCTTCACAGTAACATCATTAAGTGATCTATAGTCCACACACATCCGTTGCGAACCATCCTTCTTCTGCACAAACAACACTGGTGCTTCGCAAGGTGAGGAACTCGGACGAATGTAACCAGCCTCTTGCAACTCCGTCAACTGCTTCTTAAGTTCCTTCAACTTCTCTACAGACATCCTCTAAGGCCGTTTAGAAATAGGGGCAGTTCTAGGTAGAAGATCAATGACAAACTCAACTTCCCTATCTGGTGGCATCCCTAGTAACTCCTCTGGAAAGACATCCGGAAAATCTCTAACCACCCGGATGTTGTCACCAACGAACTCCTCAGGTATAAAGAACATTGCACGTTTGGATGAGGTGGTTACTGCAATATTAACTTGAAATGTTTCTCCTTTAGGGCTAGTGAGTTCTATAGTACCTCTACCACATGCTATAATGGCCTTTGCCTTTCTTAACCATGACATACCAAGAATCAGATCTATACTGCTTGCCTCTAATATTATAGCCGTAGCTCCAAATTCTCTTCCCATAATGGTTAATGTCAATCTACGTGTCATTTGATTTGCCTCAACAGGCCCTTTAGGTGTGATTACTATCATGGGTTTTCTCATATTTAGCAGTGGTATCTCATTTGTGTTGGCATAACGAGCAGACATGAATGAATGTGTAGCACCAGAATCAAATAATATGGTTGCAGGAATTGCATTAACATAAAACATACCAAGTACGATGTCCGCACCATCAGGAGTAGCATCAACGCTGACTTGATTCACCCTGGCTATAGAATATCCCTTGCTAGGAGTCTGTTGCTTGTTCTTAGCTGGTGTACCAGAATTTCCCATCGGACAAGCATTAGCATAGTGCCCAATCTGACTGCACTTGAAACATGTAGGGACGGTCTTCTGTCCTGTAGGCCTCGTCGGGGTGCCAGTGGGAGTAGCCTAACGAGTAGGAGGTGTACGTGGAGACCCCTGTGGAGCATACTGAACTAGGCGTGGTCCTCCAGGTCGAGTAGGTGTACCCTATGGTGAAACATAGCGGGGACGAACACTGTTTCTTCCCTGTCCTTGTGAGATTGCCTTCCTCTTCAGATCACCCAGTTGAACACACTTGTGTTCAATAGCAAGAGCCTTATCTAACAGCCTATGAAAAGATGGAAATGTGTGTGCCACCAGTGCGTACTGCAGGGTTCCATTAAGTCCTTCAATAAAATGCTCCTGCTTTCTTTCATCCTCAACAACTTCCTCTAGAGCATATCTCGACAACTGAATGAATTTGTCTCTATACTCACTGACCAACATGTTGCCTTGCTTTAATGACAGAAACTCCTTCTTCTTGATCTTTATCAATCCAACTGGAATATGGTAGTTCCTGAACTGTGCACTGAACTCCGCCCAAGTAATAGTGTCAGCAGCATCATGGGCAGCAGTGTAAGAATCCCACCAGTCAGCAGCAGGACCTGTCAGACGACCCGAAGCATAAAGAACTTTTTCCCTGTCTGAGCATTGGGCAATGTTGAGCATCTTCTCAATTGCTTTCAGCCAATCATCTGCATCCAGTGGATCTGGCGAACTGGCGAAGGTCGGTGGCTTATGACTCATAAACTCCTGGTGCTTATCACGAGGTGGAACTGGTGGTGGTGGTGGAGGCAATGGTACTTGTTGCTGTTGCTGTTGCTGCTGTTGCTGAAATTGCTGCTGCAGCTGCTGTTGCGCCCTTCTCTCCTGGCGTATCTCTTCTCGCTCCTAGCGCAACTCCTGGCGTATCTCTTCTCTTTCCTGACGCATGTCCTAGCGTTCTTGCTGCATCTGGGCACGCATATCAGCCATAGTGTCCGCCATTTGCTGCATCATACTCATCTGAGCTGCAACCAGTGGGTCAACTCCGTCTGGTGGAGGATTAGGAGGATTCATCTCTGTTGGTTGTGGCTGGGGTTGTCTATATATCCACCGAGTGTGTCGATTAGGAGGCAAATCAATTCCACCACCCCACCTAGTATTGACCATCTGAGTTAGATACATATGGTAAGAGAATAGTAGACAAGGCAGTAATTACGAATCAGGTTACTTTGGGGATTTATTAGCTAAGCAGTTTAACATTTTATCTACCATAGCTAGTTCATTACCTTATAGTGGTACATACTAAGATGCCCATATATAATATTTCAATCAATCGAAGAAGCAAATCAGACATTTATCAACAGAACAATCAAACAATATTTTTAAATATAGAAAATAGTTTTGGTTTAGTCTTAGGCCTCCTATCTCTTAAAAATGTCATAGGGGTAGGGATTCCAAGGTGTGAAATCCATCTTGTCTTAGAGTAGAAAAGATAAGAATGATCAGAGTAGAACAGTAGAAGGTGAGACAGGATCAAGATAAGTGTAGAGAGAATCAGAGTAAGGTAAGTATAGAAGGATTCAGAATAAGGTAAGTAGGTAAGGGTTTATCCATTTCTATCTAGGTTTCGTCCTACAGTCAACATTTCCTCTGATACCACTTCTGTCACACCCGGCTTTAAGGAACAAAGCCAGGTGCATCTCATACATGCGCCAAAGAAGACAACATATATAATAACATAGTGTATAGAGATAAATGTCACAATAATCAGAGTACTTATTACATAGCGGAAGACTTAATACAAAATAAAGGAATAAACATAAAACGAACTAAGGATCATCGGCGCCAATGTCAACTGAGAAACGCCACCTAGATCAGATCAAACTCCTCGCCTTGTGGCTCCTCCTGAACCACCTGTTCTTCTCCTGTGGGGGTGAGACAGCAAGAGTGATCTCACATACGTTCATAGCTCAACAAGTCGTGGGGAATAATGTGGCATAAACTCATCAAAGGTGGGAGTTCATGAAGTGTAAGGCTGATCAATGAAATAAAGGCTGAAGCTGAGCATTGCTTTTATAAGTTGGTCCAAATTTTATTAGCAATTACTAAGTGTAAGTAAATATCAAATCATAGTAATAATAAGTAAAAGTAATAATAAAATAATCCCAAATGCAATGAGATGACAAATTGAGTTTAAGTTCCATAAATTAATCATGTGAGTGTCCGAGCCGCTCATGACCGTGAGCACGGCTAGTATACCAGTTTTACACTCTGCAGAGGTTGCACATCTTTACCCACAAGTCGTGTTACCCATTCGCCACGGAGTTGATCAGACCCCATACACCTCTACCAAGGAAGCGAGGCAGGGTACCACTACGAGGCCTTTACAAAGTTCCACTAGCTTCAGATTACCCGCTACAGTTTATAGGAAGCTCCAGTGCAGGAATCTCTCGCCTGACCGCCATCGCAGCAAAATCAACCCAAGGACCTCCCTAAACTGACCACTCCCCTACTGCCATTGCCCCTTTCGGGTAAGGTAACCCTCCACTAGCTTTCCTAGTTAATCAGCCAAGGGTGTCCCATTAAACCCTTGTGGTAGCACTGTTTTCCCGGGTGGTTCTCCATGTTCCCATTAACATAATGATCTTAACATGAACAATAAAGAATAAAACAGATAATAAAGAGTGTAATCATGAGTAATAAATATCTCTATACCCGAATCCACATAAAGCAATAACATGTACTACACAAAAATTTAGTAGTAAAACCAGTGGTGAAACAAGGTATAAAGATAGTCAAATGTAGGGTAACCTATTGGGTCCCATCAAAATTAACCTATGCAGATCATTATGATTAATAAGAACATGAATAGGTAAAAGAAGTGATCAAGGGCACAACTTGCCTTCAACGAGCTCCTGCTCAGCAGTCTCGACCAGCTGAACCCCAGAATCCTGTGTAGCTTGCTCGTCTACTCGCATCAACACAATACATACATAGTATAGCAAAAATTAACATTACACCAAACATGTAAATAAAATACACAGTAATAATCTAGACATTAAAATGAGATCATAGGAACTGGAATTATTAATTTTGGAGTTATAGATTTAAGTTATGAATTTTCCAAGGTTTTGTGTATTTAATACATGATTAAGTGATAGATAAATTTTATGTGACTTTCATGCCAAAACAGAGGCACTAATGGTTAGACAATAATATTATAAAAATTTAGGAACTGGAATGGTCCAATTTGGAGTTCATATGCATTTTCTACAAATTAAACAAGTTTCTGCATTTAAATATGTACTAAAAACTATTTTCTAAACTATTTTCCTGGTTTTATTAATTATCTAGACTGGGCCTCAATTATAGAAATGCGCAGGGGCTTCCATGTAAGAATTTCTAAGACTCTGTGAACTGTTTCGGTGGACTGCGGGTTTATTTTATAAAAATAGAGGGTTTCTTTAAGAAAGTCACTTGGCCGAAGGGGTATCGCTTAATATTGGCCGTCCGATCTGAAACGAGGCGCCCAGATTAGATCCGGACGCTTAACTAACCGGTACGCCCACACAGCCGCAGGATCTCACATCTACGGCTCGGATTTTAAATAACTGATATTGAACCGTATCCGCTCGTTCACAGATGGACGACCAAGGTTCACTGGGACGAAGGGGTATGATATCAAACTAATCCTAGCTGACCGCATCCAATCGCACGGCAAGGCGCTTTTCTCCTACCCTGCATCTGAGGTCGACCAGGGCACTCGCGCCCTCGCCGGAACGCATGTCGGCGCGCGACCAGCCGACGACCTAGCGCCCATCTACCCAAGCGGTTTGGTGCTACACGAAGTCAGGGAGATGGCGAATTGTTTGGTGGATCCCATACCTTGAATCGAGACGGCAGGGGCCCCAATCACGCACCGCAGCGGCACCCGACGCGCCCAGGAAATTGCATAGACCGCGGATGGAGTTGAGAGGTGGCAGCCAGGGAATCCTACACGGCGGCTGCCCAACCAACACTCCCCAGCTGGCGGCAGAGGTAGGTTTAGGCTGTCAATGGTGGCGAATCCAAGCTTGGGCGAGAGCTCCAGGTTTTTTGTGCGCGAGGTATTTCGGATGAATAGAAAGGCTAGAGGACGGGCGGCGTTCGCCCTGACCCGCGCGGTGGAAGTGGTTTCTCCCCGATGAAGCACTCGGCTACTCATTTAATCGCGCGAGGCCATCCGACCGCGCTTTATGGGGCCAGAGGGCTCCATGCATGGGGGAGTCTGTTGCGCGGACGACGCGGTCTTCACGGCGAGTTTGTCGCTGCGCACGAGCCGCCATTGCGAAGAACAGGCGAAGGTAGTTGCTGACCAAGCGGGCCCGCAGATCAGGGAAGAGGTGCGTGCAGTGTCTGACGGGGTGGCCCCATGCGTCGGCGACTCCATACGAAAATCGTGCAGGCCGCGGCTGGGCAGTGGGCCACGCGGGGTAAAAATGCGAATGGGCCGAAATGGACCGAGCCGTCCCAGGCGTATAGTCTTCCCTTTCTTTTTCTTATTTGAATTTCCCTTTGCAAAATTTGAATTTGGTATTAAATTTCCAATTCCTATTTAAATTCAAAGTTTGTGGTGACTTTGTCTTCACATTAAATGTTCAATTTGAACGTAGTGTGGACAAATTTATTTATTTTATAAACTATTTTGTTTGTATAGTATTTTCTCTCTTGTTTCCTCTATATCACTTCCAATTTCTAAAGTGCATCTTTGGGTTAAATTCAAATTTAGATAATAATATATTTTTATTAATATTGTTGTTATTAAATGCACAACCAAATAAATCCAATATGATGAATAGGTTATTTGTGTGCCTTTTGTTAATTGTTTATTTGTTTTAAGTGAGGTTTTCACATGTGATGGTGAATAGAGATGCACACACATAAAAAAAGGGAAAGTAATTTTTTTCTCCTTTTCTATTATCTCTTACAAATTTGGGTCTTACATAATGGACAGATTAATCTAGCCGCATTTGAGACCCCGCCCCAGCTTAGGAGGCTGTGGGAGTGTGCAGATGCTGATGCGAGGCATTTTCGTGATAACATTCGATTTTTTAACGGCCATTTCTCGTTCACTTCTCTATATTGTTGCCTTGACAATATGACTACAAACATGGATTGTGGTATCTACACGTTCCGTGCACATGGCATGATGTACCACAACGTAAGGTCATTTGGTAGGGAAGATGATGCACAACATAAACACCTTGAACTTTACTTCTATGATGATGATCCCAGTCTCGAGCATAGATATTGTAAATGTCGTCAAGAGCAACTTGAGAAAGACAAGGCAGTTATTAAACAGTTGGTTGAAATATTTAAGGGAAACCCATACTCTGAGCACCTTAGGAGTATGGGGCACGTTGATAACATTGAAAACTACCATATCGCCTTGAACCTTGACCAAACGCTGAACCAGAAGTTATATAATGTACCCATAACTTCGAAGGTCGCTGCTGTTTGGATTGAGGGGAGTGAACGTCGAGGTCAATTCAGTAATAGTGTTATGTAGCATGGGAAAGATAGGTCAAGCCACGAGATCCGTTCATATCATGGATGTTATGATGCACTATCATACCCATTGTTTTTTCCTAAAGGTGAAATTGGATGGCATGCAAATATTCCTAAGTCCAATGTTTCCATGGACGAAGTAGACGCATATCGCGGTCAACATAGAACAAGGGATGCAAACGATGATGATACTGGTTAGTTGTTTCTTTGTGATTCTAATATAATCCTTGTTAAGTATGTTTTTATCAACACTAATTACTAAACCATGTGGCTGCAGAACGACCCAGCCATATATGTGTGTCTGTACGTGACTATTATTGCTATAGATTCCAAAGTCGCCCAGGTATATTCAATCCAATACTTTATGGGAAGAGACTTTTCCAACAGTTCGCGGTTGATACCTACATCAAGATTGAGAGCTCTCGTTTGGATTTCATACATAAAAACCAAGACAGATTAAGGGCGGATCTATACAAGGGTTTGGTAGATAGCTTGCATGAAGGAGAGAACAGAGCAGAAAAAATTGGAAAGCGAACTGTGTTGTCTACATCATTTATCGGTGGTCCTCATGACATGAGACACCGGTATATGGATGCTATGGCCCTTGTGCGGAACTTTGGGAAGCCAGACATATTCCTCACTATGACGTGCAACCCCAATTGGGATGAAATAACCACAGAGCTTCTGCCTATGCAGTCACCACAGGATCGTCCGGACCTTGTTGTTCGCATATTCCGTGCAAAACTAGAGGAACTGGAGAAGAGATTGACTAAGCATCATATTCTTGGAAAATCCGGTCTTATGTCTATGTCGTGGAGTTCCAGAAGCGAGGTTTGCCTCATGCTCGTTTCCTACTCATCATGCAGAGAAAGTACAAGCTAACTTGCCCCGATTAGTATGATCTCCTTATCTCTACTGAGATCCCTGACAAGAAGTACCCCCAACTATACAAGATGGTTATCAAGCATATGATGCATGGACCGTGCGGGTTGATAAGTCCTAAATGCCCATGCACTAAGGGTCGTGCTTCATGCAAAAACCATTATCCTAGAGCTTTTAGCAATGCAACGTCTCAAGGAAAGGATTCATATCCTATTTATAAGTGTCGTGATGATGGGCGTAAGAAAACAGTTCGAGGTTGTGAATTGGACAAGAGATGGGTCGTCCCTTACAACCCTTACCTCCTCCGGGTCTTCAACTGTCACATCAATTTTGAGGCATGCAGGAGCATCAAGGCTGTCAAATACTTGTTCAAATACATATACAAAGGCCACAATCGTGCGTCTGTAGCTGTGACAGATGCAAACAAGGCTGATGGTGACGTTGATGAGATCAAGCAGTATAGAGATGCTAGGTGGGTGACCCCTCCAGAAGCCCTCTGGAGGATATTCAACTTTGATCTAAGTCAAAACTCTCCACCAGTGATGCAACTGCAGCTCCATCTTGAAAACTTGCACATGGTGTCATTTCACGAGTGTGCTAAAGTAAATCATGTTGTCCAACGTCCAGGTGCCGATAGGTCAATGCTTACGGCATGTTTTGAGGCAAATAGGCTATACGAGGAGGCTCAGGGCATCCTTTACCATGATTTTCCTGAGTGGTACACTTTGCAGCAGGGCAAAGTGTGGCAAAGGAGGAAACCAAACATGGGTGGACAAGTTGGTAGAATCGTCTCTACTCATCCAGCTAAGGGGGAGCGCTTTTATCTTCGACTTCTCTTAAACCATGTGACGGGTGCTACCTCCTATGCGGATCTAAGGACAGTAGATGGTGACACACTACCATCTTTTCGTGAGGCAGCACAAAGGAGGGGACTGCTTGAAGCAGACGACACAATAGATGAGTGTCTCAACAAAGCCACTATTTACCAAATGCCGTCAGCAATACGAAGGTTGTTTGCAACAATACTGGTATACTGCGAGACGAATGATGTGGCAGAATTATGGCAGAGACACCTTGACTCAATGTCAGAGGACTATCACTGTAGTACTCAAAGCAAAACCCATGTGCAGCAGATGGTATTGATTGACATTAGAAACATTTTGCAGTCAATGGGTAAAGACATAAAGACATTCCCTCTCTCTGCTATCATTGACATATATGACGATTCACATGGTACTGATAGAGAGATTTACAAGGAGGAAAGTATCGAGCTGACAGCAGAAGACGTTGCTATGAAAGAAACCCTAAACGAGGAGCAGAGGTCTGCCTATGATAAGATCCTATCTGTCGTTGACACCAATAACGGTGGAGTGTTCTTTATGGATAGGCCTAGTGGGACTAGAAAGACCTATCTGTATAAGGCACTGCTTGCGGCACTATACAGTCAGGACAAGATTGCAGTTACAACAGCTACATCTGGTGTTGCGGCTTCCATATTGCCTGGGGGGAGGACTGCCCATTCGTGCTTCAAGATACCACTTACTATTGATGATGGTGTTGTATGTAGTTTCACGAAACAAAGCGGGACAACGAAGTTGCTACAAAAAGCATCACTCATTATCTGGGACGAGGCATCAATGACTAAGAGACAAGTAATTGAGGTGTAGACAATAGCATGCGTGATATAATGAGATGGCCTGGGCTACCCTTTGGTGGGAAGACTGTTGTGTTCAGGGGTGATTTCAGACAAGTGCTCCCTGTTGTGCGCAAGGGGTCAAGGGCTCAAATAGTTGCTGCCTCTCTATGGAGTTCTTACCTCTAGGAATCCATGTGCCACCTAAAGCTTGTTCAAAACATGAGGGCACAGAGTGACCCATGGTTTGCAGAATATTTGTTGCGTGTCGATGGTGGAACTGAGGAAGCGAACCACGATGGTGATGTTCGTCTTCCAGATGAGGTATGTGTGCCATATACTGGTAGTGACCGCGACCTTGATATACTGATAGATGACATTTACCCCAATCTAAATGAAAATATGTCTAACACAAGCTACATCACTTCAAGAGCAATATTGTCTACACGGAATGACTGGGTGGATATGATAAATATGAGGATGATCGATCATTTCCAAGGGGAGCAGATGATGTACCATAGTTTTGACACCATGGTGGATGATCCTAATAACTATTACCCATCAGAGTTTCTAAACAAGTTGAATCCTAATGGACTACCCCCGCACGTTCTGAAGCTCAAAGTTGGATGCCCAATCATGTTGCTTAGGAATATAGACCCTGCTAATGGACTTTGCAATGGCACGAGGTTGGTGGTTCGTGGTTTCCAAAAAACAGTATTGATGCTGAAATTGTCCTTGGCCAGCATGCTGGAATGCGAATTTTCTTGCCTCGTATACCCCTGTGCCCCTCTGATGATGAGATGTTCCATTTCCAGTTTAAAAGGAAGCAGTTTCCAATAAGACTAAGTTTTGCCATGACGGTTAACAAGGCCCAGGGCCAGACGATTCCTAATGTTGGTGTGTACTTGACGGAACCAGTGTTCTCTCATGGCCAGCTTTATGTTGCTCTATCAAGGGCCACCGCTCGATTGAAAGTGAAGATACTTGCCATTCCAGTAACTGATGAGAAGAAGAAGAAGAAGGGGGTTGAAAGGAACTCATCGATAAATGGCGTAACATACACAAAGAATATCGTTTATAAGGAGGTCCTTACACCATAGCTGACATTGATGAATGCATGGCAATTAACAACTTGTAATGCACTTAATTATTTTGGTTTTTAGGTGAAGCTGTATTTTTGCCTTTTATTTATCTATTTTGGCTCCTTTTTTAGCTTCCTATTGTTTAGTGGTCATTTGGTTGATACAACAAAGAAAGCAGATGAGCATTGAATAGATGTTATCTGTCTCTTTTCATTATGTTTCATGTATTGTTTAGTAAATAGTCTTGGGTCTTTGGACCCAACTTAACTAGATATATAGATAACTGCATCTCACTTAAATAGAAGAACAATGTTCAGTATGCAAATCTCGTTTATAAGGAGGTCCTTAACCCCACACGTTCTGAAGATGTGGAGGGACATCACGACTCCAGGTTAGTTTTTTACTACTGCTAATTAAGATGCTAAAATTATAATGCTGCTTATGATATACACTAGAGATGCTCATTTCGGTAGGATATCTCTCATTTTTGTAATAATGGAGGGACATCACGACTCCAGGTTAGTTTTTTAATCATTTATGTAAGTTGAGAAACTTTTTACTGGAGCATAAGAAAATTTCAAACTTTTGTTATTCATTTGATTGGATTCTGTCGTTGTTTGTGTAGGCTGTCAAGTGTAATGCTATCCATTTCATAGGCTGTCAACTGTAGTAAGTCATGTTTCCCAAACTGTTCACTTCAAAAAAACATGTTTCCCAAACTGAATGACTATTGTTCTGATGTTACTAAATACCGATGTAGATGTTTCCCCGATTGTGCCTGCTCTCAAGAATTTTTTTGATGATGCACTAAATGCAACAGTGAGTGAGTTGAACTTCAAGACAATAGTTGATGGCCTAGGTGCTATTCTCTATCAGTACCCATTCAATGGTAAGCTTGCCATTGTACAAATATTAGCTCCTTGTTTTTTATTATTTTTCTCATAGTGTGATGTAAAGTCTAAAGCCTTTATTCAATTCCAGTACCAGCATACTATGCATTGATACTGCGATCGCTCACCGTACTGGAAGGTTTAGCACTCTATGCTGACCCTGATTTTAAGGTGCTTGCTGCATCATATCCTTACTTTGCGAAAAGGCTACTGACTGATCCCAACCCATATCTCAGAGATGCTTTAATTGAGCTTGTATTCAAGGATGGAAAATTCAGGCAAGTACCTGCTCATCTCAGTTCACCATCATTAGTTCAGTGCTATGTATTTTGTCTTTTTTTCTTTCACCATTTTTTTATGTTTATTCTGATCAAGGAGTTCTCAATTGCTAGATTTTAATTGATGGAAACAAAAGGAAACCAACTGATGTCGATGGAAAAGTGTTGCCCACACTGGTTTATATGGCTCGAGAGAAGAGACCTCAAGAACATCATCACTTCAAAGCTAGATCACTGAATGCTTTGGTGGATATTTGGACTCTATTTATTTCAGTCCATGGTTTTTGCTTGTATCCTACTTGAGTCAATCTTTCTTATGTTTATATAATTCCCTAATTATGGTTGATTGTGCAGATAAGGGTATCATCAGTGATAAGCAATAGCCCAGTCATTATGAATGTGGACTGTGATATGTACTCCAACAATTCAGGGTCTATCAGAGATGCATTGTGCTTCTTCCAAGACGAATAGCTAGGTCAAGATATTGCTTTTGTTTAGTATCCTCAGAACTTTGAAAATGTGGTGTCAAATGACATCTATGGTAATCCCATCAACACCGTTAATGAGGTTAATAAAAAATAATATAGCACCTCTTAAAGTTTCAATGGAGGTCTTACCTATGCCTTAAACTGAAAATGCACCAGTAAGCTTAATAAACCCTATTTTTTTGTTTAACTGAATTGGTCTTCAGTTGGACCATCCTTGCTTGGATGGATGGGGTGGAATGTGTTACTATGGCACAGGATGCTTCCATCGAAGAGAGGCTCTATGTGGGCGAATATACAATCCAGACTACAAGGAAGATTGGACTAGGGTGGCGAGGAAAACTGAAGATGTCATTGACTTGGAAGGAATGGCTGAGTCACTTGTGACTTGCACATATGAGCACAACACCCTTTGGGGAGTCGAGGTAGATCTCTATACATATTTCTGAAAATGCTGGTACTGTGATAGAAGTCACACTTTGTTACATCAAGATCACAGAAATTTCTCACTTTATGTATGGACCATATCTTACTGCGTTTGAGTTGCTGAATTACAGAAGGGAGTTATATATGGTTGCCCACTAGAGGATGTCATTACAGGATTGCAGATCTAGTGCCATGGGTGGAGATCAGTTTACCACAACCCACCAAGAAAGGGGTTTTTAGGCATGGCCCCTACCTCACTAGGACAGATTCTGGTTCAACACAAGAGATGGACAGAAGGCTTCCTCTAGATCTCCCTCTCAAAGTACAACCCGTTTCTGCTAGGTCATAGGAAGATCAGCCTGGGCCTTCAAACGGGTTACTCCGTCTGCGGGTTCTAGGCTGCTAATAGCTTCCCCACCCTTTACTATGTCACTATCCCTTCACTTTGCTTCCTCAATGGCATCTCATTGTTCCCTGAGGTGAGTTGATATATACATTTCGATTGTTGCTTCTTTCTATATGCACTTTAGTCACATTCTAAAATAGAACCTGTATCTGCAAATGTACTCAACCCAGATAACTAGTCCCTGGTTTGTACCGTTTGCATATGTTGTTGTGGCTGCATACTCCTACAACTTGGTGGAATCCCTGCAATGTGGCGACACTGCTGTTGAGTGGTGGAACGCGCAAAGGATGTGGCTTTTCAGAAGAATCACCTCATACCTCTTGGCAGCCATCGACACAATCCGCAAAATGCTTGGCGTCACCGAGTCGGGATTCACCCTGACGGCAAAGGTGACCGATCCGCAGGCCCTAGAGAGGTACAAGAAGGGGATGATGGAGTTTGGGTCCTTCTCCATGATGTTTGTGGTCATTACAACCGTTGCACTACTTAACCTGGCGTGCATGATGCTCAGGGTGGCAAAGCTTTTGTTGCGTAAAGGAGCGGTGAGTCTGGGAGCTATGTTTGTGCAGGTTGTTCTATGTGCGCTGATAGTAGCGATCAATTTCCTAGTGTATGAAGCAATGTTCACCCGCAAGGACAGTGGCAGATTACCAGCTTCTGTCAGTGTAGTTTCGCTCTGCATTGTATTACCATTTTGTATACTATTTCCAACCAAGTTGTAGATGTGGAGCTGGTGAAAGATGATATATATATTTGAAACCCGATGGTGACCGGGCGTACAATCTAGGTGTACAAAGTGCAATCTGGAACGATAATTGTTACAATCGAGTTAAATAAGTTGTGATTTGTACTTGACCGATCAGAGTGTGCATTCAGCTATGATTCTTCTGTCTCAATTAACAATAATCAATTTTTTTCAACAACATTACCTGTCAGCACTCAGCAGCGACTGTCAACCTGTCACTGGCTAATTGAGAGAAAATTTGTCTTGAGAGAAAATTTATCTCAAGCTAAACGAAAAATTCCATCTCTAAACGTTATCACAATCACAATAAATAGTTTCCAAGCATAGACTATCTGGCTACCAAACTACACCTGGCCTGACTAAATCAGAGCAAACTAGAACTATATATGGTGCACAACTTATATTTCATTCCAAGTTGATTCTTCCACAAAACTGTGCAAGCTTACAATAAATATATGCGCCCAACATAAGGATTCTGCAACCACTTGTTGAGTGGCTCCCCGCAGCCGACAAAGCAGCCAGTATTTCCACGGGTTGTGAAGAATGGGGATTCAAAGAGGTTTAGAAGCTTTTGAATCGATTGCCTAACCAGCGAAGATGCAGTTACCCTACTCCTCCTGCCCCAGCCAGTGACAATGTCAATTGTTTCAGGGCCAGTGCCTAATGTCAAAACCTGCCTATGGAACCAGGCAAGTGTCATGGAGAGTGCAGTCACTATTGTGCCTTCAGGCATCAGGTGAAGGTTGATGAGCCAATACGACGAGCTCTTCTCCCTTATAGAATCTGGGTACACGTTCTCTCCCGAGGCCCAACCCAAACTTCTCCCCTGCCGACCCAGCGACCTGCGCGACCACTCCCACACTCCCGCCACGCTCGGATCGAAAATTGTCTTCCCCCGCCGGCCCAGCGACCTGCATGACCCACTCCCGGGCACCGCGCTCAGATCGTAACCGTCCTGCACAGGCTGCGCTCAAGTTCCCGCCATTCTGCGCAGCCTCCTGAGCTCATGTTTGCCACGCCGCGCTCGGATCGTAACCGTCCTGTGCTCGCTCCTGCTGTTCTGCGCGGCCTCCTACGCTCAAGTTCGCCAAGGTGAGAAGCCAGCTCATGCGCTCGGATCAGTAACCGTCTACGGCTCCTGCGCTCAAGCTCGCCAAGGTGAGAAGCCAGCGCATCGTGCTTGGATCGATAACCCTCCACGGCCTCCTGAGCTCAAGTTCGCCTAGGTGAGAAGCGTCCTCCGGCGAGTCTTCCTCTCTGTTCCTTTCATATCCCATTGCGCACTTGTTGCCCTATATGGTGGTCTGGCGTCATCCAACGCTGCGTCATCCATGGGCGAGCAGCCTTAGCATGGTGGCCGGGCTCTCCTCTACGTGCTCTATAGCCCTGCCCTAGCTGACCTCGGACCTCCGGCGGCCGTCTTCCTCCACTGTGTAGCCCGACCACGCTGCCTCTTGCCAGCCTTGCGTGCAGAATGGATCCGAGTAAAAAACCATCGCTGAGCGTCATTCTTCTTCCTCGGCGAGCCGCCCTCCCTGCCCCTTGCCAGCCCTGCGCGCGGCCGCGGACAGCGCCGCCGGCGTGCCCACCTGGTCGGCCGAATGTTGCTCCTATAAGGTAGCTGGGTCATTGTTGTGGAAACCAACAGTCGTCATTTGGTGTATGGATCAATTCGAACTAAGTAAAACAGTGAAAACACAAAAACCACCTATGAGGAAAATGCTTGGAGAAGGTGGTCTTCAGGGAGAAGAATTTAGACTAGAGCCCTCTCATTCTCAATACAATATCAACCAAGGGTCGGAAGTGATTTCACATATGTGCTCCATATGCTTTAGTTTATGGTTTCCATAATGGTGACATAGAAGTTATCCGATTTCTGAACTTGTCACCTGTTGCTTCAAAATTTGGTGGTCGAGGGATTTACCCACATATTTCTAAGAGAAGACACTGTGTGTGTATGCATACACATATATGGATTTGTACACATAGTTCTATATAAAATCTGCCATACCTTAATTTTTGTGCGTCCTCCACCACATGCTCATTGGAATATATTTCCTTCTATCTCGATCGTGCCATTGGATCAGTATATTTAGATATATTTTATTTGCAATATTTGTAGGACTATTTCACCTTGATGGATTCTTCAGACAAGACAAATAAAGTACCCGTTGATGATAGCCAATTGGACAAGCATTCAACAGTTGATAATGAATCACCTCTCGATGGAAAATAGATGAACATACCAGACTTACTATAAATCCTATTGAAGAAGATATATTTGGAACGCAGATAAATTATCTAGCACCAATAGATGAATGCAAATTTGCATTGCATCATAATAAACCAAAAAAGGACATGGCGACTGTAATTGTTCAAGAAGGTATTACAATCATGTATTAGTTACCTCTACTATTACTATTTGATCAGTTTGTAGTTCTAATTAACTTCGATCATTCTATGTATGATTGGTTTCTAGATTATATGTGTAATCAAGGAGATATGGCCCTTATCGAATCAATTAGAAACATTCCTTATGCGACAATGGATGTTGAACTTGTATGCATTGGCTCTCAAGTAATTTTCAGAAAATTTATGGAATGTCTATTTCAACCGGATTCTTATTTGGGGGATGAGGTAATATATTTTTTGGTACGTGTGCACACACAAATTTATGTATTTTAACTAAATATAGTTTTTGTACATGTATTTGCAGATCATAAATTCTTACATATACTTATTGATAGCACAAGAACATATGAAGCAGCGTCCTGGTGGTACAGTCCACATAGAGATTACATTTGTCAGTGAATTTTTTAAACGAGATGCTGGTGATGATCGAAAACTTGATGATATATAATGTGAAACTAGCGAAAGATCTCAAGTTGAGCGAAGGGTATTATTATATCTTCAACATGACATGGTAACAAAATAATTTACAATATATATATGAGTTTAGTTATAAAATCATCGTACGATACTTATGAAACTAATATATATATATAAGTATTTTGCAGGTGTTCATACCTATAAACATTCGTGAACTTCACTGGTATCTTGTTGTGCTTAACGCCAAAAGACGAGAGATACAAATACTCGATTCACTGGGTTCTTCATCGGGTCATAAAGATCTCGATTGTGTTGTGTGTAAATGAAACTCGTTACTAATTTTGTTTGTGGTTATGAGTAATTTGTTGATGTGATTTACTAATTTTGTTTGCAGCTAAAGGGTTTGCAAAAGCAAATAGATGGTGTGTCGCATTACATGAAACTTAAAGACCATAATTGGCCAGACCTTTAAGTTGCCTATTGGCCTTGGAAACTTATAGAGTTTAAAGATGCCAAGCAGATAGATAGGTATATAATTGATCTTTCTAAAACTGTTTCATTTAAATTGTAAACATATTTGATTTGATTTTTTAATGTAGTTCTTCGTGTGAACTTTTCCTACTTAATTATATGGAGTACTGGACAGGAGTCGAACTATCCGACAATTTTACACAGGTATATCAAAAAAGCTATCATATACATATCTACAGTGATATGATAAATAACACCATATATTTTCTTACTTTTCAGGCCGATATAAAAAACTTTAGGCCAAAATTGGCCGCTATTTTATTGTCTTCGGATTTGAACAAGAGAAAGGGATGTCTGTTATATAAAAATAAGACAAATAAAAGTATAGAAGATAATGAGACTGACTCTAGTGGTGTTGAGATTTTAGAACCCTCCCCAAATCCTAACAAGAGGAAACGAAGCCCTCCAATTAGCCCCGAAGATGATCCTATATCATTATATTTTGAAGAAATATGTGCCAAAGAAGAGAATGATGTCATCCCTACTCCAACCTCTGTTAATGAGTGTGGCAAGGACTCTTTAATTAGTGGTCTTTCCATGAAGGATATGCCAGTAAGAAAAGCATATATGATAGAGTTTCTATGCGATTATATCATGACAATTCAAGATGCCACAATTTTAGAGTAAGTTCCTCGTATTTTATTTATTTATATATATTTAATAATCACGTTATGTGTATTGCTCAGATATAATTGAATATTTGTTATATAACGTTGCTATACAGGGCTAAATGGGTCCGAAGCATCAAACCATACCGGATAGATTTGACTGTCAAGACACTACAGGAATTGTTAAATGTGAATAAAGATATGCCTATGGATTGTTTTAACATGGTTGTTCGGATTCTTGCCCATAATGAACCAAATAGGTTGTCTCTCGCAAAACAAAGGATTACAAAACACTATATGGACCTGTGTTTCTGTGTAAATTTGTTATTTAAAAATATTGTTATAACATGTATGATATTATCTTATTTATTATATTATTATGTTTTCTCTAGGAAATGTGTGGTTTTGACGAAGAATCGAAGTCATATAAGGATCCTAGCGTGATAGAGTTGGCAGAAACATTAACAAATTGGCCTCAAATGAATTATTATATCAAACTTTGCAAATTTGTAAGTCATAATTCCTTTGATATCTATATGGTTAAATAAATTGTGCAAACATATAATTCTAATGTCTCATGGTTTGCAGGTTCTTATGCCATGGAGATACTCTACAGGCTATGTACTTTTCATCATTAATCATGCAAACAAATCTGTGTCTGTGTTTAATTTCACACCTACTCCAGAATGGTGCAAAGATATACCACTAAATTTTTTTTGGGAAGTTATTCTTCTTATTTCGAAGAAATATAAGGCTGCATACGGTGTCAAACGTATTGGATGGTCACATGACATTTATATGTGACGAAATTCAATTCGACCTGATGCTCCGATCAACTTAAAAGGGTAATTACTTAAAATTATTATGTCATATATATATAGATGTTATGTTTATAATTTCATAATATAACAAGGTTGGTAACTTTTTCAGTGTTAATACTGGTCATTTTGCTCTGCACATTATGGAGTGGTGGGAAAGTGGGTTAAAAGCGCAATTTAGTATGGTGAGAATAATATCATATATGTAATTTGTAGTTAATGAATGATAATGTTACTTATAACATTTTTTGCAGGATGGTGCGACTCTGCGTAGGAATTTACTTATTGATCTGTTGACATACGAGGGGAACACATATCGATTTAACATTCCTGTAGATATATGAGAGTACCTTGATCGTATTATGGAAAAAGATTAGATGAAATAGATAGTTATGCTTATGTTTATTTTATATTTATTGATTTTGAATTTTTGCCATTAAATCTTCTTGTTAGATTTTATATAATACACTATTAGATGAGCGCCCGTGCGTTGCAGTCCTAAGTTTCTCTTTGATGTCATTTCGGACGGCTCGCGGATGTTGTCATCCATTTCATAGTCATGTAACACATATTTGTATATTTTAGCTTTCCTGATAGCATGGGAGATGATTTTGATCATCGATGTGTCTAATTCAAAGGGAAAGTTTTGTGGTTGTGTTGTTGCCCAAGTTGCTACAATGGCTTGGGATCTTGTAAGATTTTACAAACTATTTTGTTATTTGTTTGTCAGAGGTGAGTGCAGCATGCTTTTCTTTTACAATTTGATGTTCTTCCTTATATTTTGGCACAATGAGGAAGCTCTCATGCTAGATATTTTGTTTCATGCCATATCCCAGCTCACAAGGACCCTACATATGAGCAGGTATTTTCTTCTTATGAACCTTATAGTTTGGGTTGTCTGAATTTATTGCACTTATGTGATCTAAACAGAAACATGTTGTCCTGTTGCCGCCCAGTTTGTTAATAGAAGACCATTTCTATTTTCAGGAGTCAGGGTTCTCTCAATTGCGAATGCTCACTCTTGAGCAAAGGGCTAGGCTAAAGAGCAGCTCCATCCAGTTCGACGACCATAGTTTTTGCGAGTGGGTGCACAACCTCAAATTAGCAAGTACATGCCTACATCGTTGACAACTAAAGGCAATTACTGAGGGAGCTCGGTGGGGAAGACCTAAAGGTGAAGACTGTAAGTTTGTCATTAAATCATTTTGACTTTTTATTGAATGATAACATGGATCTGATTGTCCTTTTCTGAGTGTTTAATTCCTTCCTATTTAGTGCCATTTGGACATGTGGTAGCTGGCTGTCACATTGATCTGAATTCCTATATATATTCTTTAGATGGCATAATCATTTTATCGTTGCAAAAGTTGTTTCAGATAAAATTATGTCTGCATAGGTTCCCTTGCCCCAAAGAAACTCCATGTTCAGTTCAAGACCAAAGTACAAAAAGAAATCTTCAACCTATAATACTACTACTCCATTTCATTCCTTACAAAGTTTGTCTTTCCTTGATACAAATTGCAGAATGCACTGAATAGCCTTGAAATCTTTAAAAAAGTTGTACTCACACCAGCGCACTAATGTCAGTTAGGCCATCAATGAAGTTATAGAAGTCACTGATGTCATAAGTTAGGCCATTGGGTTGATATCCCTAATTTTTCTTTCATAAAGCCCACAAATCCCAACCATTTCTGTTTACTGTAAAAAGTAACTTGTGTACTTTAGAAGGTAAATAAATCAAGAAGCACTGCTAACTAGAAGTTCTGTTTAAATTTTTTGAAGTGGAAAAACTCAGGGAGAAGCTGAGGCAGGAGTGCCTGCGGAAGGGGACGGAACTAGCGCATGGGGTGGTTGACGCCCTCTTCGCTGTTGAAAGTCGCCTAGAGGGGGGTGAATAGGCGGAATCTAAAAATTATAAACTTAAGCACACACTACAAGCCGGGGTTAGCGTTAGAAATAAAATCGAGTCCAAAAGAGAGGGCGAAAACAAATCACAAGCAAATGAAGAGTGTGGCACGGTGATTTGTTTTACCGAGGTTCGGTTCTTGCAAACCTACTCCCCGTTGAGGTGGTCATAAAGACCGGGTCTCTTTCAACCCTTTCCCTCTCTCAAACGGTCACCTAGACCGAGTGAGCTTCTCTTCTCAATCAATCGGGACACTTAGTCCCCACAAGGACCACCACACAATTGGTGTCTCTTGCCTTGATTACAAATGACTTGGGAACAAGAAATGGGGAAGAAAAAAGTGATCCAAGCACAAGAGCTCAAAAGAACACGACAAAACTCTCTCTTCTAGTCACTATTGCTTTGAGTGGAATTGGGACTTAGAGAGATTTTGATTCACTCTAATTGTGTCTTGTATTGAATGCACTAGCTCTTGTATGAATGTGTTAGCTGAAAACTGGGATGCCTTGAAGTGTGGTGGTTGGGGGGTATTTATAGCCCCACCCACCAAAATGACCGTAGGGGAACCCTACTGTCGACGGGCGCACCGGACAGTGTGGTGCGCCACCGGACACTGTCCGGTGCGCCAGCCACGTCACCCAACAGTTAGGGTTCGAACGTTGGAGATTCTGACATCTGGGGCACCGGACAGTCCGGTGGTGCACCGGATAGGTCCTGTTCACTGTCCGGTGCGCCTTCTAGCGCCTGCTCTGACTCTGCGCGCACAGTCCGCACTGTTCACTGTTCACTGTTCACTTTTGCAGTCGACCGTTGGCGCGCTAGCCGTTGCTCCCGCTGGCACACCGGACAGTCCGGTTGTCACACCCGGTTTTAGAAGGCAAACCGAATGCAAACCATGTACGTGCCAGAATCAGCAATTCACGTACACAACAGTTACATAACATGGACATCATCACACAGTGCTCAAATAATAACATAAAAGGGGAAATATTAGTCGATTACATCATATGTCTGAGACATCCACATAGTCTTTACAATAATCAAAGTGCGGAAAAGAAACGTAGATACACGCGGCCTACACAGGCAGCCGACTGGGGTTTGCCGCTAACCCACGCCTAGAACTCGTCGTAATCTTAAAACTCCTGGTGGTCTCCTTCCACAGCTTCATCTTCTCCTGAGTAATTACTAGTAGAGAAAGCCAAGTTTTAGAATTAACCCACGTTTTTAACCCGATGTACCCTTTCCAAACGGAAAGAATACCACTTACCAGTACCATAGTCGTAACCAAAACCATCAATCTCATTGCCACCTATAAACCAAAACGTCTCTGATCAAGTAGCACTAACCAATGGAGCTCCCTTGGCCACTCATAACCGCGAGCACGGCTGATATATCAGTTTCATAACACTCTGCAGAGGTTGCGCACTTTACCCACAAGCCGTGATTCCCTCTTGCCTCGGGCCGATCAAACCCTTAAACACTACTAAGGTGAATAGGTAGGGTCTCACTATGTAGCCTTTACAAAGATTCTCTGAGGCTGTAGCCGCCCGTTAGGTTTCCTAAATGTACCGCACTCCTCCCTAAGGGGCAAACCAACCTTGGCAGAGCGAGCCGCATACACCGAGCCTCATTGACGGCACGACGGCGAAGCGAACTACACCTCAGTTTCTCTAATTATTCAGCTAAGGGTGTCCCACTCCACCCTCATGGTTGCACTATTTTCCCGGGCGGTCATCCAACGAATAGGTCCTTGCGGAGAGGCACTCGAGAAACAGCTCGAGCCCCCTTAAATGTCACAGTACCATCATCATAATCAAAAGGGAAAACAGCGTATCATAGATAATCTCATCATGTTCATTGATTAATGTGAAGCACTAGCATAAAGCTAAACTATAATAACCCAACCAAAATAGGTAGACAAGGACAAGATAAACAAAAGCTAGTCAATCCTTAGGTATAAAGTGTGTAAATGCGGGGAGTGAGTTATAAGAATGAGTAGGACATAGATGGGTCAAGGGACACTTGCCTCCACCAACCAGCTGCTGCTCAGGGGCTTCTCTTGTGAGTTCCTCGGGCTCTTCAACCAGATCGTTCTCTATACGAGTTCAAACATACATTCCACACATTTAATACCAAAAGAACAGTACACCATACAATGGAATGCAATAAATAAACAGACGATCAACGCGGGGCTCGCAATTACGGTTAAGAGAGAAAGAGGAATTGACAGTCGAGTCTACGGTCGAGAGACAATCACTTTACATAATTATAAATTAAACCATTCGTTTAAACAGAAGGGTATCAAATTAGACACTGCATTTAGCATAAAGTAAAGTCATGTTCCACATTTAGTCACTATAAATAGGTAAAGATGAACGAAAAGGATTGGTCATACGGTGAGACGTACGACACAGCATTTAAATTGAATTAAGAAATAAATGACTTGCCGCACGACAGAGCGCGCAACAAGATTCTTGCATTAATTAAAGACAGACGTTAAGCGTTGCGCGATGAAACGCACGATGGCTTACGGCAACAGAACTGCATTTACAATGAATCGTCGCGCGACGAAGCGCGCGACGCAGCACTGCAATAAATATAAATTAAACGAATTGTCGCGCGACGAAGCGCGCGACGCAACACATTAATAAATATAAATTTAAAAGGACCGTCGTGCGACGAAGCGCGCGACGCAGCACATCTATAAAGATGAAATTAGAATGAACCGTCACGCGGCGAAGCGTGCGACGCAGCACATTGACTAAACAAAATTAAAATAGATTAAACGAGGGTTAAACGAAACGCGACTACGGTCGCACGCGCAAGAGCACGATGCGCGTGCCGAGGGCACGCGAACCGTGCAAGCCGTGTGGGGCACGAGGCTGCCGGGGCATGGGCTCGGGCAGGGGCGCGCGAGGGCGTAGCCGGGGGCACGGCCCGGGCACGCGGCCGAGGGCACGGCCGAAGCGCGGCCGCCGGGGCACGGCCGCCGGGGCGCGGGCCAGGGCGCAGCCGAGGGCGCGGCCAGGGCGCGTGAGGATGCAGCAGAGGGGGCACGACCAGGGCGCGGCTGGGGGGAGCGGCGCACGGGAAGGGCTCGGCCGGGGAGGGGTTCGCTGAGGGGGCGCGATGCGGGGAGGGGCTCGGCTGGGGGGGTGTGACGCAGAGAAGGGCTCAGCTAGGGCGGAACTCGCCGGGGGGTGCGACGCGGGGAGGGGCTTGGCCGGGGCATGACGCGGGGAGGGGCTCGGGGCCGGGGCGGGACTTGCCAGGGGGCGCGACGCGGGGAGGGGCTCGGCCGAGGCACGACGCGGGGAGGGGCTCGGCCGGGGCACGACGCGGGGAGGGGCTCGGGGCCGGGCGCGGGATGTGACACGGCTAGGCCGCCGCCACGGCGCGCGACGGGGCAGGGGAGGGCACGCGGCGCGTGCGGGGGAGGGCGCGCGACCAGGGGAAGAAGATGGGAGGGGGAGGAGGGAGAGAGAGAAAGGGAAGGGGAGGGGAAAACTCACCTCCGGGGATCCAAACTCCGGCGATCTCGTCTCCAAACCCTAGGGCACCACGGGGAGAGAGAGAGAGAGGTGGGAGGGGGAAGTTACTACGCGGGAGAAAATCAAATGAGACATTGGGATTAGGGGGAGGGGGCGCACGCATGGGTAGGGCAAGGGGCGCCAGGGGCGCGCGGGCTGGACTGGGCCGGACCGGGCCGGACTAGGCTGGGCTAGGTCACTCCGTGGGTCGAACACCAATTGGAATTCCGATCGTGAACCGAAATCCGAAACGGGACGAGACGAACACGCGATTAAACATGACATCAGACAAAGAAATATGCTTCGGCATGATGCAACACTCATGACACTTAGGTTTTGTTTATACATGACACGGACACCCATCATTATACTGGTTTGAAATTGGGAAGAAGGAGCGAAACGGGAAGAGAAAAGAGAGTAACGCCCGAATTTTGTGAATGAAAAGAAGAAGAAATTCTACCCCCAAATTTAGGGCGTTACAAACCTATCCCCCTTAAAAGAATCTCGCCCTCAAGATTCAAGGTTGGCTAGCAAAGAGCTCAAGATATTTAGCCATCAGATCATCTTCACGCTCCTAGGTTGCTTCTTCCTCAGAGTGGTGACTCCATCTGTCTTTGCACATTCTGATAGTCTTCCTCCGGGTGACTCTGTCTGCAGTCTCAAGAATCTGCGATGGCTTCTCTATGTAGGTCAAGTCCTCCTGGACCTCCAGACCTTCCACTGGCAACTGCTCTTCTGGCACACGCAAACACTTCTTCAACTGAGACACATGAAAGACATCATGCACTGCGGACAAGCCTTCTGGCAAACTGAACTGATAGGCCACTTCTCCATGCCTTGCGAGAATCTGATACGGACCAATGTAGCGGGGTGCTAGCTTGCCTTTGACTCTGAATCTTCTGACTCCTCTGATCGGTGACACTTTCAGATAGACAAAATCTCCAACTTCGAAACTCAGCTCTCTTCTTCTTGTGTCTGCATAACTTTGCTGCCTTGATTGCGCTATCCTCGGGTTCTATCGAACCATTTTGATGTTCTCTTCAGCTTCAAGTAGAATGTCTAGCCCAAACACTTGCTTTTCTCCAGGCTGATCCCATTGCAACGGAGTTCTACAACTACTTCCATAAAGCGCCTGAAATGGTGACATCTTCAAGCTGGCCTAGTAGCTGTTGTTATAGGAGAATTCTGCGTAAGGTAATCTCTTGTCCCATCCGGACTGATCTTGCAACGCATAGGCTCTCAACATCTTCAAGGATTTGATTAGTTCTTTCGGTCTGACCATCTGTCTGCGGATGATAAGTTGAACTAAAATTCAGATGTGTGCCCAAGGCTTCATGCAACTGCTGCTAGAAATGAGAGGTGAACTGCGTTCCTCTGTCTAACACTATCTTCTTTGGCACACCATGAAGACAAATGATCCGAGACATGTACAGTTCTGCCAATACTGCACTGCTGTAGTTGGTCTTAACTGGTATGAAGTGGGCTGACTTGGTTAAGCGGTCCACCACTACCCAAATGGAATCATAGCCGGCTCGAGTGCGAGGCAATCCGACTATGAAATCCATACCGATTTCATCCCATTTTCACTGAGGAATTTGCAACGGTTGCAACAATCCAGCTGGCTTCTGATGCTCTGCCTTGATCCATCGACAACTATCACACATAGCCACATGCTCTGCGATTTACCTCTTCATTCCGTACTACCAGAATTTCTTCTTGAGATCTTGATACATCTTCTCACTTCCAGGGTGTATCGAATAGGCTGTCTCATGAGCTTCCTTGAGGATCAACTCCCGAATAGACTGGACATTGGGAACACACAAGCGGTCTTTGAACCATATCACACCTTCTACATCTTCCCGAAAATCTTTGCCTCTGCCGTCTAGAATCAGTCGCCGGATTTCAGTGATCTTCTCATCATTCTTCTGTGCTTCTTTGATTTCCCGCTCTAGGGTAGGTTCCAACTCAATCGTGACTCCTCGCGTATTGTTCAGAAATCCGAGACTCAACCTGTCAAACTCTTTAGCCAACTCAAAAGGCATTGGATAAGCGACCATCAGGTTGACTTGACTCTTCCTGCTCAAAGCATCTGCCACTATGTTCGCTTTGCCTAGATGGTAATGAATCTCCAGTTGGTAGTCTTTGATCAGCTCTAACCATCTTCTTTGCCTCATATTCAGCTCTGACTGAGTGAATATATACTTCAGACTCTTGTGGTCTGTGTAAACATTACATTTCTGCCCATACAGATAGTGTCTCCATGTCTTCAGTGCGTGAACCACTGCTGCCAACTCTAGGTCATGGATTGGGTAATTCTGCTCATGAACCTTCAGCTGTCAGGACGAGTAAGCCACAACTCTTCCCTCTTGCATCAACACGCATCCCAAACCAGTGTAACAAGCGTCGTAATACACCGAGAAGGGCTAGTGCACATCAGGCAAGACTAAGATAGGTGCTGTAGTCAACTTCTCTGTTAGTGCTTCTAAGGCTTCTTGACATTTCTGGGTCCACTTGAACTCAACTTTGTTGCCTAGCAAAGATGTCACTGGTTTTGCAATCTTCGAGAACCCTTCAATGAATCGCCGATAATATCCGGCTATTCCAATGAAGCTCTTGATTCCTCGAGCATCTGTTGGCGCTTTCTAGTTCAAAATGTCTGCCACTTTCTTTGGATCCACAGCCAATCCTTCTTTGTTGATTACGTGACCCAAGAACAGGATTCATCGAATCAGAACTCGCACTTGCTTAACTTTGCATACAACTGGTGCTCTCACAATCTCTGCAATACCATCCTCAAATGATCTGCATGCTTTGCTTCGTTTTGAGAATATATCAAAATATCATCAATAAATACCACCACAAACTTGTCAAGATAATCCATGAATACACTGTTCATCAGATTCATGAAGAAGGCTGGTGCATTTGTTAGACCAAAAGACATCACAGTGAACTCATACAACCCATACTTGGTAATGAATGTTCGGAATGTCTGAAGGTCGAATCCTGAGCTAATGATAACCTGACCTCAGATCTATCTTTGAAAACACACTGGCTCCTCTCAACTGGTCAAACAGATCCTCTATTCTGGGCAAGGGGTACTTGTTCTTGATCGTGACCTCATTCAGAGCTCGATAATCGATACACATCCTTCTAGTGCCATCTTTCTTCTCCACGAATAGAACAGGGGCGGCCCAAGGCGAGGTGCTTGGCCGGATGTAACCTTTCTATGACAGCTCATCAATCTGCTTCTTAAGCTCAACCAACTCTAGTCCAGATACTCTGTAAGCTCTCTTAAAGATGGGGGCGGTGCCAAGAAGAAGCTCTATGGCAAACTCCACTTTTCGCTCTGGTGGCATACCTGGTAGGTCCTTTGGAAACACATCTAGGAACTCGGACACAACCTCGATAGTTTCAATTGGGTCTGTTCCACTGCTATCAATAGCCATCTGATAACAACTTCCTTTCTTTGGCCCAGGTGGGACTAACTCGGTCACCACTTCCTCTCCAAGTGGGGACACCAACTTGATTGTCCTCTTATCACAACTGATAACGACCTGATATTTATCTAGCCAATTCATCCCTAGGATGACATCTATTCCCTGAGTACCCATTACTATGAGATTAGCGGGAAACGCTATCCCCTTATTTCCACACTTATATTCAAGCAAATGCTATCGGCTTGAATTCTACCACTGGCTGAATCAATTTGAATGGGGGTTGACATGGTAGTAATTGGAAGATTATGTGCTTCTACCCATGATGCAGTTATGAATGAATGCGTTGCTCCAGTATCAAATAACACTTCTGCAATATGGGAGTCGACTGGAAACATACCTACTATCATGCTGGGGTTCTCCTGAACTGCTTCAGCCTCCAAGTGGTTCAGTCTCCCATGGTTGTAGCGTGGCTGAGAGCGGTTGCCTGCTCCAGGCTGCGACACATTCTGCTTTACTGGGGCATTGGGGCCTGACTGCTGCTGGGTTGCCTTCTTCGGACATTGCATCACCCAATGGCCTTGCTCTCCACAGTTGAAACATGCTCTGCTTCTGCCTTGAACTGGTGCTGCTTGACTGTTCTGCTGGGTCACTGGGGCAGGAAGACGAGGTGTCTGCTGATTCTGCCTCTGAAACTGACCTCCTCCTGACTGATTGTTCTGGCAATTCTACTGCTAGTGCTGAGGGTACTGCCTTTGGAACTACTGAGGTGGATGCTAGTTCTACCAGAACTACTGAGGTGGATTACCTGAGAAACAAGGACGATTCCTGCTTCCAGGCGGAGGTCCACTGATCTTGCGCTTGCGATCCTCCATCTCTTTGTGCTTTCTCTCTGTCATGATTGCTCTGTCAATCAGGTGCTGGAATGTCGGGAAGGTATGATTCATCAGCTGATACTACAGAGGGTCAACCAAGCCTCTCAAGAAACGATATTGTCGCTTGGCATCGGTGTTGATATCTTCAGGAGCATAATGAGATAGCTGCAGAAACCTGTCCCGATACTCACTAACAGACAATACCCTTGCTTGAGTGCTAGGAACTCCTCCTTTTTCACTGTCATAAGACCTGCAGGAACATGGTACTGACGAAAGCTACCTCTGAACTCTTCCCAGGTGATGGTGTCAGGGTTGGCATGGGTGGCGAGATAAGACTCCCACCAGGACTGGGCTGCTCCTCTCAACAGACGGGGACCATACAGAACTTTCTCCCTGTCGTCACACTGAGCGGTATGCAACTCCCGCTCCATGGTACGTAGCCAGTCTTCAGCATCCATGGGGTCAGAAGAATGAGCAAACGTCGGGGGATGACCTCTCATGAATTCAGCACGCTTGTCCCTGGGCATCTGAGGCATCTGAGGCTGGGGTGGTGGCTGCTGCTGCTGCTGCTGAATGGCGGCCAGAGTCTAACCGATGGCTTGAACTGCCTGAGTCTGCATCATGAACATCTATTCGATCAACATCGGGGGCGGGGGTGGCAGCTGCTGTTGCTAGGGTGCCTCATCCTGTGGGGCTGCATGCTCCTGCTGAGCACGCCTTCCTCCTCTGCTCCTGTTTTCTGACATCTGCAGAATGCAACCACACATCAGAACTGATCTGGCACATCTTGCAGCATAAGAAAAGGGTATAGAATTCTTCCACAAAACTGAACAGATGAACATCTTCACTGATCTCCAACACAGACCAACACAACTTCTCAGATAAAGAGGAAAGTGGAATAAAAGGCTTCCCAACTAGATAGCTAACATCATTAACATATAACAGATAAACCAAAATGCAGGGGATGCCCACACTCTGGTGACAGTCATTACAAAGATCCAAATCCAGCATAGTTCACCATGACAAACATAAATGCACAGGATAAGCAAACTACCTTGTCTAACTAAGACTAACTAAAAGCAAGACTAACGCTAAGACTCTAGCTTCTATGTATATATCTTCGTATTAATTACAAGATTCAACGCTGATGATCTATGGTTCTAAATTTATCCTGGTCTTGCAGTCGGGGTTGCCATAAGACTAGTGTCCATGCCGAGGTGAGCGGTACGAGTGCTGAGTCCCGACGGGAGCGGGGGAACCATCATCCAGGTGATGACGCTCCGCACGCTCAGCCCGCAGGTGTGCGATCTCAGCACGAGCCCCACTTAGCTCGTCTAGCGCATGGTCCAGCTCCGTGTTTAGCACGGCGGCTAGGTTGACTGTGCTACTCAACCTAGGATTGTCCTCACCAACAGGTGAGACAATCACGCCTCCTGTGCTGCCAGATGGATGGCGGGGGTAATACTTTAGGTTGAGACCATTAGCTACCCCACCGAACAATGAACAATAGTGTGAAAGCGCACGCCGTGCGGCATCTTGCATGGCCGCCTCAGCTGAGTCTAGCTCAGAGATAAAATAGTGCTCTGAGCAGACCTCCGCACCCCGGAGACAGTTCTCCGGACGGTGCACCAAGCAGGTCACCTCCCAGCGGTCCGGGTAGACCCCGCGACTGTGCTGGAAGACCACACAGCGATACTCGATGGACCAAGTACGTCGGTCAAGTACCCGACGTAGCAGGGTGTCGAGCGCATCGTGGAAGTGACACCCGCGAGCAGCGTCGCGAGTGATGGGTCAAGCAACCCATCCTTCCAACTCCTGGTCGGCGGAAAGGTCGGTGTCGTGGCTCGAGCTGCTGTCGCCACCTCCGTCGTCAGGGTCTTCTCAAGCAGCTACTCTAGGGGCTGGGGCGCTCAGTGGTGGTGCAGGGGGCGCCTCCAGTGGAAGCACGGGGGAGCAGCTCCTCACAGACTCTATCTCCTGTTGGAGCGAGAAAGAAGAGCCCTGCTGCTCCTGCTCCTGTCGTCGACGCTCCTGCTCCTCATGCAGGCGGTGGTGCAGCCTCTCCAAATGGCTGGACTGGCCGGTCACTGGACGGCGAAGCAGAAGCTCAGTGAGACGAGAGGGTAAGAAGGGGATGACAGACTTCCGTGCAGTGTGTCTAAGACGAGCCATCTACAAAAGACACCGTATGCATAAGAGTGAGAACAGAACTAATATGACTAGCAAGTAATTAACCATAAATAAATGAAGGATTAGAATAAAACACAATTTTCAGCAAGGTATAATATATAGTAGAACATAGATTTGGTCGATATGACCAACTTTTGAAGGGATACAAAGTCAAGGTAGGAATACGGGTCTATAATCCTTAGAACGACCATTCTACTCTAGGTTAGCGGTCCTACAGTCAGCACGGCTTTGATACCACCTATGTCACACCCGGTTTTAGAAGGCAAACCGAATGCGAACCATGTACGTGCCAGGATCAGCAATTCACGTACACAACAGTTACATAACATGGACATCATCACACAGTGCTCAAATAATAACATAAAAGGGGAAATAATAGTCAATTACATCATATGTCTGAGACATCCACATAGTCTTTACAATAATCAAAGTGCGGAAAAGAAATATAGATACACGCGGCCTGCACAGGCAGCCGACTGGGGGTTGCCGCTAACCCACGCCTAGAACTCGTCGTAATCTTGGAACTCCTGGTGGTCTCCTTCCACGGCTTCATCTTCTCCTGACCAGTGGTTGCAATGCGGGCAACCTGGGGGGTTGGTGTGTAGAGCAAGGGTGAGTACACATCAACATACTCATCAAGTGTCTTGTTTGGCTGTAGTGGACTAGCTTTATGTGGAGTTAAGTCAAGCAGTTGCTTTTAGTTGGTCAGATTATTATTACTAGTAGATAAAGCCAAGTTTTAGAATTAACCCACGTTTTTAACCCGATGTACCCTTTCCAAGCGGAAAGAATACCACTTACCATTACCATAGTCGTAACCAAAACCATCAATCTCATTGCCACCTGTAAACCAAAACGTCTCTGATCAAGTACCACTAATCAATGGAGCTCCCTTGGCCACTCATAACCGCGAGCACGGCTGATATATCAGTTTCATAACACTCTGCAGAGGTTGCGCACTTTACCCACAAACCGTGATTCCTCTTGCCTCGGGCCGATCAAACACTCAAACACTACCAAGGTGAATAGGCAGGGTCTCACTACGTAGCCTTTACAAAGATTCCCTGAGGCTGTAGCCGCCCGTTAGGTTTCCTAAATGTACCACACTCCTCCCCAAGGGGCAAACCAACCTTGGCAGAGCGAGCCGCATACACCGAGCCCCATTGACGGCACGACGGCGAAGCGAACTACACCTCAGTTCCTCTAATTATTCAGCTAAGGGTGTCCCACTCCGCCCTCATGGTTGCACTGTTTTCCCGGGCGGTCATCCAACGAACAGGTCCTTGCGGAGAGGCACTCGAGAAATAGCTCGAGCCCCCTTAAATGTCACAGTACCATCATCATAATCAAAAGGGAAAACAGCGTATCATAGATAATCTCATCATGTTCATTGATTAATGTGAAGCACTAGCATAAAGCTAAACTATAATAACCCAACCAAAATAGGTAGACAAGGACAAGATAAACAAAAGCTAGTCAATCCTTAGGTATAAAGTGTGTAAATGCGGGGAGTGAGTTATAAGAATGAGTAGGACATAGATGGGTCAAGGGACACTTGCCTCCACCAACCAGCTGCTGCTCAGGGGCTTCTCCTATGAGTTCCTCAGGCTCTTCAACCAGATCGTTCTCTATACGAGTTCAAACATACATTCCACACATTTAATACCAAAAGAACAGTACACCGTATAATGGAATGCAATAAATAAACAGACGATCAACGTGGGGCTCGCAATTACGGTTAAGAGAGAAAGAGGAAATGACAGTCGGGTCTACGGTCGAGAGACAATCACTTTACATAATTATAAATTAAACCATTCGTTTAAACAGAAGGGTATCAAATTAGACATTGCGTTTAGCATAAAGTAAAGTCATGTTCCACATTTAGTCACTATAAATAGGTAAAGATGAACGAAAGGGATTAGTCATACGGCGAGACGTACGACACAGCATTTAAATTGAATTAAGAAATAAATGACTTGCCGCGCGACAGAGCGCACAACAAGATTCTTGCATTAATTAAAGACAGATGTTAAGCGTTGCGTGACGAAACGCACGACGGCTTACACCAACAGAACTGCATTTAAAACGAATCGTCGCGCGACGAAGCGCGCGACGCAGCACTGCAATAAATATAAATTAAACGAATCGTCGCGCGACGAAGCACGCGACGCAACACCTTAATAAATATAAATTTAAAAGGACCATCGTGCGACGAAGCGTGCGACACAGCACATCTATAAAGATGAAATTAGAATGAACCGTCACGCGGTGAAGCGTGCGACGCAGCACATTGACTAAACAAAATTAAGATAGATTAAACGAGGGTTAAACGAAACACGACTATGGTCGCACGCGCTAGAGCACACTGCGCGTGCCGAGGGCACGTGAATCGTGCAAGCCGCGCAGGGCACGAGGCTACCGGGGCACGGGCTCGGGCAGGGGCACGCGAGGGCGCAGCTGGGGGCACGGCCCGGGCACGCGGCCGAGGGCACGACCGCCGGGGCGCGGGCCAGGGCGCAGCCGAGGGCGCGGCCAGGGCACAGCCGAGGGTGCGGCCAGGGCGCGCGAGGATGCAGCAGAGGGTGCGCGGCCAGGGCATGGCTGGGGAGAGTGGCGCGCGGGAGGGGCTCGGCCGGGGAGGGGTTCGCCGAGGGGGGCGCGACGGGGGGAGGGGCTCGGCCGGGGCGGAACTCGCCGGGGGGCGCGACGCGGGGAGGGGCTCGGCCGGGGCGCGACGCGGGGAGGGGCTCGGGGCCAGGGCGGGACTCGTCGGGGGCGCGACGTGGGGAGGGGCTCGGCCGGGGCACGACGCGGGGAGGGACTCGGGGCCGGGAGCGGGATGCGGCGCGGCTGGGCCGCTGGCACGGCGCGCGACGGGGCAGGGGAGGGCGCGCGGCGCGCGGGGGAGGGCGCGCGGCCAGGGGAAGAAGAAGGGACGGGGAGGAGGGAGAGAGAGAAAGGGAAAGGGAGGGGAGAACTCACCTCCGGGGATCCAAACTCCGGTGATCTCGTCTCCAAACCCTAGGGCACCACGGGAAGAGAGAGAGAGGTGGGAGGGGGAAGTTACTGCGCGGGAGAAAATCAAATGAGACAACGGGATTAGGGGGAGGGGGCGCGCACATGGGTAGGGCAAGGGGCGCTAGGGGCGCGCGGGCTGGACTGGGCCGGACCGGGCCGGACTAGGCCGGGCTAGGTCACTCCGTGGGTCAAACACCAATCGGAATTCCGATCGCGAACCGAAATCCGAACCGGGACGAGACGAACATGCGATTAAACACGACATCAGACAAAGAAATATGCTTTGGCATGATGCAACACTCATGACACTTAGGTTTTGTTTATGCATGACACGGACACCCGTCATTATACTAGTTTGAAATTGGGAAGAAGGAGCGAAACGGGAAGAGAAAAGAGAGTAACGCTCGAATTTGGTGAATGAAAAGAAGAAAAAATTCTACCCCCAAATTCAGGGCGTTACACCGGTGAATTATAGCGAAGAGCAATTTCCAGAAACCCGAAGCTGAGGAGTTCGAGTTGATCCACCCTGGTGCACCGGACACTGTCCGGTGGTGCATCGGACACTGTTCGGTGGCACACCGTACAGTCCGATGCGCCAGACTAGGGCAGCCTTCGATTTTCTTTGCTCCTTTGTTTTTTGAACCCTTTCTTTTGACTTTGTATTGGTCTGTTGTGAATCTTTGGCACCTGTAGAACATATATTCTAGAGCAAACTAGTTAGTCCAATTATTTGTGTTGGGCAATTCAACCACCAAAATCATTTAGGAAAAGGTTTGATCCTATTTCCCTTTCAATCTCCCCCTTTTTGGTGATTGATGCCAACACAAACCAAAGCAAATATATAAGTGCAGAATTGAACTAGTTTGCATAAGGTAAGTGCAAAGGTTGCTTGGAATGAAGCCAATATAATTATTTCTACTAGATATGTATGGATGGTTTTCTTCTTATTTATAATTTTGGACCACGCTTGCACCACTAGTTTTGTTTTTGCAAATTCTTTGTAAAATTCTTTTCAAAAACCTTTTGCAAATAGTCAAAGGTATATGAATAATATTGAAAGAAGCATTTTCAAGATTTTGAAATTTTCTCCCCCTGTTTCAAATGCTTTTCCTTTGACTTAAACAAAACTCCCCCTCAATGAAATTCTCCTCTTAGTGTTCAAGAGGGTTTTATAAATTTTGAAGATACTAGAGCTTTCTCCCCCTTTTGAAAACACATTAAGATACTAATTTGAAAACTTTATTTTTAAAATTCGTAGGTGGTGGTGCGGTCCTTTTGCTTTGGGCTAATACTTTCTCCCCCTTTGGCATGAATCGCCAAAAACGGATACTTGTGAGTGAAATATAAGCCCTTTGTAAATTCTCTCCCACTTTGGCAAACAATATATGAGTGAAAGATTATACCAATGGAGAGATGGCAGAATACCGATAAAGATAAGAGAATACCGATGGAGTAGAGTGGAAGCGTCGTTTTTGCCGAATACTCCATTTCCCTTTCAATTCTATGACTAAGCATGAGAATACACTTGAAAACACATTAGTCATAGACATAAAAGAGATATGATCAAAGGTATATAAATGAGCTATGTGTGCAATGTTTCAATCAAAATTCTTAGAATCAAGAATATTTAGCTCATTCCTAAGTTTGGTAAAGGTTTTCTCATCTAAAGGCTTGGTAAAGATATCAACTAATTGATCTTTGGTGTTAATATAGGCTATCTCGATATCCCCCCTTTGTTGGTGATCTCTCAAAAAGTGATACCGAATGGCTATGTGCTTAGTGCGGCTGTGCTCAACGGGATTATCCGCCATGCGGATTGCACTCTCATTATCACATGGAGAGGGACTTTGCTAAATTTGTAGTCATAGTCCCTGAGGGTTTGCCTCATCCAAAGCAATTGCGCGCAACAATGGCCTGTGGCAATATACTCGGCTTCGTCGGTGGAAAGAGCTACTGAGTTTTGTTTCTTTGAAGCCCAAGACACTAGGGATCTTCCCAGAAACTGACAAGTCCCTGATGTGCTCTTCCTATCAATTTTACACCCTGCCCAATCAGCATCAGAATATCCTAATAAATCAAAAGAGGATCCCTTGGGGTACCAAAGGCCAAACTTAGGTGTATGAACTAAATATCTCAAGATTCTCTTCACGGCCCTAAGGTGAACTTCCTTAGGATCGGCTTGGAACCTTGCACACATGCATACGGAAAGTATAATATCCGGTCGAGATGCACATAAATAGAGTAAAGATCCTATCATCGACCGGTATACCTTTTGATCTATGGATTTACCTCTCGTGTTGAGGTCGAGATGCCCATTTGTTCCCATGGGTGTCTTGATGGGCTTGGCATCCTTCATTCCGAACTTGGTGAGTATATCTTGAATGTACTTTGTTTGGCTGATGAAGGTGCCCTCTTGGAGTTGCTTGACTTGAAATCCTAGAAAATACTTTAACTCCCCCATCATAGACATCTCGAATTTTTGAACCATGATCCTACTAAACTCTTCACATGTAGATTTGTTAGTAGACCCAAATATAATATCATCAACATAAATTTGGCATACAAACAAATCTTTTGCGATAGTTTTAGTAAAGAGAGTAGGATCGACTTTACCGACTTTGAAGCCATTAGTTATAAGAAAATCTCTTAGGCATTCATACCATGCTCTTGGGGCTTGCTTGAGCCCATAAAGCGCCTTAGAGAGTTTATAGACATGGTTAGGATACTCACTATCTTCAAAGCCAGGAGGTTGCTCAACATAGACCTATTCCTTGATTGGTCCATTGAGGAAAGCACTCTTCACATCCATTTGATATAACTTAAAGCCATGGTAAGTAGCATAGGCAAGTAATATACGAATTGACTCAAGCCTAGCTACGGGTGCATAGGTTTCACCAAAATCCAAACCTTCGACTTGTGAATAACCCTTGGCCATAAGTCGTGCTTTGTTCCTTGTCACCACACCATGCTCATCTTGCTTGTTGTGGAATACCCACTTGGTTCCTACAACATTTTGGTTAGGACGTGGAACCAAATGCCATACCTCATTCCTCGTGAAGTTGTTGAGCTCCTCTTGCATCGCCAGCACCCAATCCGAATCTTTAAGTGCATCCTCTACCCTGTGTGGCTCAATAGAGGAAACAAAAGAGTAATGTTCACAAAAATGAGCGACTCGAGATCGAGTGGTTACCCCTTATGAATATCACCGAGGATGGTGTTCACGGGGTGACCTCTTTGAATCGCCTGGTGGACTCTTGGGTGTGGCGGTCTTGGATCTTGTTCATCTTCCTTGCCTTGATTATTGGCATCTCCCCCTTGATCATTGTCCTCCTCTTGAGGTGGCTCATCTTCTTGATCTTCATTTTCATTATCTTGAGCTTGATCCTCATCTTGGGTTGGTGGAGATGCTTGCATGGGGGAAGATGGTTGATCTTGTGCTTGTGGAGGCTCTTCGGATTCCTTAGGACACACATCCCCAATGGACATGTTCCTTAGCGCGACGCATGGAGCCTCTTCATCATCTAGCTCATCAAGATCAACTTGCTCTACTTGAGAGCCATTAGTCTCATCAAACACAATGTCACAAGAGACTTCAACTAGTCTAGTGGACTTGTTAAAGACTCTATATGCCCATGTGTTTGAGTCATAACCAAGTAAAAAGCCTTTTACAGCCTTAGGAGCAAATTTAGATTTTCTACCTCTTTTAACAAGAATAAAACATTTGCTACCAAAGTCTCTAAAATATGAAACATTGGGCTTTTTACCGGTTAGGAGTTCATATGATGTCTTCTTGAGGATTCGGTGTAGATATAACCGGTTGATGGAGTAGCAGGCGGTGTTAATCGCCTCGACCCAAAACCGGTCCGGTGTCTTGTACTCATCAAGCATGGTCCTCACCATGTCAAGTAGAGTTCTATTCTTCCTCTCCACTACACCATTTTGTTTTGGTGTGTAGGGAGAAGAGAACTCATGCTTGATGCCCTCCTCCTCAAGAAAGCCTTTAATTTGAGAGTTCTTGAACTCCGTTCCATTGTCGCTTCTAATCTTTTTTATCCTTAAGCCAAACTCATTTTGAGCCTATCTCAAGAATCCCTTTAAGGTTTCTTAGGTTTGAGATTTTTCCTGCAAAAAGAACACCCAAGTGAAGCGAGAATAGTCATCCACAATTACAAGACAATACTTACTCCCGTCGATGCTTATGTAAGCGATCGGGCCGAATAGATCCAGGATTAGCTCAAGCGGCCTGTCAGTCATCATGATGTTCTTGTGTGGATGATGTGCACCAACTTGCTTTCCTGCTTGACATGCGCTACAAATCCTGTCTTTCTCAAAATGAACATTGGTTAGTCCCAAAATGTGCTCTCCCTTTAGAAGCTTGTGAAGATTTTCATCCCAACATGGGCTAATCGGCGATGCCAGAGCCAACCCATATTAGTCTTAGCAATTAAGCAAGTGTCGAGTTTAGCTCTATTGAAACAACTAAGTACAGCTGACCCTCTAACACTCCCTTAAATGCTACTGAATCATCACTTCTTCTAAAGACAGTAACACTTAAATCTGTAAAAAGACAGTTGTAGCCCATTTTGCATAATTGAGAAATTGAAAGCAAATTGTAATCTAGAGAATCTATAAGAAAAACATTGGAAATAGAATGGTCAGGTGATATAGAAATTTTACCAAGTCCTTTGACCAAACCTTGATTTCCATCCCCGAATGTGATAGCTCTTTGGGGATCTTAGTTTTTCTCATAGGAGGAGAACATCCTTTTCTCCCCAGTCATGTGGTTTGTGCACCCGCTATCAATAATCCAACTTGAGCCCCCGGATGCATAAACCTACAAAACAAGTTTAGGCCTTGTTCTTAGGTACCCAAACTGTGGCAGAACCTCCCAAGTTATCGGGCCCACATGCACCTGTCCTTGTCTCAAAGACCTCAGACTGCTATGCAGGTGCACCAGATAACTTAACAGGATCTGTTCGATTGCCCCAAGGACATTGGATAAACCACGTACAACCAAGATCGCGAGATTAAGTAATACAAATCACACACACCAATATTTTTGCAGTGGAAATCTTATTACCAAATTTTACAAGTTACAAAAATTTACATTATTTTATCGGAGTGATTACAATAGTGATTCATAGTTTTGAAATATATGCTAGCTCAAGTGACCATCCTCAATAAGAAGTATAGAAGAATTACTTAGACTTATAAGAAGGCCGAGCCCAGCGACACTTAATACCATCATAGCAGCACAAGGTTAGAACCTGAAAAACAACAGGGAATAAAACCCTGAGTACGGAATTACTCAGCAAGACTTACCCGACTAAAGAAAAGACTCTCAAGGGTATGCTGGCTAGAGGGATTCAAGGTATGGCTTATCAAGAATCAAAGACTCTATTTTGTAGAAAAGCTTACTACGAGTGGATCCTTAAAATCCAATTTTACTTGTCAGGTTAAGTAAAGTTACCTGCATCTAGAGTTCTTTCTACCCTAGTTCAAGCACTTGACCTATACTAGCCAATTTCTTATCAACCCTTCATCTTCACTGAATTGCTACGTGTAGGGCAGTGACCAAGTCTTCATATCCACGAAGTTACGGCAATCCGAATCGATTATACTCAGCTGAGGATCTCCAATCACACGACATATGTAGCACTTAACCCTTGCATATGTCAACTCGCCACCGGGGTTCTTAAGACCAGATCAGGTTCACGCCAACCAAGAGCACAGATACACCACCGTCCAGCCTCTTGCCACGGAGGGTACACGCTACTCTCGCCATCTCTCCACTCCCATTGCGTGTTATCTTATTCTGGTATTAGTCTGCCCGAGGCAAAGCTTACCCATGATGAGGCATGTGACCAGCTATAGGGTCCTCGATCATCAAGCATACATCGACACGGTCCTTAATCGACTCAGACGGAGACACTACACCGAGACCACCTTCTCGTGCAAGTCAACCGCCCGGTCTCAGCTTTATCATTTAAACCCAAAGTTTGGTACCTGGCAGAGGTACATCTTTTCCGATGTTGAACCCATCAAGGCCTTTGACGGATTCACCATCACATGTTTTTCTTTTTGAAAACATTCCCACCCACTGAAGCATCACCTTTGTTTTAAAACAAAACATTTTTGTTTACTAAAGCAAGGCTAAGCATCAAAACTCTTTTCAAAAAGGGTGTCAAGGAAGGGTAATCAATTTTCCAAGGAAGGAAATGCATCAAAGGTTTAGCACACAACTCCTATCACCTAATGCATCAAACAAGGTGATAAAGATTTTAAAAACATCAAGGAGGTGGCGAATGCACCGGGGCTTGCCTGAATAACACTAGGTTAGTGTTGTTAGACGACGTCCACTTGACGACCATCTTTTGTCTTGACATTCACCAGATTATCCATCTTCAGTTCCGTTCATCAGTATCACCTTGTGGTTGATTCAGTTCTGGTTCTCCGCATCACGTGGTTAATTCACATACCTGAATGAAATGCATTATGCACATGAATGCACATAGACGGAAATATTACAAACCTAAATAGTGTTACGCGATAGCGGATTTAAACACCTAGCGGCGAGGCGTTGTACAATTTTATACGAAAATACTAGTTATCGACGTATGACTAAGCGTAATAATTACGCTTCTCGAACCTAACGCAAACATCACGAACAACAAACTATACACATGAAATACAATTAGCCTAATCACAACTTATCAATTAATTAATTAAATTCTAAACTTATCCATTGCTTTATAAATTATACTACATCTTTATAAGTGATTAAAATATTTCATCAACACACATGCCTACTAATATTCTGCTCGGTACACTAATTTAGCGAATTGACCGAAATAGTGAAATAACTCGCCATAGCTGAATCTGGCTCGATAATCGCAAGAACCGCGAAGTCAACGAGAGTTTCGTGACTCACGCAATTGATCGAGCACCTAATGAGCATCGTACTAGCACATTAATTTATTCAACGATCGAACTATTCTGAATAATTTATCAGCTTACCGTTTCAACAGCTGACTCGAATCTGTGAGATCGGTAGCGATTTTCCGATCCAGGCAATTTGTCGAACGCTTGGGGAATATCGCGCTGCTAGCTTCATCTTCACCTGATTCTTGGGATTTCTTGATGACGCACGGAATGACGATGAGTTGGAGACTTGCAGGGTCAAACACGACAAAGAGCTTCGGATCCCAACGCCAGTAGCAGGCAATTGAAAGATAAACCGTCGGGGGCAACAAGCATGTCGCGGACACGATGGGTATTAATGACAAGAAGCAAGGGGGTTGCTGTTGCGATGGTGAAATATGAAGGGCACTATGGAGCAGGGAGACACGCCGGAGAGCCGAGTATTGAGAGGTCATGTTCGACGGCCAGACCGAGGCGATGGCGCGACAGCACAACGACGTCGATGAAGCATCGACGGTGAGCTGGAGCAGAGCAGGCATGGCCAGAGCATCTAGGCGGGGTGAGCGTATGGCGGGGCGGGCTGAGGACGATAGGTGAGGTGTGGTCGACGGCTGAAGACGATGACGGAGCAGCATGGACAGGGACACGCCGGTTTGGAGGGGAGGGTGCCACTGCGGCATCGTTCAGTCCACGACGATCAGGACCAAGGCCAAACGCAGCCAACACGTAGAGGGAGGTAGGCGGGTTTGATGTGCGATGAGGTCGAGGGCGAGCTAGGAAGTCACGGCAATGAAGCAGAGCGCGCACAGGGGAACAGAGAGCACGGCGCGCAGGGCGAGCTCGGCTGAATCTGAGCCGGCAACAGGTAGCAGGGCGCGACATAGGAACTTGGACCAGAGCGCAGGGAAGTAGGGCGCTGGGGCTGGGAGAGCTCCAAGCGGGGATTAGGAAGAAGCAGCGGCCGAGCTCGGCGGCCATGACCAAGCACCGCAGCGCGCGGCGCATGGAAGACAGAGGGGCAGGCGGGAGCATGGCCAGGGAGAAACGCCTAGCACCATGGAAGAGCTTAGGGGCACGCAGGGAGCTGCAGGAAGAAGCTGGGAAAGCCAGGAGCTCCGGCTGTTGGAACTTGCTCTCCTGCGCAAGTTGATCCAACGGGGGAGTGAAAGCGGTGTAAACGGGCTACAACTTGAGATGGCAATAGCTCTGTTCCTCTGCCCTCTCACGGGCACTGTGCGGGGGTATTTATAGGTACCTGAGCGCCCGGCGCCTTGTGTTAAGGACGCATGTGCCCTCAGCTACCTAGGTTATCCCCAGAATATTCCCATAAAGCGGGGTTACAGACTGTAATTATAGGAATGCCTTTACAAATTAGGCCCGTAGCACGCGGCGGCCACTCAGGGCCCGTTACAATGGGCCGGATCACACGTGGGCCTCTGAGCTGGACGAGGCCGCACTGTGGGATGACGCCGTCGCAGGCCTTCGTCTGGTGCCGAATAGAGCGAAGGGTGTCTCTGCCCGTTTTGTCTCTACCTGACCAGCGACATCAGCGAAGACCTCGAGCGAAGGGTGGCGCCTTTGCCTTCGCCCCAACATTTGCCCTCCGAGGGACCAGTTCGACAAAGTCACCTGGTGCCGAAGACGTCGCTAGATGGCGGAGACGCTGCCCTCGCTCGAAGTGGTTCCGCGGGGGTTTGTGACATGACCGTTGATTGACAGCGTACTGTTGGATTGCGGGTTTCCCGAAGAGCCGTGCCCTGTCTATAAAAGGGGGCGGAGGTCGGCGCTTTTTGAACTTCACTTTCCGCGCTCCGTGAAAACCCTAGCCGCCTTTTTCACCGTCTTGCTGCTCGTCTGCCCGCCGCGCTCTTGTTCGCCGGAGATCTGGCTCGAGTGAAGCAGACCGCCCACCGCCGCCGTCGGTACGTAGCGATGCCGACCTCCTCTTCTTCCGCTGCCGCTACGCCGCCGGCCGACGCCTCGCCACCGGTCGACGCCTCGCCGGCCGACGCCTCGTCTGAGGAGACGCTGAGTAGTTTGATGGCGGAGGAGTTGCGCGCCGGCGATTCTGTGGATTTTGGCGTGTCGCGGATGTCGTCGGGCCGCGTGCAGCTTTGCTTCTGTGTATACTGCAAGGCCATGTGCTGGAGAGGCCATGTGTGGGCGATTAGCTTTGTATACTGCGAGGGGCTGCCTGACCGAGGAGAAAACTTCTGGCAGGCTTCGCAGGACCTTGTGACTTGATTTGCGGCGCAGATCATTGCGGGCCAGTAAAAGCCTTGGCGGATCACCTTAGCAGCTAGGGCCCTTGGCCCTGCGTGTGAGCCGCACGTGCCACTGTGGACTTCGCGTAGGATCTGGATGCCTTCGGTTTCGGTGACGCACTTAAGCATTGGCTGACTGACCCCTTTCTTGTAGAGTTGGCCTTCAATCAGTGCGAAGTCCCGGCTTCGATGTCTGAGGCGCTTGGCCTCGCTGATGTCGGTTGGATGATAGTACCCCTGTAGAAACAGGGTTATTGGTGCCCGCCAGTCTTCGGTCATGATTAGGTTGACTATGCGGTGGCCCTCGCTGTCATTAGTTATTTGGAGCCCTTCGGGGCTCCGGACGGCTGGCGTGCCGATGGTGTGAAAGAACACATCGGAGGGCAAGGACTCGCCCCTGGCGGCGGCCTTGGCCAATGCGTCGGCCTCTTCATTCTTGGCCCGATCCACATGCTGCAAGGTGAATCCCTTGAATTGTCTCTCGAGACTTCGGATGGCCGTGAGGTATTGCATAAGTGCGGGGTCCTTTGCTGCATAGTCTTTCTCGACCTGGCCGGCAACTACCTTGGAGTCTGTTTTGATGATGCAGGTGGTGACTCCGAGGGCCCTTAGCTTGCGGAGGCCGAGGATGACTGCTTCATATTCTGCTATATTATTAGTGCATCTGTCGGATTCCAGAGCGAAGCTGAGGCGTGCTGCATATCTGTGCTTGACCACGGCTGGTGAGGTGATGACTGCAGCGGCGCCTGCCCCCGCATGGTACCATGCGCCGTCGCAATGGATCGTCCAAACCTTCTCTGCGAACGGGTCTGGCTGTGTTATTGGCCCAGTCCAGTCGACGACGAAGTCTGCCAGGACTTGTGACTTGATGGCTGTCCTGGGCTCGAAGCTGATGTGGTAGCCGGATAGTTCGGCTGCCCACTTGGCAATCCTCACCGATGCCTCCGGGTTTCTGAACAATTCGCCGAGTCCCCTGTCTGAGGTGACTCGGACCTTGAATGCTTCGAAGTAGTGGCGCAGTTTGCGCGAAGACATAACGACTACGTAGGCAATCTTCTCCAGCTCTGACATGTTGCACTTGGACGGTGTCAGTACTTCGGAGACATAGTAAACAGGGCACTGCCTGACCACGCCCTCAACTGTCTGCTCCTGCACTAGCGCCGCGCTGACCGCATGCGGCGAAGCCGCGACGTAGAGCAATAGGGGGAGCGAGGAGTCAGGGCTTGTGAGGACGGCCAACTCCGACAGGTACTGTTTTAGTGAGGCGAAGGCCGCTGCCTGCTCCGGTCCCCAGGCGAAGTCTTTTGCACCGCGGAGTGTTTTGAGGAAGGGGAGACTTCGCTCAGCGGACCTAGAGATGAATCTGTTGAGAGCGGCCAATCTGCCTGTCAGACGCTGGACGTCCCTGGCGGACTGCGGAGGCGTCATGTTTATGATGGCCTGGATCTTGGTTGGGTTGGCCTCGATGCCGTGGTGTGATACCAGGTAGCCCAATATTTTGCCTTGGCAAACGCCGAAGACGCACTTTTCTGGGTTTAGGCGGAGTCGTGCTTCTCGCATGTTCGCGAATGTCTCGGCGAGGTCGGCGAGATGGTCCTCCTTCCTCTTGCTGGCGACGACGATGTCGTCCACATATGTAAATATATTTCTGCCAACTTGCCCTTCGAGCACTGTCTTGGTGAGTCTGGAGAAGGTGGACCCGGCGTTCTTAAGTCCCTCCGGCATTCTGATGAAGCAATATGTGCTGAAGGGTGTTATAAAGCTGGTGCTAGCCTTGTCTTCCTCCTTCATGTATATCTGGTGGTAACCAGAAAAGCAGTCGAGGAGTGACATGACCTCGCATCCGGCTGCGCTATCGACTATTTTGTCGATCCGCGGCAATGGGAAATTGTCCTTTGGGCAGGCCTTGTTGAGACTGGTGAAGTCTATGCACATTCGCCACTTCCCGCTTTTTTTCTGCACCATTACAACATTGGAGAGCCACGTGGGGTAAGCCACTGGCTCGATGAATTTTGCCTCCAGGAGACGGTGCACCTCCGCCTTGGCGGCCTCTGTCTTTTCGTCGGACATTTTGCGAAACCTCTGCTTATTTGGTCGCACCGAAGGGTCAATTCCCAAGCTGTGCTCAATTATGGATCGGCTGACTCCGACCAGGTCGAGGGCAGACCAGGCGAAGACATCTTTATTCTTGGACAGGCAGCAGAGGAGTTTCTCCTCTTCATGCGAGGTGAGGTCTTCGCTAATAGTGACTGTCTGCTTGGGCGTGGCCTGATCGAGGGGGACAGTCTTGGTCCCGTCTTGGCTCTGCCGCTGTGCCTTGTCGTGCTGTTTATCGGTTGGGTTGGCGGGCGCGGGGACCTCGCGCTGGGCCGTGAGGCAGTGCACGTTTCTCTGGCCGGGCACGAAGTCCCGCTCTATGTTGCGCGCCGTCTGCTGGTTGCCGTAGACTGTAATGACGCCTAACGGACCTGGTATCTTCATACATAGGTACAGTCCGTGAATGGCAGCCTCGAACTTATTGATGGAGCCCCGACCCATGATGGCGTTGTATGGATATACCATATCCACGATATCGAAAGTCACTTGCTCACTTCGGGCATTGGGTGCTACACCGAAGGAGAGGGGCAACTCTATTTTGCCTACGGGAAAGGTGCCCTTGCCGCCGAAGCCATACAATGGGTTGTCCGAAGGCTTGAGCAGGCTGTGGCTTATACCCATGCGGTCGAAGGCGTGGAGGAAGATGATGTCCGCCTGACTGCCATTGTCGACTAGGACTTTGTGTAGGTCCCAGCCTGCCACGCTGCAATTGATAACCATAGCGTCGATGTGGGGGGCGCTGCGTAGGTCGACGTCTCGTGCGTCGAAGGTTAGCGGTATGTGGGACCACTTTGTCTGCACGACTGGGCCAGTGACGGCGACATGGTTGATACTGCGGTAGTGGTCCCGCTTCTGCCGCTTGGTGTCGAAGTCAGTGCTGGACCCCCCTGTTATCATGTGAATGACTCTGCGATACGGCTGATCGGCGAAGTCTTCCTGCTTTGGGGCGTGGGGGATGTTTTGATGTTGCTAGTGTGGGGGTGGGGGTGGGGGAGGTACGATTTGTACTTCCTGATGGTGTTGGTAAGCGTGGTGTGGTGGGTGCGGGGCGGGGGCGTGGATATATGGTGGAGGGGGTTGCTGGTAAGTGTGTGCGACAACTCTGGGGTTGTCGGCTGGCTGCGCCCATGCCATTCTGTCTCTGGTGGCCTTCGTTTCGGGGCAGTCTTTGGTTTGGTGGGCGCAGTCTTCGCCATGGAAGAGGCAGTAGAATCGGCGCGGCGGCTACGCACGCCCTCGACCCCTACCACGAGTTCCATTTCCGCGGCCCTGGGGGGATATTCCTGGCGACGAGGGGCGTCAGTAGTGGGGTGCTGGTTGGCGATGTTGTGCACTTGCTGCTGATTGCGGCCGTCTCGACCGGAGTCTGGCTGCGGAGTCCTCGTCCACGTGCGGCTGGACTGTGGAGCATCTTTGGGTTTCCTCTGCGACTCAACCTTGCGCTGGTGGAGCTCTTCGGATTTGGCATATTTTTCAAAGAGGTGATATAGTTCCTGGAGGTTCTTGGGCGGATCTCTGATACAGTGGCTGTAGAGGACGCCGGCGCGAAGGCCACTGATAGCGTAGTGGATAGCGATCTGATCATCGACTGATGGCAGCTGTGACTTGAGTGTTAAAAATTTGCGGTAATACTCCCGCAGAGTCTCCTTTTCCAGCTGCTTGCAGAGCAAGAGCTCGGCCAAGGCGTCGGTGTCTGGGCGGTACCCTTGGAAGTTGACCAGGAACTTATCCTGGAGGCTTCTCCAGGAATCAATGGACAGCGGAGGCAACCTGGTGAACCAGGTGAGAGCTGGGCCCTCTAGGGCGATTATGAAAGACTTCGCCATTGTGGCGTCGTCCCCTCCGGAAGATGCAACGGCTACATGATAACTCATTATGTATTGTGCTGGGTCAGTGCTGCCGTTGTACTTGGGATATGCCCCTGCCCGGAAGTTAGCTGGCCAAGGCGTCACTTGCAGGTGTGGCGCCAGGGGACTTCGCTCGTCGAGGTAGTTGACCCCTTGGAATGGCGCGGCGTGCAGGAAGGTGTGGTCGCGCTGGGGGAAACACGGGCCTTCCGGTTGTGCGCGGTGCTGCAGGGTGGCTCATGCTGCGGGCCGAGGTGGCCTTCGCGCGTGTCTTCCAGTTGTGCGCGCTGCTGGAGGGGTGGCTCATGCTGCGGGCCGAGGTGGCCTTCGCACTGCATCAGCGCGATCTCCCGCTCGAGGTCCTGGGCCTTCTGCTCTTCGTCACGTATCATTTGCCGCACTTTGGCCAGTGCGGACACGCGCTGGCGCTTGGCCTCCAGTATCTCTTTCTGCCTCTGGAGATTGTGGTTCTTGAGGCGCAGGGCGCGCAGCTATAGCTGTTCTTCCGCTGAAACGCCGAGGACTTCATCGTCCTCGGTGAGGTCCGCGCCCTCAAGTGGGGCGAAGCCTGGGGGGTGGCTGTGATTGTCCTTCAGGGCCGCAGGTGCGGAGGGTGTCGTCTTCAGCGGCGAAGCCTGGGGGTGGCTGTGATTGTCCTTCAGGGCCGCAGGTGCGGAGGGTGTCGTCTTCAGTGGCCTCTTGGTGGGTGGATTGGGTGAGGGCGAGGGCCTTGCCCTTTCTTGCGGCTAGCAGTGCTGCCTTCGCAGCCTCGTCAGCCTTCAGGTTAGCTCTCTTGGGTGCCATCGCGGGTGGTGTTCTCGTAGCACGAACGGTGGGCGCCAAATGTTGGAACTTGCTCTCCTGCGCAAGTTGATCCAACGGGGGAGTGAAAGCGGTGTAAACGGGGCTACAACTTGAGATGGCAATAGCTCTGTTCCTCTGCCCTCTCACGGACACTGTGCGGGGGTATTTATAGGTACCTGAGCGCCCGGCGCCTTGTGTTAAGGATGCATGTGCCCTCAGCTACCTAGGTTATCCCCAGAATATTCCCATAAAGCGGGGTTACAGACTGTAATTACAGGAATGCCTTTACAAATTAGGCCCATAGCACGCGGCGGTCACTCAGGGCCCGTTACAATGGGCCGGATCACACGTGGGCCTCTGAGCTGGACGAGGCCGCACTGTGGGATGACGCCGTCGCAGGCCTTCATCTGGTGCCGAATAGAGCGAAGGGTGTCTCTGCCCGTTTTGTCTCTGCCTGACCAGCGACATCAGCGAAGACCTCGAGCGAAGGGTGGCGTCTTTGCCTTCGCCCCAACACCGGCCGAGCGTGACCATGGTGAAATTCGAGCAGAGACGGTTGCTGATTTTTCTCCATGCTAGAGCGTGCGACCGGGAGAGAAAGAAGAAGCAGAGGAGGGAGAGAAGCAGGGAGGGAGAGGATCTGGGCACGGCAAACGAAAATGAGCAGGAAGCTCCACGACGCACGGTGGCCGGGCGAGCTGGGGCCAAGCACCGGCAGAGAGGAGCAGTGAGGACGTCGTGGTTGGGGAGAAGCAGGGGTGTCGCTGCCTGCGACGGCGAGCAAAGCGCAGAGCGCACGAGCACGCATAGCAGGGGACGCGTGTAACACCCGACTTTAAGGAACAAAGCCAGGTGCATCTCATACATGCGCCAAGAAGACAACATATATAATAACAGAGTGTATAGAGATAAATGTCATAAAACATCAGAGTATCTATTACATAGCGGAAGACTTATTACAAAATAAAGTAATAAAGATAAAACGAACTAAGGATCGTCGGCGCCAATGTCAACTGAGAAACGCCACCTAGATCAGATCGAACTCCTCAGTGTTAGGCGGCTCCTCTTCGACCACCTGTTCTTCTCCTGTGGGGGGGGTGTGAGACAGCAAGAGTGAGCTCACATACGTTCATAGCTCAACAAGTCGTGGGGAATAATGTGGCATGAACTCACCAAAGGTGGGAGTTCATGAAGTGTAAGGCTGATCAATGAAATAGAGGCTAAGGCTGAGCATTGCTTTTATAAGTTGGTCAAAATTTTATTAGCAATTACTAAGTGTAAGTAAATACCAAACCTTAATAATAATAAAGAACAGTAATAGTAAAATAATCCCAAATGCGATGCAAATGTCAAATTAAATTTAGGTTCCATAGTTAATCATGTGAGGGTCCGAGCCGCTCTTGACCGTGAGCACGGCTAGTATACTAGTTTTACACTCTGCAGAGGTTGCGCATCTTTACCCACAAGTCGTGTATCCCATGTCGCCAGGGTTTGCAAGGCCCTTAGACACTACCGAGGTGAATGGCTAGGGATCCACTACGAGGCCTTTACAAAGTTCCACTAGCTTCCGAAAACCCGCTACAGTTTATAGGAAGTTCCAATGCAGGGTTCCTGGCTGACCGCCATCGCAGCAAAATCAACCAGGGACCTCCCTACACTGACCACTCCCCTACTGCCCTTGCCCCTTTCGGGTAAGGTAGTCTTCCACTAGCTTTCCTAATTAGTCAGCCAAGGGCGTCCCATTAAACCCTTGTGGTAGCACTGTTTTCCCGGGTGGTCGCTCCATGTTCCCATTAATTTAATGATCTTAACATGAACAGCAATAATAACAAGATAATAACAGAATAATCATGAATAGTGTATCTCCATACCCAATCCACATAAAGCAATAGCAAGTACTACCCAAAAATATTTCAGGGGTGAACAAGGTATAGAGGTAATCAAAACTGGGGTAACATAAAGGCTCCCATCAAAATTAACCTATGCAGATCATTAAAATTTAATAAGAACATGGCTGGGAAAAGTAAGTGATCAAGGGCACAACTTGCCTGTAATGAGCTCCTGCTTAGCTACTTCTACTTGTTGAACCTCAGTTTCCACAGTGGCTTGCTCGTCTACTCGCATCAACACAATACATACATAGTATAGCCAAAATCAACATCACACCAAACATATGAATAAAATATACAGTAAAAATCTACATATTAAAATGAAACCATAGGAACTGGAATCACTAAATTTGGAGTTATATATTTCAAGTTATGAATTTCTGTAGCTTTTATGTATTTAATACAAGATTAAGTATTAGATAAATTTAAATGAGCCTTTCATGCCAAAACAGAGGCACTAATGCGTAGACAATATTATTACAAAAATTTAGGAACTGGAATGGACCAATTTGGAGCTCATATGAATTTTCTATGAATTATCAAAGTTCTAGCAATTATTTTCATATTAGAAATCTATTTTCTATTTTATTTATTCAATTTAAACGATCACTGGACTGGGCCTCAATTTTCAGAAAGCGCGGGGGTCTCTGCGCAAGAGATACTAGGCACAGTGAATAGTAATAGGTGGACGGCGGGTTGATTCTGCGAAAACAGGGGGTCTCTTTAGAAAAAATGACCCGCGAAGGGGGGTACGGGCGAGTCTCGGCCGTTGGATTAGATCCGAACGGCCCAGATTAGATAAGCACGCTGCGAATCGGTAAGTAATCAGGGCCACTGGATCCCGATCCGACGGTCGGTGTTTAATGAAATCTAGATCGGATCCCCACCACCGGATCCAAGATCCACGGTTGCGCGCGCTCGATCCAAACGGTACACACGCGATCTAATCGGAGCCATCCGAAATGAATCGAACGGCACAGAGCCATTCCCCCTTCACCCAACAGCACCCGACGGCGGCGCCGCCCATCGGCCGAATCCCCGCCGGTGAGCACTCCCTGCCCGGCTATTCCGAGCGTTTAACCCAAATTGTTCTAGTGCTAAACGAAGAGAACAGCCTCGCGAACTAGATGGGTAGTGGATTACCGGCTATTGTCGGGTTGCGGCGTCCGGCCACGGTAGAAGGCGGATCCGCGGCGGAGCTGATTCAACGGTGACGAATTCCGGTGCCGCCGGTGGCCAATCCTCAGCAATTCGGTTGCGGTCGCCTTCAACACAGCCGAAGGGAGCCCCTGGGTTCCACAATTCGAGCTCGGTCGTCGGCAAGCCTGGATTCGCCCGCGGCGGGTCTCTCCCTCTCCCCTCCGTCGTCGATGGTGGCTCTGTGTCGCTAGGTCTGCGCGGCGTAATGGACAAGGAAGGGAAGGATGCGATGGCGGCTGCGGCTTTATCTCACCGCGGAACGAATTGGAGCGCGTGGCCCGGGATTCCCGTCAACGACGTGCCCGCCATGCTCGGAGATGCCGTTGGGAGAAGAACCTGACGAAGCGGGCCCACGCGTCTGTGGGAGTAACCGAGAGGAGGAGAACGCGGGCGCAAACGGTGACTTACGGGTGGGTCCCATACGGCAGAGAGCCAGCGTGCGCGCGTGAGAGAGGCTGGACGAAGCTGACAGAGGGTCCCGCGATTCAGTGAAGCGTGCGCGCGCCATCAAATGAATCCCGAGCGACTGACCCCGGGCCCCAGGTGTCGGCGTCGTGATGCCTGGTGGGCGCGCGGGTCAGATTAGATAGTGGGCCGAATTGAGGTTAGCTGGCCAGGTAAGCTTTTATTCTTTTTCTTTTTCATTTTTCTTTCTATTTTCTTCATTTTCAAACCCAATTTGAGTTCAAGTTTAAATTCAAACTTTGTGAATAACTTGTCCTCAGTTTGGATTGTATAATTTAATAATATAAGTGTGAAGGATGTTTATTCTGATTTTTATTTTATTATCTGTAGTATTTTTCTTAGTTCTTCCCTTCTCTTAATTCAAACCCTAATTTTCAAATTTAGGGTTTTAATCCCACTTCTATCAATTCTTATATTATTATCTTTAACATTATTATTTTATTTAATGCACAGACATATAAACTCCAACATATGCACTTTTTTTTATTTTAGAATCATTGTTTTATTTAGTCACTCTCAATTACATAGGTGCTCTTTTTATGATGCATATGAGACACACAAAATGAGGAGCTCTCTCTATTACTCTTGGTATACAACTTTGAGTATTACAACGCGGTCGAGCAGGAGGTCAAGCGCCCAGGGAGCCGGACGCGCAGGGTGAGCTCGGCAGGAGATTGCACTCGTCCATGGAAGAGATGTGCGATTGGGCGCAGGGAGAGAGAGGCACAGCTGAGAGCGGGAGATGCCGTGAGAGCTCGACGGCCGGAGGTTGAAGATGACCCGGAGGCCAACGCGCACAGGAACAAGGTCCACGGAGCAGGAGACCAGAGAGGGAGGCGGCCGAGCTGCCGAACGCCTCAGAGAGAGACGCGCGCGGCTGGAGAGAGATGAGATAGAGGAGCGGCGCGGCTGGTGCAGCGAGGAGCGGTCGATGCCCGTAGAAGATAAAAACGACGGTGAGAAAAATCCTGAGTAGAGGGGCGGCGGGGATAAGGAAGGAGATGGATATTTTCTTCCCAAAATTTTTTTTTATTTTATCTGTTTTCTCTCTTTTTTTATAGAAAATCGTAGATATTTTTGAAGCAAGATTTTTAGCGATAACAAAAAGATCAACGGTACTTGTAACATGGTTTTGATTTGGCGAACACTTTGGAATCAAATAAATTAACACCCGTTATTTATATCTGGAGATTCAGATCGAGACGAGATACACACAAATCGAACCAAATGAGATTTGATCTAGTTAAAAATCAGATGAACATTCATCTAATAACTGAACACCTGGTTCCATAGCCAGGATAATTTATCAGTGAATCGAAGCTCAATTTTGGATTCTCGTACGCGATTTCACGATGGACGAGTAGGAACCGAATTATTTAATAATTGTTTATATCCGAAGATTTGGATCCGGGCGAGAAACAACAGACCGAAATACACTGATTTCGGCACTGATAATTTGTTCTGCGTGATTCGACCGAAATTAGCCGAAACCCGACCCGCTAATGTATACACGATTTCGCCATAAAATAGTGTGCTGAAGAATAAATAGAGACTTTTAAGAGTAGAGAAGCATGTAACCCATGTCCATATCAGCGATAATCATAAGACAGCTCCAAGCAAAGATGAGTGTCTCAGGATGTCGTTTCTCTATTGGACATAACATGTATCGCCTTAAGCTAATTTAGAGATGTCCAACAATAGAGACAATGTCTGCTAGAGGAACACATAAGGTTCCATGTGTGCAGTTTGCTTTTTCTGATGACATTGTACTATCTGAGTCTGCTGGGCGAGCGACTAATACGCGATTTCACCCACACAGAACCAGATGCAACCATCTTGGGTAAAACACATAAAAGTAGGTTTACCAACAAGTGGTCACGATAAGTTCATGACACATGAGACGGATGTGGATGTCGAATACTGTCACGGTTAACATGTGGTTAGCCCGAGAATTCAAGTCCACGAAAGATGGTATAGATTCGAGAGAATCACCAGCGGAGGGATCTGTAGATATGGACTTTACAACCAGTCCATTTTATCTAGTACTAATCATGGCTCGACCCGATCACTCATGCTGGAAAAGCACAGGTGAGGCGATCGAGGCACGACTAGAACGATGATTAGGTGGTTTCTGGCCGACTTAATCTCGATTCTTGTAAACACTTCCTTAAGAGGGTCTAAACCAAAGTGAGTTTAGACAACTCGATAAAACAATCTCTAAACTCAACCTTTGTTCACAAAGCAGTTACAAGTTAGTAAAACCAACTTGTTGAACTACTTTTGACATTGAGCAAGTCCTCTCAGTACCATCGGTAAGCCAAGGGTTGAGAGTTCACTCTGTTAACAAAAGGTCATGCATTTTGGGTAGAAATCCATTTGGTCAGGTTGTTCATCTGTTTCTTCATGTGAGATGAATTATCCACTTGGTTAGGGAATACATGGATTAAATAGGAGAGCGAATGAACAAACTCATGCATCTCAATAGCAGGGGAAATCATTCTCCAGTTTGAGAGCTAATCAGTTGTCTCTCGACACTAAAAGCTCCAAGGCTCCACCTTTACACAAAGGATGTAAAGGGAACTTGTATAAGTAGTCTCTACCAAGATCAACAGGATAGAGACCACACATGAAAGTGCTATGCCCTTTTGATCCAACGGAGATGATAGATGTTGCTTGATCACTTCACAAACAACATAGAAATTGTTTCAAGGAAGAGGTCTACGAAAGATAACATATTGATATAATCTCATAATGTATTATGACTACTAACTGTGATACTAGCGTGTGTCGAGTAGCGCAACCATGTGCGCACACACAGAAGGCCCTCGGTTTCGTCACGGCACCACTGGTTTTAGTCATAACACCATTATCAGACATAACCAATAAGAAATCTCACACGACACAAATGAATTGGGCAAGGGTGACAATACACAAAGAGATACTCCACCTGTAAGAATGGTTACAAGTAGAGAGCCAAACAGATCATGGCTCGATGAAATGAACAAGGCATGGCCATAACCTAAACTTGATGAAAGGAGTACTGAAAGGGAAATAGGGTCAAACCTTTTCCATATGAATTTTGGTGGTTGAATTGCCCAACACAAATTATTGGACTAACTAGTTTGCTCTAGAAAATATGTTCTACAGGTGCCAAAGGTTCACAACAAACCAATACAAAGTCAAAAGAAAGGGTTCAAAACAAAGGAGCAAAGTATACTGAAGGCAGCCCTGGTCAGGCGCACCGGACTATCCGGTGTGCCACCATGTCCGTTGCACCACTGGACAGTGTCCGGTGCACCAGGGAGGATTCAATCGAACTTGCCAGCTTCGGGAATTTGGGAGGCCGCTCCGCTATAATTCACCGGACTATCCGGTGTAACACCGGACTGTCCGGTGTGCCAGTGGAGCAACGACTACTTCGCGCCAATGGTCGTCTGCAGAAGGCATTAATGCGCTATAGTGCGCACCTACGCGCGCAGAAGTCAGAAAAGGAACCAGAAGGCGCACCGGACAGTCTACAGGACCTATCCGGTGCACCACCGGACTGTCCGATGGCCCCACAAGTCAGAGCTCCAATGGTCGAACCCTAACGGTTGGGTGACGTGGCTGGCGCACCAGACAGTGTCCGGTAGCGCACCAGACTGTCCGGTGCGCCCGTCGACGGAAGCCATCCCCAACGGCCATTTTGGTGGTTGGGGCTATAAATACCCCCAACCACCCCACATTCATGGCATCCAAGTTTTCAGCCTTCACACCTCATACAAGAGCTATAGCATTCAATACAGGACACAAACAAAGAGATCAAATCCTCTCCCAAGTCTGGAATCACTCCAAACAAATTAGTGACTAGAGAGAGAGACTTTTGTGTTCTTTTGAGCTCTTGCGCTTGGATTGCTTTTCTTCTTCCACATTCTTGTTTCCATAACACTTGTAATCAAAACAAGAGACACCAATTGTGTGGTGGTCCTTGTAGTGCACTTAGTGTCCCATTTGATTGAGAAGAGAAGCTCACTCGGTCTAAGTGACCGTTTGAGAGAGGGAAAGGGTTGAAAGAGACCCGGTCTTTGTGACCACCACAACGGGGAGTAGGTTCACAAGAACCGAACCTCGGTAAAACAAATCACTGTGCCATCCATTCTTATTTGCTTGTGATTTGTTTTTGCCCTCTCTTTCGGACTCGTTTATATTTCTAACACTAACCCTGGCTTGTAGTTGTGCTTAAGTTTATAATTTTCAAATTCCGCCTATTCACCCCCCCCTCTAGGCGACTTTCAATTGGTATCAGAACCTGATGCTTCATTAGAGCCTAACCGCTCGAAGTGATGTCGGGAGATCACGCCAAGAAGGAGATGGTGACTGGCGAGAAGCCCGTTACAAGCCACGGGAAGGCTCCATCGGGAGAGTCCCGCAACAAAGGGAAGGAGAAGGAATCCCCTTCACACAAGTCGCATCGGAGAGGCGAAAAGAAAAAGAAGATGAGGAAGGTGGTCTACTATGAGACCGGCTCTTCATCGCCATCCACCTCCAGCTCCGACGCGCCGTTCGTAACTTCTAAGCGTCATGTGCGCAAGAAGTTTAGTAAGATTCCCCTACACTACCCTCGCATTTCTAAACGTACTCCATTACTTTCCGTTCCATTAGGCAAACCACCGGTTTTTGACGGTGAAGATTATAACATGTGGAGTGATAAAATGAGACATCACCTAACCTCACTCCACACTAGTATTTGGAACGTTGTTGAGTTTGGTGTACAGGTACCATCCGTAGGGGATGAGGACTATGATTCAGACGAAGTTGCCCAAATCCGGCACTTCAACTCACAAGCTACCACAATACTCCTCGCCTCTCTAAGTCGAGAGGAGTATAACAAGGTGCAAGGATTGAAGAGCGCCAAGGAGATTTGGGACGTGCTCAAAATGGCACATGAAGGAGACGAGGAGACGAAGATCACCAAGAGGGAAATGATTGAGGGGGAGCTCGGTCGTTTCATGCTCAACCAAGGAGAAGACCTGCAAGCATGTACAACCGGCTAAAAACCTTGGTGAACTAAGTGCGCAACCTCGGGAGCACCAAGTGGTATGACCATGAAATGGTCAAGGTTATTCTTAGATCACTCGTATTTCTTAACCCCTCTCAAGTTTAATTAATTCGTGGTGATCCAAGATATAAACTAATGTCTCTCGAGGAAGTAATAGGCAAATTTGTGAGCTTTGAATTCATGATCAAAGGCTCCAATAAGATCATCGAGCAAGGCGTCTCCTCCTCCGTACCCGAAGCACAACCCGTTGCATTCAAGGCAACGGAGGAGAAGAAAGAAGACTCTACACCGAGTAGAGTCCCCATTGATGCCTCCAAGCTCGACAATGAGGAGATGGCGCTCATCATCAAGAGCTTTTGCCAAATCCTCAAGCAAAGGAAGGGGAAAGATTACAAGCCTCATTCCAAGAAGGTTTGCTACAAGTGTGGTAAGCCCGGTCATTTCATTGCTAAATGTCCATTATCTGGTGATAGTGACAGGGGCAATGACAAGAAGGGAAAGAGGAGAGAAAAGAAGAGGTACTACAAGAAGAAGGGTGGCGATGTCCATGTTTGCCGGGAGTGGGACTCCGACGAGAGCTCCATCGACTCCTCCTCCGACGAGGACGCCGCCAACATCACCGTCAACAAAGGGCTCCTCTTCCCCAACGTCGGCCACAAATGCCTCATGGCAAAGGACGACAAGAAGAAGAAGGTAAAATCCAAATCCTCCACTAAGTATGCAACATCTAGTGATGAGGCTAATTCTAGTGATGATGAGGATGATTTGTTTACTCTCTTTGCCAACTTAAACATGCAACAAAAGGAAAAATTAAATGAATTAATTAGTGATATTCATGAGAAGGATGAACTCTTGGATAGCCAAGAGGATTTCCTAATTAAAGAAAACAAAAAGCATGTTAAAGTTAAAAATGCTTATGCTCAGGAAGTAGAGAAAAATGAAAAATTAACTAGTGAGCTAAGAACTTGCCATGACATTGTTTCCAACCTTAGAAATGAGAATACTAAATTAATTGCTAAGGTTGAGAATTTAAATGTTTGTGATGATTCTCTTGTTAATCTTAGAAATGATAATACCAATTTGATTGCTAAGATTGATAAGTTGAATACCTCTCTTACTAGCCTTAGAAATGAGAATGAAAAATTGATTGCTAAGACTAAAGAACTAGATGTTTGCAATATTTCTATTTCCAATCTTAGAGATGAGAATGACATTTTACATGCTAAGATTGTTGAGTTAAATGATTGCAAACCCTCTACATCTACCGTTGAACATGTTTCTATTTGCACTAGATGTAGAGATGTTAATGTAGATGCTATTCATGATCACCTTGCTTTAATTAAACAACAAAATGATCACATAGCTACATTAACTGCTAAAATCAATGAGCATGACTTGGAAAATGAGAAATTTAAATTTGCTAGAAGTATGCTCTATAGTGGGAGACGCCCTGGTATTAAGGATGGCATTGGCTTCCAACAGGGAGACAATGTCAAGCTTAATGCCCCACCTAAAAGATTGTCTAATTTTGTTAAGGGCAAGGCTCCCATGGTTCAGGATAACGAGGGTTACATTTTATACCCTGCCGGTTATCCCGAACACAAAATTAGAAGAATTCAATCTAGGAAGTCTCACTCTGGCCCTAATCATGCTTTTATGTATAAGAGTGCGACATCTAGTTCTAGGCAATCAACCCATGCTAAATTGCCTAAGAAGGAAACTCCTAAAGCATCAAATGATCATAATGTTTCATTCAAAACCTTTGATGCTTCTTATGTGCTAATTAACAAATCCGGCAAGGTAGTTGCCAAGTATGTTGGGGGCAAACACAAGGGATCAAAGACTTGTGTTTGGGTACCCAAAGTTCTTGTATCTAATGTCAAAGAACCCAAAACTGTTTGGGTACCTAAAATCAAGAACTAAATCTGTTGTGTAGGTTTATGCATCCGGGGGCTCAAGTTGGATCATCGACAGCGGGTGCACAAACCATATGACTGGGGAGAAAAGAATGTTCTCCTCCTACGAGAAAAACCAAGATCCCCAACGAGCTATCACATTCAGGGATGGAAATCAAGGTTTGGTCAAAGGATTGGGTAAAATTGCTATATCACCTGACCATTCTATTTCAAATGTTTTTCTTGTAGATTCTTTAGATTACAACTTGCTTTCTGTTTCCCAATTATGTAAAATGGGTTACAACTGTCTTTTCACGGATACAGGTGTTACTGTATTTAGAAAAAGTGATGATTCAGTAGCTTTTAAGGGAGTATTAGAGGGTCAGCTATACTTAGTTGATTTCAATAGAGCTGAACTCGATACTTGCTTAATTGCTAAGACTAACATGGGTTGGCTCTGGCATCACCGACTAGCCCATGTTGGGATGAAGAATCTTCACAAGCTTCTAAAGGGAGAGCACATTTTGGGACTAACTAATGTGCATTTTGAGAAAGACAGGATTTGTAGCGCATGCCAAGCAGGGAAGCAAGTTGGTGTTCATTATCCACACAAGAACATCATGACGACTGACAGACCACTTGAGCTCCTCCACATGGACCTATTCAGCCCGATTTCTTACATAAGCATCGGCGGGAGTAAGTACTGTCTAGTTATTGTGGATGATTATTCTCGCTTCACTTGGGTATTCTTCTTACAGGAAAAATCTCAAACCTAAGAGACTTTGAAAGGATTCTTGAGACGGGCTCAAAATGAGTTCGGCTTGAGGATCAAGAAAATAAGAAGCGACAATGGGACAGAGTTCAAGAACTCACAAATAGAAGGCATTCTTGAGGAGGAGGGCACCAAGCATGAGTTCTCTTCTCCCTACACGCCACAACAAAATGGTGTAGTGGAGAGGAAGAATAGAACTCTATTGGACATGACAAGAACCATGCTTGATGAGTACAAGACTTTGGATCGGTTTTGGGCCGAGGTGGTCAACACCGCTTGCTACGCCATCAACCGGTTATATCTACACCGAATCCTCAAGAAGACATCTTATGAACTCCTCACCGGTAAAAAGCCCAATGTTTCATATTTTAGAGTCTTTGGTAGCAAATGCTTTATTCTTGTTAAAAGAGGTAGAAAATCTAAATTTGCTCCTAAGGCTGTAGAAGGCTTTTTACTAGGATATGATTCAAACACAAGGGCATATAGAGTCTTTAACAAGTCCACTAGACTAGTTGAAGTCTCTTGTGACATTGTGTTTGATGAGACTAATGGCTCTCAAGTAGAGCAAGTTGATCTTGATGAATTAGATGATGAAGAGGCTCCGTGCGTCATGCTAAGGAACATGTCCATTGGGGATGTGTGTCCTAAGGAATTTGAAGAGCCTACACAAGCACAAGATCAACCGTCTTCCTCCATGCAAGCATCTCCACCAACTCAAGATGAGGATGAGGCTCAAGATGATGAAGGAGAAGATCAAGAAGATGAGCCACCTCAAGAAGACGGCAATGATCAAGGGGGAGATGAAAATGATCAAGACAAGGAGGATGAACAAAATCCAAGACCGCCACACCCAAGAGTCCACCAAGCAATCCAACGAGATCACCCCGTGAACACCATCCTCGGCGATATTCATAAGGGGGTAACCACTCGATCTTGTGTTGCTCACTTTTGTGAACATTACTCGTTTGTTTCCTCTATTGAGCCACACAGGGTAGAGGAAGCACTTCAAGATTCGGATTGGGTGCTGGCGATACAAGAGGAGCTCAACAATTTTAAAAGGAATGAGGTATGGCATTTAGTTCCATGTCCTAACCAAAATATAGTAGGAACCAAGTGGGTCTTCTGCAACAAACAAGACGAGCATGTGAGAGCACCTAGAGGGGGGTGAATAGGTGATCCTGTAAAAACTTGAAACTTAATCCACAAAACTTGATTAAGAGTTAGCACAATAAAGCCAAGTGGCTAGAAAAGAGTTCTTACACAACACGATAACCACAAGAAGATCAACACAGAGATGGCATAGTGGTTTATCCCGTGGTTCGGCCAAGTCCAACACTTGCCTACTCCACGTTGTGGCGTCCCAACGGACGAGGGTTGCACTCAACCCCTTTCAAGCGGTCCAAAGACCCACTTGAATACCACGGTGTTTTGCTTTCACTTTACTATATCCCGCTTGCGAGGAATCTCCACAACTTGGAGCCACTCGCCCTTACACTTTGATTATCACAAAGAAGCATAGAAGTAAGGATGGGATGAGCAACGCACACAAGACACAAAATCAGAGCAACAACACGCACACAAGTCACAACACGAGCTCTCAACACAACTCAAAGAGTTCTCTACTCAAAATGGAGCTCTAGTTGCTATCACAAAGAATCGAATGCGTGGAATTGGAGTCTTTGTGCTTAGGAATGCTTAGAGAATGCTTGGTGTCATCCTCCATGCGTCTAGGGGTCCCTTTTATAGCCCAAAGACAGCTAGGAGCCATTGAGAGCATTCCAGGAAGGCAATTCTTGCCTTCTGTCGCCTGGCGCACCGGATAGTCTGGTGCGGATTTCTTTCCTTCTGTGGCGCAGCCGACCATTGAAGATCCAGAGCCGTTGGCGCACCAGACACTGTCCGGTGCACACCGGACAGTCCGGTGCCCCCATCTGACCGTTGGCTCGGCCACGCGTCGCGCGCGGATTACGCGGCCGACCATTGGCCCGGCTGACCGTTGGCTCACCGGACAGTCCGGTGCACCACCGGACAGTCCGGTGATTTATAGTTGTACGCCGTTAATCGCTTCCCGAGAGCGACGACTTCGCCTGAGAATGGCTCACCGGACAGTCCGATGCACCACCGGACAGTCCGGTGATTTATAGCCGTATGTCGTTGATCGCTTCCTGAGAGCAGCCAGTTGACAATCGCCAACCTAGCGCACCGGACACTGTCCGGTGCACCACCGGACAGTCCGATGCACCATTGGACAGTCCGGTGCACCCAGACTGCGCAGAGTCTTGGCTGCTTAGCCAAGTCTTTTCCAAATTGGTCTTTTCCTGTTTCTAGCACTTAGACACAATACATTAGTCTCCAAAACAATGTACTAAGTCTTAGAAACATACCTTTACTCTTGATTTGCACTTTGTCCATCAATTGGCATAGATTAACACTTAAGCACTTGTGTTGGCACTCAATCACCAAAATACTTAGAAATGGCCCAAGGGCACATTTCCCTTTCAATCTCCCCCTTTTTGGTGATTTATGTCAACGCAACAAAAAGCAACTAAAAGAAGTGCAACATTAATGCAATTGATAACTCAAATTTGTTTTGATTCAAATTTGGCATATTTGGATCATTCTTTGCCACCACTTGGTTTTGTTTTTTGCAAATCAACTTCAATTTCCTATCTCTAAGTCAAACACACTTGTTGAGACATAAAAAGAGTTGTTCCAAGAGAAATTGATCAAAGATTTCAAAAACTCCCCCTTTTCCCATAATCAACTATTCTCCCCACAAGAGGCCAACTTTTGACAAAAGAGACAACAAGAGAGTTTTGACAAACCAAAAGCTCTATTCTACTATTTTCAAAATTCTCAAGTGGTAGCTGATCCATTTATTGCTTTGGCCTTATTTTCTCCCCCTTTGGCATCAAGCACCAAAACAGGATCAATCTTGGCCCCAGAACCCCATTGCCTCACCAAAATCTTCAATTAAGAGTAAAAAAAGGCAATAAGAGCATGAAGATGAACTTGGAATAAGTTACCCTCTCATCGGAGTGCAGTGGAAGTCTTGCATGGTCCAAGTCCACCTTTCCCTTTCAATCCACCTTTGAGACTAAATCAAGTAAACTCAAGCACACAGTTAGTCTCAAAGGGTCAAGTTGTAGCATGCCTCCCCCTAAATAAGTGCATCACTTGCCAATGGACTTGTGGGGTCCGGGGATCATGAGGACAACTTGAGCACCATAAATAAACAACAAAATGCATAAGGGAACATGATCAAAGGCATAAACACATGTATGCTATAAATCAATCCAAGTTCCGCGAATCTAAGACATTTAGCTCATTACGCAGCCTGCAAAAGGTCTTCTCATCTAAAGGCTTGGTAAAGATATCGGCTAGCTGGTTCTCGGTGCTAAAATAAAACACTTCGATATCTCCCTTTTGCTGGTGGTCTCTCAAAAAGTGATGCCGGATGTCAATGTGCTCTGTGCGGCTGTGCTCAACGGGGTTGTCCGCCATGCGGATAGCACTCTCATTATCACATAGGAGTGGGACTTTGCTCATATTGTAGCCAAAGTCCTGGAGGGTTTGCCTCATCCAAAGTAGTTGCGCGCAACACTGTCCTGCGGCAACGTACTCGGCCTCAGCGGTGGATAGGGCAACGGAGGTTTGTTTCTTAGAACTCCACGACACCAGGGACCTTCCTAGAAATTGGCACATCCCTGATGTACTCTTCCTATTGACCTTACATCCAGCATAATCGGAGTCTGAGTATCCTATTAAGTCAAAGGTAGACTCCTTTGGATACCAGATCCCGAAGCAAGGTGTAGCGACTAAATATCTAAGAATTCGCTTCACAGCCACTAAGTGACACTCCCTTGGATTGGATTGAAATCTAGCACACATGCATACACTAAGCATAATATCCGGTCTACTAGCACATAAGTAAAGCAAGGAACCTATCATAGACCGGTATGGTTTTTGATCAACGGACTTACCTCCTTTGTTGAGGTCGACATGTCCGTCGGTTCCCATTGGAGTCTTTGCGGGCTTGGCTTCCTTCATCCCGAACCACTTTAGCAAGTCTTGCGTGTACTTTGTTTGGGAGATGAAGGTGCCATCCTTGAGTTGCTTCACTTGGAACCCAAGGAAGTAGTTCAAGTCGCCCATCATCGACATCTCAAACTTTTGAGTCATCACCCTGCTAAACTCTTCACAAGACTTTTGGTTAGTAGAACCAAATATTATGTCATCGACATAAATTTGGCACACAAATAAATCACCATCACAAGTCTTAGTGAATAAAGTCGGATCGACTTTCCCAGCCTTGAAAGCATTAGCAATTAAAAAGTCTCTAAGGCATTCATACCAGGCTCTTGGGGCTTGCTTAAGTCCATAGAGCGCCTTAGAGAGCTTACACACGTGGTCGGGGTACCGTTTATCCTTGAAGCCAGGGGGTTGCTCCACGTACACCTCCTCCTTGATTGGCCCATTGAGGAAAGCGATCTTCACATCCATTTGGAACAACCTGAACGAATGGTGAGCGGCATATGCTAGCAAAATACGAATAGACTCTAGCCTAGCCACAGGAGCGAAAGTCTCCTCAAAGTCCAAACCTGCGACTTGGGCATAACCTTTTGCCACAAATCGAGCCTTGTTCCTTGTCACCACTCTGTGCTTGTCTTGTTTGTTGCGAAACACCCACTTGGTTCCCACAACGTTTTGCTTGGGACGAGGCACCAGTGTCCAAACTTCATTTCTCTTGAAGTTATTGAGCTCTTCCTGCATGGCCAACACCCAGTCCGGATCTAGCAAAGCCTCTTCTACCCTGAAAGGCTCAATAGAAGAGATAAAAGAGTAATGCTCACAAAAATTAACTAATCTAGAGCGAGTAGTTACTCCCTTGCTAATGTCACCCAAAATTTGGTCGACGGGATGATTCCTTTGAATCGTCACTCGAACTTGAGTTGGAGGGGCCTGTGGTGTTTCTTCCTCTTCAACTTGGACATCCTGTGCTCCCCCTTGATCACACGCCTCTTCTTGAGGAACCTGTTCATCATTTTGAGTTGGGGGTGCACCATCATTGAGGAAGAAGGATGATCTTGCTCCTTTTGTTCCTGTGGCGTCACTTCTCCAATCGCCATGGTGCGTATTACGGCCGTTGGAACGTCTTCTTCATCTACATCATCAAGATCAACAACTTGCTCTCTTGCAGAGCCATTAGTCTCATCAAATACAACGTCGCTAGAGACTTCAACCAAACCCGATGATTTGTTGAAGACCCTATACGCCTTTGTATTTGAGTCATAACCTAACAAAAACCCTTCTACAGCTTTGGGAGCAAACTTAGAATTTCTACCTTTCTTTACTAGAATATAACATTTGCTCCCAAATACATGAAAGTAAGACACATTGGGTTTGTTACCGGTTAGAAGCTCGTACGAAGTCTTCTTGAGGAGGTGATGAAGGTACACCCGGTTTATGGCGTGACAAGCCATGTTCACGGCTTCCGACCAAAATCGCTCGGGCGTCTTGAATTCTCCAAGCATTGTCCTCGCCATGTCAATGAGCGTCCTGTTCTTCCTCTCTACCACACTGTTTTGCTGTGGTGTGTAGGGAGCGGAGAACTCGTGCTTGATCCCTTCCTCCTCAAGGTACTCCTCCACTTGAAGGTTCTTGAACTCGGACCCGTTGTCGCTCCTTATCTTCTTCACCTTGAGCTCAAACTCATTTTGAGCTCTCCTTAGGAAGCGCTTGAGAGTCCCTTGGGTTTCAGATTTATCCTGCAAGAAGAATACCCAAGTGAAGCAGGAAAAATCATCAACTATAACAAGACCATACTTACTTCCTCCTATGCTTAGATAGGCGACGGGTCCGAAGAGGTCCATATGAAGCAACTCCAAAGGTCTTGATGTGGTCATCACATTTTTGGTATGATGAGAGCTTCCCACCTGTTTGCATGCTTGACAAGCTGCACAAGGTCTATCTTTTTTCGAAAGTAACATTTGTTAGACCTATCACATGTTCTCCCTTTAGAAGTTTGTGAAGGTTCTTCATCCCCACATGTGCTAAGCGGCGATGCCACAGCCAGCCCATGCTAGTCTTAGCAATTAAGCATGCATCTAGACCGGCCTCCTCTTTTGCAAAATCAACTAAATAGAGTTTGTCGTCTAATACACCCTTAAAAGCTAATGAACCATCACTCCTTCTAAAGACAGACACATCTACATTTGTGAATAAACAGTTATATCCCATATTACAAAGCTGACTCACAGACAACAAGTTATATCCAAGCGACTCAACTAAAAATACATTGGAAATGGAGTGCTCGGATGAAATAGCTATTTTTCCTAACCCTTTCACCTTGCCTTGATTCCCGTCACCAAATATGATTGAGTCTTGGGAATCTTTGTTCTTGACGTAGGAGGTGAACATCTTCTTCTCCCCCGTCATGTGGTTTGTGCATCCGCTGTCGATAATCCAGCTTGATCCCCCGGATGCATAAACCTGCAAGGCAAATTTAGGCTTGGGTCTTAGGTACCCAACTCTTGTTGGGTCCTACAAGGTTAGTGACAATATCCTTAGGGACCCAAATGCAAGTTTTATCTCCCTTGCATTTTGCCCCTAATTTCCTAGCAATCACCTTTCTATCCTTTCTACAAATTGCAAAGGAAGCATTGCAAGCATGATAAATTGTAGAAGGTTCATTGTTTACTTTCCTAGGAACATGAACAACATTTCTTCTAGGCATGACATTTTTCCTAGTCAAATTTCTATTATGCATAATAGAAGAACTTGAGGCAATCATTGCATTTGAATTGTAAGCATTACAATTCCTATCATAATGAACATTTCTAGAAAATTTCCTATCATGGTACATGAAAGCATGGTTCTTTTGACAACTATTAGTCATAGGGGCCTTCCCTTTCTCCTTGGCGGGAATGGGAGCCTTATGACTAGTTAAGTTCTTGACTTCCCTCTTGAAGCCAAGCCCATCCTTAATTGAGGGGTGTCTACAAATAGTGTAGGCATCCCTTGCAAATTTTAGTTTGTCAAATTCATCCTTGCTAGTCTTAAGTTGGGCATTAAGACTAGCCACTTCACCATTTAGTTTTGCAATGGAAACTAGATGTTCACTACAAGCATCAACATTAAAATCTTTGCACCTATTGCAAATCACAACATGTTCTACACAAGAGTTAGATCTATTTGCTACTTCTAACTTAGCATTCAAGTCATCATTAATACTCTCTAAGTTAGAAATAGACTCATGGCATGTAGATAGTTCACATGAAAGCATTTCATTTCTTTTGACTTCTAGAGCAAGAGAATTTTGCGCACTAATAAATTTATCATGCTCTTCATACAAAAGATCCTCTTGCTTTTCTAACAATCTATTCTTATCATTTAAAGCATCAATCAACTCATTAATCTTATCAATCTTAGTTCTATATAAGCCTTTGAATAAGCATGAATAGTCAATTTCATCATCACTAGATTCATCTTCACTTGAAGAAGTGTAAGTACTAGTATTACGATTGCTTACCTTCTTTTCCCTTGCCATGAGGCAGGTGTGATGCTCGTTGGGGAAGAGGGATGATTTTTTGAAGGCGGTGGCGGCGAGTCCTTCGTTGTCGGAGTCAGACGAGGAGCAATCCGAATCCCACTCCTTTCCAAGATGTGCCTCACCCTTTGCCTTCTTGTAGTTCTTCTTCTTTTCCCACTTTCCACTCTTCTTTTCCTGGTCACTCTCATTATCGGGACAATTAGCGATAAAGTGACCAATCTTACCACATTTGAAACAGGAGCGCTTCCCCTTCGTCTTGTTCTTGTTGGGGTGCTCCTTGCGACCCTTTAGCGCCGTCTTGAACCGCTTGATGATGAGGGCCATTTCTTCCTCATTAAGCCCGGCCGCCTCAACTTGCGCCACCTTGCTAGGTAGCGCCTCCTTGCTCCTTGTTGCTTTGAGAGCCACGGTTTGAGGCTCGTGGATTGGGCCATTCAATGCATCGTCGACGTATCTTGCCTCCTTGATCATCATCCGCTCGCTTACAAACTTCCCAAGTACTTCTTCGGGCGACATCTTGGTGTACCTAGGATTCTCACGAATATTGTTTACAAGATGTGGATCAAGGACAGTAAAAGAACTTAGCATTAGGCGGACGACATCGTGGTCCGTCCATCGTGTGCTTCCATAGCTTCTTATTTTGTTGATGAGGGTCTTGAGCCGGTTGTACGTTTGGGTTGGCTCCTCTCCCCTGATCATTGCGAATCTCCCAAGTTTGCCCTCCACCAACTCCATCTTGGTGAGCATGGTGACGTCATTTCCCTCATGTGATATCTTGAGGGTGTCCCAGATCTGCCTGGCATTGTCCAAGCCGCTCACCTTATTGTATTCTTCCCTGCACAAAGATGCTAAAAGGACAGTAGTAGCTTGTGCATTTTTATGGATTTGTTCATTGATGAACATGGGACTATCTGTACTATCAAAGTGCATTCGATTTTCTACTATCTCCCATATACTTGGATAGAGAGAGAGAGAACAAGTGGCTATGCATTTTGTGACTCTAAAATCCGTAGTCCTCTCCATCAAAGTGAGGGGGTTTACCGAGGGGAATGGAAAGCAAATGAGTATTGGAACTTTGCGGAATACGAGAATAATCAAAGGAAAAATTTGAATTAACCGTCTTCTTTTTCTCGTAGTCGCTGTCGTTGTCCTTTTGGGAAGAGGAAGATTTGTCGCTGTCGTAGTAGACTATCTCCTTGATGCGCCTTGTTTTCTTCTTCTTCCTGTCTTTTCTTTTGTGGCCCGAGCCTGAGTCAGTAGGATTGTCATCTTTCGGCTCGTTAAATAAGGACTCCTTCTCCTTATCATTGACCACCATCCCCTTGCCCTTAGGATCCATCTCTTCGAGCAATTAGTCCCTTCGTGAAGAGAACGGCTCTGATACCAATTGAGAGCACCTAGAGGGGGGGTGAATAGGTGATCCTGTAAAAACTTGAAACTTAATCCATAAAACTTGATTAAGAGTTAGCACAATAAAGCCAAGTGGCTAGAAAAGAGTTCTTGCACAACACGATAACCACAAGAAGATCAACACAGAGATGGCACAGTGGTTTATCCCGTGGTTCGGCCAAGTCCAACACTTGCCTACTCCACGTTGTGGCGTCCCAACGGACGAGGGTTGCACTCAACCCCTTTCAAGCGGTCCAAAGACCCACTTGAATACCATGGTGTTTTGCTTTCACTTTACTATATCCCGCTTGCGAGGAATCTCCACAACTTGGAGCCTCTCGCCCTTACACTTTGATTATCACAAAGAAGCACAGAAGTAAGGATGGGATGAGCAACGCATACAAGACACAAAATCAGAGCAACAACACGCACACAAGTCACAACACGAGCTCTCAACACAACTCAAAGAGTTCTCTACTCAAAATGGAGCTCTAGTTGCTATCACAAAGAATCGAATGCGCGGAATTGGAGTCTTGGTGCTTAGGAATGCTTATAGAATGCTTGGTGTCATCCTCCATGCGCCTAGGGGTCCCTTTTATAGCCCCAAGACAGCTAGGAGCCGTTGAGAGCATTCCAGGAAGGCAATTCTTGCCTTCTGTCGCCTGGCGCACCGGACAGTCCGGTGCAGATTTCTTTCCTTCTGTGGCGCAGCCGACCGTTGAAGATCCAGAGCCGTTGGCGCACCGGACACTGTCCGGTGCACACCGGACAGTCCGGTGCCCCCATCTAACCGTTGGTTCGGCCACGCGTCACGCGCGGATTACGCGGCCGACCATTGGCCCGGCTGACCGTTGGCTCACCGGACAGTCCGGTGCACCACCGGACAGTCCAGTGATTTATAGCCGTACGCTGTTAATCGCTTCCCGAGAGCAACGACTTCGCCTGAGAATGGCTCACCGGACAGTCTGGTGCACCACCGGACAGTCCGGTGATTTATAGCCGTAAGCCGTTGATCGCTTCCCGAGAGCAGCCAGTTGACAGTCGCCAACCTGGCGCACTGAACACTGTCCGGTGCACCCAGACTGCGCAGAGTCTTGGCTGCTTAGCCAAGTCTTTTCCAAATTGGTCTTTTCCTATTTCTAGCACTTAGACACAATACATTAGTCTCCAAAACAATGTACTAAGTCTTAGAAACATACCTTTACTCTTGATTTACACTTTGTCCATCAATTGGCATAGATTAACACTTAAGCACTTGTGTTGGCACTCAATCACCAAAATACTTAGAAATGGCCCAAGGGCACATTTCCCTTTCAGCATGGTGTGGTGACAAGGAACAAGGCACGACTTGTGGCAAAAGGGTATTCACAAGTTGAAGGTTTGGATTTTGGAGAAACCTATGCACCCGTAGCTAGGCTTGAGTCAATTCGCATATTACTTGCCTATGCTACTTACCATGGCTTTAAGCTTTACCAAATGGACGTGATGAGTGCCTTCCTCAATGGACCAATCAAGGAAGAGGTCTATGTTGAGCAACCTCCTGACTTTGAAGATAGTGAGTATTCTAACCACGTGTATAAACTCTCTAAGGCGCTTTATGGGCTCAAGCAAGCCCCAAGAGCATGGTATGAATGCCTAAGTGATTTCCTTATCGCTAATGGCTTCAAAGTCGGCAAGGCCGATCCTACTTTATTCACTAAAACCATTGAAAATGATTTGTTTGTATGCCAAATTTATGTTGATGATATCATATTTGGGTCTACTAACAAATCTATTTGTGAAGAGTTTAGTAGGATCATGATTCAAAAATTCGAGATGTCTATGATGGGGGAGTTGAAGTATTTTCTAGGATTTCAAGTGAAGCAACTCCAAGAGGGAACCTTCATCAGCCAAACGAAGTACATTCAAGATATACTCACTAAGTTTGGAATGAAGGATGCCAAGCCCATCAAGACACCCATGGGAACCAATGGGCATCTCGACACGGGAGGTAAATCTGTAGATCAAAAGGTATATCAGTCGATGATAGGATCTTTACTCTATTTATGTGCATCTCGATCGGACATTATGCTTTCTGTATGCATGTGTGCAAGGTTCCAAGCCGACCCTAAGGAAGTTCACCTTAGGGCCGTAAAGTGAATCTTGAGATATTTAGTTCAAACACCTAAGTTTGGTCTTTGGTACCCCAAGGGATCCTCATTTGATTTATTAGGATATTCCGATGCTGATTGGGTAGGGTGTAAGATTGATAGGAAGAGCACATCAGGGACTTGTTAGTTTCTAGGGAGATCCCTGGTGTCTTGGGCTTCAAAGAAATAAAACTCAGTAGCTCTTTCTACCGCCGAAGCCGAGTACATTGCCGTAGGCCATTGTTGCACGCAATTGCTTTGGATGAGGCAAACCCTTAGGGACTATGGCTACAAGTTTAGCAAAGTCCCTCTCCTATGTGACAATGAGAGTGCAATCCGCATGGCAGATAATCCCGTTGAACACAGCCGCACTAAGCACATAGCCATTCGGTATCACTTTCTGAGAGATCACCAACAAAAGGGGGATATCGAGATAGCCTATATAAACACCAAAGATTAATTGGCTGATATCTTTACCAAGCCTTTCGATGAGCAATCCTTTACCAAACTTAGGAATGAGCTAAATATTCTTGATTCTAGGAATTTTGATTGATTCTTTGCACACATAGCTCATTTATATACCTTCGATCATATCTCTTTTTATGTCTATGACTAATGTGTTTTCAAGTGTTGTCTTATGCATAATCATAGATATTGAAAGGGAAATGGAGTATTCGGCAAAGAAGGCGCTTCCACTCAACTCCAATTGTATTTGCTAGTACTCTGCATCGTTCTCCACTTTGGTATAATCTTCACTTATATTTTTGTTTGCCAAAGGGGGAGAAATTTGGAAAAAGGGCTTATATCTCACTCACAAGTATCCGTTTTTGGCGATTCATGCCAAAGGGGGAGAAAGTATGAGCCCAAAGCAAAAGGACCGCACCACCACCGAATTTAAAAAAAAGTTTTTCGAATTGATATCTTATTATGTTCAAAAGGGGGAGAAAGTAGTATCTTCAAAACTTGCAAAACCCTCTTGAAAACTAAGAGGAGAATTTTATTTAGGGGAGTTTTGTTTAAGTCAAAGGAAAAGCATTTGAGACAGGGGGAGAAAATTTCAAATCTTGAAAATACTTTCTTCAATCTTATTAATGTACCTTTGACTATTTGCAAAAGGTTTTTGAAAAGAATTTTACAAAGAATTTGCAAAACAAAACCCGTGGTGCAAATGCGGTCCAAAATTTTAAATAAGAAGAAAAACCATCCATGCATATCTATTGAAATAAGTATATTGGTTTCAATTCCAAGCAACCTTTACACTTACATTGTGCAAACTAGTTCAATTCTGCACTTTTATATTTGCTTTGGTTTGTGTTGGCATCAATCACCAAAAAGGGGGAGATTGAAAGGGAAATAGGGTCAAACCTTTTCCATATGAATTTTGGTGGTTGAATTGCCCAACACAAATTATTAGACTAACTAGTTTGCTCTAGAAAATATGTTCTACAGGTGCCAAAGGTTAACAACAAACCAATACAAAGTCAAAAGAAAGGGTTCAAAACAAAGGAGCAAAGTATACTGAAGGCAGCCCTGGTCTGGCGCACCGGACTGTCCGGTGTGCCACCGGACAGTGTCTGGTGCACCGGGGAGGATTCAATCGAACTTGCCAGCTTCGGGAATTTGGGAGGCCGCTCCGCTATAATTCACCGGACTGTAGACTATCCGGTGTGCCAGCGGAGCAACGGCTACTTCGTGCCAATGATCGTCTGCAGAAGGCATTAAATGCGCTACAGTGCGCGCCTGCGCGCAGAAGTCAGAGTAGGCACCAGAAGGCGCACCGGACAGTGTACAGGACCTGTCCGGTGCACCACCGGACTGTCCGATGGCCCCACAAGTCAGAGCTCCAACAGTCGAACCCTAACGGTTGGGTGACGTGGCTGGCGCACCGGACAGTGTCCGGTGGCACACCGGACTGTCCGGTGCGCCCGTCAACAGAAGCCATCCCCAACGGTCATTTTGGTGGTTGGGGCTATAAATACCCCCAACCACCCCACATTCATGGCATCCAAGTTTTCAGCCTTCACACCTCATACAAGAGCTATAGCATTCAATACAAGACACAAACAAAGAGATCAAATCCTCTCACAAGTCCGGAATCACTCCAAACAAATTAGTGACTAGAGAGAGACTTTTGTGTTCTTTTGAGCTCTTGTGCTTGGATTGCTTTTCTTCTTCCGCATTCTTGTTTCCATAACACTTGTAATCAAAACAAGAGGCACCAATTGTGTGGTGGTCCTTGTAGTGGACTTAGTGTCCCATTTTATTGAGAAGAGAAGCTCACTCGGTCTAAGTGACCGTTTGAGAGAGGGAAAGGGTTGAAAGAGACCCGGTCTTTGTGACCACCTCAACGGGGAGTAGGTTCGCAAGAACCGAACGTCGGTAAAACAAATCACCGTGCCATCCATTCTTATTTGCTTGTGATTTGTTTTTGCCCTCTCTTTCGGACTCGTTTATATTTCAAACGCTAACCCCGGCTTGTAGTTGTGCTTAAGTTTATAATTTTCAGATTCCGCCTATTCACCCCCCCCCCCCTCTAGGCGACTTTCAAGTACGATGGGAGACTGTTAATTCAGCCCCAAACATATTTCTATGCCCATCGTAGAGATCACAAGGTCAAGGATCAGTATCTGATTAGATACGGACGAAAAACAATCATAAGATTGAGTTGATATGCCTTAGATAGATATGAGGAAACCAAAGGCATCAAACTCAAGAAAATGGTCGGACATGTCTTTCCTAAATTAGGTTGGTAAAACAACATGGCGATCTTCAAGAACATGCAAACTGGATAAGGGACATCAGCTTGCACCAACCGAATAAAGGAATGGTTTTGGGAGGAAACATGACTTAAGATTCGTGTTTTAAGCTTAGGTACATTTTATGTCCAATAAGGAAATTGTCTACGCATTTATTTGCATGTGTTTGGTCATGGAGGGATAACAGAAAAATCAACCTTGGGTCATGGTTCACCAACTAAGAACATGGCCTAATTTTAGGTTTAGGCAAACAAGTCACTAACCTTCTATCGACACATCAAGCACAGAGCAAGCACATAAAGCACCCTAAGAGGTCACCTAAAGAATGGAAGACACCTATTTCATCGAAGTTCATAAGTCAGCATTACACCACATTATCTACAATCAATGGTTACTGGAATAAAGATGACAGAAGCATTTTGGGTGTTTAGGTGACAAACATGATGCAACAATCAGGATGCATGCTCGTCTTATTCGTCCTCACGAGTTTTGGCAACATACTGTGGCGATAGCGTTCTATCTCGGTGGCATACTTACGACTCTCACGATATTTTGCTAGTCGTCAGCTACACATACGTTTTCGAGGTTAGTGTACCTGTAGAAAATTCCATCACAACCTAATTCCCAATGATGCAATTCATACATGACAGTTTATCACAGTTTATACTCCATATATTGCTATATGGAGGCTAGCTCATCATTAAGCGCCGAGCCACGCATAGGCGCCGTTGCCATACTTTAACCATAGGGCAACTCATTATGGTAACTCACCTTCTTACCTGAGCATAGGTGCGTCATTACAAGTACATTACACGTCTCAGTATTCCCATGTCTGTATACCCATACACATCCATGGGGTATTAAATCCCAGAAAATTAATTACTCCACATCGCAACCTTCATATATACATATGTGTAACATGTATATAATCAAGCGCTTTTTATACTCTTCCCTAGACCGACGGTTGTTCGGTCATACTCTCACATCTTACCTTACCTGAGTGTCGATCCATTGACAACTGAATGGTCACAAAAATAACAATACACATGTATGCAATACCCCCGGTTGTGGGTTAGTGGTTCTTAAATAAGCCACCTGATAGTCCTTAACTTAGGGCTTAACAGAGGATGTCGCTAGCATTATAGTTTTTTAAATCTATTTTTCAAAACCAAACAATGTGTTTAGTTGAAAATAGGTTTTTCAAAACCAAAACTTTTGTTTTGAAAATACGTATGTGACCGTATCTACTTAATCCTGCTCCGATACCAGCCTGTGGCAGAACCTCCCAAGTTATCGGGCCCACATGCACCTGTCCTTGTCTCAAAGACCTTAGACTGCTATGCAGGTGCACCAGATAACTTAACAGGATCCGTCTGATTGCCCTAAGGACATCGGATAAACCACGTACAACCAAGATCGCGAGATTAAGTAATACAAATCAGACACACCAATATTTTTGCAGCGGAAATCTTATTACCAAATTTTACAAGTTACAAAAATTTTACATTATTTTATCGGAGTGATTACAATAGTGATTCATAGTTTTGAAATATATGCTAGCTTAAGTGACCATCCTCAATAAGAAGTGTAGAAGAATTACTTAGACTTATAAGAAGGCCGAGCCCACCGGCACTTAATACCATCACAGCAGCACAAGGTTAGAACCTGAAAAACAACAGGGAATAAAACCCTGAGTACGGAATTACTCAGCAAAACTTACCCGACTAAAGAAAAGACTCTCAAGGGTATGCTGGCTAGAGGGATTCTAGGTATGTCTTATCAAGAATCAAAGACTCTGTTTTGCAGAAAAGCTTACTACGAGTGGATCCTTAAAATCCAATTTTACTTGTCAGGTTAAGTAAAGTTACCTGCATCTAGAGTTCTTTCTACCCTTGTTCAAGTACTTGACCTATACTATCCAATTTCTTAGCAACCCTTCATCTTCACTGAATTGCTACGTGTAGGGCAGTGACCAAGTCTTCATATCCGCGAAGTTACGGCGATCCGAATCGATTATACTCAGCTGAGGATCTCCAATCACACGACATATGTAGCACTTAACCCTTGCATATGTCAACTCGCCACCGGGGTTCTTAAGACCATATCAGGTTCACGCCAACCGAGAGCACAGATACACCACCGTCCAGCCTCTTGCCACAGAGGGTACACGCTACTCTCGCCATCTCTCCACTCCCATTGTGTGTTATCTTATTCTGGTATTAGTCTGCCCGATGCAAAGCTTACCCATGACGAGGCATGTGACCAGTTAAAGGATCCTCGATCATCAAGCCTACATCGACACGGTCCTTAATCGACTCAGACGGAGACACTACACCGAGACTCCCTTCTCGTGCAAGTCAACCGCCCGGTCTCAGCTTTATCATTTAAACCCAAAGTTTGGTACCTGGCAGAGGTACATCTTTTCCGATGTTGAACCCATCAAGGCCTTTGACAGATTCACCATCACATGTTTTTCTTTTCGAAAACATTCCCACCCACTGAAGCATCACCTTTGTTTTAAAACAAAACATTTTTGTTTACTAAAGCAAGGCTAAGCATCAAAACTCTTTTCAAAAAGGGTGTCAAGGAAGGGTAATCAATTTTCCAAGGAAGGAAATGCATCAACGGTTTAGCACACAACTCCTATCACCTAATGCATCAAACAAGGTGATAAAGATTTTAAAAACATCAAGGAGGTGGTGAATGCACCGGGGCTTGCCTGAATAACACTAGGTTAGTGTTGTTAGACGACGTCCACTTGACGACCATCTTTTGTCTTGACATTCGCCAGATTATCTATCTTCAGTTTCGTTCATCAGTATCACCATGTGGTCGATTTAGTTCTGGTTCTCCGCATCACGTGGTTAATTCACGTACCTGAATGAAATGCATTATGCACATGAATGCACATAGACAGAAATATTACAAACCTAAATAGTGTTACGCGATAGCGGATTTAAATACCTAGCGGCGAGGCGTTGTACAATTTTATATCAAAATACTAGTTATCGACGTATGACTAAGCGCAATAATTACGCTTCTCGAACCTAATGCTAACATCACGAACAACAAACTATACACATGAAATACAATTAGCCTAATCACAACTAATCAATTAATTAATTAAATTCTAAACTTATACCCTGCTTTATAAATTATACTACATCTTTATAAGTGATTAAAATATTTCATCAACACACATGCCTACTAATATTCTGCTCGGTATACTAATTCAGTGAATTGACCGAAATAGCGAAATAACTCGCCATAGCTGAATCTGGCTCAATAATCGCAAGAACCGCGAAGTCGACGAGAGTTTCATGACTCACGCAATTGATCGAGCACCTAATGAGCATCGCACTAGCACATTAATTTATTCAACGATCGAACTATTCTGAATAATTCATCAGCTTACCGTTTCAACAGCTGACTCGAATCCGCGAGATCGGTAGCGATTTTCCGATCCAGGCAATTTGTCGAATGCTTGGGGAATATCGCGCTGCTAGCTTCATCTTCACCCGATTCTTAGGATTTCTTGACGATGCACAGAACGATGATGAGTTGGAGACTTGCAGGGTCGAACACGACAAAGAGCTTCGGATCCCAACGCCAGTAGCAGGCAATTGAAAGATAAACCGTCGGAGGCAACAAGCATGTCGCGGACGTGACGGGTATTGACGACAAGAAGCAAGGGGGTTGCTGTTGCGATGGTGAAAGATGAAGGGCACTATGGAGCAGAGAGACACGCCTGGGAGCCGAGTATTGAGAGGTCCTGGCCGACGGCTAGACCGAGGCAATGGCGCGACAACACAACGACGTCGACGAAGCATCAACGGTGAGCTGGAGCAGAGCAGGCGTAGCCAGAGCATCTCGGCAGGGTGAGCGTATGGCGGGGCGGGCTGAGGACAATAGGGGAGGTGAGGTCGACGGCTGAAGATGATGACGGAGCAGCATGGACAGGGACACGCTGGTTTGGAGGGGAGGGTGCCACTGCGGCGTCGTTCAGTCCACGACGATCAGGACCAAGGCCGAACGCAGCCAACACGTAGAGGGAGGTAGGCGGGTTTGATGTGCGATGAGGTCGAGGGCGAGCTGGGAAGTCGCAGCAATGTAGCAGAGCATGCACAGGGGAACAGAGAGCACAGCGCGCAGGGCGAGCTCGGCTAAATCCGAGCCGGCAACAGGTAGCAGGGTGCGACATAGGAACTTGGACCAGAGCACAGGGAAGTAGGGCGCTGGGGCTGGGCGAGCTCCAAGCGGGGATCAGGAAGAAGCAGCGGCCAAGCTCGGCGGCCATGACCGAGCACCGCAGCGTGCGGCGCGTGGAAGACAGAGGGGCAGGCAGGAGCATGGCCAGGGAGAAACGCCTAGCACCATGGAAGAGCTTAGGGGCACGCAGGGAGCTGCAGAAAGAAGCCAGGAAAGCCAGGAGCTCTGGCCGAGCGCGACCATGGCGAAATTCGAGCAGAGACGGCTGCTAATTTTTCTCCATGCCAGAGCGTGCGACCGGGAGACAAAGAAGAAGCATAGGAGGGAGAGAAGCAGGGAGGGAGAGGATCTGGGCGCGGCAAACGGAAACGAGCAGGAAGCTCCACAACGTGCGGTGGGCGGGCGAGCTGGGGCCAAGCACCGGCAGAGAGGAGCAGTGAGGACGTTGTGGTTAGGGAGAAGCAGGGGCGCCGCTGCCTGCGACGGCGAGCAAAGCGCAGAGCGCACGAGCACGCGCAGCAGGGGGCACGTTCGAGCAGGAGGTCAAGCGCCCAGGGAGCCGGACGCGCAGGGTGAGCTCGGCAGGAGACTGCACTCGTCCATGGAAGAGATGTGCGATTGGACGCAGGGAGAGAGAGAGAGGCACAGTTGAGAGCGGGAGATGCCGTGAGAGCTCGATGGCCGAAGGTTGAAGATGACTCGGAGGCCGACGCGCACAGGAACAAGGTCCACAGCGCAGGAGACCAGAGAGGGAGGTGGCCGAGCTATCGAACGCCTGGGAGGGAGATGCGCGCGGTTAGAGAGAGATGAGAGAGAGAGAGGAGCGGCGTGGCTGGTGTGGCGAGGAGCGGCCGGCGCCCGTAGAAGATAAAAACGACGATGAGAAAATCCTGAGCAGAGGGGCGGCGGGGATAGGGAAGGAGATGGATATTTTCTTCCCAGATTTTTTTATTTTATCTGTTTTCTCTCTTTTTTATAGAAAATCGTAGATATTTTTGAAGCAAGATTTATAGCGATAACAAAAAGATCAACGGTACTTGTAATACGGTTTTGATTTGGCGAACACTTTAGAATCAAATGAATTGGCACCCGTTATTTATATCTGGAGATTCAGATCGAGACGAGATACACACGAATCGAACCAAACGAGATTTGATCTGGTTAAAAATCAGATGAACATTCATCTAATATCTGAACACATGGTTCCACAGCCAGGATAATTTATCAGTGAATCGAAGCTCAATTTTGGATTCTCGTACGCGATTTCACAGTGGACGAGTAGGAACCGAATTATTTAATAATTGTTTATATCCGAAGATTTGGATCCGGGCGAGGAGCGGTCGATGCCCGTAGAAGATAAAAACGACGGTGAGAAAAATCCTGAGTAGAGGGGCGGCGGGGATAAGGAAGGTGATGGATATTTTCTTCCCAATTTTTTTTTTTTATTTTATCTGTTTTCTCTCTTTTTTTATAGAAAATCGTAGATATTTTTGAAGCAAGATTTTTAGCGATAACAAAAAGATCAACGGTAATTGTAACATGGTTTTGATTTGGCGAACACTTTGGAATCAAATAAATTAACACCCGTTATTTATATCTGGAGATTCAGATCGAGACGAGATACACACAAATCGAACCAAATGAGATTTGATCTAGTTAAAAATCAGATGAACATTCATCTAATATCTGAACACCTGGTTCCATAGCCAGGATAATTTATCAGTGAATCGAAGCTCAATTTTGGATTCTCGTACGCGATTTCATGATGGACGAGTAGGAACCGAATTATTTAATAATTGTTTATATCCGAAGATTTAGATCCGGGCGAGAAACAACAGACCGAAATACACTGATTTCGGCACTGATAATTTGTTCTGCGTGATTCGACCGAAATTAGCCGAAACCCGACCCGCTAATGTATACACGATTTCGCTGTAAAACAGCGTGCTGAAGAATAAATTGGGTAATAACTTCGCGCACGATTTTCCTCGGACAACGCACGATACATATTATTTTGCCTCAAACATTTTAATCGTCGAGTTCTTCTTAATCTGTTCGGTATAAAATCATCCGAGTGAGTCGGGCTTCCGAATTCGTATTCGCGTGAGCGATGAATTTTAAATAATCATCGGATGCACCGATTTTCAGAACAAATATGTTCCGAACAATACAAAAATTTAGGACGAGCCCAAATAGATGCAACCGATGTCGAACTCGTGTCAGACGGAACAAATGCGATATTGAAATCGCGATAGGCGAAGATGTTTAAAATTTAGTGTCTGTTTTATCCACTAATATCACGTGCTTAAATCCATACTCATTGTCGAGAAGAATATAAACACCTGAGGTGTTACACAAACGGTCTTGGGTCCTTTGACATTAGAAACAAGCACCTTGGGTACCCAAACACAAGTCTTTGACCCCTTGTGTTTGCCCCCAACATATTTGGCAACTACTTTGTCTAATTTGTTAGTTAAAACATATGATGCGTCAAAACTCTTAAATGAAATGTTATGATCATTTGATGCAATAGGAGATTTCTTTTTAGGCATTTTAACATGAGTAAAACGCCTAGAACTAGATGCCTCACTCTTATACATAAAAGCATGATGAGAGCCAGAGTGAGACTTCCTAGAATGAATTCCCTTAATCTTTTCCTTAGGATAACCAGCAGGATATAAAATATAGCCCTCGTTATCCTGTGGCATGGGAGCTTTGCCCTTAACAAAATTAGACAATCTTTTAGGGGCATTAATTTTGACATTGCCTCCCTGTTGGAAGCCAATGTCATCCTTAATGTCAGGGCGTCTCCCACTATAGAGCATGCTTCTAGCAAATTTAAATTTTTCATTTTCCATCTCATGCTCATTAATTTTAGCATTAAGTTGAGCTATGTGATCATTTTGTTGTTTAATTAAAGCTAAGTGATCATGAATAGCATCAACATTAATGTCTCTACATCTAGTACAAATAGTAACATGATCAACACTAGATGTAGATGGTTTGCAAGCATTTAATTCATCAATCTTAGCATGTAACATAGCATTCTTATTTCTAAGATTGGAAATAGAAATATTGAAAACATTTAAATCTTTAGTCTTAGAAATTAATTTATCATTCTCAATCTTAAGGCTAGAAAGAGATTCATTCAACTTGTCAATTTTAGCAATCAAACTAGCATTATCATTTTTAAGTTTGACAAGAGAATCATCACAAACATTTGATTTCTCAACCTTAGCAATTAATTTGGCATTTTCATTTCTAAGGTTAGAGACAGTGTCATGGCAAGTGCTTAGCTCACTAGTCAATTTTTCACATTTTTCTACCTCTAGAGCATAAGCATTTTTAACCTTAACATGCTTCTTGTTTTCTTTAATAAGGAAGTCCTCTTGGCTATCCAAGAGTTCATCCTTCTCATGAATAACGCTAATCAATTCATTCAAATTTTCTTTTTGTTGCATGTTCATGTTGGCAAAAAGAGTGAGCAAGTTATCCTCATCATCACTAGAATTATCCTCATCACTAGAAATCGCATACTTAGTGGAGGATCTAGATTTTACCTTCTTCTTCTTGTCGTCCTTTGCCATGAGGCACTTGTGGCCGACGTTGGGGAAGAGAAGACCTTTGTTGACGGCGATGTTTGTGGCATCCTCATCGCAGGAGGAGTCGGTGGAGCTCTCGTCGGAGTCCCACTCCTAGCAAACATGGGCATTGTCGCCCTTCTTCTTGTAGTATCTCTTCTTCTCCTTCTTCTTCTTCCCCCTCTTGTCATCGCCCCTGTCACTGTCACAAGAAATAGGACATTTTGCTATAAAGTGACCGGGCTTACCACACTTGTAGCAAACTTTCTTAGAGCGGGGCTTGTAGTCTTTCCCCTCCTTTGCTTGAGGATTTGGCAGAAGCTCTTGATGATGAGCGTCATCTCCTCGTTGTTGAGCTTGGAGGCGTCGATGGGGAGTCTACTTGATGTAGACTCTTCTTTCTTCTCCTCTGTCGTCTTGAATGCAACGGGTTGTACCTCAGGTACGGAGGAGGCGCCTTGCTCGATGATCTTCTTGGAGTCTTTGATCATTAATTCAAAGCTCATAAATTTTCCTATCACTTCCTCGGGAGACATTAGTTTATATCTAAGATCACCACAAATTAATTGAACTTGTGTAGGATTGAGAAAAACGAGTGATCTTAGAATAACCTTGAACATTTCATGGTCATCCCATTTTGTGCTCCCGAGGTTGCGCACTTGATTTACCAAGGTCTTGAGTCGGTTGTACATAGCTTGTGGCTCCTCCCCTTGATTGAGCATGAAGCGACCGAGCTTCCCCTTGATCGTTTCCCTCTTGGTGATCTTGGTCACCTCGTCTCCTTCGTGCGCGGTCTTGAGCACATCCCAAATCTCCTTGGCGCTCTTCAACCCTTGCACCTTATTATACTCCTCTCGACTTAGAGAGGCGAGGAGTATAGTAGTGGCTTGGGAGTTGAAGTGCCGAATTTGGGCAACCTCGTCCGAATCATAATCTTCATCCCCCGGCGATGGTGCCTGCACTCCAAACTCAACAATGTCCCAAATACTAGCATGAAGTGAGGTTAGGTGATGCCTCATTTTATCACTCCACATGTTATAATCTTCACCCTCAAAAACGGGTGGTTTGCCTAGTGGGACAGAAAGTAAAGGAGTATGTTTTGAAATGTGAGGATAGCGTAGGGGGATCTTACTAAACTTCTTGCGCTCATGGCGCTTAGAAGTAATGGACGGCACGTCGGAGCCGGATGTAGATGGCGACGAAGAGTCGGTCTCGTAGTAGACCAGCTTCTTCATCTTCTTTTTCTTGTTGCCGCTCCGATGCGACTTGGTGTGTGAAGGGGATCCCTTTCCCTTGTTGCCGGACTCTCCCGATGGAGTCTTCCCGTGACTTGTGGCGGGCTTCTCGCCGGTCACCACCTCCTTCTTGGTGTGATCTCCCGACATCACTTTGAGTGGTTAAGCTCTAATGAAGTACCGGGCTCTGATATCAATTGAAAGTCGCCTAGAGGGGGCTGAATAGGCAGAATCTGAAAATTATAAACTTAAGCACACACTACAAGCCGGGGTTAGTGTTAGAAATAAAATCGAGTCCGAAAGAGAGGGCGAAAACAAATCACAAGCAAATGAAGAGTGTGACACGGTGATTTGTTTTACCGAGGTTCAGTTCTTGCAAACCTACTCCCCGTTGAGGTGGTCACAAAGACCGGGTCTCTTTCAACTCTTTCCCTCTCTCAAACGGTCACCTAGACCGAGTGAGCTTCTCTTCTCAATCAATCGAGACACTTAGTCCCCACAAGGACCACCACACAATTGGTGTCTCTTGCCTTGATTACAAATGACTTGGGAACAAGAAATGGGGAAGAAGAAAAGCGATCCAAGCGCAAGAGCTCAAAAGAACACGGCAAAACTCTCTCTTCTAGTCACTATTGCTTTGAGTGGAATTAGGACTTGGAGAGATTTTGATTCACTCTAATTGTGTCTTGTATTGAATGCAATAGCTCTTGTATTGAATGTGTTGGCTGAAAACTTGGATGCCTTGAAGTGTGGTGGTTGGGGGCATTTATAGCCCCACCCACCAAAATGGCCGTTGGGGAACCCTGCTGTCGACGGGCACACCGGACAGTCCGGTGCGCCACCGGACACTGTCCGGTGCGCCAGCCACGTCACCCAACCGTTAGGGTTCGACCGTTGGAACTTCTGACATCTGGGCCACCGGACAGTCCGGTGGTGCACCGGACAGTCCGATGGTGCACCGGACAGGTCCTGTTCACTGTCCAGTGCGCCTTCTGGCGCCTGCTCTAACTCTGTGCGCGCAGTCCGCACTATTCACTGTTCACTTTTGCAGTCGACCATTGGCGCGCTAGCCGTTGCTCCCGCTGGCACACCGGACAGTCCGGTGCTACACCGGACAGTCTGGTGAATTATAGCGAAGAGCAATTTCCAAAAACCCGAAGCTGAGGAGTTCGAGTTGATCCACCCTGGTGCACTGGACACTGTCCGGTGCGCCAGACCAGGGCAGCCTTCGGTTTTCTTTGCTCCTTTGTTTTGAACCCTTTCTTTTGACTTTGTATTGGTTTGTTGTGAACCTTTGACACCTGTAGAACATATATTTAGAGCAAACTAGTTAGTCCAGTTATTTGTGTTGGGCAATTCAACCACCAAAATCATTTAGGAAAAGGTTTGGTCCTATTTCCCTTTCAGCTGTATCACCCATCGAGGACCTCGACGGCCCTATCGTACACCTCCCACCGCCCGCTGTCCGACTCCCGCGCGAGAAGCATGTGAGAACCTCTCGCTTAATTTGCTTATTTCAGGTGTCCGAGGAGGCCGGAAATAATCTCTTTGTGGAATCCTGCATTCCTCTGCACGACTGCACGTACATTATTGTTTCATAGGACAATGCTACAGTTACACTCTTATCTAATTCGCACGTATCATTTTTGCAGCTTGGTGCTAGGACCTCACTGCTAGGATTAGTAGCTGCAAAGGATGGGGCAGATGTAACACTAACAGACATTGCGCAGACATTATTGTTTCTTTAATTGCAGGGCACCGGTGCTGTACTACGTGGTCCTGACGTTGCGGGACAGCGTGCACAAGGTCTTCTACGCCGTCGTCGAGGCCGCTGCAGTTCACGCAGACAACAGCCATCTTGGAGGTTAGTTGCTTGTTTTTCGTCCCCCGTTTTTGATTGCTCGGTCACAGTAAAACTTTCTGTTTACATTGTTTATGGGGGGTGTACTGTATTTAGTCAATTTCTTTGAAGTTATTCCATGGCACTGCTAGGTTCTTTTTGCTTTTGCACCCATGGACAGTCTGTTTTTTTAGATGTTAAACTAACATTGACAGAGTTGCATACCCATACATTTTGGAAATTAAAGCACGCTTTCTGTCTGGCTAGGTGTTTATATGATTTTGTTGTATTTTTCAGATACTTGTGTTGCCACCTTATCAGGGTGAAGGCCATGGTCTTGGTCTTCTTGAAGCAATCAACTATATTGCACAGTCTGAGAACATTTACGATGTTACAATAGAAAGCCCTTCTGATTACCTGCAGTATGTGAGATCATCCATTGACTGCCTCCGTTTGCTCATGTTTGATCTGATCAAACCTGCACTCGGTGCTATTGTCTCGTCTCTGAAGGAGACCAACCTGTCAAAAAGGGCCCAAAGTTTGAGAATGGTTCCACCAGCTGACCTGATGGAGACTGTCCGTCAGAAGCTGAAGATAAAGAAGAAATAGTTCCTCCGGTGCTGGGAAATTCTGATCTTCCTAAGCCTCGACTCTCAGGATCATAAGAGCATGGACAACTTTAGGGCCTGCATATATGACCTCATGAAGGGGGAGATCCTTGGCAGTGCCTCTAGAACTAACAGGAAGCATTTGTTGCAGATGCCAACTAGTTTCAATAAGGAGGCATCTTTTGTTGTGTATTGGACACATGAGATTGGGGATGAGGATGAACAAACTGTTAAGCAGCAGCCAGAGGATCTCAGGACGCAGGAGCAACAGCTCAATGAGCTCGTGGACATCCAAATCGAGGAGATTGCTGGGGTCGCCAAGAACGTCACTTCATGTGGCAAGGATAAGATGGCAGAGCTAGCGGTTCAATGAATCTGGGTGAGGTTCCTACTTCAAACGATGTTAAAATGTTGTCGTAGCTTATCTGGTGAGGTCTCTTTTACGGGTTGGCTTCTTGGTAGAAAGGGAATGTCACGGCATAGGCACTGAGTAGATTGTCATGGCAGATTATTATGTACTTCAATTCTGGAATATTTGATGGGAATGCTATTTTAGATTGCTTGGTAAGTGGGAACCGCCTCAAATCACAGAAGTAGAAATAGCTTCCGATTCAGCCAGAACCATTTCTCCAAAAATGTTCTATTATAGAATAAACAAGGCTTAGGAGATAGAAAACATTATTTACAATATAAATATGTAATATTATTATAAATATACCGACTCAAATAAAATGAACTGGTATTGAACAAACATTATAAAAAGTTGAACAACTATGTCAAAACATTTATTCGTGATTACCGCCAAGTACAATTTAATACAATTCAAGGAACAGAAAACAATCCAAGACACATGACCAGATTTTAGAAGCTGGCTCCAGCTTAAACCAACAATGGAGCTCCTCATCATCAGCAATTGTCCTATCACTTTTCTGCATCCAGCAAGGAATCCTTTCTTACATGCATCAAAGCACACATAGAACCTTTCAAATACTTGATCTTCAAACTCTGGATTCAGATACACCACAACTGTACTACCAAGGTTACTTCTCAAGAGCTCCAACTTGTAGTCATACACCTTGCTATACTCTCCTTTCATGGAGTCCAGAGCAGCCTTCAGGACCAATGCCTTTGCCCTCTTGCACTTGGACGGTGACACATCTGCAAGAAGGTCTTTTAGAACAGCTTTCTTTATCAACTCAACTTTCCATGTTGGATTGTCCTTAATCTCACTGAAATAATGCTTCGCAATTATGTTGGAGGTTACTAACCTATTGTCTCTCCTAGGTGGGCAAGAATGCTCATCTATAAAAGTGACAACCTTAAACCAATCTGATCTGGTAGTCTTGGGACCATAGATTAACCATTTGCATCCAGGCCAAGAATAGTTTGCCCTAACCCTATTCTTCTCATCTTTCTGAAAGTGCATGTGCTTGTGTGCTTTCAATCCATACTTCACAAGAGCTTTTTTAAACTGTCTACTGCATCTAAATGCCATTCCAAGTGAGAACATTGGAACTGGTGCTTTGCTATCATACCTGTTCTCTTGACAAAGCCACCTTTTAGACTCACCTTCACTGTTTTCTTCATATGGATACTCTTCACTGGAGTCATGATATGGACTCCCTGGGTCATCTAGGTTTGGAACTTCATCTACCAATTCTGTAGGGTTAATGTGTCCAATCCCTCCACTTTGTAGTCCTAGCTTCTTAGCCCTGATGTTCCTCTTCGCCTCATTGGCATATTTTCTGAAATCAATTGCTTCATCATCTTCCCCTGAACTGCATCTTCAATGGGTTGGAAGTAGTCTTTATCTAATGATTCAGTTTTAGTGTCTTCCTCTTTATCTTCTACTGGAAATTCAGCAAACCTATTATCTTCAATTTGCTTGCTGCTGCTACCATCTTCATCTTCTACAATTTGCTTACCCCTGCCACAATCTGCTGCATCTCCTAGACTGACTCCTTGTGATTCTTTGGAAGGTTGCTCAACCATTTGAAGACAGACAACAACTTCCTCAACAAAAATTTCTGCAACACCAGCATCAGTTATGTGACTAACCATTGTTAGGCAAGATGCATCATCGACTAGCAGTGCAAGACCATTGCTCAATTCCGCCCCTGGCTTCAACCAATGTAAACGCATAAAGTTCTTACTAACAACATGATCTGCTAGGTGGCCCTATATCTCTGGAAGAGAAACCTTGTCCAACTCCACATATGACAAATCACATTTGCCTCCTACATACTCAAGCTTCCCTTGATTTATCACAAATCCCCCACTATGATGGAACCTAATTGACAAATGATCCAACACATCCAACCTACATTTCATAAGGAAATGTTAATACACTTCCTAAATCATGCAGACCTGGGACTACAGCTACGCCGTCATCCATCCACCACAAGATACGGACCTTCCCCCAAAAACAATCTGCCAACTCCAAAACTACCAGCGACATGGACAAGTGGGTACTCACCTCTTGCTCATGATGCAAAGTGATCAGACGAGCAGCCTTCGATCATGGACTCATCGATCGCCTCATCGGAGATGGTGAAGGCGGAAGTGCGGAGGCTCCGAGGGCGCCACGCGGTCGAACAACGGAAGGATGGGCGGGCTCTCCAGCTTCCAACCCAAACCCACCTGTAGGTACTTGACATGGGGCCGATGAGGGCTGACAAGCAGGCCATAGGGCCAGGCTGGACGAGCGCGCCACCTAGGAGCCACGTTGGGTGCCCAGTAAGCAAAACAGCCTCCTAATACCGCCTTGGGGGTAATATGTACCGACATACAAAGTTTAATGTGTGGAATACCTGGTTTTCTAGGTCGGGGGGTTAAGTATCCCACCTTTCAAATGCCAGGGGGTTAAGTAGACTTTTTCCATCTTTTTTAGATGAACTCGATTGGAGTTATGGAGGGAAATTCGAATTTCAGATTATTGAGAGTTGATTTAGAGTTTTCAAGTGTTTTTTTATAATTTTTGAAACCGTGTGGTTTTCAAATTTGGATTCTTATGCCATCTCTAACAGATTCTCTATCATATCACCTATCACATCCCTTATTTTAAATTTCACTCAGCAAAAAGTGTCATCAACAGTTTGATATCATCTATTTTACACGATCCATCAGATACAGCCTTAGCAACCTCGGCCATGGGCTTGTTCGTTTCACCGTTAATCCATATGGATTGGATGATATTGAGTCGTTTGAATTCACAGCAAGTCAAAATTTATCTTAATCCATTCCAATACACTCTGATCCATATTGAATTAAAATAACCGAACAAGAGCTTACTAAATATTTTATGAAAGTGGCATGCATATCTTTTCTCTTCTCTTCTCAACTCCTTTAAAACACGAGTTCCCACTCTCATGTGTCACACGCGTAGATGAAACCATCCGCGTGTCCGCCTCCTCGCCAACCGCGACCTTGGGAGCGCACCGCATTCTCCGCGCTTTTGCCTCTGCACCAGCCGTGAGCTCGGCACTGCATAGTCCGCGCTCAAACCCATTCGCCCCCAAGCCGCTTCTGCATCCTCCGCACTGAAACTCATCTGTCGCCTCTGCGCCAGCCATGACCTCGAGACTGCATCCTCTACCCGCCTCTCACGCCGCCATCATAGCATCCCATCCCCTCTCTCGCCTCGCAGGGGCGGACCCACAGGGGAGTCCAGGTGGGCCACGGCACACCCTAAGTCAGGCCCACCAAGACCCCATCGGCCCCCTGCGATCAGACTTCCATTGTTTGGTTTGGTGATCACTTAATCTTCTAATTCCAATTTTCCATGACACGAGGACAAACGAGCAGATAGGATCACACAACCTTAGCGTTCCAACTTCCATCTCCACAAGCACTTGAGAAGGAGACTGGGGACCGGCGTCCAGCGAATCCATGAGCAGGTCTGTGACGCTGACGCCGCATCGCGCCCTTGCCTACATCGCCGCCTCCACTAGCCCTAACGCCAGCCACCTAGTGCCGGCCGCCGCCTCCACTAGCCCTAACGCCAGCCACCGTCGAGACACGTCGTCAGCTCGCCGCCATGCCAGCCTTGTCCTGCCATCCGGCAACAGCTCTCTGTTCAGCAAGCATCGCCTAAGCACTGAATTTTGGAGGTGGATATATATGTTATTGTTGATTTTTGTCTTGTTGGTTGTTGCTTGAGTAATAATTTTTGTCTTGTAGACATTCATTATTTTTTGTAATTGCTGAAATATAAAGTAGAGAACTTTTATGTTTAATTGTTCAATGTTAAACTTTAAATCTATTTATCCAATTGTTTACTAAATTTATTATGATATATATATATATATATTAGATAGAATTATACATAAAAATTTGTTGTGGCACACCCTATATGAAAATTCTAGGTCCACCACTGTCGCCTCGTTGTGGATAAGGATGGCATCTCCAGTTTTTTACCCCCCCCCCCTCCAAACACATTATGTGTAAGGGATAAGAAGGTTGATGCCTGTTTATTCCCCCCCCCTCCAAACACATTATGTGTAAGGGATAAGAAGGTTGATGCCTGTTTATTGTTTCGTATATATGTTTCATACTAATTTTTTACTCCCGTGGCAACGCACGGACACGAACCTAGTTGAACCTGAAGGCTCCACATAAAAAAATATTCACGTGGACCTACTGCAGAAGGAGGGTGATTTTGTATCCCGGCGGATGTATAGAGATCTGGCGAAGCAGTACAGTACAGTACAGGGACGGCGGATGACCGTCCCCCGCTGGATCAAACTGGCCTGCCCTAGCTATCCAAATACTCCGCAGGCATTGGAATTGGATGCTCACGACTAGATCACTCGCCCAAGAGGCCAAGACACAAGTCCATATGCAAACGGAAACACTCGGACAAGGGGCCATAGTTGTTGAGCAGTGACAACATGTCCATGCATCATGCATCTGAAGGCGACCGACCGAAGCACAAACAAACTGAATCACAGGTCAAACTGCGTTGATAGATATACCATGATTATGATATAGCAGTCTCCTTTCAAGTTGGTTGACTTCATAAGGCACTAAACAGTTCCCTACGTTGAGTTCCAGCTAAGTCAAACAACCAAAAAAAATCTCCCAAACGGGTCACATAATTCCCCGCCTAAACGCGAGGGCTCAGTTCTCCTGGTCCCCATCATCGTCATTGTCATCACCATCCAACTGCAAACCGCAAGATGTCATCAAACGAGGGAAAACTTGATCAACAAAACACAGAAAAACTACATGCTAGGGTTGAAATTCATGCCTTGCTAGTGTTGAGATTCAAGGGTAATAATGTGCTACAATGTATTGTTGCTACCCAAGTTTACCAGGGAATCAATTGTTTTTTTTTTTGGTTTAAAATCAGAAGGAAACATAGTGCAAGCAAGACAATAAGCTTACATTATCATCGTCGTCGTCGTCATCATCTTCTTCATCTCCTTCAAATTCATCTTCAACCTCCTGGAAAGAGAAAATGTAAGAACCAGACAAAAATATTTAAGATGAATGTAGGCAACAATACTGACATTGTTGAAGTACTTCAAAGGATTAGGCCACAAGTCTTCCTTGATGATCTCCGCCACCTGCGCAATTCAAAACCTCAGAAAATTCTCGAAGGAATTAAAAAATCATACAACTTCTGACCTTCCAAAACAAACACATGGCCCAGATTGCCAGTTGATGAGATAAACTAAATAAGTACAAGAATTCAAGCACAACAGTTTGCTTGGTGTTCTCAGTTTTTTTAAAAAAAAAGTCCGAAAATTAATTCAATACCAATAAACAAATACTGGACAAGACAGTTTTGTAATAGAGTTTGGTGACATGTGAATAACACTATCAAGATGAGTGGCATGAGTTTTTACCTCATCTTGCACACCATCAGCAAGACTCTTGAGCTCTGTATCACTAAACCAGGAGAAAAAACTGCAAGGAAAAACGAAATAAGACTAACTTCCAGTGTAAATGAAGGCAAAAATGGCAATGTACTGATGACATGCAAGAGAAGTCTTTGCAATAATCAACAAAAGTCTTCCATAATTCGATAAGAATATAGTTTAAATAAAGTTTCTAACTACAGTATCTTCTAAAAACAGGTATGCAGGTAACACATGGAAGCTATTAACTAGGGTATTCTACTAAAACAATACTGTTGCATGCAAGCCAAAAAAGACAAGAGATAGCAAGCAAGGTATCCAGAGAAAAGATTATGAGCATGCGACAAGGTTCACGCCAAGAGATGCACATTTTCTATCAATTTATGCCATTTTGGTACAGTTTCCAAGAGAATATCGACTTCAGTTTCTCAAGCGCTAGAAGACAATGGTATATCTTGTTGGCCACAAGGTAACATGTATCCAGATTGACTGAATGATTGACTAGATGACAAGCGGTGGCAGGCACAGGATTTCAAGAGCCTGAAATGACTTTAAAATCTATATATTAGAAGAAAACTGTAGGGGGGAATCTAGCTTGAGAAAGGTAACCAAGAGATGATTCGAGGAATTATATGACGTGTGATTTTGGTCTCAAACATGTAATTCAACCAAAATATCACAGTACACATGTATTATACATTCTATGTTAAATACTTCATGCCAAAAAAACAGTTGTACATTGTACACCCTTGACCCAAGGTAGGACCGCCCATAGTGACAAACACACCAAATTTGGCATGTCTCGTCTTACCTCCTTAAGAACCCTGAACTGACTTATAAGTTCACAACGGTTAGCAACTACAAGAACACAATAGAATTGAAGTACTTTTTTGTCAGACCTATTTGTATAGTTGCATACTTCCAGAACAAGTCAATGTATGTTAATGCTAAGTTCGTTAAAATTGAATGCATCATTGTCCAAAAGGTCATAAATTTGCATACAATAGGATTATTTGAAAGCCAGTGACCTCTAACCATAGAGCAACAAATGCAAGAGAAACAAACAGCTTAATCAATCCACTGGTTGTTCATTGGTCACAACAACGTTATTGTGCAATACCTCGGTATGTAGTAAGAAATCTACACAAACAACACAAGAATTCATGTAATACATAACAAAATGTGTGATTACATATCCTGCTGAGAAATAACACTTCAAAAGCATATACATTAAAAAATTATAGCATCACAGAAGGCTACAAACAAGAATGATATCATAGATGACTTCACAATCTAACTAGGAAGGGTAAACCAAAAGAAACAATAAACATGGTATTAATAACCAACCTTTCCACTACTAATGGCCGCTTGTTCCCCTTCTTGTTAATACCATTTTCATTTGCAGGTCCCTTCACATACATTATTGAAAAGGCATTAGACTTTCTACATCTAAAACAAACATTATGTGTAGCTTTGGAACATAACAGTACCATTCCATCCTTCCACTTAATTTGAGAAGCTTTGATTGTGGTTGTTCCATCATCAACAAAGGAATAGGTCTTTATAAGCTTTGTGTCTTCAAAGTACGGGTTCTCAGAGAAGTTCTGCCAGTTTTAAAAAATTAAACTAGGAAAAACAAGTGAACCAATGTGGAAACTCTAATTGACTGTAAGAAATGATACTTACAAGGTAAATGGAATATCCTGCCTTAACATCAGAATCATCGACATCAATGGAGTCCAAGTACTTGAATATCTGCAGCAAGAGATCATAAGATAACTCTATGTTACATACATACATATATACATACATAGATCCACGAAGAATAACCACAAAGCTGGTTTTAAATTCAAAAGGTTTCTTTTGCTTCATTTCAATATTCATAATTTCAAGGGATTGGGAAGTAAATTGTTTGAGGTATAGAATACCTTCTGATCCTCTTCAGTCAGAAGCTCACTCAGTAGAGGATGGCTCAAAAACTGTAGGTCAACAGCACATAACACAATAAATTAGAATCACATGCATCCATAAATACTTCCAGCAGAATTGCAGAAAGACACATTTGTATAGCACAGAGTAGCCTACAAACCGCTGTGAGCCAAAAGTCCGGGATGGTCTTGATAATGTCACCCCTCTTGAGATAGACAGGTCTGCGAATCTCACTGTATTTCTGCTCCACCTCCATAACCTTGTCACTTGCTTCCTCATTAACCTGTCAGCAATGAACAAAGGTATCATAAGCATGACAGTGCTATGTTTCATTTCATTCATAAAATTTCCATAGTAAATAGTATAGCTCGGAACCAATGATGGGCTTGTCTTAAAAAGACATCCTTTTTCAACAAAAAATCGACTCGCATGTATGCCATGGATGGGTGGCGTGGAGTAACAGGGCGCGCAATCAACAATGAGATAAGGTACCAAGTGTTTTTGAACACATGATCTGTGTTGCTTAATTTTGATTATAAATGCAGCATAAAAACTTCCACAGGAACCAACCCCTGCCTCGAGCACCAAAAGTTCCACAGTATCCACATCAAAATCACCTACCATATGCTGTGACTAAACTAGACATGTTTTATAACGCTATAAAAAACTGCAATATAATAAAAGTTACTGAGTTCAGCCACCAGAAGCACCTTACGTATCAGCCAGGACACAAGCCTCCTACGCTCTAGCTACACACTGTCACTATAATTCCGTTCTCCAACCTCCAGCGGCACAATTGGCACAGTGCCCGAACAGAACTAGCAACAACTGAACCGATACTGCTCAGTGCCGGACAATTCCAGCATACCAAAACACAACCTTACGCTCCTACGGTCCTACCCAAACCCCACTACCAAATCCAACAGTACCAACCACCCACAACCCACCACACCGCACGAAGGATAGGAAGAAGAGGCTTTCGGCTGACCTTCTCGAGCTCGTCCTGAATCTCCTGGAGCTTCTCGATGGAGAAGACAAGGGCGCCGTCGATTTGCTCGTTCTCCTCGCCGCCGTCGGCATCGGTCTTGGCCTTCTTCCCCTTGTCCGCCGGTGCCGTCATCGCAAACCGCTGGCCTGGCACGCCTCTTCGCTCTAGGGTTTTTAGCCTCGCTGTGTCGCCTGCCTGCGCGAGCTGGGAGACGGAGGGAAGAAGGTAGGAAAGGGAGGCGGAGCTGGGAGAAGGCAGTGGTGCCCGCGCGAGCTTTATTATATAGGGAGGTGCTGAGATTCGCGCTCGTGGAGTATTGGGTCGGCTTCGGGTGGGCCGGGCCGTCGGATCGGTGCGGGACTGTCCAATCCTGGGGGTTTTCTAAAACCCTAACCCTAAGGATTAGGTGCGGCCCGGCTTATGCTTGTCATTGTGCGTTCGGCGGCTTCGGACCCATAAGTGACAGTGTAGCTGTGTAGGGAACGTAGGAATGAGACAATTGGATACCCGATTTAGTTTTCCTTTTACTTATTGTATTTATATTACCATATTTAAAACGTTTCTTTATATATTTTTATTTTCATCCAATGAGTTCCTACTCCTTGTTAAACCCTACAAAGGATTGTGGGGTTAATACCAAATAGCAAAGTATCCATACCTTGCTATGGTTTCCATTTATACTTAATATAGAAAATAAAATACAAAGACATGTACGTTATGTTGGTTACGTGAGTGTGAATATAGATTTATAGTCAATAAATATGATTCTAATCTCTATTTAGGCTTAATTTTACCATTTAAATTTGGGGGTGTGGGGGGGGGGGGGGGACGACGACAATGGAAACCATAGAAACTGATATTGTCTCTTTGTGTTTATGCCACCGCGATAAGTGAATGGATAATAAGTGTTTTATATCTTACTAGTGCCTTTGTTACTAATAGGAGAATCCAGAGTCTAAACCCTAAACCTTGTGAACTGTCCTACATGGCAGGTTTTGTCTCTGTTCGCTCAATCAAGAAACATGGTACGTCATTTTTTATCTAATCTAAACTCATGGTTTAATAGATATGTTCAATCTAGATTGATTTCTTACAGTTAGATGGAAATTCTAGATTAAATTGTTGGAGTAAGATGTATGTTATAAATTAAATTCTCATAGTCATAGGATTTCATGGTCACGCGTGGTCGCCGCAAGTCGTGCTCGTCGCATGTGAAGTCGCACCATTCCTAGCCACTTGCGGCCCGTCGCATGTGAAGTCGCACCACTCCTGTCATGCGTGTTGTCGCATCAGTCTCCCCGCTATGCTCGGTCGTGCCCTAATGGGCTACCGCTGGGATGTGCATGCTTCCCATTTGGTTTGGATTGTTTTCCCAGTTTTTTATAGAAAAATAATTAATTTATACTTTTTTATTTATACTATCATGTTTAAAACTTTCAATATATATACTCATCGATAAGGGCATGTTTGTATCTAATGAGCTAAAATAAAAGTGACTAAAGATTAGTCACTTCTCTACTACTCTATAAGGATGTAACGTGGGTGTCCACAGGTACGTCATGCCCCGCTCCAGCGATCCTCACCCTCGCCAATCTCGTGCCTCCTCCGGTTCCTGGTGTCCGCCCACGCCTTGCCCGTGATCTCCGCCCAGTGAGCCTCTAGCCTCCTTCCTCCTCGTTTCCCTTGTGTCCCACTGAGCCGAGACACAAGCGGTGGAGAATAGGAGATGCTACCAATCAGCCGCTGGAGTGGCTGCGCAGGATGGTGTGGGGCAGCGTCGCCCGTCCTCACTAGACCCTGACGTCACCACCATCATCCTCCACCCTGTCTCCGAGCGTGAGACGCCTAACGGTGGGACTCCCACCTCCCCGTGAGACACCGGATCCGAGATCCCTTCCTCTCCCCTCTCGTGTAGGCCATGGGCCCGTAAGGAGGATCAATGGGGTACCTGTCGTCCCTGAGTAGCAAGGCGACGCACTTCGTGTTCGACGTCACCATCGTCATCCTCAACCCCGTCTTTGGCTATCCGAGCTCCCTTCCTCTCCCCCTCCATGCCCATGTGTTGCGAAAGAATGGTCACTTCCCACTGTGCCCCCCGCTCCCCCTCACCCCCCGCCCAACAGTGGGAACACCCCGTCGCGCAACAGTCGTCGTCCGTCCTCCCGGCCTTGGCATCCCTTCTCCCCGATCTGCTCCGCCCCCTCCGTGCGTCGCTAGGGTCCATGCCCAAGACATCGTTCGCCCCCATCCACACCCACACACACGCCGAGACGCCTACGTCGTCCTCACCCCCTAAACGCGGCCTGCTCCACGTTCTCCGTTGTGTCTCGCGCTCGAGACGCCCTCCCCCCTCCCCAGCCTGCTCCGCCCCTCCACGTGTCCCTGGGGTCCACGTCAAAGATGTTGTCCATAGAAACCATAGTGGGGGGGGACGACGACAATGGAAACCATAGAAACTGATATTGTCTCTTTGTGTTTATGCCACCGCGATAAGTGAATGGATAATAAGTGTTTTATATCTTACTAGTGCCTTTGTTACTAATAGGAGAATCCAGAGTCTAAACCCTAAACCTTGTGAACTGTCCTACATGGCAGGTTTTGTCTCTATTCGCTCAATCAAGAAACATGGTACGTCATTTTTTATCTACTCTAAACTCATGGTTTAATAGATATGTTCAATCTAGATTGATTTCTTACAGTTAGATGGAAATTCTAGATTAAATTGTTGGAGTAAGATGTATGTTATAAATTAAATTCTCATAGTCATAGGATTTCATGGTCACGCGTGGTCGTCGCAAGTCGTGCTCGTCGCATGTGAAGTCGCACCATTCCTAGCCACTTGCGGCCCGTCGCATGTGAAGTCGCACCACTCCTGTCATGCGTGTTGTCGCATCAGTCTCCCCGCTATGCTCGGTCGTGCCCTAATGGGCTACCGCTGGGATGTGCATGCTTCCCATTTGGTTTGGATTGTTTTCCCAGTTTTTTATAGAAAAATAATTAGTTTATACTTTTTTATTTATACTATCATGTTTAAAACTTTCAATATATATACTCATCGATAAGGGCATGTTTGTATCTAATGAGCTAAAATAAAAGTGACTAAAGATTAGTCACTTCTCTACTACTCTATAAGGATGTAACATGGGTGTCCACAGGTACGTCATGCCCCGCTCCAGCGATCCTCACCCTCGCCAATCTCGTGCCTCCTCCGGTTCCTGGTGTCCGCCCACGCCTTGCCCGTGATCTCCGCCCAGTGAGCCTCTAGCCTCCTTCCTCCCCGTTTCCCTTGTGTCCCACTGAGCCGAGACACAAGCGGTGGAGAATAGGAGATGCTACCAATCAGCCGCTGGAGTGGCTGCGCAGGATGGTGTGGGGTAGCGTCGCCCGTCCTCACTAGACCCCGACGTCACCACCATCATCCTCCACCCTGTCTCCGAGCGTGAGACGCCTAACGGTGGGACTCCCACCTCCCCGTGAGACACCGGATCCGAGATCCCTTCCTCTCCCCTCTCGTGTAGGCCATGGGCCCGTAAGGAGGATCAATGGGGTACCTGTCGTCCCTGAGTAGCAAGGCGACGCACTTCGTGTTCGATGTCACCATCGTCATCCTCAACCCCGTCTTTGGCTATCCGAGCTCCCTTCCTCTCCCCCTCCATGCCCATGTGTTGCGAAAGAATGGTCACTTCCCACTGTGCCCCCCGCTCCCCCTCACCCCTCGCCCAACAGTGGGAACACCCCGTCGCGCAGCAGTCGTCGTCCGTCCTCCCGGCCTTGGCATCCCTTCTCCCCGATCTGCTCCGCCCCCTCTGTGCGTCCCTAGGGTCCATGCCCGAGACGTCGTTCGCCCCCATCCACACCCACACACACGCCGAGACGCCTACGTCGTCCTCACCCCCTAAACGCGGCCTGCTCCGCGTTCTCCGTTGTGTCTCGCGCTCGAGACGCCCTCCCCCCTCCCCAGCCTGCTCCGCCCCTCCACGTGTCCCTGGGGTCCACGTCAAAGATGTTGTCCCCCTGCCCCGACTGCTCTATCTTGATCAGGGTTGCTCGCATGGGCTACCGCAGGTTCAGCGGCCGACGAGAGTAGATTGGGTGCTGCATGCTCGACATCTTCTTGTCTGAGGTGAGTGACTGACACGAGTCGCCTCTAATGGAATGTGCTTTTTGGGCATGATTTTTACATTGATCTGATAACCTGTTATTCTTGTGTAGTGTGGTAGTGTAGGAGATGGTCAATTTGTTTGTAGATGTAGCATTGTCTCATTATGCCATCAGTGTTGGATCTAATGCCTCTCAAGAGGCAGCGTGGAGGGGGTGAGGTGATTTGACTTGGTTCTGACCATTCTCGTTTTGGCTAGCAATGGTTGCCACCTTTCCCTAAGGTGGCTGGCAAGCTGGCAATGTGGAGGCAATGTAAGGCGGTTGTTAGTCACGCGGAGGGTATAGGATGCCAATTTTTTCCCTATGTTGTGAAATTTACCATTTTAGATTGTTTTCCACCTTTTTATGTAAAATTATTTTTTCTTCTATGTTGCACTTAAATAATTTTATACTGAATTTGTTTAATAAAATTTTAGTGTGCATTTAAACTGTATAAATGCTTTCTATTATTATTTATTTTATGTGTCTGTTAAAAATAATAAATAGAATAACGTAGGTCCCAAATCTTTTATTTGTATCTAATCATTTAAATCTCTACTACTTATTAAGGCTACAAGGGTAGCCTGCCATTCTGTGTTCTGCTATTTCCATTCCCTGTTCTGCTTTTCTCATTCACTCCTCCCCGCACACCCCATTCCCATGTTCTGCCACTCTCATTCCCTGTTCTATCTTTCCCATTCTACCCTCCCCGCAAAGCTCATTCTCATTCCACGTACATCCCACGTCTAGCTAAAAAATTTAAAACCACAACCCTGTTCTGCCTTTCTCATTCACTCCTCCCCGCATACCCCATTCGTATGTTCTGCCATTCCCATTCCCTGTCCTGTCTTTTCCATTCTATCCTCCCCACAAAGCCCATTCTTATTCTCATTCCCATGTACATCTCATGTCTAGCTAAAAAATTAAAAACACAAATGACCCCAAGGGGATTCAAACCCGCGACCTCTCAGACAAATGCGAGTAGTAGCTACTGCTACACCGCATGTGTGTTTATGTCTACATCTATGACATGAAAAACATCTACTACATCTCTCTCCAAGCACACTTGCTAGCCTTGCACAATGTGTAGTAGTAGATAAGTATCACCAAGATTCTAGAATTATATTTTGGGATGGAGGGAGTAGTATTTAAAGAAGAGCCTTGCATGCAATTTTTTTGTTTGAATAATGTTTTTAACTTAAATTCCTTTTTTGCATGCGTGACATTTGTTATCCGTAATATTTTATCCATGGATCTAACTTGTGAGTCATTTCTATAAACCAACGACAAGGATGAATCTATGTTTCTTGCTTGGAAACCCCAAACAAACACCACTAGCATGAGGCGCTCGCGTTGGCGTCGCTCGTCGATGACAAGAAGAAGCTTGACGACTGCCAGTTCGATCTCTGGAAGCAGTCCTACATGGCCACATGAGCCACTGCGTATGACAAGCTCCTTCCTTGTGAAATTGATCGAAAAGCAAGGAAGGGCACTGACTTGAGATAATAGGAAAGGAGGGAGGCGAGGCAGAGCGTCGAGCGGCCTCGTGAACGCCTGCTTTAGAGCTCGGTGGACCTGTAAGACAAAATCAAAAACGCTGGACGTCAACAGAAATGCAACAGGCTTACGTGTCACATCCGGTTTTAAGGGACAAAGCTGGGTGCATCTCATACATACGCCAAAGAAGACAACATATATGTCGGAGGGGAAAATCCTCCAGTCGGGTGGCGGAATGCACCCGCCATAATCCTAAGATGAGGAGGGGGCCTAAGCAGTTGCCTGTTTGGTGAATTCGGGATGAACACAAGAACACTCGAGGAATTATAGTGGTTCAGGCCGCAGGAGCGTAATACCCTACCTCCACTGTCTGTAAGTTGTATTGAGCGTGTCCCTTGTAATGTTGTGTCCCTTCCCTTTTATAGTTTAAGGGAGATACATACAAGGATGCTGAGCCCCCCGACATGTGGGCTCAGGAGCATAATGGAAGGAATACATTATGTGAATAATAGATACCGACAGCACTCAGAGATCTTTGTCGGACGCTGTGTTGCCCGCCTTAGTAACGCATGAGTAATTAGCAGGGGTCATGATTATTGCAGTCCATGCAGCATTGATAGGCAGTAACCCTTCTCTTGGAAACACGCCAGTAATGGTGAGTTATTACCCTTGATATGGTAACGTGTGAGTAACTGCACGGTCCACGTAGCGTGGACTGGGTACACCGCCTGTCACTGGAATGGATAGGCGCAAGTCTTATCCGTAATGAATGCAAAGACACACGTAGCCCAGAGGCTTCATGCCAGGTTCCGCCCGTTGTCTTACGCCGCGCGCAATAAGCCACGTGGCAGCATCGGGCCTCCGTCTGGGCGGGGAGCAGGAGTATATGCGATTAGGTCTGGATCCCGATTAGGTCTGGATCCCACCAGACCAGGTCTGGACACGTGTTGGTACCGGACCCCCGCTTGGGCCTTGATTAAGTCCCGGGTATGTTCTGTCCTGGAACTGGGGACCCCACCGTGGGCGGCCTGGACCCCATATAGGGAGGTCCGGATCCATTCCAGAGGTCCGATTCGCACACGTGGAGGTCCTGGACCAAACTTGGAGGCCCGGACCATATATACAGGGGTTCGGCACCTTCCCATGGGGGTCCGGACACGTGGTGGCACCGGACCCGCCCATGTGGTGGGGTCAGGTGCTATTGCTGGCCCAGAGTAGTCGCCCGAGGCTAGGGCGAGTCATGGCCTGGTCCCACATACCGCTCTTTTACCACACGACTAAAAATAGCCACGTGGGTACTGCGTCTTTATACAGTAGTAAGGGGTACCCTAGTTTCAGGGTACCGACAGTGGCCCCCAGGCCCACCTTAGGGGAGGATGCGAGCCTGCAGGTGGGGCCAAAGCTTGTACTTTGCCTCAACATGGCCTGATTGGTGATTGGTGCGTTGTTTTGCCACGTCTGCTGTCGCACCCACTGTCAATCCGCCTTCGGTCACGTCAACTGCCATATCTGTCCCCGCGACTGACTGACCCATGGCCCCCACGCCTGATGGTTTTGTCGGGCCACACGCGGGGCACCTCGTTGCCGCTGCATTGGTTAAAAATAATCTTTTGCCTTCTGCAGCGGCCCTAAGGAGGCGCGCTATCGCGTGCGGCGGTTCGCTCTTTCCGCACCCGAATCTGGCACACAAATTGTATGACTTGTGGGCCTAGGCCCTCGTGTCATAGACTGGGCTGCCTGGGTCCTAGGTGCCCGTCGAACGGGATTGGCTACGGCGATTCAGGGGTGCGCGGAAGGGTTTCCCTGAACAAGAATTCAGGTTTCCTTGAAAAAGGATTCACCCCGTGTGCAACAGTTACCTTTTCGTATTCTCTCCCAATTGGCTGTGCCCCTTTGCCTTCGTGCTCCTCTGTTCCACGCCCGCACCGCGCGCACACGCCATGGCTTCGCTTGGTCATCCTAACCGCTTTCAGTCTGAGGAAGCGCTTAATCTTGTGCGTGGCCTGTTTGGGTGGAGCACGCCAGGGCTCGCCGGAAGAATCCGTGCCGGCGCTGCTCCCCTTGGCGATCTCGCCGCTGGGGAGTTTGTGCTGTTCACCTCCTACATCTCTTCCGGGTTGGCGCTGCCGATTTCACCCTTCTTCCTGCTACTGCTGGAGGAGTTCGGGCTTCAGCTTCAACACCTCACGCCCCACTCCATCCTCCAGGCAGCAATCTTCGTCCACCTCCACGAGATGTTCATAGGTGTGGCCCCCTGCACTTCCCTCTTCCGCTATTTCTTCGTGCTGGTCAGGTCTGGAAGACTAGGGACCACATCGGTGCCTACTATTTCCAGACAAGGCCAGATCCGGCCATAGTCTACATCCCCACCTTTGGTGGAGCGAGGTGGGAAAACTGGTGCAACGACTGGGTGATTGCCAGCATCGAGGCCAACGACCGCCTCGTCTTGCCGTCCAATAGGCCAGCACTCGACCGCAAGCAATGGAGGACCAAGCCGTCCCTCTCGCCAGAGTTCCTGCCCGTATTGGACAAGATCAAGGTCTTGGCCACGGGCGGCCTAACATCAATGCACGTGGTCGGCGATCTCCTGAAGCGTCGGATCATGCCGCTACAGAGGAGGCCACGCCTGTGCTGCTGGTTCACCGGTCCGAATGACATCGGCAGGATCTAGCATGGGCCAGGCACCGATCTGTCCTGGGATGAGCTGGAACTCCTGGTGGGGAGATTACTGGGGAGACTTTTGTCACTGAATCCCTGATACTTCCCCAAGCCATCCCGGCGCTCTGTGATGACCCGGGCCTGAGGACAGCGATCCTGGCCACGTTGCCGACCCTCGACGACAGCGGCGTGGCGGTTCGCCAAACCAGCGGCCGAGACCCCCTCCGTAGAATCTGGATCTCCAATGCACCGGCTGGGGGTCCCCAGCCTATCGGTGTGGCTCCCAGCGCCAATCCTGCCATGGCCCCCAGCCCCTTGGACAAGGGCAAAGGGGCTGCAAGCAGTGCCTCCGCCCCAGGTAGCTCCGGGGGTCGGAGGATTAGAGGTGACGCAGGCTACGTCGCGCTGACAGGTCGCTTGTTTCGGAGCCCCCTAGAAGCACCAGAGGGCTGCAGGTGGGACCGAGGAGGCTAGCTCCTAGGCCCACGACGCGTAGAGGCGCGTGAGTCCTCCAATTCCGCCACCACCACCACCATCTAGGGGTGATCACTCTCGGGAGCACCAGCAACAGCAACAGCAGCAGGAGCGGTGATCGCCTCGCTTCCAGAGTCACTAGAAAGTCCAGGGCCCCAAGTAAGTCTAGTCCCTTTTACCATGAGTCTAATCATCATGCCGACAAGTTTTAACCCATCATCTATTTTCCAGGGCTTCTTCCTCCACTGCTCTCAAGGTCACGCCTCCTCCACCAGACACCAAGCCCACCGACGGGTCTGGCTCTCAGCAGTAGGAATCCGCTGAGGGTGGTGCCGATGGTCTGCTCCCAGCTGCTGCCAGGACAGCGCCAGCGGCTTCCCATGCCCCAGCCGGGGATCCGGCGGTAGCGGCGCTAGCGTCAGGCGGCGTCGCAGTGGCGGAGGAGGTCCCAGCTAGGGGATCTGCGCCCACTCCCGACACTGGGGATGACACAGGAGGCACGTCCAGCTCCACCCCCTGCCTGCTCTGGAGGAGATGGAGGTGGTGTTTGGGCGGCGACTTCGGTCGGGTGCTGAGCAAGAAGCTGCGCTAGTCCCCCTCCCCCGCATGCTGTCCCGTGCCCACTAGGTTCTTTGTGAAACTGAGGCATCAATCTTGCAAGAGTGGGAGGCGCTTGAAGCTGAGCACCAGCACCTCAGTGACTGGCGCACCCAACTGGAGGAGCGCACCAAGACGGTGTCATGACAGTTCATCTCCGAGCGGTCCCAACTCGAGCGGGACCGCAAGGAGTACAAGAAGGACCTCCAGAAGGTGTGTGCCAGGGAGCTGGAGGCGCACCGGAGGGAAAAGAAAGTGGCCAGGAGGGAGGAAGTCGTGACCTAGAGGGAGGCCCTTACGACGGAGTATCAGGCCAAGTTAAGCGCTCTGGACCAGACTCTGGAAGCCCAACGGGCCCAGCAGGTCAAGGCCGTGGAAAGGCTGCAGAAATGGCAGCAAGAGCTCAAGGGCAAGGCCAGCGACGCCGCCCTCACCGAGGAAAACCTTAAGGCGAAGGAGCAGTCCTTGGACAGGCGGGAGACGGACCTCGCCAGGCGAGAGACGGATCTCGCCTTCAGGGAAGAAATGCTCACCCGGCGAGGCGAGTTGCTGGCCGAGCACAAGCTCGAAGCAGAGGAGAAAGAGAGGAAGTTGGAGGAGCAGATTCGCCAGTTCAATGCGGCGCAGGCTGCGCCGGGTCCCCAGGTGATGGAGGCCACCAGGAAGGCCCTTGAAGATCTCCAGGCAGAGCACCGCGCCTGGGCCCAGCGCATTATCGAGTGGGCCGGTGAGGCAAGCACGACACTGGTGCCACTAGGGATGAGCCCCATCCTAGTGTCAGAGCTGCCGGTGTCGATCTCCAATGCCCTCCCGGTGTCGGACTCCACCACCGATCGCCTCCGGTGCCTGGATCAGATCCTCGGGGCCCGCCTGGAGGCAGAGGGCAGCAAGCTCTGTCAGGCGGTGGTTGAATACGTCCTGACGTGCTTCTGGAGTCACAACCCCGCAATATCCTTGGCGCTGGTGATCGATGGTCCGGTAGCCGCCACAGAAGACGCCACCCGGGAGAGCGTACAAGATGCCGTGGAGATGGTGGCCGCGCGCTTCCAGTGTGATCCTGCCGATGCCGAGTAGCTGAATCTGCAGAGACAAACGAGGGTTCCGCTGGGAGGCGGCTGTAATAACTTTTGGTCTTGTAACATATTTTAAGAATCGTTAATCAAGTAAAACTGGAACTTATCTTGTATGTTATTTGTCCTTGCTGTGTGTAGCGTCATCAACTTCCCCCTGGTACTTGGTGAGAGCACCTAGAGGGGGGGTGAATAGGTGATCCTGTAACACTTAAAAACTTAAGCCACAAAAACTTGGTTACTTGTTAGCACAGTAATATGCCAAGTGGCTAGAGAAAGATCTCAACACAACACAATAACCAAGAGATATCAATCACAGAGATGGCACAGTGGTTATCCCGTGGTTCGGCCAAGACCAACGCTTGCCTACTCCACGTTGTGGCGTCCCAACGGACGAGGGTTGCAATCAACCCCTCTCAAGCGGTCCAAAGACCAACTTGAATACCACGGTGTTGCTTTGCTTCTCTTAATCCCGTTTGCGAGGAATCTCCACAGCTTGGAGCCTCTCGCCCTTACACAAGATGTTCACGAAGAATCACAGAGCAAGGGAGGGATTAGCAACTCACACACGACACAAAGATCACAGCGAATACGCACACGCAAAACCAAGATTTGAGCTCAAGAGACTAGCACACTAGAACTGAGCTCAAATCACTAAAATGTCGAACAAGTGCGCGAGAATGAAGTGTGAGTGATCAATGATGCTCAAAGGATGCTTGGTGTTCTCCTCCATGCGCCTAGGAGTCCCTTTTATAGCCCCAAGGCAGCTAGGAGCCGTTGAGCACAAGTTTGGAAAGCCATTCTTGCCTTCTGTCATCGGGGGCTCCGGACAGTCCGGTGCACACCAGACACTGTCCGGTGCCCGATTTCCTTCCTTAAATAGCGAAGCCGACCGTTGGCAGCCTGAGAGCCGTTGGCGCACCGGACATGTCCGGTGCACACCGGACAGTCCGGTGCCGTCTTCTAGCCGTTGGCTCGGCCACGTGTCCCGCGCAGATTGCGCGGTCGACCGTTGGCCCGGCCGACCGTTGGCTCACCGGACAGTCCGGTGCACACCAGACAGTCCGGTGAATTTTAGCCGTACGTCGCCGGTGAATTCCCGAGAGCAGCCACTTTGCTCGAGCCAGCCTGACGCACCGGACACTGTCCGGTGCACCACCGGACAGTCCGGTGTTTGCAGACTCAGCAGATTCTTGGCTGCTCGAGCCAAGACATTTCCAATTGGATTTTTCCTGTTTCCAGCACTTAGACACAATACATTAGTCCATAAAACAATGTACTAAGTCTGAGAAACATACCTTAATTCTTGATTTGTACCTTGTCCACCTTTTTACACTTAGTTACTTGTGTTGGACACTAAATCACCAAAATACTTAGAAATGGCCCAAGGGCACATTTCCCTTTCAATCTCCCCCTTTTTGGTGATTTATGCCAACACAACATAAAGCAAGTAGAACAAGTACAAAATCAAATCAAATAAGAACTCAGAATTGTTTTGATTCAATTTTGACATATATGGATCACTCTATGCCACCACTTGGTTTGTTTTTGCAAATCAAACTCAAATTCCTATCTCTAAGTCAAAACCACTTGTGGAGACATAAAGAGAGGTTTTCCAAAGAAATTTGATCAAAGATTTCAAAAACTCCCCCTTTTTCCCATAATCAACACTTCTCCCCACTAGAGGCCAACTTTTGACATAAGAGACAATAAAAGAGTTTTGACAAACCAAAAGCTCTAATCTACTATTTCAAAATTTCTCAAGTGGTAGCTGATCCATTTATTGCTTTAGCCTTTATTTTCTCCCCCTTTGGCATCAAGCACCAAAACGGGATCAATCTTGGCCCTTTAACCCCATTGCCTCACCAAAATCTTCAAATAAGAACACAAAGGCAATAAGAGTATGAAGATGAACTTGGAAAAGTTACTCTTTCTCATCGGAGTGCAGTGGAAGTCTTGCATGGTCCAAGTCCACCTTTTCCCTTTCAATCTCCCCTTGGAGACTAAAACAACCAAACTCAAGTACATGGTTAGTCTCAAAGGGTCAAGTTGTAGCACAGCTCCCCCTAAATATGTGCATCACTTGCAAAAAGGACTTGTGAGGTCCAGGGAGTGTTTGTACAACTTGAGCACCACAATAAGCAACAAAATGCAGAGTGAACATGATCAAAGGCATAAACACATGTATGCTACATTTCAATCCAAGTTCCGCGAATCTAAGATATTGAGCTCACTACGCAACCTGCAAAAGGTCTTCTCATCTAGAGGCTTGGTAAAGATATCGGCTAGCTGGTTCTCAGTGCTAACATGAAACACTTCGATATCTCCCTTTTGCTGGTGGTCTCTCAAAAAGTGATGCCGGATGTCAATGTGCTTTGTGCGGCTGTGCTCAACAGGATTTTCCGCTATTCGGATAGCACTCTCATTATCACATAGGAGTGGGACTTTGCTCAGATTGTAGCCAAAGTCCCTGAGGGTTTGCCTCATCCAAAGTAGTTGCGCGCAACACTGTCCTGCGGCAACATACTCGGCCTCAGCGGTGGATAGGGCAACGGAGGTTTGTTTCTTAGAGTTCCATGACACCAGGGACCTTCCTAAGAATTGGCACGTCCCCGATGTACTCTTCCTATCGACCTTACATCCAGCATAGTCGGAATCTGAGTACCCAATCAAGTCAAAGTTAGACCCCTTTGGATACCAGATCCCGAAGCAAGGCGTAGCGACTAAATATCGAAGAATTCGCTTCACAGCCACTAAGTGACACTCCTTCGGATCGGATTGAAATCTAGCACACATGCATACGCTAAGCATAATATCCGGTCTACTAGCACATAAATAAAGCAAAGAACCTATCATGGACCGGTATGCTTTTTGATCAACGGACTTACCTCCTTTGTTGAGGTCGGTGTGTCCGTCGGTTCCCATCGGCGTCTTTGCGGGCTTTGCGTCCTTCATCCCAAACCTTTTTAGCAAATCTTGTGTGTACTTTGTTTGGGATATGAAGGTGCCGTCCTTGAGTTGCTTCACTTGAAACCCAAGGAAGTAGGTCAACTCGCCCATCATCGACATCTCGAATTTCTGCGTCATCACCCTGCTAAACTCTTCACAAGACTTTTGGTTAGTAGAACCAAATATTATGTCGTCGACATAAATTTGGCACACAAAAAGATCACCATCGCAAGTCTTAGTAAAAAGAGTTGGATCGGCTTTCCCAACCTTGAAAGCATTAGCAATTAAAAAGTCTCTAAGGCATTCATACCATGCTCTTGGGGCTTGCTTAAGTCCATAGAGCGCCTTAGAGAGCTTACACACGTGGTCGGGGTACCGTTCATCCTCGAAGCCACGGGGCTGCTCCACGTACACCTCCTCTTTGATCGGCCCGTTGAGGAAAGCGCTCTTCACATCCATTTGGTACAACCTAAAAGAATGGTGAGCGGCATATGCTAGCAAGATACGAATTGATTCTAGCCTAGCCACAGGAGCAAAAGTCTCCTCAAAGTCCAAACCTGCGACTTGGGCATAACCTTTTGCCACAAGTCGAGCCTTGTTCCTCGTCACCACCCCGTGCTCGTCCTGTTTGTTGCGGAACACCCACTTGGTTCCCACAACATTTTGCTTGGGACGAGGCACCAGTGTCCAAACTTCGTTGCGCTTGAAGTTGTTGAGTTCCTCCTGCATGGCCAACACCCAGTCCGGATCTAGCAAGGCCTCTTCTACCCTGAAAGGCTCAATAGAAGAGACAAAAGAGTAATGCTCACAAAAATTAACTAATCTTGAGCGAGTAGTTACTCCCTTGCTAATATCACCCAATATCTGGTCGACGGGATGATCCCTTTGAATTGTCGCTCGAACTTGGGTTGGAGGTGCCTGAGGTGCTTCTTCCTCTTGAACATCCTGTGCTCCCCCTTGATCATGTGCCTCCACTTGAGGTACCTGTTCGTCATCTTGGGTTGGGGGATGCACCATAGTTGAGGAAGACGGTTGATCTTGCTCCAAATGTTCCTGAGACCGTACATCTCCAATCGCCATGGTGCGTATCGCGGCCGTTGGAACGTCTTCTTCATCTACATCATCAAGATTAACAACTTGCTCTCTTGGAGAGCCATTAGTCTCATCAAATACAACGTCGCTAGAGACTTCAACCAAACCCGATGATTTGTTGAAGACCCTATACGCCTTTGTATTTGAATCATAACCTAATAAAAAACCTTCTACGACTTTGGGAGCAAATTTGGAATTCCTACCCTTCTTCACTAGAATGTAGCATTTACTCCCAAAAACACGAAAATACGATATATTAGGTTTGTTACCGGTTAGCAGCTCATACGACGTCTTCTTGAGGAGGCGGTGAAGGTAGACCCTGTTGATGGCGTGGCAAGCCGTGTTCACGGCTTCCGACCAAAAGCACTTGGGAGTCTTGAATTCTCCAAGCATAGTCCTCGCCATATCTATGAGCGTCCTGTTCTTCCTCTCTACCACACCATTTTGCTGAGGTGTGTAGGGAGCGGAGAACTCGTGCTTGATCCCTTCCTCCTCAAGAAACTCCTCCACTTGAAGGTTCTTGAATTCGGACCCGTTGTCGCTCCTTATCTTCTTCACCTTGAGCTCAAACTCATTTTGAGCTCTCCTTAGGAAGCGCTTGAGGGTCCCTTGGGTTTCAGACTTATCCTGCAAAAAGAATACCCAAGTGAAGCGGGAAAAGTCATCAACGATAACTAGACCATACTTACTTCCTCCTATGCTCAGATAGGCGACGGGTCCGAAGAGGTCCATATGTAGCAGCTCCAGGGGTCTTGATGTTGTCATCACATTTTTGGTGTGATGAGAGCCTCCCACTTGTTTCCCTGCTTGACAAGCTGCACAAGGTCTATCTTTTTCGAAATGAACATTGGTTAGACCTATCACGTGTTCTCCCTTTAGAAGCTTGTGGAGGTTCTTCATCCCCACATGTGCTAAGCGGCGATGCCACAGCCAGCCCATGCAAGTCTTAGCCATTAAGCATGCATCTAGACCGGCCTCTTCTTTTGCAAAATCAACTAAGTAAAGCTTGCCGTCTAGTACACCCTTAAAAGCTAGTGAACCATCACATCTTCTAAAGACAGACACATCTACATTTGTAAACAAACAGTTATATGCCATATTGCATAATTGACTAATAGATAGCAAATTATATCCAAGAGACTCTACTAAAAACACATTGGAGATAGAGTGCTCATTTGAGATTGCAATTTTACCTAACCCTTTTACCTTGCCTTGATTCCCATCACCGAATATTATTGAATCTTGGGAATTTTTATTCTTGACGTAGGAGGTGAACATCTTCTTCTCCCCCGTCATATGGTTTGTGCATCCGCTGTCAATAATCCAGCTTGAACCCCCGGATGCATAAACCTGCAAGGCAAATTTAGACTTGGGTCTTAGGTACCCAACTCATGTTGGGTCCTGCAAGGTTAGCACAAATATCCTTAGGGACCCAAATGCAAGTTTTGTCTCCCTTGCATCTTGCCCCTAATTTTGTAGCAACTATCTTCCTATCCTTTCTACAAATAGCAAAAGAAGCATTTAAAGCATGATATATTGTAGAAGGTTCACTAACTTTCCTAGGAACATTAACGACATTTCTCCTAGGCATATTATGAATAACATTTCTCCTACCAACATTTCTATCATGCACATAAGAAGAACTAGAAGCAACCATGGCATGAGAATCAAAGGCATTATATACATTACAACTCCTATAAGCATTTCTAGGTTGTCTTCTATCATAGTACATAAAGGCATGGTTCTTTTGCACACTACTAGCCATAGGGGCCTTCCCTTTCTCCTTGGCGGAGATGGGAGCCTTATGGCTTGTCAAGTTCTTGGCTTCCCTCTTGTAGCCAAGTCCATCCTTAATTGAGGGGTGTCTACCAATCGTGTAGGCATCCCTTGCAAATTTTAGCTTGTCAAATTCATTCTTGCTAGTCTTAAGTTGGGCATTAAGACTAGCTAATTCATCATTTAATTTGGAAATTGAGACTAAATGATCACTACAAGCATCAATGTCAAAATCTTTACACCTATTACAAGTTTCAACAATTTCTACACAAGAATTATATTTACTAGCTACTTCTAGTTTAGCATTTAAATCATCATTAAAACTTTTTAACTTAGCAATAGTTTCATGACAAGAAGATAATTCACTAGAGAGCATTTCATTCCTCTTAGTTTCTAGAGCAAGAGATTTCTGTGCTTCTACAAATTTATCATGTTCTTCATACAACAAATCCTCTTGTTTTTCTAAAAGCATATTCTTGTCATTCAAGGCATCAATTAATTCATTAATTTTGTCTACCTTGGTTCTATCTAATCCCTTGAATAAGCATGAGTAATCTATCTCATCATCATCACTAGACTCATCTTCACTCGAAGAAGCATAAGTACTAGTATGAGTGCTTACTTTCTTCTCTCTTGCCATGAGGCAAGTGTGACGCTCGTTGGGGAAGAGGGATGACTTGTTGAAGGCGGTGGCGGCGAGTCCTTCATTGTCAGAGTCGGAGGAGGAACAATCCGAATCCCACTCCTTTCCGATATGTGCCTCGCCCTTGGCCTTCTTGTAATGCTTCTTTTTCTCCCTCTTGTTCCCTTGGTCCTGATCACTATCATTGTCAGGACAGTTAGCAATAAAATGACCAAGCTTACCGCATTTGAAGCATGAGCGCTTCCCCTTGGCTTTGGTCTTGCTCGGCTGCTCCTTGCGACCTTTAAGCGCCGTCTTGAAGCGCTTAATGATGAGAGCCATCTCCTCATCATTGAGTCCAGCCGCCTCAACTTGCGCCACCTTGCTTGGTAGCGCCTCCTTGCTCCTTGTTGCCTTGAGAGCAATGGGTTGAGGCTCATGACTAGGACCATTCAACGCGTCGTCCACGTATCTTGCCTCCTTGATCATCATTCGCCCGCTTACGAACTTCCCAAGAACTTCTTCGGGCGACATCTTGGTGTACCTGGGATTTTCACGTATATTGTTCACCAAATGAGGATCAAGAACGGTAAATGACCTTAGCATTAGGCGGACGACGTCGTGGTCCGTCCATCGCGTGCTTATTTTGTTGATAAGGGTCTTGAGCCGGTTGTATGTTTGTGTCGGCTCCTCGCCCCTTATCATCGCGAACCGTCCAAGCTCGCCCTCCACCAACTCCATTTTGGTGAGCAAGGTGACGTCGTTTCCCTCATGAGAGATCTTGAGGGTGTCCCAGATCTGCTTGGCATTGTCCAAGCCGCTCACCTTGTGATACTCGTCCCTGCACAAAGAGGCTAGCAACACAGTAGTAGCTTGTGCATTTTTATGAATCTGTTCATTAATAAACACAGGGCTATCCGAGCTATCAAATTTCATTCCACTTTCCACAATCTCCCAAATGCTTGGATGGAGAGAAAACAGGTGAGTACGCATTTTGTGGCTCCAAAATCCGTAATCCTCTCCATCAAAGTGAGGGGGCTTGCCAAGTGGAATGGGGAGCAATTGAGCATTTGAGCTATGCGGAATGCGCGAATAATCGAAAGAAAAGTTTGAGTTAACCGTCTTTCGTCTGTCGTAGTCGTCGTTGTCCTTTTGGGAGGAGGAAGATTCGTCGCTGTCGTAGTAGACAATTTCCTTGATGCGCCTAGTCTTCTTCTTCCTCCCATCTTTTCTTTTGTGGCCCGAGCCTGAGTCGGTGGGCCTGTCATCATTGGGCTCGTTGACGAAGGACTCCTTCTCCTTGTCGTTGATCACCATCCCCTTGCCTTTAGGATCCATCTCTTCGGGTGGTTAGTCCCTTTCTTGAAGAGAACGGCTCCGATACCAATTGAGAGCACCTAGAGGGGGGGGGGTGAATAGGTGATCCTGTAACACTTAAAAACTTAAGCCACAAAAACTTGGTTACTTGTTAGCACAGTAATATGCCAAGTGGCTAGAGAAGGATCTCAACACAACACAATAACCAAGAGATATCAATCACAGAGATGGCACAGTGGTTATCCCGTGGTTCGGCCAAGACCAACGCTTGCCTACTCCACGTTGTGGCGTCCCAACGGACGAGGGTTGCAATCAACCCCTCTCAAGCGGTCCAAAGACCAACTTGAATACCACGGTGTTGCTTTGCTTCTCTTAATCCCGTTTGCGAGGAATCTCCACAGCTTGGAGCCTCTCGCCCTTACACAAGATGTTCACGAAGAATCACAGAGCAAGGGAGGGATTAGCAACTCACACACGACACAAAGATCACAGTGAATACGCACACGCAAAACCAAGATTTGAGCTCAAGAGACTAGCACACTAGAACGGAGCTCAAATCACTAAAATGTCGAACAAGTGCGCGAGAATGAAGTGTGAGTGATCAATGATGCTCAAAGGATGCTTGGTGTTCTCCTCCATGCGCCTAGGAGTCCCTTTTATAGCCCTAAGGCAGCTAGGAGCCGTTGAGCACAAGTTTGGAAAGCCATTCTTGCCTTCTGTCATCGGGGGCACCGGACAGTCCGGTGCACACCGGACACTGTCCGGTGCCCGATTTCCTTCCTTAAATAGCGAAGCCGACCGTTGGCAGCCTGAGAGCCGTTGGCGCACCGGACATGTCCGGTGCACACCGGACAGTCCGGTGCCGTCTTCTAGCCGTTGGCTCGGCCACGTGTCCCGCGCAGATTGCGCGGCCGACCGTTGGCCCGGCCGACCGTTGGCTCACCGGACAGTCCGGTGCACACCGGACAGTCCGGTGAATTTTAGCCGTACGTCGCCGGTGAATTCCCGAGAGCAGCCACTTTGCTCGAGCCAGCCTGACGCACCGGACATTGTCCGGTGTTTGCAGACTCAGCAGATTCTTGGCTGCTCGAGCCAAGACATTTCCAATTGGATTTTTCCTGTTTCCAGCACTTAGACACAATACATTAGTCCATAAAACAATGTACTAAGTCTGAGAAACATACCTTAATTCTTGATTTGTACCTTGTCCACCTTTTTACACTTAGTTACTTGTGTTGGACACTAAATCACCAAAATACTTAGAAATGGCCCAAGGGCACATTTCCCTTTCACTTGGCCCCCTGGGAGGTAGGCTCGACGTGTCAAGGTTGGATACTAGTATACCAAAGAAAAAATTGGTGGTCCAGTCCCTAGGAGGTAGTCTCTACAGTTTGAGACTACCTACCTCTGGACTGGGACCTAGACCTACACACAGCTTCAGCTTTGAAGTGTTAGGAGCACACCCATAGGACCCATTGTCTGGTATTTGTCATTCTTTGATTCATGCAACATGACCTACAAGATTTAGCTTGGGAAGCCAAGCCGTATGCTCGGACCCATAGATTCATAGTTCCTGAAAGGGAATTAGGCTTACACCTAGTTCGTAAATAATTTTGGTGGTTGAATTGCCCAACACAAATAACTGGACTAACTAGTTTGCTCTAGTGTACAAGTTATACAGGTGCCAAAGGTTCACCCTTAGCTAATAAAAAGACCAAGTATTAGGTTCAACAAAAGAGCAAAGGGACAATCGAAGGCACCTCTGGTCTGGCGCACCGGACTGTCCGGTGCACCACCGGACATGTCCGGTGCACCAGAGGACTCCAACTCAAACTCGTCACCTTTGGGAAATTCCAGATGCAACTCCGCTATAATTCACCGGACTGTCCGGTGCTCCAAGGAAGAGCGGCCTCAGGAACTCGCCAGTCTCGGGAATTCGCTTCGGCTGCTCCGCTATAATTCACCGGACATGTCCGGTGTACACCGGACTGTCCGGTGTAACAGCGGGGCAACGGCTACTTCAGGCGCCAACGGCTACCTGCAGCGCATTTATTGCGCGCCAGCGCGCGCAGAGGTCAGGCACGCCCATGCTGGCGCACCGGACACTCTACAGTACATGTCCGGTGCCCCACCGGACATCCAGGCGGGCCCAGAAGTCAGAGCTCCAACGGTCGGAACCCTAACGGCCTGGTGACGTGGCTGTCGCACCGGACATGTCCGGTGTGCACCGGACTGTCCGGTGCGCCATTCGACAGACAGCCTCACCAAACGGCTAGTTTGGTGGTTGGGGCTATAAATACCCCCAACCACCCCACATTCAAGTCATCCAAGTTTTCCCACTTCAACTACTTACAAGAGCTCTAGCATTCAATTCTAGACACACCAAAGTGATCAAATCCTCTCCAAATTCCACACAACGCCTTAGTGATTAGTGAGAGAGATTTGCTTGTGTTCTTTCGAGCTCTTGCGCTTGGATTGCTTTCTTCTTTCTTTGATTCTTCATTGCGATCAAACTCACTTGTAATTGAGGCAAGAGACACCAATCTTGTGGTGGTCCTTGTGGAAACTTTGTGTTCCAAGTGATTGAGAAGAAAAGCTCACTCGGTCCGGGGGACCGTTTGAGAGAGGGTAAGGGTTGAAAGAGACCCGGCCTTTGTGGCCTCCTCAACGGGGAGTAGGTTTGCGAGAATCGAACCTCGGTAAAACAAATCCACGTGTCTCACTCCTTATTCGCTTGCGATTTGTTTTGCACCCTCTCTCGCGGACTCTATTATATTTCTAACGCTAACCCGGCTTGTAGTTGTGATTATTTTTGAGAATTTCAGTTTCGCCCTATTCACCCCCCCTCTAGGCGACTTTCAATTGGTATCGGAGCCCGGTGCTTCATTAGAGCCTAACCGCTCGAAGTGATGTCGGGAGATCACACCAAGAGGGAGATGGAGACCGGCGACAAGCCCGCTACGAGCCACGGGAGCACTTCATCGGAAGAGTCCCGCACCAAGAGGAAGGAGAAGAAGAAGGACTCCTCCAAACGGAAGGAGAAAAGATCTTCTTCTTCTCACCACAAAGAGAAGAAGGAAAAATCCTCTTCCCACAAGCCGCATCGGAGTGGGGACAAGAAAAAGAGGATGAGGAAGGTGGTCTACTACGAGACCGATACTTCATCAACATCGACCTCCGACTCCGATGCGCCGTCCGTAACTTCTAAGCGCCAAGAGCGCAAGAAGTTTAGTAAGATCCCCTTACACTATCCTCGTACATCTAGACATACTCCATTACTTTCCGTTCCATTAGGCAAACCGCCAACCTTTGATGGAGAAGATTATGCTAGGTGGAGTGATTTAATGAAATTTCATCTAACCTCACTCCACAAAAGTATATGGAATGTCGTTGAGTTTGGAGCACAGGTACCATCCATAGGGGATGAAGATTATGATACGGATGAAGTGGCCCAAATCGAGCACTTCAATTCCCAAGCCACAACCATTCTCCTCGCCTCTCTAAGTAGAGAGGAATATAACAAGGTGCAAGGATTGAAGAATGCGAAGGAGATTTGGGACTTACTCAAGACCGCGCACGAAGGTGATGAACTCACCAAGATCACCAAGCGGGAAACGATCGAGGGGGAGCTCGGTCGTTTCCGTCTTCGCCAAGGGGAGGAGCCACAAGATATGTACAACCGGCTCAAAACCTTGGTGAACCAAGTGCGCAACCTCGGGAGCAAGAAATGGGATGACCACGAGGTGGTTAAGGTTATTTTGAGATCACTTATTTTCCTTAACCCTACTCAAGTACAATTAATTCGTGGTAACCCAAGATATACACTAATGACTCCCGAGGAAGTAATCGGGAATTTTGTGAGCTTTGAATGTATGATTAAAGGCTCAAAGAAGATCAACGAGCTTGATGAACCCTCCACGTCCGAAGCACAACCGGTGGCATTTAAGGCGACAGAGGAGAAGAAGGAGGAGTCTACACCGAGTAGACAACCAATTGACGCCTCCAAGCTCGACAATGAGGAGATGGCTTTAATCATCAAAAGCTTTCGCCAAATCCTCAAGCAACGGAAGGGGAAAGATTACAAATCCCCTTCCAAGAAGGTTTGCTACAAGTGTGGTAAGCCCGGTCATTTTATTGCTAAATGTCCATTATCTAGTGATAGTGACAGGGGCGACAAGAAGGGGAGAAGAAAGGAGAAGAAGAGACATTACAAGAAGAAGGGCGGTGATGCCCACGTGTGCCGGGAGTGGGACTCCGACGAGAGCTCCACTGACTCCTCCTCCGATGAGGACGCCGCCAACATCGCCGTCACCAAGGGACTTCTCTTCCCCAACGTCGGCCACAAGTGCCTCATGGCCAAGGACGGCAAAAGGAAGAAGGTTAAATCTAAATCCTCCACTAAATATGAATCCTCTAGTGATGATAATGCTAGTGATGAGGAAAATAATTTGCGTACCCTTTTTGCCGACCTAAACATGCAACAAAAGGAAAAACTAAATGAGCTAATTAGTGCCATCCATGAAAAGGATGATCTCTTGGACTCCCAAGAGGACTTCCTAATCAAGGAAAATAAAAAGCATGTTAAGGTAAAAAATGCTTATGCTCTACAAGTTGAAAAATGTGAAAAATTGTCTAGTGAGCTAAGTACTTGCCATGAGACTATTGACAACCTTAGAAATGAAAATGCTAAGTTAATTGCTAAGGTTGATTCTCATATTTGTATTGATTCAACTTCCAATCCTAGAAATGATAATGTTGATTTACTTGCTAAGATTGATGAGTTGAATGTCTCTATTGCTAGCCTTAGAAATGAGAATGAGAAATTGATTGCTAAGGCTAAAGATTTTAATGTTTGCAATGCTACAATTTCCGATCTTAGAGATAAAAATGATATATTACATGCTAAGATTATTGAACTTAATTCTTGCAAACCCTCTACATCTACCGTTGAGCATGTGTCTATTTGTGCTAGATGTAGAGATATTGATATTGATGCTATTCATGATCACATGGCTTTAATTAAACAACAAAATGATCATATAGCATTATTAGATGCTAAAATTGCCGAGCATAACTTAGAAAATGAAAAGTTTAAATTTGCTAGAAGTATGCTCTATAATGGGAGACGCCCTGGCATCAATTATGGCATTGGCTACCAAAGGGGAGACAATGTCAAACTTAGTGCCCCTCCTAAAAGATTGTCAAATTTTGTTAAGGGCAAGGCTCCCATGCCTCAGGATAACGAGGGTTACATATTATACCCTGCCGGTTATCCTGAGAGCAAAATTAGGAGAATTCATTCTAGGAAGTCTCACTCTGGCCCTAACCATGCTTTTATGTATAAGGGTGAGACATCTAGTTCTAGGCAACCAACCCGTGCTAAGTTGCCTAAAAAGAAAACTCCTAATGCATCAAATGATCATGACATTTCATTCAAAACTTTTGATGCATCATATGTGCTTACTAACAAATCCGACAAGGTAGTTGCCAAGTTTGTTGGGGGCAAACACAAGGGCTCCAGGACTTGTGTTTGGGTACCCAAAGTTCTTGTTTCTAATGCCAAAGGACCCAAAACCGTTTGGGTACCTAAAGTCAAGAACTAAATTTGTTTTGTAGGTTTATGCATCCGGAGGCTCAAGTTGGATCATCGATAGCGGGTGCACAAACCACATGACTGGGGAGAAGACGATGTTCTCCTCCTACGAGAAAAACCAAGATCCCCAACGAGCTATCACATTCGGGGATGGAAACCAAGGTTTGGTCAAAGGTTTGGGTAAAATAGCTATATCTCCTGACCATTCCATTTCCAATGTTTTTCTTGTAGATTCTTTAGATTACAATTTGCTTTCCGTATCCCAATTATGTCAAATGGGCTACAACTGTCTATTTACTGATGTAGGTGTCACTGTCTTTAGAAGAAGTGATGATTCAATAGCATTTAAGGGAGTGTTAGAGGGTCAGGTATACTTGGTAGATTTTGATAGAGCTGAACTCGACACTTGCTTGGTTGCTAAGACTAACATGGGTTGGCTCTGGCACCGCCGACTAGCTCATGTTGGAATGAAGAATATTCATAAGCTTCTAAAGGAAGAACACATTTTAGGACTAACAAATGTTCATTTTGAGAAAGACAGGATTTGTAGCGCATGCCAAGCCGGGAAGCAAGTTGGCACTCATCATCCACACAAGAACATCATGACAAGTGACAGGCCACTGGAGCTCTTTCACATGGATTTATTCGGCCCGATCGCTTACATAAGCATCGGCGGGAGTAAGTACTGTCTAGTTATTGTGGATGATTATTCTCGCTTCACTTGGGTGTTCTTTCTACAGGAAAAATCTCATACCCAAGAGACCTTAAAGGGATTCTTGAGACGGGCTCAAAATGAGTTCGGCTTAAGGATCAAGAAAATTAGAAGCGACAACGGGACGGAGTTCAAGAACTCACAAATAGAAGGCTTTCTTGAGGAGGAGGGCATCAAGCATGAGTTCTCTTCTCCCTACACCCCACAACAAAATGGTGTAGTGGAGAGGAAGAATCGAACTCTATTGGACATGGAAAGAACCATGCTTGATGAGTACAAGACACCGGATCGGTTTTGGGCTGAGGCGGTCAACACCGCTTGCTACGCCATCAACCGGTTATATCTACACCGAATCCTCAAGAAGACATCCTATGAACTTCTAACCGGTAAAAAGCCAAACATTTCATATTTTAGAGTTTTTGGTAGCAAATGCTTTATTCTTGTTAAGAGAGGTAGAAAATCTAAATTTGCTCCTAAAACTGTAGAAGGCTTTTTACTAGGATATGACTCAAACACAAGGGCATATAGAGTCTTTAACAAGTCCTCAGGACTAGTTGAAGTTTCTTGTGACGTTGTGTTTGATGAGACTAACGGCTCTCAAGTAGAGCAAGTTGATCTTGATGAGATAGGTGAAGAACAGGCTCCGTGCATCACGCTAAGGAACATGTCCATTGGGGATGTGTGTCCTAAGGAATCCGAAGAGCCTCCATATGCACAAGATCAACCATCCTCCTCCACACAAGCATCTCCACCAACCCAAAATGAGGACGAGGCTCAAGTTGATGAAGAAGAAGATCAAGGAGATGAACCATCTCAAGATGACAGCAATGATCAAGGAGGAGATGCCAATAATCAAGACAAGGAGGATGAAGAACCAAGGCCGCCACACCCAAGAGTCCACCAAGCAATCCAACGAGATCACCCCGTCAACACCATCCTTGGCGACATTCGTAAGGGGGTAACCACTCGATCTCGTGTTGCACATTTTTGTGAGCATTACTCTTTTGTTTCCTCTATTGAGCCACACAGGGTAGAGGAAGCACTTCAAGATTCGGATTGGGTGATGGCGATGCAAGAGGAGCTCAACAACTTCACCAGGAATGAGGTATGGCATTTAGTTCCACGTCCTAATCAAAATGTTGTAGGAACCAAGTGGGTCTTCCGCAACAAGCAAGATGAGCATGGTGTGGTGACAAGGAACAAAGCTCGACTCGTGGCCAAGGGGTATTCACAAGTCAAAGGTTTGGATTTTGGTGAAACCTATGCACCCGTAGCTAGGCTTGAGTCAATTCGCATATTATTAGCCTATGCTACTTACCATGGCTTCAAGCTTTATCAAATGGACGTGAAGAGTGCCTTCCTCAATGGACCAATCAAGGAGGAGGTCTATGTTGAGCAACCTCCCGGCTTTGAAGACAGTGAGTACCCTAACCATGTCTATAGGCTCTCTAAGGCGCTTTATGGGCTCAAGCAAGCCCCAAGAGCATGGTATGAATGCCTTAGAGATTTCCTTATTGCAAATGGCTTCAAAGTCGGCAAATCCGATCCTACTTTATTCACTAAAACTCTTGACAATGATTTGTTTGTATGCCAAATTTATGTTGATGATATCATATTTGGGTCTACTAACGAATCTACATGTGAAGAATTTAGTAGGATCATGACACAAAAATTCGAGATGTCTATGATGGGGGAGTTGAAGTATTTTCCAGGATTCCAAGTCAAGCAACTCCAAGAGGGCACCTTCATTAGCCAAACAAAGTATACTCAAGACATTCTAACAAAGTTTGGAATGAAGGATGCCAAGCCCATCAAGACACCCATGGGAACCAATGGGCATCTCGACCTCGACACGGGAGGTAAATCCGTCGATCAAAAGGTATACCGGTCGATGATTGGTTCATTGCTTTATTTATGTGCATCTCGACCGGACATTATGCTTTCCGTTTGCATGTGTGCAAGATTCCAATCCGACCCTAAGGAATCCCACCTTACGGCCGTAAAACGAATCTTGAGATATTTGGCTTATACTCCTAAGTTTGGGCTTTGGTACCCTCGGGGATCCACATTTGATTTGATTGGTTATTCGGATGCCGATTGGGCGGGGTGTAAGATTAATAGAAAGAGCACATCGGGGACTTGCCAGTTCTTGGGAAGATCCTTGGTGTCTTGGGCTTCAAAGAAGCAAAATTCGGTCGCTCTTTCTACTGCCGAAGCCGAGTACATTGCCGCAGGCCATTGTTGCGCGCAATTGCTTTGGACGAGGCAAACCCTGCGGGACTATAGTTACAAATTAACCAAAGTTCCTCTTCTATGTGATAATGAGAGTGCAATCCGCATGGCGGATAATCCCGTTGAGCATAGCCGCACTAAACACATAGCCATTCGGTATCACTTTCTTAGGGATCACCAACAAAAGGGGGATATCGAGATTGCGTACATTAATACTAAAGATCAATTAGCCGATATCTTTACCAAGCCACTTGATGAACAATCTTTTACCAAACTTAGGCATGAGCTCAATATTCTTGATTCTAGGAACTTCTTTTGCTAATTTGCACACATAGCTCATAAGTATACCTTTGATCATGTCTCTTTTATATATGCTATGACTAATGTGTTTTCAAGTGTATTTCAAACCAAGTCATAGGTATATTGAAAGGGAATTGGAGCCTTCGGCGAAGACAAAGGCTTCCACTCCACTCTACTACTCATCCTTCGCCGTCGCTCCGCATCACTCTCCATCTTTGGTATAATCTTCACTCCTATGTTTTATTTGCCAAAGGGGAGAAAGTAGTCTTCTAAGGGCCTATATTTCATTCAGAAGTATCCGTTTTTGGCGATTCATGCCAAAGGGGGAGAAAGTATTAGCCCAAAGCAAAAGGACCGCACCACCACCCTAATTTTAAAATTAATGATTTTCAATTGGTAAATTTCTATCTCCTTGTGTTCTAAAGGGGGGAGCAAGTAGTACTTTCAAAACTTGATATCTTAAAACCCTCTTGAACTCTAAGAGGAGAATTTATTTGAGGGGGAGTTTTGTTTAGTCAAAGAAAAAGCATTTGAAACAGGGGGAGAAAATTTCAAATCTTGAAAATGCTTCGCAAAATCTTATTCATTTACCTTTGACTGTTTGCAAAAGAACTTTGAAAAGAATTTACAAAAATAATTTGCAAAAACAAAACATGTGGTGCAAGCGTGGTCCAAAATGTTAAAAATGAAGAAACAATCCACGCCTATCTTGTAAGTATTTATATTGGCTCAACTCCAAGCAACCTTTGCACTTACATTATGCAAACTAGTTCAATAATGCACTTTTATATTTGCTTTGGTTTGTGTTGGCATCAATCACTAAAAAGGGGGAGATTGAAAGGGAATTAGGCTTACACCTAGTTCCTAAATAATTTTGGTGGTTGAATTGCCCAACACAAATAACTGGACTAACTAGTTTGCTCTAGTGTACAAGTTATACAGGTGCCAAAGGTTCACACTTAGCCAATAAAAAGACCAAGTATTGGGTTCAACAAAAGAGCAAAGGGACAATCGAAGGCACCTCTAGTCTGGCGCACCGGACTGTCCGGTGCACCATCGGACATGTCCGGTGCACCAGAGGACTCCAACTCAAACTCGTCACCTTCGGGAAATTCCAGAGGCAACTCCGCTATAATTCACCGGACTGTCCGGTGTACACCGGACAGTGTCCGGTGCTCCAAGGAAGAGCGGCCTCAGGAACTCGCCAGTCTCGGGAATTCGCTTCGGCTGCTCCACTATAATTCACCGGACATGTCCGGTGTACACCGGACTGTCCGGTGTAATAGCGGGGCAACGGCTACTTCAGGCGCCAACGGCTACCTGCAGCGCATTTATTGCGCGCCAGCGCGCGCAGAGGTCAGGCACGCCCATGCTGGCGCACCGGACACTCTATAGTACATGTCCGGTGCCCCACCGGACATCCAGGCGGGCCCAGAAGTCAGAGCTCCAACGGTCGAAACCCTAATGGCCTGGTGACGTGGCTGTCGCACCGGACTGTCCGGTGCGCCATTCGACAGACAGCCTCACCAAACGGCTAGTTTGGTGGTTGGGGCTATAAATACCCCCAACCACCCCACATTCAAGTCATCCAAGTTTTCCCACTTCAACTACTTACAAGAGCTCTAGCATTCAATTCTAGACACACCAAAGTGATCAAATCCTCTCCAAATTCCACACAACGCCTTAGTGATTAGTGAGAGAGATTTGCTTGTGTTCTTTCGAGCTCTTGCGCTTGGATTGCTTTCTTCTTTCTTTGATTCTTCATTGCGATCAAACTCACTTGTAATTGAGGCAAGAGACACCAATCTTGTGGTGGTCCTTGTGGGAACTTTGTGTTCCAAGTGATTGAGAAGAAAAGCTCACTCGGTCCGAGGGACCGTTTGAGAGAGGGTAAGGGTTGAAAGAGACCCGGCCTTTGTGGCCTCCTCAACGGGGAGTAGGTTTGCGAGAACCAAACCTCGGTAAAACAAATCCACGTGTCTCACTCCTTATTCGCTTGCGATTTGTTTTGCACCCTCTCTCGCGGACTCTATTATATTTCTAACGCTAACCCGACTTGTAGTTGTGATTATTTTTGAGAATTTCAGTTTCGCCCTATTCACCCCCCCTCTAGGCGACTTTCAGTTCCAAATACTAGGCTACCCGTTGCAGAGTGGTGGAGCGTGCAGGCTTAGGGTACGGAACCATGCTAAGCGGCTACACAGCTCTGGACCACTCCAAGGAACAAGCACCCATTCTCTAGAAGTGGACCCTAGGTTGCTGGACCCCCTGCAGCAGTAGAGGGGTCCTGAACTGCAAGCCTGGCTACTCAATTCGGATGCCATCATACCACCAAGGGTGGGAATCTGTATGGGTGGGTTAGATAAAAAATAATGCTTGTAAACTGAAGTAGAATAAAACCATCACAAAAGCACATCTGGGGGGTAAATCTTTTCCTTATAACTTGATATACATGGGTGCAGACCAACAGGGCGGGCTTACGAGGGCGGGCCTCACCGGATTG